>JAECXC010004138.1:12257500-12882500 GCA_018152125.1 Drosophila dunni | reverse complement strand
CATGGGGCACAAATGCAAACAAAATGCGACAAATGTGAGAAAAAGTGAGAATTGTTATATATACACGGAATACTACATATATAATTGACAGGCAATGAGCTCTGCACTTTTGGATGCACTAGTGCGCTCTCTTTCTCTAAGGCTCTCTGTCTCACTACCTCTTTCTCTCACTCTCTCTCTCTGTCTCTCTGTTTGTCCAGGGCTTGTTTGACAAGTTCGCGGCACGTAGCACGGAGTTGTGTAGTACACACAATCATCAAACATGTCAAGAACTGAACAGAACAGTACCTCAACGAAGCACAATGCACTGCAAAAAATAGTGTACTAAAAAATATGTAAAATAAATAATAAAAGTGCAAATTTTGTATAATAAACTAAAAAATCTAATAATTCCCTCTTGTTTTAAGAAAATCCTCTTAATACTCCCCGTAATTTCCCTTGGCTTTAATTTCTCTCAGTGCACTTCTGCAGCAGATAGCAGCGTAGCTTATCTCACACATACACACAGCTTAACTGAGAGCGGGAAAACCCGGAGAGCCCAGCTATACTTACCATATATATGTGGTTGTATGTGCTGGGTTATATGACTTTTGGGTGCCCCGATAAGACCGGGTTGAGCCCTGAGGCTATAGCTAATTGACGGCTACGCAATGCGGTTAAATTAAAACGAAATCATTTGCAAGTAACCTCCCAACAAGCTGGGTACTGAGTACTGTACCCCCGTCCCCCGGCTGTGCTCCCCAGCCACCCCCCTGAATGTTGCCCTGAACTACTACGGCGGCAGTCGGCATGATTAGAACCGAAAAACAATCAAACAACACACACATCAAAGGCATTTAGCCGTCAATTTGTCATTAACGTCATAATATAGTGACAAGATTGCTTTGCACGGATATCGCTGGGACTCACTGTACTCCCCTGCCCCACCCCTTTCCCCCTTTAACCCCCTCGTCATTATATTTGTCAACAAATATAGAGTTTAGCGTCTGTCTCTTAGGCCCAAGGTGTTGTAATTGCCTTCAGTTCTCCTCGTTGCCGTTGTAAATTTCCGTTTCTCTCGCTCTATCTCCCATAGCCCCTCTCTCTTACTCTCTTTCTTGCAATCTTCAAGTGAAAATGTGACATTTAAGAAATATTTTTTTTTGTTTTTGGACTGGTCTACAAACTCTTCGCTGTGTATTTAAGGATTAACAATGTGTGGGATTTTTTCTACATTTCTTTTTCCATGTGAATAGTCGGCCTGGTTCTTTGGTGCTGCGCTGCTAGGCGCATATTTGGACAAGTGATTAATGGGCCATTAGTAAAATCTACGCTCTTCTTACCATTTACTATTTACATGTGCCACAAACGCTGCTCATAACCGAAGTGAACCGAACTGAACGATTTGCTTTCCTTTCCAGGCATTTCTTTAAGATATTGACAAGTTGGGCAGTTACAGGAATGTTTTTAGAAAGCATATGTAGCATCGGAAATAAATAAATTTATTTAAGATTTTATTTAAAATATGTACTAATAAAAAATAAATAAATAACCAAAGTATGATATAAAGTAACTTTTTTTTTAACTGTCCTAAAACTGAATATATAAATTCCTCTTGCAACACTGGCTATTCTTATTGGATTGGGAGTGGACTAAGAAACTCAACAAACGACAATTTATGAAGTTTTCCTTAAGAACAAATTCCTTACTTTAATCCTAAAAATATTTTAAATGACTTTAGTTCAAAAATTTGACATTTTTACTCCTAGAAAAAATCCCAATCAAGTTTCTTGCTACCACTTCAAACTTTTGCATTTCATAATATAGATTTTCATTTAAGATATGCAAAGTTGTATGTTGATTTTCAGTTTTGAGCTGTCAACGCCTACAACGGTAAACAGATCACGATGTTGCCCAAGGGCGATAGGCGCTGAGCGATTAGCGATAAACGATAAATGGCAATCAAAACGAACTTCAAACAGTTAACGCGCATTACCCGCCCCAAATGTTGATTTAATTATCACAGCATGGTGGCCATTTGCAAAAAAAAGTAAAAGGGGGAAGCAACCCTCAAAACAAGGGAGAAGAGCAGCTAGAATAAGGGAGCAAGAGAGAGCCAGCGAGAGGGAGACAAGGGATACAGTATGATAGATTTAAACTCACCCAGCAGGACCATTTGCAGCAACTGTTTCGCAGTGTGTAATCTACACCATGCCACGCCTACCAAACAACCCTCCACCTCTATAACTGCTATGATATATGTACCTCTAAATGGGATGGTTGTGAATGCCTCACAAAGTGGGCACAAATTATTAAGCTAATAAACAAGGACACACAACAAGGATAAGGCGACAACCAACAGAGTTGGGCAATTTGTGACCCGTTTTTGGGCATTTCGGGATGGAAATGCTGATAAGCGTGAAATATATATACAGATATATGTCCTGGCACCGTAACTGTCAACGGCAGACCGTACCCACTGGTACTGCTAGTGCCTAAAGTAGGTAGTAGTGGTCGTGGTAGTGGTAGTCATAGTAGCGACCCATTGCGGATATGTGTATTGTTGTCTGGTTATATGCATCGCTGATCTTCGCACTCAATGGGCTTGCATAACAGTAATTGAGTCGACAAATAAAAAAGAGGAGAAGAGAAGGAGGAGAAGGGAAGCAAAGGGAGAGAGAAAGGCAACCGTTCTTCACCTCAATGTCCAGTCACACTCTTAATGTTTCGTTGAGTGCATCTGTTGGGTTTTAAGGAACTGACAACTGGAAATCGGAATGGGAATGGGAATGGGAATGAAACTTCAAACTGGATGGGGTTGGAAAGGGAACGACAACACGGCTTATCGCTCGTCTGCATCGGCTTAGCTGCGTTCTCTGAGCGTTTGATTTGAAGTACTGTATCTGTATCTGTATCTGTATTTGTATCTGCATCTGCATCTCCAACTGTAGCTGTGTGTGCCATTGTTATTAGGTGTCGTAATCGTTGACATAGCTCAACCTAATTAGGCATAAATCGAGCGCCAGAATGTCACAACTGTCAGCTTAGTTATGACGCACTTTTGAACGGCAGCACAGAAATAGGGAATTCACTCGGAGATTTGGGGGACTGACAAATGAGCATTTGATGTGTCACAGCTAAGAAAGGTAGAATTATGAAAGAGTTGCCTAAGTGATTTCAAGGGAAAAACATATAAGACGGTCGGAGCAGGGCTAGGGAATAAAAGAAGAAGATCGAAAAAGTGAAAAAAAGACAAAGTTTTGGATGGATTGGAAAATGATTGAGAAATGTTTAAAAGGGAACTTACAGAGTGTTAAGTAACTCTGTTAACTATGAAAATATGTTAGCAAAAATTGGGTAAATATTAGAAGATATTGTATTTTTAAAAAAAATAAAAATTTAACAATTTTTTAAATAAGTTTCAGCTATTTTTTTGAGGTAATACTTGAGAAAAAACATTAGGAATAATTGAAAAAATTTGTATTTAAGAATTGATGTTGGGTTTTAGGCAAAAATAAATACTAAGTGATGTCATAAGTAGGTTAATCACGAACTTTCTGAAAACTTGATGGAATAATAACTTCAAAATTATAGTCAAATATATCTTCCTTAATTCATTTTAGTTGTACTTTAAATTATGTATTTTATTTTTAATAATATTTCATGTAGTTATCTTCTGTCTATATTTCTAAAAATTCTTATCTTTGTCAACTTTTCGTAAAAGAAACTTTCAAGTCCCTAACTGACAATCCTTAGTGGAGTTTATGTCATCAGCTACCTGTAAAAAAAAACTCGACAAAAGCTAAATCAGAAAACGTAATTAATTTGTTAGGCGCGAAGCGTGAAATCAGTTGTATTTGTTAGGCTACCTCTACAGGGTCTCAAGAGAGTCAAAGAAATGGGAAGAAACTCGACTGTGTCCTCTCTGCACTGATTGATGATGCAAACACGCTTCTTTTCTGTACTAATAAATTCTGAGCAAATTCATACAAAATTCAAGAGGGAAGAAACAAAATGAAAGAATTGAAATTCTTTGGCGATAAGAAGAGATACCACAGAAAAAAGGGAAAAAGAAAAGAATGACCAAAGTATGGGTGTGTGTGTGTGTGTCAAGGGTTCTTCCGGTTGTGCAGTTGGAAGAGCTGAAGAGAAGACCGGGCCATAAATAAGCAACTAGCATAATAATTTTGTTGCCTCTTTTCTTGTGGTTTTTATGTAAACAAATTAGAAATCAAAAATTGACCACAGTGCGACGTGTTTGTGTGTGTGTGTGTGTGTAAGTGTGTGTGTGTGTTTACTTAAGCCTGATAACAATGTTGAAACAATAAACATTTTTCTCGCACCACCAAAACACACAAATCCACTTAGCCGAGCCACGCGACATTCAGAGATCGCTGAAGATTCAGTAAAGATCGAAGAAGAAAGCCAAAGCGACCACCCGAAAACGAGAGATGCAAATGCGCAGAGGAGCAAAAGAGAAAGAAGAGAGTGAGGGAGTGGTAGGGGGAGAAGTGATGCGTTGGTGGTGCGTGTGGTGCACGCAAGAACCGCAACATAAGACAGACAATACAGACGGCAATTTATTGATGAGTTTATTGCAAGCCAAGAGCGCAGCACTGTCGCATGCCACATGCCACAAGCCGCAGCTGATGTCTATGTCGAGCCACATATAGTATATACCAGATATACCATATATACGACATATATACCCGATGAGTTGATTGTCTTTGTCTGCTCGCAAGTTGGACAATTTGTAAATTTAGTTTTATGACACCGATCGCTTGTCTGCTGTCTTCAAGCAGCAGAAGAAACTGTGGAAGAAAAAGAAGAAGACGCAGCTGAAACAGAACAGCAACAGAAAACACACAAAAAATGCTAATTTCAAAAATTACGAGTTTCGTTCGCGTTTTCGGTCACACCTTAAAAAACTGCTCTCAACGTGGTTTGGTTTCAATTCTGTGGTTCCCCTTCAGCTCCCTCCGGGAGAAGTGTTAGCTGTTTCTTCTCGGGGTCTCGAGACGCGGCGTATACGGTAGGTACAAGCTGCTAACTGTAATTTATCGTTAGACAAGAGCTGCTGAATCTGCTGCTCGATCTGCTGAGGAGGTAAGCGCTGTCTCTCAACCGTTCTGATATTTATTAACAATATTTATGACCATCCAAAAAAATTATTGTACTCTGCTTTGTTTGGCTAAGAGACAGAGCCACAATGCCAATATATTTATTAAGTATACGTTAGAACTGCGTTTTGTAGGTGCGATGAGACTTCGACTTTGACTCGAGTTTTCAGTTTGAAGTTTTTTTTTGTGTCGAGTCAAGTTTGGACATGTTTGAGTTATGAAGATGTTGCCGTTAGTTGGCAGTAAATATCAGATACTAGTTTGATTATTTATAGCAGAAAACTGCAAATGGCTGGAGATAATGCTAGAAATAAAAGACAATAATAAAGAATATTGGTATAATCGTCCTCAAAAGTCACTAGATTTGTGTGCCAGTGAATTGAAAAGTTAAGCAGATTTTGAAACAGGTTTATGAGCTAAGAAAATGGTAAGAAAAATTTTAAAATAAAGGGGAAATAAATTGGAACCTATTAGAAATAAATGTAATGATTAAAATTTAAGTGGAAAAAATAAGAAATAAAAATATAATCCACAAAATAAAATACCCTATTTAATATAAACTATTTTTCTCAAACATCCATCTAATTATCGATGAAGTAAACTCCTCTTTCACTTCTTAAAAATCTCTTTCCCCATTGATTATTTCAACTGTTTTCAATGAACTCAATAAATTTAACCTTTGTCACCTTTTTACCTCATTTTTTTTTGAATACCAGTTGAACCTGTTTCGATTCTTAACCAACAACAGAATCTTCACTTCTTAATGTCTTTTTTAAACTTGTCTTCTCATGACCATAATAAATTAGTTGCAAAGTGTCAGATATGCCACTGTGGGAGGCTTTATTTATTTATATATCAAATTTAGATGAGCTGAACACGCTTAAACCTTAATTAATTCAAATACTACTATAAATAAATAATTTGTCTTGTTAGATAACTTTGATATGGCACGAAGTATAACCAAATTTATATCGACAAATTGCAATCTTAAGTGTCGAAAATAATCAGCGGAAAAAGAACAGCAAAGAAGATTCGGCAATAGAGTTAAAGAGGAGATGTATGGAAAGAATAAAGATTTGTGAATGGATGGAGAACTTTAAAGATCTTTCAAGCTGGAAGTTAAGTTATGTCTAAGGTACTTGAAATTGGACTGGATTAGAAGGCCTCTAAAACTCTAAAATATTTACTAGCTAAGACAACAAATTTTGAGCTTAAAATCCACATACATCAATCCTACCGATCGGAGTCGTAATTCCTTCAAATATATGTCTTTTAAAACCTTATTTACAGGTGTACTATAACTCTTGGCACTAGCTAACTAGTGGGGTGAGTTGAAAAGTTAACGCTTTGAGCTGATGCCCCCTGACAGTCATCAAAATGAAGCCATTATGCATAATGACCCAAAGGAGAACTTGGCCCAAACGTCAAACGTCATAAAGAGTTCTCAAATATGATTTGATGTCGTTCTCGGCATAGAAAACGCCTCAAGTACCGCTCCGTTTTCCCCTCCTCTCTCCTTCTATTTCGCACTCTGCCACAATGTTGCACCATTCATGGTTAGCTGGTGGGGCGGCAGGGCGTGGTCGAGCGGGTGTATGGCTCGGAGTCAAGACCCCGTCGCAAAGGCGGCGCTGAGTAGGTGAGTGAGTGTTAAAGGCAAATTATTTTAAGTGCAGTTGTTGTTGTTGTTCTTTTAGCTTTTTTTTTCGAGTGTATGTGTTTTTAGCCAAAAATATGATTTAACTAAATTATTACCTGGAGCACACCTTAAAGTAATACAAAGCCAAGCAAGCAGAGCCAAACAACAACAATAAAGGAAACGCTTAATTTTGCATTGTCTTTTGGGGCCAAAACGGAAAAAATTAAAAAAAATAAAAAAAAAGTTGGAAAAGAAAAAAAGAGCAGCTAAAGTCTTAAAAAATGAATGCATGGGGCGCTTGGCATCATGGATGCACCTTAAGCCAAAAACTCTGAGGGACACAGAGAAGGGCAGAGCCATCACAGAGGTACACTGACAGAAAAGGATGGAGAAAAGTGAAGAAACTATTTTTTAAGGAAGGTAGAAACTTTTCATTGTAAATTCTATTAAGGTATAAAACGGTTTATTAATAAAACTGTCTTTAAATTTTTTTGGATCGTAATTTGGTTGAAAATGGGGATAAAGAGTTTAAAAAAAAACAAATTTTTTTATTTTTTGGAAAAAAAAAATATTTTAAATGTTGGAAAAAATTTCTTAGAAATATTTTTAAGCTATAAAATTTCTAAGAAATATTTTAAGCTATAAAATATTTAAGAAAATTTTAAAAATTAATAAAAGTATTTAAATATTCTTTCTTTTATTCTTGAAACCGTTAAAACTCGACAGCCCTTTTTGAAAAAGTAAATATTAATAGCTACGAGGTTATGTTAGTGTTAAAATTAAAAAGAGCATTTGTTTTTCTTGATTTATAAATTTTGTACTCAAAATTTGTTGGATTTTTAAATCACTACTCTTTTTCTGGCAGTGTAAGCTCCAGCACACACACACACACTGAGAGTCATCATCATAGTTGGAGCTGCTCGTGGGTGGGTATCATACATTTGAGTAGAACGCCTCTATTCGACTTGCCCCATGAGTGAAGTGTGGCAAGGGGCACGGAGCAGGGCTAGGGGTGGTGCTACGAATGGGGAAGGGGGGTGGGAGAGGAACTGAGCGCAATGCTTGCTGGGTCGTCGCTGGGTCTTGGAGCGAACGCATTACCATCACAATGTGCCATCAATAAGTGGTAACAGCGTGTGTTGTTGTTGTTGTTGTTTTAGCCAAGTTCGTTCGTGAGCGAACGTCCATCAATGTGGGCAATGTTGTTGTTGTTGTTGTTGTCGTTGCGACGATCATAACTTGAAGTTCAATCGCAATGCCGCAGGCCATTTGCCGAGCCTTAGTGCCAAAGCCAAAGCCCAAAAGCAGCCCAAACTGGCAGTCTGAGCCACGGCAATGGATATGGCCAACTTGCTGTTGCCGTTCTGTGTTTGTGTGTGTGTATGGGTTTGAGGATGAGGCCATGAGGTACGAGAGAGAGAATCAATCGCCCACGTTTATGAATTGCTGCGGCGCCGCTTCAGTCCAACTTTGCAGCTTGTAGACGTGGCCCGTTGCCCGATGCCGCCGCCACCAGCAACGTGCAACATTTTAGCCAGCGTCTGCCTTGCAACCACAAAACGTCGCCACTTGCGCCTCATAAAATCTCAACGAAAAAAAAAAACCGAAGAGCACAAAAAAAAGCTAAAAACTAAAGAAAGAAACTCAGCCAAAAACCAGAGCCAAAATAAGGGCTAGGCACACGCGCCGTAAAGACTTCAGAGAGTTTTTCCTGCAACGTTTTGTGGCAAGCTCATGGGTTAAGCCCATGCCACATGCCCCCTGCCACATGCCCCACACCGCATGCCTCATGCCACTTTTGCCCTGCGCCACCTACGCCGTTTGCCGCAACTTTTTCGCTGCCCCCACCACCACGCCACATGCCGCAGTTATGGCCACGTTTTGCTGCCACGTCCATTTGGCGGCATCATCCGTTGCATGCGACAAATATTTCAACACAGTCTTCGACGATTCTAATAGACCGATTTGTCAGGGATCAGATTACATGCCTGCTAACGCCCACATCCGGTTGGGCTCTTGGACACACTGCTCCACGATCACCACAGCTGAGCAGTCCATACCAAGTTCACACTGAGACTGAGCGTCCCAATGAATGACTTCCAAAGTGCTGAATGAATGCCCAGAGTTCTCTGAATGAATACATTACTCAAGAACATTCGTAGGGTTTTTCAAATAGTTTCAACTACTTGTATCATGGATCAGATCAAGTTTTTTGGGATATATTTAAATCGGGCTTTAACTTCTAGAATTTTTACGAAAATTTGAATCTCAAAATTATTACAAAGCGTGTATGATTTTAAAATTACGTTCTTTAAATAATAAAACAAAAAAGTAGACCTACTGAAATAATATTTTAATGGAATTCTAAAATTCCTAATCGGAGTTTTCTCTGTTTTCTTTACATATTTATTTCAATTATATTCAATGTATATTTATTTTATTATCATATTTAATTAATTTAACCAGTTTTGGTATAGGCCTTAAATGGGAACATATTCACTAAAATTAGTCATTTATTGACCAGATTTTCAGGTGGACAATTTTATAACAATTATTCTTTTGAGAAGAGTTATTAGCTTTTATCAAGTTCATTAAGTTTTCTTTTGCTATTTTATGAATTAGAGTATTCAAAGCTCTGCTTATATTTTAATTGCTTAACTATTAATAATTAGCATCTATAAGTTATTTAATCATATTTCATTTACTCTGTTTTTAAAGACTTAATTTTTTGTGGTTGAATTTTTTTCAATTTTCTATTCCAAATTAAATTATTTAAAATACATTTGTAGGTATTTGAAGCTCAAAAAATTGTATTTAAATATTTTCTATTTATTTAGCAGTTTACCAAGCAATCTTCCACAGAAGAAACTTAGCAACAGTCGACTTCGCAGACTGCAGCTGTAGAATCGCTATGCGCCCCGTGGACAGTGCCACTTGCCGCAGTCCGAAGCTTGTCGCTCTGTTGCATGCCTCATTGTTTATGGTTAATCTTTATCAATTTAAAGAAATATCTTTGTTTCGACATTTGCACATAAACAGCGTTAAGCTTTGATTTTCAGACCGAGATATTTGTGGAGCTGGGGCACTGGGGGGAGTTGGGAAGAGAACACGCCACAGTGGCGTCCCCAACGGAAGCAAAACCACAGGGGGTGGGCGTGGCGTGGCTGGCCATATATACCACTATATATACGACTTGAATTCGGTTTCGGCGCCCGGACAGGGACACCTTTTTTTTTGGTTCGACTGACGACAAGAAGCAGCAAAAAGCACAATTTTAATGAGAATATATTTTTTGAGGCAGGCAAATGACAGGCCAAGGGCCCCAAAAAAAAAAAAGCAGAAAAAAATAAAATACATTTCAAAAAGTTGAACATTGTTCGGCAGCTGAAATAATATTCCGTGAATTATGAAATGTAGGAGGGAATCCTTAACGAAGGCCCCAAACGAACCCGAACAGACCCCAGAAGTCCCCAAAGAAAATGTCGTTCACACAGCGTGAAATAAACGAAGAGAGAGCGAGAGAGAGAGGGAGAATTCTCCCCAACGCCCCCTGCTGTTCCATGATGACTACTACTACTACTCAGAGGCACTACTGTGCCCACTGTACCCCCGTTGCCGCTTTATTATTATATGCTCATCAATAAAAATAAATCAAAGCGCATTTTTAGAAAACCAAAATCAACTTAAAGGTCATAACAATTTTATCTTACGATCTATAGAAGAAGCTCTCCAAAAAAAAGAAGAATGAAAACAAAAACTGAACACAAATGAAATGAAATCAAAGAATTCATATGGAAATTAAAAATGATGGCACTTGGAGGAGTCGGAGTTGGAGCTGGAGTTGGAGATGAAGCTTGTTATCCTTGGCGCATTTGCGAAAACAAACATTCATTCACATATGGCAAACATCGCTACCGGATTAAGGTATGAATATAATGCCAACTGTGACAGTGACTGAGACGGCGACTCATCTGGGACTTAAGCTTGGATTGGGACTGGCAATTGGACTCAGGCACACACCACTTGGCACCACTCTCGGGTGTCTTGTTAACATATCAACATCATGTCGCACTCGCACAACAAACTGACTGACTTTTTTCTTTTTTGGGTATTTCCTTTCTCCTCCTCCTCCTCTCTACTCCGCTCACCTTTCCCCTCCACTGCTCTCTTTGTCTGCTCTCAGACACGTCGCCTTTTTTACGATTATTATTATTCTTGGTCTTTTTTTTTATATTTTTACCGCTGTGGCATTTTAACGCCATACAGAATCCACAAGGCGCCTCACTGTTTACTTTTTTGCGGCATTATGGGGCCTCCAGCTAATTGGGAATTATTTTTATGCATGAATTGTGTGAAGAAATTGGTAATCATTTGTTCAACAACAGTTCAAGAGACGACGGCTCATTTCAGCTGTTTGGGCCACATTTTTTTTACCACCTTTTTTTGTTGGCTCGCAAAATTAAGATTTCCATTGAAAATTAACAGACAGCTGTGCAGTTTGCTTTGAAATATGTATGAGCTAAAGATTTGAAAAAGACTGCAAATATTGGTGGTATAAAAGTGTACCAGAAATTTAATAATTGTTATGTAGAATACAAAAAACAAGAAAAAACGGTTATCTTAGGCTCGCCGAATATTAAATACCCTTGCGTTAATTTGGTTTCAATCACCAATTATTTCTATAGTAGCTATATTATATGGATGTCCGATTTGGTGGAAAATTTGTTTAACAAATGGAGGACGATTAGAAATGCATTTCGCCTTAATTTGGTTGAAATCGTTCAATAGACACCGAAAATGTTCATACTAAGCATTTCAACCGATTGTTCCTTTGGGAGCTACATGATATAGTGGTCCGATCTTTCTGATTTTTACAAATGTGATGTGTGCAGAGAGAAGACAGATCTGATCCAAATCAAAATAGCTTTAAAGCTGAGAACTAGTTCGCGTATAAACAGACAGACAGACAGACTGACATGGCTATATCGACTCGGCTGTTGATGCTGATCAAGAATATATATACTTAATGGTGTCGGAAACGCCTCCATCAATGATTTACAAACTTCGTGACAAAAATCAAATACAGAGGGTATAAAAACTATAAAATTCGTCCGTCTAAGGGAGCTTTATATAAAAATATAGTATAATAAATTGATCATTATTTAATTCAACTAGATAACTGAATGCTTAAGTTCTTCACATGTAAAATTACTATAGCTTATGCCCGTTACAAAAGTGACTTAATACTCCCATGAGTTTTATTTATCTGCCTTCACCTTCAAAAGAAACTCAAAACTGTCACCAACTGTAAGAAAGAATTAAACAAATGAGTAAACAAAGCGATCACTGAGATCAAAGCATTAGTCATACCGCTGAGCGTCTCAATCATTAACCAATATCCGCTTCCGCGATCCGAAACCGCAATTCTCACACATGAACGACAATGGATAATGAATTGTTGTTGTTGTTGTTGTTGGTGTTAACCACAAGAAAATCACCGGAACTACGATCTATTTGAATTTCAATAAGCTCACAGCTGACATTGTTGTTCAACGAAAGTACAAATTGATATTTCGCATTAGTGCGTCGTGCAGCTAAACTATAAAGGGTATAAATGTGTGTGTGAAAGAGACTTGAGAAGAAATAAATGACAATGAGAACGGTGACAAAACTGAATGGGGAACGGGAACGGGAACGGGAAGGGGACCGACTGGGATCAGAGTCAGGGCTATGCGTGGGATTGTTGCAGCATGTTGCACGCTGGGAAACTCGACTGCATTGAAGGCATTTAAGACAAATTGTCGTGCATTCAAAAAGTATCAAAAAACCTACAGAAAGAAGATACAAAATAAAGCAAAGCAAATGGCAAACAAAGCAAAGCTTCATCAGCTGACAAATGAGATGGCTTAGACAATGTGTTGACACGCTTTTGGCTCAACAGCCAAGTCTGGAGACTGTCTTCGCTTGGCTGGCAGGAGATGCGACGCGTATCTTACGGATACACAGATACAGATACCAATTTGTCAGCGCTACAAATAGCGCTCGTACGTGAGACGGTCGGGCGAGTACGTGAATTGGGTGACACTAAGCGATTAGCGATGGCAGCGTGACACGAGCTGCCAAGTAATTCATCACTAAATAAAATCCTTGTCTTTTAACACTTTTTCTAGCTTTTTCTGGCTTTTATTTGGAGTTAAAGTCATTTAATGATGGAATCCTTGACTTTGAAACCCATTCACTGGATCAAAAAATATAAATTCTTAAAAAATTCACTACTTAACATGCTAATGCATGTTGAAACATGTTTGTTCGTGCTTGTTTCACGTTAGCTGCTCAAAAACCTAGCTCAGCTCAATATGAAACAAAGTAGTATTCTCCCTGACGATAATAATAATAATGTTAATGATGCTGATGATGATGAGCTACCCTAAATGATGATCACGTTGATAATGATGGGCATGCGTGGCTGCTGCCGCCGCAGTCGCAGCCGCTGCCGTTCTTATCAATTTTATCGATCATAGCTGCTTCTCGCACATTTGTCTAGCTGCAATCGGTGGGACTGGAGTGGAGGAGCTGGAGGAGTCTGAGCAGTCAGAGGAGCTGGATGCGACACATCGCTTCGATTTCAATCTCGATCTTGATATACAGTTCGGCGCCTCTTTGATGGCACTGCTAACAAATTCCTTTCTGGCCAAGAGCTACACGATACCACAGCAGAGGGCCAGCGCAGCACCGCACTACAACGCGACCTCAATGTGCGCTGAATTGTGTAAACAAGCTGACTCCAAACATACCCAACGTCATCAATTTCCAGCATGGATCTCTCTCTCTCTCTCCCTCTCTCTCTCTCGTTCTCTCTCCCCGTCTTTTATTGGAAATTATCATAGCAGAGCATCTGAGTTATGCCCTATGCCAGCGACGTCTTCGTGTCCTGCCGATAATCAGACGCGCTTGGTGGCTCCTGGCCAACTTGCTTTGGGCCAACTTCCCCGCAGCGCAGTTGGAATATTTCAAGCGAAAATCGCTCGGATTCGAATCGCGGTATCGATTGACGACGCGTTCAACAAGGACTATATACACATACATATATATTTATATATATCTCTGCAGCGGCCTTTCAACAAATTGACTCGACGATAATTGAAACTGACATGTGACTAATCTGCACAGAGTCCCAGTTGCTGTGGACGGCTTTAAGACTGAACCTCGAGCTTTACTCGAGCCAAACTGGTCTCTGTTGCCTCCTCCACCCAGTTTGCCTACCCTCTTGCTGCCCACCGTAATTCCCCCCCTCCTGTCTTGGGTGACAATCGGGGCACTGTACTTTGCGCCATAAATTTTGGACTCTTTCTCAAGTGGCCGGCCGGCTACTTTGTTGTGCACACACACACACACACACATGTCGCTGGGTGTGTATTGCCTAACATGCGGGTCTGCGATTTGCCACTCTTCAGTCTCCTCGCTCGCTGTCTACATATCTCTCTCTACTCGCTGTCTCTCTGTGTGGGTGGCTCGATCGGCGTTATAGAAAAATATGAAAAAAAACACATTTTACTTTTGATTATTATTTATGCGACATGATGAAGCCCACCGATCGATGGCAATACGTGCGTGCCCACAAATATTGTGACAACAACAACAACAACTGGCGATCGACAACAACAACTGGAAAGACATGAGCACAATCTATGCCAAATGATAGACTCATGATTACATATGATTCCGAGGCATGTGGGTGGGCTACAGAGAGAAAGTGTTAGATATCAGATAGATAGAGAGATAGAGGAAGAGGGAGAGAGGGGGAGAGGCGAAGAAAAAGGAAGAGGAAGACAGTAAAAGATAAAAAGTAGACGGAAAGAGACAAGGCATTTCACAATATTTATTAGATTTTGAAAACTATACTTTTTAGACTGGAAAGAAGTATAAATTTGAGGCAAAAAAGGGGACAGAAAGAGCGAGAGAGAGAGAGAGAGAGAGGGAGAGAGAGAGAGAGCGAAAAGAAGAGTAGTAAAAGGAGTTCAAAATTAGATAGTCAGTGCCAGCTAAAAAGACAACGGCAGAGAGGACTCATATGTGTCCTAATTCTAAAAAAAAATTCACAATTGAAACAATCAGTTAGAAAACTGGCTTATAATAAGTATACGACTGGTTAGCCAGAAGAAATAGAATATAGAGATATCAATTTTAATTACAAAATACTTAGGAATATTGCTAAAATGTTAAGTACGGTCAGCAGTGTAAAGACAGAGCTATTGTAAGTCACTGTAAAATAAGTTCAAGAATCATTTTTTACCTCAATTCGCTACCACTCAAGTCTGGCCCACCCCAACACGATTCACGTTATCGGTTTATCGGGCAGAATATTCTTGTGTATAAAATGAGTCATAGAAAGTCCGAAAATCCATAAAGCAATTGCGATAGCCAAACTGGCAAATGTGCAAATCATTAAACTACATAAAAATAAAACAAAGAGTTGAGAAAAATAATTCCAGTAGTTTCTTAGTCGAAGTGCCGATAAACCGATAACGAGCACAGAGAAATTTAGATTTTATTTGGGGCGATTGAAGGCGCCGCCCACAATTGAAAGCGCAGATAAGACTGTAGGTGTATCTAATCGATATCGTAGAGGCATTCGATAACACACGTCACACACTTGGCACACTTCAAGACATCGATTAACTAGCGCAATCTCTGACCGATAATGGCAAGTCGGCTAATAGACGAGACAGGCCAAATTGGTTGGCCAAATTGGCTTCTAAAAGTGGGCAGGTGGGCAGGCGTGGCATTATATTTTATAGCAAGAACTCTACAGTATATTTCGCTTAGTTTTATAAATGTTTTTTCTTCATTTTTGTTTTTGTTAAGGTTTTTTGATAGCATCGAGCGCCATAAATTCAAAAAGCGCTGCTTGGAGACAAATTTTCAAAATACTTTTACTTGTTGTTGTTGTAGTATTTTTTGTGTATTTTTTTAGTTTTGTTTTTTTTTTTGGCAAGGAACGCCACCATAAAGATAAACTCTAACATGCTTTATACATCATTAAACATTCCTGCACAGCCGCCAGGCAGATTTTATTGGTTTCTCCTCCCCAGTGCCATCATTTTGTGTACTCGTTGGTTAGACAGAGATGACAACTACTCGGGAGGGAAGGAGATGGCGTGTGAGGCGAGCTTTTGGTGATTTATATTTGACAGGGCTGCGGTATTTGATTCTGTTACTGGTTTCTGCCGCTGCGGCTTCAGTTCGCTCCTGGAACAACGTGGAGAATTCGGGGAGAATTTCGTGCTTATGCTTTTTATGCCATGCACCCACTTTTATCGCTAAAGTGGCGTGCCAAAGCTACACGAGACCCGATAAATGTCACTGATATTTAATTAAGTCTGGTCTGGTATGGTCTGGTCCCGCATATGATATAGCTGGCGGGCAAATACCCGTGCAAGAAGCTCACATAGGGCGTGACAATTTTATTTTAATCAGCATATATTTGCTACCATTTAAAACAAATATTTCCTTATGTTATAGTCAAGAATTTTCTACTATTCTAGCGTAGGAAATTCCTCTTTTTAGCAAGTATTTGCTACTCAAAAACTCAACCCATGCCCCAAATTCTAAGGCAGAAAGGGTATTTGCTAGTCAGTTGGATTGTTCTGCTATATAATTATGTGTTTGTTGGATGTATAACTATGTTTGTAAACTCTGTCAGACTATGTGGAATCGTTAAAAATGTTAACAAACTTTAATTTTACTACATTTAGCGAACTTTTGGGGTTGGTTTTGGGCCATGTCGTCAGGGGCGCCATAGTAAACTGTAAACCAATTGGCAAACGCGACAAAAAGGTGGCTGACACGCATTCCAAGGGCTGACTCAACGGCAATAAACCGAGTAATTTACAACATGGGGCTAACAACGAGCAACAAATGGCCAGGGTTGCAGTGTGGCTCAAAAGCCAAAAGGACACAAATAAGCAGAGTATCTGAGGAATCAGAGCTACCGCTGCACGCGCCATAAATATGTGTTAAGTAGAGGACGCCGCATAACTTATATCGAGAACTTGTGTTCATAACAATTTAATTTTGCTTTTCTGTTTCAACAAGGCTCAAAACGAGGCTAAAAACGATTCCCCAAAAAAATAAAACACAAGAAAAGTGAACCAAAATAAATAAAAATAATAATAATAAAGATTGTCGCGTGTCCAAGACAAGGCGACTGACTTGAGGATCGAACAACGATGACAACAGCGACAACGACAACAGCGGCAACAACGACGACGACGACGACGACAACAACATGGAGGACAGACAAGCGTCTGAGACAAGAGCACTGCTAATGGGAATACTATGTAAACGGATGTTTTAATGTCCAAAAAGTAAACTGCGAAAATGCGCAACACAAACTTAAAAATTGTTCCACACACAACACTGTGACTTGAATCGACTTGAATGGACTTGAATGGACTTGACTCAAACGATACGATGCGTTGCGTTGCGATGCGAAGCGATTCGATCGATCGAGCAACAACAAGAAAGTGTACATTATAAACACCTACGAGAATGTTTGTTGTACTGATCATCGTGTTGTTGCTGTGAGTCCCCATTGGAAATGCGTACAAATTGCCCTGAAAAGTGGTGACAAGCCGATCGCAGCTGTAAAAACGATCAGCGGACAGTAAAAGCAACAAAAAAATGAAAACAATGAAACAAAGTAAATGGATGAATAAAGTTTTAGTCGAAAATCATATGTAAAGTGATCAGCCTGATCGATATATGAGCTGAAAGTCAACAAAGTGTTACATTTATCGATTAAGCTTTCGATAAGAGCTTTCATAATTTCATCATATTACGATAATTCAATTAAGTTTGCTATTTCACAATGTTAAATGCTTGAAAAACAAATTCCTGACATTTTTGCGCGTAGAGATTTGAGTGAGCCAACATCTAATAAGATACCATTTTAATCTTCCACTTACCTTCTTCTCTGCTTCGCATAACCCAATCTGGCTGGTCACCTTCATCACCATTAAAGGCAACAGGGGCAGCAAAATGTCGTCCTACAAATTAACAAAAATTCCAACAATTTTATGCCTGTTCCATTCGACATGCCTCCTTAACCTTTTTGCAAATACTTACGCGTGTTGGTGTGTGTGTGTTGTTGTGTGTGAGAGAGTAAGAGTATGTGTGTGCGCATACTATAGTTTTCTGCCATATTGATTCAATCATTTTGGGCTGCTATCAGACAAGCACTATCTTGCCCTCCCTCAGTTTGTCTCCTTTTCACGCTCGCATGCATTTTGCGACTTCTCTGTCGCACGCATTGCATGCAAAGCTTGCAAAGAAAATCACTGCTGCTTGCGGCTTACGCAACTTTTATCTGCGCTACGCACGTCTTGCATTACCCTATGCACTTAAATTAGGCACAAGCACTTGTAATAATTGATATGCTCGCTTGCAATGCAGTCTGCAGCTTAATCCACGATCCACACAGAGCACGAAACGAACAGCCGAGTTGAGCCACAAAGCAATCGAAACGAAAAGCCGAACCGAACCGAGCCGAAGACAAACCAAAGCGAAGTTAAACGGGGAAGCAAAGCTTAAAACTGCATGTGTGGATGCTATACGTTTTTAGGGAGTGAGAAGGTGGATTATGTGTGGATTGTTGTCTGGGCCCGCGCCCATTCATGTCATCAAGCGTGGTAAAACATGCAACGTGCCATTAGCCCGACCGCGGACCGGGAGACGGACAGTCTGTGTGTGCGACAGAGTGACCAACTGAACGGCTGGCAAAATCGAATTCCTTGTTAGATGCATTCCGACAAGTTGTTTCCTGACACCTCTGGAAAATACACTCATAAGCAGAGCTCTTTCCTCCTCGTTTCTAGGTGTTGCCAGCGACTTTACGACAACGACAACGACAACAAACTGAACGTGGACATGAGATTGCAAATGTGTATGTGGTTGTGGATATCGTTGCGCTTGTGGATAACGTTGTGCTTTTGTGGATATGGACGAGAGAGGCTGGCGATAGCTTGACAAGAGTTTATGAAACGATCCACAGCCGCTGGCCTTTTTTTTTTATATGGACGATGTGAGTTGACAAGCACTGGAAAGTTAAGAGAGGCATTGGAAGAGGAAAGAGAGGAGAAGAGTGGGAGAGATTGCTGGCCGGTTAGTGAATCATTATACGATGGGGCTACTCTTCTGGTTGCGCTTCTTGCTGTTGTTGTAGTTGTCGCCAGTCTGTTGAATTAATTATGAAACTTAAGAGCAACAGCTGAAGCTTTGCAATTTATTTTAATCGCACATTGCTAGGCACAGTTATAATCGATTAGGCTTGGGCGCCTGAGCAAATTTTACAGCTATTTATCTTTCACTCTCCCTCTCTCACTCTGTTTCTTTATCTCTGTCCCTGCGGGGGTCTATTCACAAATGTGTGTCAATTGTCATCGTTAACTCTTTATGCTAATTCGCAGTCTCGAATTCAAAGTCTTAGTCAGAGTTTTATTTTATTTTGTTCGTCTTTGATCGAATTTTAATTGCGACCCTTCCAGGGGGGAATTACTCAGATTATCAGATCAGCCGACAAACAGCGGCTACCGACTCTAAATGAGTCTGCCTAATTAGCCATTGATCTGACTACTCATATATGTATGTATATTTGTCTGATAATTCCCATGACTAAATTTAAATATGGGTCAAAACGCAGAACTGGAAGCAAACTGAAACTGATTATATCTTGTATATAGATCATAACAGATAAACAGAAAATTGTTCAGCCTCAACTCAGACGAATTTTATGATTTGTGTAGGAAAATTAAGGGAACATTTTGGATAAGCGCTATTTAATCTAGATAAAAGTGCGTTATAATAGAGCACATTAGGCCAAAACACCGCGGGCAATTGATTAATAAACGTTGATTAATTTCACTGATTAAATTTATTGTAGACTGTCATAATTAGGGTTTGTTTTGTGTATTAGATTAAAGAGATATAATTTATATAGTAACTACAATTGTGCTTTATATTATATTAAAAGGGATTTGACTCGAAGTATTAGAATTATTAAATAAATATAAAAATGTTACTTTAATAATTGGTATCGTAAAATATCTGTATCACCTTAGCGCTAAAAGATACAAAGTTCTAGGTTCCCACTCTACATTCTGGATGAACACCAGACGGATTAAACAGTTCCCAGCTGGCTTCTAATTAATAATAGAGCAGACAAAATGCGATAACACTTGCCACCGCGCATAGTTCAACCAATGGAACAACAACAACAATCAGACACGCAAACGCACACACACACATACACTCATACTTAGTCATAACTTTGTTGTGTGGCACTGTGGTGTGTGTCCGTGTGTGTGTGATTCCCAGAAATCAATCAGACAACAGGCGGCGACGCTTTCGGTAGCTTAGCAAACGGTTACGGTTACCCGTTAACCCCAACCCCTTCGACTACCACTACCCCTCCCCCATCCCCGATTACCGCTAGCCATTAACTGACCCAAACCATTCCTTGCTGGCCAACATAAGTTGTGTCTGGGCCTTTTCGGGGCGCTGCCTGTATAAACGCATAAATCCAAAAGCCACAAATTGTAACATTGGCTGTAATAAATGCCGCGATACGCCCACCATTTGGGCCACAGCAGCAGCGGCAGCAGCAACGGCAGCCGACGCTAATCGAGCGGGAAGGAGACAGGTAGAGCGTGAGTGGAACAGAGATAGAGCTATACCCAGGCGATGAGTCTAACAGTGTTGGCCGAATTTAATTGCCTCAGACGGCTAGATTGATCAACAAAGTGTTGTTAACAAAGGGGCTGGTAAAGTTGAAGAAAAAGCTAGAAATTAAAGCGGTTATACTACCAGATCGAAGATAGAGAACTTTACTCCTGTTCAATACGGGTATAGTGGAGATTACATTTCTTTTTTAGAAAGTATTAATACAAACCCTACCGTTTGAGGTACTGTTTCTTTAAGAGTCTTGAATTCTAGCTATAAATGTAAAATAAAATTTTCTAGCTTGTTTTCCTGACCACTTTTGTTTAGTAGGAAGTACAACAGAGTCTGGGTGTTTAGCTTAAAAAAGCTTTAAACAAATTTATAGCTACATTTGACCTTTAAAAATCCATAATTTCAAGCTAGAAACATTTTAAAAGCATATTCTAGATCTGATTGTGGGCACAATATCAAAAAAATGGCTAGATTTCTAGCTAAAAACACTATTTCAAGCAAATTGACAACACGTTCTAACATTAAAAGACTCCTCGCCAGCTATAAACCAGCTAAAACGCCAGCACTGACCGCGCTCTTGAGGAATTTCGACTGTTGTTTTTAGCCCTGAGCCTTTGAAAATTCACACGGCCTAAACACAAAATAAACAAAATGTTGTAGCAGGATCCGTCCGACCAGACACCGCAACCTACGTATATTGTCTTAATGTGACTCCCTACATTCCCCCTGCCTCTACCCCGCCCCTGTGGCTGCCGCACCCCCAACTCTCTATATATATAATGTTTTTTTTCCTGACTGCCCCGTTGCCCCAATTAGCTCGATTTGCTTCTGATACGCGCAGCGCGTAGACGAAATCTTTGAGTTGAAGTTGAAGGTGGAGTTGAGTTGCAGAGAGTCAGTTTTTGACCCTGGCAGGCAACAAGCAGGGTTCACTGTACACACACAACATATTTCTCGACCTTTTGACAATTTAATAATAGGCTGACCAAATGATGGACTCCAAAGTTGGAAACACAATGCGCCCACCACATTTCGTAGAAATTTTAAACCGTACTCGTCTGCTCTCTTGGTCTTGGCCAGGTCTGCTTCGTCTTGACTGCTGCTTGTGGTAGTCGATGGGCGTTAAAATTGGGCTGATCACGTTCCAGCAGAACGTTCACTTAGGTAGCCGTTTATCAGCATCGTAATCCGACTTTTCAATCCCACAAAAATTTCTGTTTTTAGTTTCAGTTTCAGTTTTCTGACTCGTCATCGTCGCATATTTCTCTCTCTCACTGTTACTCCCCCTCTCTCTTTCCCTCTCCCTTTCTAGCTCGTTTCTTTGATTGCTATTTTGGATTTTGATAAACGCTGCTAAATTGTATCAAATTAAATTATTAAACAACATTTTGCATTCGCCTTTTTTGGCCAAAACGCAAATTGTGGCAAATTATCTTTGGCCTTGTCCAGTTTTGGTAATGCTCCGATTTTCCAGTTCCCTGCGATCTCACGGCCTGCCCAGACCGCTCAGAACGTAGGCTATAGAAATTTCAACAGCCAAATATGTAGTTGAAAAATTGGTTTAGTTTATAAAGCTGAAAATGTTTAAATATTTCAATTGATTTTAAATATTATGAAGCATAAATTTAAAATAATTTCGTTTAGAAGTGGAGAAATTTAACTAAATAAATTGGTATTTTATTAAGCATTCGGTTTAAAGATAAGATCAAAAAAGCGGATTTTTAAAATATTTAATTGATATTTTAAACCTTCTAAATAATATAAGTAGCTGGATTCACCGTAGAACAGGTGAACTATGTAATAAGTATTAGTTAACAACTAAAGTGTGGAATCTTTGCTTAAAATCTAACAATACTTGTAATTTAATACACAACTTCTTATCTCCTACTGACTCACAATAAGTTTAATCACTCACTGAAAGCATTATTCTTCCATAAACCCCTCCATATGAATCAGCAATACACACACTCCACAGAATTTCCCGCTGACAAAGTGAGTGCAACTTTCCACTGGATTTTCATAGTCATACGCAGCGTCACTTTCGCCGCATTCCTCGCACAGACTTTGGCCAGTTGAGTGAGTGATTCAGTTAGCCTTCAAAAATGCCAAAAGAAACCAGTTAGCTTGATGTCAAACTTGGTAGTACCGCGCCCCCTTAACGCCCCTTTGCTTGGCCAACAAAGCACCCCATGTATGGCTGACAAATTTGCTGACAAATTCAAGGCAGCAAGATCAGCAAAACTGCCAGCCATCAATCAAACCATTAAAAAGAATGCACCGCAAAGTGAGCCAAAAAAGAGAAGAGAACGAAAAGAAAGAGTGGGAGGAGGAAGAAGAGAGGAAAAGGGAGTACGGGATCTGATCAAAATTATCAGCAAACATGTTGATTGTTATTGATCAGCGCTGGTGATTAAAACGACAGAGTCTCCGAGTCCCGAGATCAGTTTTGGGTTCGAATTTGCGTTGAGGGGGATCAGGAATCAGGGAGTCGGTGAAACAGGCAACTCAATGGAATCAAAGAATCTTTTTCGACATCGGATATTCATGGTCTGGGTGGCCATCAAAGCGACACTATGTCGCCTGTCAAAATTCTTAATCAAATACGCGGCGGAATGTCATCATTATGCAAAGAGCCTCTGGGATCAGAAGCCTACAGTTGGAGTACCCGGTGCCCGTACCCAGTACCCGTACCAGTTCCAGTTCCAATTCCACGCTGACAAAACATGCAAAGGCTTGCCGCTGCAGACATTTACAATTTACACGGCAAGGCACAGGTAGAGGGGGCAGCTGGAAGGCAGGGGTACTGGGAGCCTTTCATAGCCAAAGTCTTGGCTTGCGGGCCAACAACGTTGACAGACGGCCAACAACATTTGCGCCACATTTGCTTCACACGAGGCCGTCGCCAAAGTCCCTCTGACATTTTAATCGCATTTGCTAAAACTCACTGAACAATTCTCCCCAAGACACACTCACACACACCCAAGCACACTCTTGCACACACAAGCACACACAGGCACACACTCAGAACAGCGGAAAACAAGCGAGAAAATTCTACTTTTCACACTACGACGCGGAAATACGCTTTCGAAACTTTTAGCTTTGAACTCACAGTTTTTGGCTACTTTTAAAGCATTGAAAATTATTTTAAAATCTAATTCCTCCATTAAATGATATTAAATAGTTGACAATATTAAATAATTGACAATATATTAATATTAATTGTATTATTTGATACAAATTATTCTACCTTTCAACAGTGAAATGATCTCTACACCTTTTTAAAGTTTAATACTAAATAAAAAGAATTTTTAAAATATATCAAGCTAAATTTTTTTGAGTTGAACTGTATTATAAGTTTTTAAATAGCATTTTTTATGTCCGCTGAGACATAAAGGATTTCTTAATATCCCTACCATCTTAATTTTGGTTAATTCTTTAAGACTGAGCTAAATACTCTTAAAATATGCTCGAAATTGAGCTGTTTTCATTTAAATGACAACTAAATAAACTACATAATAATATTCTATAGTTTCATTGGAATATTTTCACAGTTACCAGAGTTCTCTTAGGTCAGCTTACATTAAACCAATAAATTGTCCAGATCATCATTCCAAGCAATATATGTAGATAACAGACAATTCCAACCAGACTATAACTTTTTTAATTAATATCTAGGCTGGCAAAGCCATTGACAAAGCTTAGCGATCTTCGACTAGGGCAAATGGAAACGGTTAAGACTGACCGCAGCTTCAAACTGTCATTAAAAGGCGCGCGCGGCGCGCACACGCATTTTATGAGGCAGCCGAGCAGGCGAAGGGGTGGAGAGAGTAGGAGAAGAGCAGAGGAGTGGAGAGGAGAGGGGGAGGAGGTAAGGAGGTGGGGAGAGCAGAGCTGCCTTGCAACGGGGTAGACAAACGAGCAGATCTGTTGACCAGGCTAGTTGGCTGCTGACTCCTTTGACACCACTGTGGCCCACTGTCACAAAGACCAAAAAAAAAAAGAAATAAAATAAAAAAGAGGAGAAGAAGAAGAAGAAGAGCGCTGCCTGATGATAGCTTACTTAGCGATTGCGGACTGTAATGTATGAAGCGGATTTCAGACTCCGCATCGCCTTATTTAAAAGATCGTGATAAAAGTTGGAAGTCGCTTGATTTATGTCAACGCACAGGGCGCATCGCTGACCACAGGGCAGTCCAAAAAACAGAAAAAATAAAATAAAATATACCCAACATATCCCCACCGATTTCTGCCCCGACTCGACTCTTTAAGTGCCAAATTAGGAAATAATATTATGGGTATTCCTTCTGCCTATAAGTAGAAATCCCTACCGAAAACTGTCACTCGATGAAGTGAGCTGTCACGTTTGCGGTCTGCTTATGTCAGCTCCGGAGGCTGCCACATCGGGAGACGCCTCCCAAAGCCCTTTTTAAAAATGTGTGTTGTTATGATCGGGCCGCTGTGATAAGTACTGCAGCTGCAGCTGGCTAAGACCCGACCCAGACCCAGCTGAAGACCAGACCGTCCACTGTCGTCTCAATCGTAGCCTTGCCACAGGCTCTAAAGTTACGCGGCATTCGCAGTTTTTGGTTGCAACTTGCCACGATTTCGATGCAAATCATTTTACGTGTTGGCGACATTAAGCGCGAAATGACCCCGTTATCCCACTTGTCATCATCACTTCATAAATTAATGCTAACTCGGAAGGCAGATCGGCAGACAGCAGGAGAGTTGGGTGGAGGGACGGATGGGAGGTATGGGTAGATGGACAGCTCTACAGTCGTCTTGGTTTACCTCTGTGCTTACTGTGTCGCAGTTTTTACTACCCACTTGAGGGCACTACTGAACTCAATTTGGGTAGATCAGTAAAACTATGAAAGCTCTGTATAGAAAGATATATATATATTAACTATTAACTGTAGACTTAAGAAATTTTTAGTTCTCTTAATTACTACGCATTTCATAAAATTCCGAATTTTGAGATCCTTAAATACTGTTATAAAGAAAATTCGGTACAGTTTCAGTATAGAAATCCTAAGCTATAGACCACTCTGCCAAAAGTACCTAAATACCTTATGAAGAGTGCTGCAAATTGTACGAAATTTAATCAAAATTTAGGTCTACATAAATTAGAACATATTACTCCAAATAAAACTTGAAGGGATTAAATAGATTTCATTATATAGATCTCTTATGATTAAATCTCGATGAGGATTTAAAATACAAGGATTGAAAGTAAAATAAGGTGTTACTTAAAATCTACTTAATAATTATGTTACAATAGACTGCAATTTTAAAGAGTTCTTAAATATATTTTTCAGTCAAAATCAGCCAGAATCCCCAAGCACAATAAAGACAGACGGAGAGTAACATTCCTAAGTATTATAGAAATGTTTTCCTTAGTTTCTCCGCTTTCCTTTGGAATCAGTGCATAACTCCTCCAAGCCTCCAATTCGAGCTCAAACTGACACTATCAATACTACATAAAATAGATCTTAGTGTATGCTTTAAAAATCAATAAAAATGCCTTTGAAATTCTTAAGAAAATTCCAGAGTTTTTCCAGCCTTAGGCCCTGTGGCAAGTGTGGCACAAACGTAGGACACAAACCCAATGCAGACAGACAGAGCGACGACTTCGATCCGTTTTGCGATCATGTTGAAATTTGTGATAGCCGCCGTCGAGGACAAATTGGTCCCTTAACTGTTTTGGCCAAGAGCAAGTTGGCCAAAAGCCAAAGACACTTGGACTGCAGGCTGTTCTGTTTTAACTTTTTTTTCAAGCCGGGACTTGCTCCGCTTTGCGATTACGATCACTTTTAGATCCAATATATCAGAGGCGCGTTGACGTCGTACATTGGACGACAATTGATATAAGTTGTGGTGAAAAGTTTAGTGGCATTCAACGATTGCTTTGCTAGATTAAAAGCGACAGACACAGACGCAGCCACAGTCACAGACTCCAACTCCAGTTCCAACTCCAGTCGGGCTCTTGGCCCGTTTCGGTTTTGGCCCACAAATCTTTGGCCAGTCACAAACACGAGTAACAACAAAGCAGACAAATCGCCGCACGTTGTACGTGCCACAACGCTGGGAGACTTTACACTACCCCCCGCCCCCTCTGCCCCTCCCATTCGAACTTGGCTTAGTCAACTAACTGTTTGTATATTTTGTGGTAGTTGCGTTTTTTTTTTGTACTTGTTATTGTTGTTTTTAATTGCAAACCAGAGTCACAACAGGAGCGGCTCCCAGTACCCCAAAAAAAGACAAAGAGTGAGGGAAGGAGACAGAGTGAGTGGGAGAGAGAGAGGGAGAGAGAGAGACTGACTGTCTGTAAGCCGCGTCTGTTAACAGTAAAAGTAAAATTATGCGATGCTACGTGATGACAACAAGGTGGAGCATTCCAATACGTCGTCGCCCAGATGTTATCACCGCACAACGTTCCAACTGCTCCCCCTCCCACTGCCTCTCCCTCTCTCCCTTACTCTCTCGCTCACTCGCTTTGCCATTGACTTTGCCTTCTGTCAGCTGTTACGTATAAATTAAGCAGAATTAATGAGCCAATAAAAGAACTCACCGAATTTTGTATACGCTTCTGTGCAGAATTAAAAGGGTTTAAAGAGCTGAGTTAATTATTTGATATTTTAATAAAATTTATATTAAAGTTAAGAAGTAGTTTAAATAGAAATGGTATTAAAGATCAATTAATTAAATGATACCTTATAATTGACAGGGAATGAATAAAATATACTCTGTAATTTGCTCTAAAATGATTTAAAAGTAAAAGGAAAATGTTCTTAAATGTGTTTGACCTCTATCAGAGAGAGTTCTACTCTTTTACTCTTTAATTTTGGAAAAATATAATATAATAGACAAAAAAAAGTTAAACTATAATATATATGATTAAATATTCTATTAACAATAACTTTATAGTTTAACTTTTTGCGAATTTGAATGCGTTAATCGACTAAACTTTTTTTAGATAGACAAAATTAAGGACACTTGCTCGGAAAGTAGACCTAAAAGTATTAAAGTATATATTTTATGTGCATAAAATAAAACAAAAAATTATTTTTCTTATATTATTTGTTAATTTTGCAGTTTTATTGAAGTGGCTTAAAACCGATTTTCATATTTTTTAATATTTTTTTATTTACTTTTAAAGAAGAATTTTAAATTGACTCTGCTTAATTCTTAGCTAACTCTGTGGAACAGTCCATATGCCCACTTGCCTTAGGGTATCTCAAGCGTTTATCAGCAAATGACATCTAATGAGTTAGACCGAGCCGCTTCAGGTGTGAGAAGCAGAGGGGGAAGCAGAAGGAGACTTGAGATTTATACGAAGGCCGCGAAATGCTTAGAAAGTCGCTAGTGATGAGTCAAGAGAGAAGGAGAGAGAGAGGGGGAAGAGGGGGGCAGATTTTAAGAGTCAGTCAAAGTGACGACTAAAACAACGTTTATGTTGATGGCGATTGTGCCACCAAATGTGGCATGAATCATTTGATCACGGGAAAATCCAGAGAGAGAGAGAAAGAGAGAGAGAGAGAGAGGGAGAGACAGGTAGAGAGAGAGATACACTGAGGCGGAAATGCAGCTTACGCTACCGAAGCGTTGAATCAGCGATGGCCGCAATTGATAAGAGCCAAGTTAAGAGCAGGCAGGATGAGCGAGTGGGTGGGCGTACAGCACCAAAAAAAAAGTGGGCAGGGTCGACAGTTGAGAATTGCGAATTGAGAGCTGAGCGCTGCGTCTAAGCCAGCGGGTGGCGGCCAAAAACGCAGCACGCAGCAAAGCGGCTAAGACGCTGCGCGCTGACTGCATTTGGGCCAAGATCTTGGCCGAAGTCCAACTGCGCCAGTTGTCGTCCTTTATATATATCCTATACATATATATATATTCTTATTTTTGCGGGTAGGTGGAAACAGTTTAGTTTAAGAGGCAGCAACGGCAACGGCAGCAGGAAGTGGCAAGCGGCAAGCGGCAAGTTTAGCTGGAAAACCACACGTGCCTTTAGAGTGGACCACATGCGGTTGCCACCGCTGCATCCTGGTTGCACAAACACACACACACACACACATGCATACATAAGTCACTTATACACACTGATACCCTGTACTTGCCACAGTAGCAACTGCCTCATTCGTTTCGCATTTGGAAACGCTTTCATTATCGGCCGCATGTCCCAAATGTGGCACAAGTGGCACGACCGCTGGTACCACCATACTGCCGCTGGTGGCGCATCCTGCCGCGCAATGTGGCAACATTTAAATTTCATTTCTCTCATTTTTTTCCCTCTCTGTGTCTTCTCTGTGTCTTCTCGGGAAAATTGGTTGCGGCAATTTTACGGCTTATCAAAACATAGTCAATATTTAATTAACACGAAGCGCAGCGTGTGGCATGCACCGACATGATTTATGACGCCCAGTGTTGCAATGTGTACCGTTCACCCACTAGCACCCCACCCCCTCCCTACTCCTTCCCCTCTGCCTTCTTAAGCCGACAAAGGTAATTATTACCCTGCAATTGGGGATGTTACTGCTCAACGGCGTAGTGGGGGGCGTGGAGAGTGGTTGTAGGGGCAACTCTAATGGTGCAATTAATGATGTGTGTTTATAGGGTTAATGATAATGATATTATATATGATAGCAAATACTGCACTACGGAGTACAGAATGGAATCTTAGATCTTTGAACATCTGGCGGGATTTTAAGTCGATTTAAAATCTTTAAAATTTTATCAAAAAAATAAAATTTTTTTTTTCTGTGGAAATTTTAATATATATTATTTAAGGCTTAATTTTAAAATTTTGTCATTTTTTAAATCTTTAGTGAAAAACTATTGAGTATTGTCCACTCCAAATTACGATTAATAAACTCGGAAATAAAGTCAAAAGAAATCTTTATTTTATATCAAAAAAATAATTGAAAAACATTATTGGTGTTCCTAGCAAGCAGTGCTAAACTATGGTATATATTGGGTAACACCGCGTATTCATAAGTAGAGTATTGAATATTTGATTAAAGTACTGGGTTTTAAAAGACATATATTTATTATACAGCCCATGAGAGTAAATTTCCGAAGAATATGTCATATAAGCATTAAATTCTTCATTTAAGAAATATAACAGCTATTAAAAATTCAAGTTTTAATTAAAATGTATACAAAATATTTTACTTTCAACTTCAAAGCGATTTTATTACTGTTTGTTTTAACTAAAATTTTATTTCATTCCCATTAAATAACATTTTTTAACATATTTTTGATTAAATTAAACATTACCTAAATTTTATATTTTCTATCATCAATAATTTTTATAGTATACTTGACTTTATCGCATAAATTAAACGATTTTTCTAACAATTAGATGATAATATTTTCCTTTGAGCAATTTTAATACTTACAGTCACAGTACCTATAAATGACAGCTAAAAAAAAAATTATGAATGAGATTTTTCAGATAAATTATTAAAAAAACTTTTTTTTTACATTTGTATAAATATGTTTATTTATTTACTTATTGTTTTGTCTTTACCACACAAAATGCCAAAAATAAAAACAAAAAAGTCATCGTAAATATTAAAAACATTAAAATAAAATATTATTATTATTATTAATATTAATATTATTATTATTACGGTTAATGTTATTCAATTATTTATTTATATATGCATGCAGTCGGTTGCCCAGCCGCCCATTTGTGGGCGTGGTCCGCTGCATGTAATACATATTGCGTATGATTTTCGTTTGTTTTTTGTTTATTTTTTTAAATTTTTTTTAATTTTCTTTTCTTTATAAATAGCAAAACATTTACAATCTTATTGCAGCGCGCTAATCCAAAATTATAAAAAAAAAACATTTTCCAATGAAATTTTCTCTCCTTTTTTTGTTGTAAACTTAAACAAAACAATGGATATACATAACTGTATCGGTAGCGGTATCATCATTATATAGTTTAATAGTGTTTTTGTGTTTTTTTTTTATTTTTTGTTTTCATTTTTTTATTATTAATAATATTATAAAATTTATGTAATACATTTTCAACGTGTTCTGTGATTTTAAAATAAAAATACTTAAAATTTATTTTGTTTTTCGATTTTGTTGTTTTTTTTTTATGTATTTTATATTAATAGATTGTAATTAATTGTATTATTAATAAGATTTAGCGAGAGGATCGCACAAGTTCCAAGTGATAAGGCAAGAGAATTGCAGCTGAAGTTTGACAGATTTGATTGATGGAGTGATTGATTGATTGTTTAGTGTTTTTTCTAAGCTCGCAGTGTTGTAAAATGTTTCAAGTTGTGCTTTGTCTTGGGGCCAGGGGAAAGCACAAGAAGCTTTGGCTTAATTGAGCTTTCCGTTGACAAAAGCTCACCTTTAATGCTGCTGCTGCAGCCAACTTCGCGTGGCATTACTTTTTGTAGCTATTGTTGTTGTTGTAGGCACGCCCACAGGTGTTCATGTGTGAGTTTCTGCAAGAATTGTTTGTAAATTGTTGTTGTTGTTGCTGTTCGGTTGTTGTTGCTGCGCCTGCGCAACATGTGGTGGTGGGCGTGGCAGACCAGTACCCAAAAGAGCACGCGCAGCAGCCGAAAAAAGCGTTTTATCGATTACCAACACCCGTTTGCATTCTAGGAACTATCGTTTATCGATAACGATGTCGATGCTGCTGCTGCTGCTGCTGTTTGTAAGCGTGCGAATGTGTGTGTGATTGGGTATGGGTGTGATTGTGTGTGTGCATGAAGGTGGGCGGTAGGCGTGCTTTAAACTGTTTGCTTCCATTTATCGATATACGGGTATATCGATAGGATTATATAGTATTAAATTGGCGTGCGGTTGTTGTTGTTCTTGCGGTTGCTGTGGCTGTTGTAGTTGTTGCTGTTGTTGTTGGTGCTGCGGTGCTTAGATTGCTGGTGCTGGTGTCTTTAACTTTATATATATTCATATTCATATTGATTCTTTATACGATATATACTTTATATTGCTTGTGTATGTGTGTGGGTGTGTATGTGCGTGTGTGTGTATTGATTTTCTTTTACTTTTATTTTATTTATGATACTTTTAGCTTATCGCCAAACACACTGACTACATCTACAAATAGAAGAGAAAATAGAGAAATAAAATATAGGAATGTAGTAGGAGCCGTGTATTATGTGATTTATAGTAAGGTAAAGCTATAGTCTATTATATAGTTATGTTCTTCAAAAATGATTTATTGTGTGTGCAGTGAGTGTGTGTGTGTGTGAAAAAAGCTTCTTAAAATATTCCAAATATAAAACTGAACAATCTGTTAACTCTGTTCTATAACTAAAATGGATTTCATTGTTCGCTGAGTTATATAAACTTTTCTCTATGTTTTTTAATCTAAACGTTTTTTGATTTCTGATTTCACACCTTTTTGGCAGCAATTTATTCATCGAATTTCGCTAGTAAAAACGTTTATAGACATTACCTGGTATTTTCCCACTAATTTTAGCTTTATCCGCCGGTATTAAGTTCCTGTTAAACTTATCAATGTGATTTCCAGCTAATTTGCTTTCTACCAACTTTATTTTGTATAATATAGGGCTAAAAATGTCCCCAGCTTATCGTACTTGACTCTATATATACTTGGAATATCTTAAACAAAGCCAACACCGAAATTGTTCATGCACTTTACAGAATTTTGTAATTTTTTTTGGGGGGGTGTTTTGGGTTGTACAACTCACCTGTGCTGACGCAGATTATCACGTTGCTTGAAGTATTTGCCGCAGACCTCACACGAGTAGGTTATCTCTGGCGATTTGTGCGTGCGCTCGTGTATCATCAGATTGTATGGCTTGGTGAAACGCCGCTGGCAATACTTGCAAATGAACTCACACTTTGGACGCATCTTGCGACGGAAATCCGACCGGCAGTCATCGTTGTCGATTCGCATTACAGCAAACATTTTGACAGACGATATATTTTCCCTCTTTTTTTCCTTACTTTATGGTCTGTTTTTGTTGTAGTTGTTGTTGGATTTTCGCGTTGTTGTTGCTTTTGCCTACGTGCGACAGACGCGCGCGCGCTCAGTGCTCACACACAATCAGTGGGTGAAGTTGTGTTGTTGTTGTTATTATTGTTGCTGTTTCGTATTGAGTTTGACGTCGACGTTGGCGTCGGCGTCGGTATTGGTGTCGGTGTCAGTACTTTGCTTTCCGACTACGCGCTCTCGCTCTCACACACTCTCTCTCTGGCTGTCACCTGCTCTCTCTTTGTGCTCTCGTACGCTCACTCGCTCTTTACAGCTAGTTCTGTACTTGATCTCTTGTACTCAGGCGCTGAGTGGGGTTGTTTTAGTGAGTGCGTATCGGGGTCTCGTGTGAGTGTATGAGTGTTTGTGTTTTGGAAGCTTTGCTCAATGCAATGAGTGTAGTGCTTTAACGGTACTCAACGCGTAATCGCTATCTCTATTGCTATTGCAGATAACAAGCGCTTTGCTGGTGAAATGTGGCAACGTTGCTGCTGTTATTTTGATGATTGTTATTTGTGTTTTTTTTGTCAACTATCCACACGGTCGTTGGCGTTGTTGTGATTTCACCGTTTGCTAGTTTTTGTTGTTGTTGTAGGCGTTTTGGGTGGGCCGTCTTCTCAGCTGCTGCTGCTGGTGCTGGTGCTGGTGCTGACGTTGCCTTTTAGTTTATGGCGCACTTTAAGGCAAACACCTAAAAACAGAGAGAGAGAGAGAGAAAAAGAAGAGAAAAGAAAGAGAGGTAAGAAACAGTGTTAAATAAAGTTAGCAACGCCTGCGACATCTTTTATGTGCCAATAAATTTGAGCAAAAAATACCACAACAACAACAAGTTGTCAACTTAAATCACGCAACATGAAATTGAAAATGAGTCATTAAAGTCTGAACCGTTGAACCACCACCGCAGTACCTCAAACCTCAAACCTCCAACCACAGCAGTACCTCAACAGCACTTCATCACCACCGCAAACTCGAACTTGGTGTTGACATTTACAAATCACCAACCGCCCAGTTTCAGTTGCTAACCTTCGTTTATAATTTGTCTTAAACGACAGCATTTTTTGACTTGACTTAAGTTTCAGATTTTTTTTCAATTCTGCTTCTTCTTTTTTGGTTGGTATTGTTGGCTGGGATTTCAGTTTCACAGCTGTCACCAGCTGCCTTAATATCGATTGTCAACTGTACTTCCGTAACGCAATTGTTCAATTAGCACAATGAGGAGCTAAAGCTCATTAAAGCTTGCTTGGAAAAGTATTGAAAATAAAGTATTTGAACTCATTTTAATCAAAGTTTACTTAAGGAAGTCCTTAAGCAAAGCTTTTCGTTTAACGAAAGCTCGTTAAAGCTTAAAGCTAACTTTAATCTTTATGTTTGACATAGTAATCGATCACAAAGTAAAGAAAAAAATATAATTTCAATGATATAAACAAAATTTAAACGAACAAACTGAAGTTTTCATTAATTAAAAGCTGCTTAAAGCTCGGACGACAGATAAGTTGATTCATGAAAAGCTTCAAGTTAAATTTTTGATATATTTGATTAACATTTTAAATCTAAACCAACATGAAGCCACCTACGAACTCCTAGCATAGCTTTAAACGAAAGCTGCTTAAAGCTCTTAACTAAGACAGCTATTTAGCAAGCTTAAAAGTTCATCTCTTGTGTAGATCACCACAGCAATGCAACTGAAACTAATTATAAACCCATACAAGCTGCTTAAAGCGCACTTAAGCGGCTTTTAAGCAATCTTAATGCGCTCAGAACTCACTCCTTTTGTCAGATAATATTGTAAGTTTAACGCTGCTTCTAAAAGCCGAGCTCGCCTAGCACAAAACAGGGCTATAAAGCCAGGCCAAACGGCTAAAAGGCGTCACAAACGATCTGAAAGAGTGTTTATGCATTTTGGTGGAGAAATCCGAGAACGCAGAGTTCATAATTTAGTCGCTTCATTAAAGTGGCGCTGTAACAAGTTTATTTTTAATTGGCGCCAGTGACTTAAAAAGACACACGCACAACAAACACACACACACGGAGGGGGAATTTATGCCGTATGATTATTGTTATTGTTTTCTTTGGTTACGGAATCCACTTGGAATCCACTGGGAATCCTGCTACGGTAGTTAACAACTGTTATTTTTTTATGTAATTTTATTTTTGTCATTTCGGCGCCGCTGGAAAGCGTTTTTCGGGTTAGCCAAGTTTCTCAGGCTGCAGTCGCAGTCACTGCATGCCTTTTTTTATACCCTGTGATTTTTTTTTGTGAGTGTTTTTTTTTTTGGACAGACAAACAAAAGGCTGCGCTGACTGGTAGCGACAACGTCGCTCGACAAGCCCCGATTTCAATATTTATTTATATGTGTTTTTACTCCAAACTTTTCACATACATATAGAGTATGAATATGTGTATGATTGTTGTTGGCTCGCAGCTGGAGAGTTGAAAACGTTGACAACAAAAGACGAACGTCACAGCAGGCGATGTGAGCGGCCAAGAGACGAGCTACGTAGTTATTGTCATTATAACATTAATGCCCACTAAACATATTCAAATTATAACACTGACTAAGGAGGAGACGGGGGTGGTGAGGGGTAGAGGGAGGAGAGAGGCAAAGAGAGCGACCTAAAGTCGAAGTTGAACTTGGAGTCGCAGTCGAAGTCAAAGTCAGAGTCCAACTGCAACTCCCACTCCACTGTAACCCCCTGCCCCTTCCACACCCCCGCCACGCCTCCCTCTGCGCCTCCATGTTAATTTGTGTACACAATGTGGCGTCACATTGGCATTTTAACGCCGTTAATCATGCGACACAGGGCGCCTGCATGGAATATTGCTCAACTCGGCTCGGGATCTTGGAAACTTACTCAAAAGGAACTCGATAAACATTCGATACACATCTTGCCTCTCTCTCTCTCTCTCTTCCCTCCCTCTCTGTGCCCTTTGTTAATGCCTTTTGACTTTGGCGTGGGCTCAGAGCAAACAGTCAACACCACGTCGAACTTTGGCCCAGTGCAGTTGGCTTTAACTCATTTAACTGGCAACTTTTAGCCATTAGCCAAGGACTGTAAATGTCTGCCTATTAACTGCTTATGACAACAAGTTAATTACGCGTGTATTGACTTGGTTAACACTTTCTTTGCTCCAGAGGCTGCTTGGGTCTGTAGAGTTATGATCTTTCTTGACTTTGCCTTTAAATGGTTGGATTTATTTAAAGTTTTTAAGAAAATTTAACTTTGAAATCATGTGGGAAATTTTGTTAATTTGTATTAGTATAATTAGTTAGAATTTAATAGATTATATTGAAACCCATAGGAATGAAGCACATGATAAAACTAAACTACAACTATTTAAATTTATAATTTGCTTTTGAAAATTTGAAAGAAAGTTATGGAAACTGGTTAAAAATTGCTCTTAAATTAATCTCTATAATCTTGACTTTAAATAGTATTAAAGAGTCTTTCTTCAATTAAGAAACTAATGGGTAAATTATAATAACTCAGTAGCTATATCTTTTATGTGCTTGAATATATTTTTTAAAAATTTTGTAATGATAATGTGTTACTCTAGGGAGTCTTCCAACTTTTGACATCATTTCAAATTAATTTTACCCCAAAATCTCATATTAATTTTCTGATTTAGTTTAGTAGATTAGTTAGTTTACTAACAGCATGAAAGTTGACTAGCTTAACTAGTTTATAATCTTAAAAACAGTCTAAAGTCAAAATACGTGTTGAATCTATGTTTTCCCAACTTGAAATTCCTTGAAAATTTGATTTTAAAAAAGGTGTTTATAAAACCAAAACCGCAAAAAGTTAATCCAAAACTAAGCCAATGTAAGCAACTGTTTAAATCGGCTTAAACTTAGCAAACACCCACAGATTATGAGAAATGTTGAAACAGCCAACTGAAGACCACACGCAAAAGAGAAAGAGGGAAAGAGAGGCAGTTAGAGAGAGCGAGAAAAGTGGACAAATATTGTATAATACGATGTTGTAAAGTGTTGCAACAACATGCGGATAATCCCATTAATCCGCAGTGAAAATAATTAGTGTTTTGTACACAGAGCACAACGAGAGGTCTCCAGAGAGAGAGATGAGAGAGAGAGGAGACAGAGCGCTGTGCAGATCAGGCACAGCATGAGGCGCAAAAGTGTAGAAAGAGCAGAGGAAGAAAGGGAGAATGAAGAGCAATGCGAAAGGCGTTAATGCTGCGTGAAATTAGATTTGCACCAAAAATGGCCAAAGCGAGTGAAAGAGAGGGAGGCTGACAGCTAAGAGGTGCTGGAGAAGGTGGCGGCGAGGGCGGAGTATCTGCATCTAAATCTGTGGCAAGTGTGAGTGCGCCTTCCACGAAAATCAAGCCGAAGAGTTACAGTTTAACACCCCGATAAGGACCTCTCCAAAATAAAAGATACACTAAAAACCCAAGCAGTCGAGTGACACACACGTTGAACGCGTTAAGAGACGCAAGACATGGTCAAAAGCGATTACCACACTTACCGATTTGCTGTAAAAAATCGTTTCTTTTATTTTCTTTTCTTTTTTTTTATATGGTTTTCTTTTCTTTAATTTTTTTGGAGGCGGACAGTGAGTTGGCAAGGTGCCATTAAAAAATCGTGTCCGAGAAAGAAACAAAAAATGACAATACGCCGACGGAGTCGGAGAGTCAGGGACAAAAGGCACCGCAACGATTTGATACGAATCTAATTGTGCTAATGGCGCAGAATTCTTGGTAAGAACGGTTAATACTTAATACTGTAAAAGAACAATTAGGCAGCAGTTGAAGTGGCCCAAAAGAATTGGGAACAAGGCGCGCGAAAAGTACAAAGGATGCAACAATAACAGACAAACACCTAGTGACCACAAAGGGATCCTTTTCACAGGACTTGACCCAAAACTCCCTTAAAGTTGGTGGGAAAAACACGCAAGTGAAATATGGCTAACACACTCGCAGTCAGGTGTGTATGTGTTGCGTGTTAACTGTTTGATGAGTTATGACAAGACAGTTGGCTCTGTCAGCTCTCAAGGTGCAAAATGTCTGCTAAATTGTTAGTTCTTTTAGCCAATTTGTGCCTAATTGATGGCACGCAGCGTGTGGCCTAAACGAAGGACGAGGTCACAGCACACAGGATGCCCAACTAAACTCAAAGCGTTGCACGAAATAACCAACTTTTATTTAGTCATCTCTTTTTTTTTTGGCTACAAAACGGCCAAGTGAGTCAGAGCTTAGTTAAAACCTGATCAATCTGCTGATGATCTAAAACATTCCAGAGCCGCAAATCATCTGCGGCTTTTACGCTTTGTCTATGCTTCGATTTGTGCGTTAACCTCGCCAAAAAGGCCTTGATTTTGGCCAAGCACAAGAAGTTGACTAAGTAATTGCTGACTCATGTGCTTAAAGTTAATGAAATGCCGTCGGCAAAGTGCTACCAACAAGTTCAACTACTCAAAGGTCATATAATGTTTTTAATCTCAATTTTTTAGCGTTATCTTTAAACCATAAAGCGCTAAAACTATGAATAGTTATGAGTGAAAAGCTAACTGCTTAGTAGGTGCTGTCCAATTGGCGGATCGGTCGCCATTTTGCGACACTTTCTCACCAAAAAGCTACACAATTCATTACATTTTGTGCTCTCACGCATACAAGCACTGAGAGCGGCTCTCACACGCACATTTCGCTTGGGCCAATGAAAGCGCGTAAAACTGGTAGCCAAACAAATATTACAGCAACAACAACAGCAACAGCAGGGAGAGCAACTACGACAGAAGAGAGCAGCAGCAAGAGAGTGGAACAAGAGTAAGAAGACGAGAACAAGAACAAGAGCAAAAGAACATGCGAGTAAGCGCCAATGCTGCCTATTACTGGCTACTGTGCGACGCCTCCGACCGACGCAACGCTGACTGCGCAGTCAGGGCCATGGGCAATGGCGACGTTTGCTGCTTGCGTAACTGCGCAGTCGCATAGGCAAAACTTACCAATGGGAATGCGATAAATGTGGAAGCTGCTGCTAATCACTGGAATTAACGCGACGATGACGATGACGACGACGGCGATGGCGATGTCGATGGCGACGGCGTTGACAACGGCAAACTGACGACAACGATGACGTTTTAATTAAAGTCACTTAGTGTTATATCTTTAGTATGTGTAGGCTATATGATCACTTGTAAGATCGTTAATATATTTTTTTCTGCTTATTATACTTTTTTTATGTTTACTGGTTTGAAAGGTACACGCGAAGGAACTGAGGAACTACGCACGCTTGCGCGGCACAAAGTTGAATGAATGAATGCTACTAATAACTGAAAGAAATAGTAGTCAACTCTGCTGCTGCTGCCTGCTGCTGCTGGCGAGCGCTGCTGCTGCGGATGCTCGCGTCGCTGCCGCCAAGTTGAGGAAGCGGCGACGACGCAGTCAAGACCAAAAAGACTGAGGCGTGCCTTTGTGTGCAAGTGTATGTGTGTGTGTCTTGAGTGCGGCTCAATACGGTAGTGCCTGCAAGTGTATGTGAGCGTACGTGTGTGCATGTGTATGTGTGTGAGTCATCGACTACTGTGGTGCCACAGCAACAGCAGCAGCAGCTCTGAGCTCTGCCTAGCTCTTCTTTCTAACTGGTCAAGCACGAGCTCGCTGTAGCCGAAGCCGAAGTCGAAATCGCATTCGTGACACGAAGGAGATGCTGAAGACCAGAAGCCGAAGCAAGTTCTTATAAGCTTCGGCTACTGCGCATACGCAAGACGAGTAGCACTAAAAACGCGCTTGCTCTCTCTCCGTCTCGCTCTCTATGCGATTGTGCTCTTACTGTTGCTCTTATTGCCTTACTCTTTCTTGTTGTGTTGTTGTTGCTGCGTAACTGCGGCAGCTTTTAACAGTAGCTACAAAATGGCAACGTCTAACAAAATGGCGTATGCTTACCTCAAATGTTTTATTCACAAATGCGTCGAAAATATTAATTTTAATAGTTTCCGATTTTCACTTTAATATTTAAATTTTTTCTGCTTCTTTCGTTTTGTTTTCGTTTTCAAGTCGACGACGATAACGGCGACGGCGCTTGGCTTGTATTCAAAAAAGTTTCATAAGCTCTGTGGAGAGAAAAAAAGCTCACACAGCTCGACTGCTAATATTATTAATAAAATATATTTCACTTCCGAACGCTTCTGTGCGCGAGAGTCAACTGCAAAGTTACGATCGAAACTTCAGCTTGATGGGTTTAACAGCTGCCTGTGTTGAAACAGTTGAGCGGCGGCGCAACAACAACAGCAACAACAACAAGAGCATAAAACAGCTTCTGCTGCTGCTGCTGCTACGGCTTCAGTTGCTGCTGCTTTCTGTTCGCTGTTCGCTGTTCTCTGCTCGCATTCAATTGTCTCTGCGTTGTCTCGCTCTAGCACAATTGAGCGCAAAACGAGTTTGAGTGAGCGCAACGTGCGCTGATTGGATGAGAGCGTTCTCAATGAGTGAGTGGCTGTGTGAGTGCGAGTGTGCGTGTGCGAGAGCACAGAGCAGGTGAGCTAAATATTGAGCAACGCTGCTGGGGCGTTGCACGTGTGTGTGTGTTTGTGCGTGTTGTTGGCCCTGTTAATTAAGCCTAAATGCGCCCACGCCCGCTTACCACAAAAAAAGAAGTTAAGTTTACGTTTTAATTAAGAGCGTGCGCAAATACACAACAAAATTATTTATGCAAAAGAGCAGTAGCTGCTTAAAAGCTCAATCGCTCGCACTCGCTCTGCAGACTTCGCCTCTATTGGTCTCGTTCTAACTGCTTAGCGGCACATGCGTTCATGTATTGCTGTCTCTGTTGCGCTGCTGCTGACTGTCATCTAGCTGCCGTGCAACGCAGTCAACTTTCTTTTACTCACACAGTGAAACACACACACACACAGACTGAGACACACACTCCGTTGTTAAGTGGGCGTTGCCTTGTGGCGCTTTTGGGCGGCCAATGGCAGCAACGTTCGCGTCGCTGCTGGCGCTCAACTGTCAGTTGCCTGCCCTTAACCCGTTTCTCGTGTGTCTCTCACTCGAGTGTGTGTGTGTGTGAGTGTGACTGTGTGTGAGTGTGACTGTGTGTGAGTGCTGAAAACCAGTGGCAGCGCAGCTGGCAGCCGTGTTACGCATACGCCGCGTTGACTGCGCTGCCAACTTTGTTAACTGTAGCGCGGCTCCATTTTGTGCGCGCGTATAGGTGTGTGTTGGGGTGTGTACGCGTGTGTGTGTGTATGTGTGTGGTTGCCACCATGGGAAACTCTTGAAATGCCTTTTTCTTTAACCGCTCTGTGTCGCTGTGTGGCCTCTTTATGCCCAGCAAACAACAAATAACATGAAGAAATACAACAACAACTGAGACTACAACAAAAAATACCAAAAATACATTTTGTAATGCGGCGCAGCGTAAAAGGGCCGACCTCATATTTATTGTCTGTTTATCTGTTGTCTTCTGCCTTCACCAACTGATTGCCTTTCATTTCATTCCCTCTCTCCCTCGTCTTTCTCCTTCTCTTTCTCAATGAAACAAACGCTTCATTCACAAAACTTTGCACAACAAAGAATACACATAATTTTAGTTAATTTTACACAACTCTGCGCTGCTTTTGTTATTTTAATTAAGTGATCCCAAAAAGGACTGGCTCGCATTTCAGTTTTTTAATTAAGTTTTCGCTTTTGCCAACCTGCCAAATTGACATCAAGCATCAATAAAGTTTAACAAAAATCAAAAATAAAATACAAAAAAGAATTCAACTGCTTAAATTGTTTCTCCTTGTGCGGCTCAATTATTTTTTTTATTTTTTCTGCTTTTCGCCGCATCTTTTTTTCAAAGTTTTTTGATGGCTTCATTCGGCATGACTTCTCTGGTTTTTGTGTTTTTTTGATTTTGGGGCCAACATTTGCATATATCCAATCAGCCGTCTCCCAAATTGACAGCCAAGTGGCAATTCCTTTTGCAGTCAACTGCAGGCAAAATTACAAGTTTGTTTAAATTGAAAAACATATGCAAAAAATTCACATTTGTTGACAATTACGTCAGTTTTCAATATGTGGAGCAAAAACACTTTCAGCGCTGTAAGCTATCGTTAATGGGTATATAATTTAGTCTATCTATAAATAGTCGTGCCTTTAAAGGTGTTGCACTTAATTAAACTAACCGTTTTTGGTTAAGATTGGCTTATTTATGTGTGGTTTTTAATGTACTTATAAGTATACGCTGATATGAATTCCATACAACTAACTTTTTAATGTATTTATAACTATTTTAAGTAAGTTTAAAGGCTGAGAGTGGCTTGATTCTCCTTGTAATCGACTGAGAATATTTTTGTATGCATTAATGCAAGGATTTCTTTATTTAAACTTAAAGAAACTGGAGTAAAATTAAGTTATGTATATTTAACTTAGCCAAAAATGAAGCAGCTGCCTAAAAAACTGTAAAAAAAAGTACTAACAACATTTTATAAATGAGTTACAAAAATTATATTACTACAATAATATAATTTTAGGACTTAAGTGACAGCTTTTTTATTTCTTAAAGTTAAAACAAAATCTAAAAAAATGTAGTACACGATTTTGAACAGAAAGATAGAACCTTCAAGGCTCTTAAAAAGTATGTTTTTCTAACTACATTTTCTAACAAGACTTGAATGGCTTAAGTCAAGAATATGCAGCTATGTTTTAGCACAATATTTTTAAGCTTTAAACTAAATTTATAAATTTAGCTTTAAACAAAATTTTCAACAAAAATAAACTAACCTTTATTTAAAGTTTATTCCCAATAATTTAGCAGCAACAAAAAGCTGTCAAAACGTACCCAAACGCTAACAAGCTGTGACTCATAGGGCTCATAAATTACAGGGTATACAGAGCTGAGTTGTTTAGCTTTCTCGATGTGCCACCGATTGCCACTTCAGTTAGCCACATAACTTTATGGCAAATTAATAAGCCACGATTGAAAATTCCAAATAAACCATAAATTTTTATTAATTTTCAATGCATGACTCGCAGCACAAACTGACAGCTAACTGGAGGTGTGTGTGTGTGTGTGAGTGTGTAGATAAAAAGATACAAAGATACATATTAAATATTCAAAAAGCTAGTCATAAAAAGTCTGATATTTTTTTTGGTATTGAATTGTCGCTACAATGACAGCGATTCAGACGAAGATTCTGCAGAAAAAAGATAGACAGCGGCACGGAGAAACAGTGAGAGAGAGAAAGAGAGGGGGATAGAGAGTGACAGAGCGAGATAGCTGGCTAAGAAACTACCGCACCGCACCCAATTATAATAAAAGACAAACGAAATCGATTTCGTAGACGAATACGAATACGAATACGAATACGAATGAACATATTCGTATGCGTTATTTTTATTTTATGATTCGATTGTGAATGGAAAACAATGGAAAAACCTTTAGCGCTCCTACAGAAGTGACAACAAATTTTAAATTTACGAAATAAAAATTAAAATTAAATAAACACAAAGAAACTGAAACTAGAAACCCAACAAAAATGGGAGACAAAAACAACAAAACTACACAAAATTAACATACTAACTAAAATGCATACGAAATGAGTTTCGAATTGAGTTTAAAGTTTTGAATTTTTGAATTTCTGGCCAACGTTCGATAGCTTTTTTATGGCTAAACATACTACGAGTTCATTGAGTTTCAGAAATTCATTGATAGATCGTCGTCTAACTGTGCAAGCCAAAAAAAACTAAAAAAAAAAACTGAAAAAAGACTGAAAAAATACTAAAAACAAAACCAACAACAGTCGAGTCGCTGGCTAAATTTACGATCGACCATAAGTCAAATTTATGCAGATGGATTCACAAAAAACCTAAGCAAAATAAATCAAGTTTTTTTTTAAGTGGCCAAAGCAACAGCAGCCGCACAAACTTGGCTAACACCTTGAATGAAAAAACTTCAGGCCAAAAGCAGAGGCAACAAAATACAGCTGCGTAATAGCATGACAACTCTGGCAACTACTGTGACGGCAATCATGGCAAAAAAAAGCGACTAAAAAAAAAACTTTGTCATCAGTTTTGCGGTCCACTTTCAACATCCACTATGGACGGTATATAAATTTATATAGAGATCTCTGTTTAGAGATCTGTCGCCCACGTCTTGGTCTCTCTTGCTCTCCCTCTCTCACTGTTTCTCTCTTTCCCTCCCTCCCTCTCTCTCGCTGTCTTCGCCATAAAATTTATGCGACCGCATCGCTGCCGTATGAATTTTTAATTTTTCACAAAATCTTTTACATTTGTTTTCATTTATTTCGCTTCTCATTTTTTGTTAATTTTGGCAATTAATGAAATTTAATACTTTTGAGCCCAGTGCACGGCAATAACAACAACAACAACAACAACAACAACAAAAGATTCAAATAACTTTTGTCAAGTCATCGCGGTTTTAAATGCGCAGCTTGCGGCAAACTCTCTGATGATTATGGAAATTAATCACAAAATATAATTGATTAACAATTTATGGAAAATTTTATTAACAACTGCAGACAGTTGGCTTAGTTGACTGCACAAAAAGAACTAACAAAATTAAATAAAAGGCTGAAAGAAAACAAAATTAAATGTAAACACTTTTTAAATAAAAAAGGTTTTAAAAATATTTAAAAATTACACGTAAAAAGCTTAGTAAGCTCTTTATTGCTAAAAATAAAAACAGGTTCACTTAGTCAACACATGTTTTGTTTTAAATACTTTATGTCAAGTTAATGAAATAAACTTGTTTATTAATGAAAATAATTTCAAAGTCGACATTAATTGCTAAAAAGTCATTGTGTTGTCTGTGAGCTTAAGCTTTTTGTTTTATTTTAAAAATAATGACTACTTTAATACAATTAAAACAATACATTACTCAATTCATTATAAATATTATATATATTTGCTTCCATTGCTTTGGTTCATTTAAACTAAAAATACTTCTTTAAACTACAAGAAAGTTGATAAATTTTATTTATATTTGTTTATTACTATTTTTATTACCAATATATTTTTATCTTTTTTATATTATTTTAATTGCTTTCATTTGTATTATAATAAATATTATTATTAAAATTATTATTGTTATCAATTGGCATTATTATTATTTATATTTTTTGATCATTAATTTAATAATTTGATTACTTTTATTATTATTAGTTATAATAATTATTATTATCATTATTATTATTATTATTATTATTATTATTATTATTATTATTATTATTATTATTATTTTTATTATTATTATTATTATTATTATTATTATTATTATTATTATTATTATTATTATTATTATTATTATCGTTATCATTATTATTATCATTATCCTTATCATTATCATAATCATTATCATTATAATTATCATTATCATTAATTTTAACATTTTTCCTACTTTAATAAAAGTTTCAATCCTCCAAACTGGGCATTTGACAGTCGAGCACTTCGACTGTGTCATTCCTTCGTTTTCAATGAGTTCTGCAGTCCAAACTAGAGTCCCCCGCATTCAACGGGCTCAATCCCGAATCAAATCCGAATGTTTAGAAAGCAGAGAAGCTGTGAAATAAGATTTACGAGCGATTTTCATGTGCTAAGCGCCACATGAACTTCCGTTGATTTAGAGAGCCACCAAAAGTGTATCTTCCTCTGCCTCTCCGCTCTCCCACATACCCATATCTACCTGAGCCCCGCCCTGCTTGAGGCCCCTTAGAAAAGGTGTCATGATGCTGTGGGTGTAAGTGTCACCAGGTTCATCTCCATTTCGGTTTATTTCCCGCTCTCCCCACCAGCGACTACAACAAATTGAATTTTAAATTAATCGTTGCGGGTATCGGTAACAGGTAACACCGAATAAGAAGGAAAAACAAACAAACAAACGACGGACAAACAAAAAAAGATGTTTTATTACATTGATTTGCATTTAAATCGATGTTCCGACTGAGAGATGGATATATACAGTATATAGAAAGACTATATACGTATGTGTATCTTTGAGATACTTGTATCTGTGTCTGTATCTGTAGCTGGAGTTGAGGGAATGCGAACTGTGAGCTGATGATAACAAGCACAGCAAGCGGTCAAAAGGCAAAAACGTTGACAACAACAACAACAAATCCCAAACCCAAAAAAACAGGAGATAAAAAATAAACAAAAAAGAATCTTGAATGAATTTTTTGTTGGTTTGTTTTGTCAGTTTATTGGAAATGAATGAAATTTTGGGTGTTCACAACATTGTCTTAGATCCATAAATAGGCTGGAAATACAGCTGAGAACAAAGTGGGGGATAGGGCAGAGGAGTGGAGAGGGAAATGAGAGGGGAGGGGAGCAGGGAACTACAAACATGCAGTTAAATCTATTCTGCTTAAATTGTTTAATTTAATTAAATTTAAATTAAAATAGATACGGCTTGGGGAAGAAGTTTTAATGAGCTGTTTTCTAAGAGAAATATATGTAAGGCAGAAGAGTGTTTTTAGAGGATTATAATGGAAGTATAAAGGGGTTACTCAGTATAGTATAGGATATAAAAGATGTAAAAATGCATGCAGTTTGGAAAGGACTACACTAAAACGATAAGCACAGAAAAGTCAGTATTAGCGTATATAGCGTGTATAAAGTAAACTTTGTATATATTTTAAGGAGTATATATATATGAGATTTTTATTTTACATAAGAGAGCTGAAGTTTACATAAAGCAAAATAGGTAAATTGATATGAAATTTATAACTTAAATCATATATAGGTATGTAGGTAGACTTAATAGAAGCAATAGGTCGACTACATGATATGTTGGAGCATATAAGAATTTAATAACTAAGATAATGAAATATTTTGTAAATTTCATAATTTGTTTAATAATGCAAGAAATTCAGAATCCGACTCTTATTTAAGTTTATTTAAGTTCCAGGTAGACCCATATGAATTGACTAAAATTTAAAGATACACAATTTTAGTCAATTTATATGGGTCTACATGGAACTTAACTTAAATAGGATTATATGGGTCTTAAAGGATATTAACTTAAATAAGAATTATATTTAGAATTTCTTTAATTTTTCAACAAATTATAAAATAAATCGTTTAAAATAATAAAGCAATTTTTAAGAAACAAAAGTTCCTACTTAAATGCTTTAGTTTAAAAGCAAAACTAACAAAATATTTAAGTTACCTTAGCTTAACTTAAAAATATATTAATTTTCAACAGCTTAACATTAGATGAATAAAGTCAAGTTGACTAAGTTAGCCAACTAATATAGAAAATAGTAGATCTGCTGAATGAACACAGTAAGCATAAGTTAAGTCCAGTCTAGACAAAGAACTAACTTTAAACTAACTTAACTAAAGTGAAATATAGTTAATTCTATTATGTAATAAACAAATTAGTTGAATGTTGTTTTGTTGATTGAATGAAATGAGAAATTATGCAAATGAGTGCAAATTGTGTGGGGAAAGAAACCTGCAATTGAATGTCTGGCAAGACGAGCAGATCAGTCTGAGCAGCAGGAAAAGCAGAAGGAAAGTGAAGAGGAGCTGAGAGGGGAGTGAGGGGGTAGAGGAGGGTAAGGAGGCTGAGGGGGCGTGGGGAAAATCGGAATGGAAATGGGAACGTATTTTGTTGCTATCTGTGGCTCTCTCGCTGCAGCCAGCGCACGATTTATGCTCAGAAAATGCTTTTTAGCCGCAGGCCAAAAAAATAAGGCGAAAAAAAGATAAACAAAAAAAAAACAGCAGAAAACTGAACAGAAATTTGTTCATTCAACGTTAAAGTTGAACTGGCAACAGGTTTCTTTAAGCTTTGTTGTAGTTGTTGCTGTTGTTGTTGCTGTGATTTGGGCAGCTTGCAACTTGTGGTCGTGCCAAACAATGAGAAAATGAAACTCATCTGCGTACTCGCTCTGTTCCAGCTGCTCCAAAGACGAGGCTGCCTCCCACCGCTCAGCAGCGCCACACAATGAGAGACGAGCCCCAAAGACTCGGAATGACTCGAAAGACGTCGACTGAGATCAGAGCGAAGTCGCCAGAGATTTTGCTGAGAGTCGCGAGCTGCGAACGGCAAGCGGCCGAGTTGAGTCTCGAGACTCGCGACTTGCGACTCGCGACTCGAGTCTCTGACTGCCACTCACTCAGTGGAATGGCATCCGAATCCTACCGTGGGAAATGAACAGTAGTTGAGCTTGGCTCGAAAAGAGCCAACAACAAGTTTAATGCTACAGTCTGTCGTTCCTCTGCCTCTTCCTCTTCCTTCTCTTCTGCTTCTTCCCCTACTTGTTGTTGTTGGGGCTTTTGTTGTTTTTGTTGTTTTCTTTTTGCAATTTCACTGCAGCTTTTGCTCGTCGTCGTCGTCGTCGTCGTCGTCGGCGCATATCAAATAAGCCTAATAATAATGCAATTTATGCCAGCCAAGCGAAAAGAGTCGCAATATGACTTTTGACTTGCTCTATTTTGTCAGCGAGAAAGAGAGGGAGCGAGCTAGAGAGCGCTAGGCAAAGAGAGCGAGCGAGAGCTGCAAACAGAGACAGCAGGACAGGCTAAGTGCGGGAGAGTAAGCGCTCTAAATTATTTATTAATTGAAATTAAATTTAATATTTTGACAATAACTGTTTCAACACTGAAATTATGACAGCATAACAAACTGATGAGTTTTTAAAGCAAAGGGAAAATATTTTAAGAAAAATTATTTAAAGAAAAAAAGAAAGAAAAAAATATAAAATAATTTTATTGTCAAGTTAAACTCAAGCAAAATAAGTAGTAATACATAAATAAATAAATAGAAATACGTACTAATTACATATTAATACACATAGTACTACATACACTCCATATTTCCACTGCAATTAGTTTTAAGGCATACATTAAAAAATTAGGTAAAATATTAACATATTACTTTTAAATAGAATTTAGAGCTAAGACCAACTTTGTAAATTCTCTAAGAGCTAGAAGTTTTATAGTTTAACAAAAAAACCATTACGATTTGAAGAAAATCCAAATTTGCAAGTGTTTCTTAAACTAAATTTAAATTTTTCTCCTCGTCTATGTGATTTTAACAGAAGTTTTAAAGTTCGGAAGAATTAAAAATAAAATAAATGTATATGTATAATAAAAAAATTTAATTTATTATTATTTAACATAATTTTAAATAATTATAAATAAATAAAAATTAAAAAAACGCTACCAAATTTTTGTTTTCTTCAAATTCTAAATTTGTTTCAGTCTAAGAAACAAATAGTATTATAATAGTTCAAGGAAACCTTATAAATATAAACTGTGTTATAGAACTTTTCAGTTAAATAACTATTTTTTTTTAATTTAAGAGAGGTTATGCAGGCAGGAAAATGCGAAGAACTTAGGCAAATTTTCCGCAGCGGTTTTCTCGGCTAGGAAAAACCTTTTAGCACCTTTCACAGGTTGCGCGACGGGTAAGGAAAGGTAAGGAAACTGGGCAATTGGGAACTGGGCTGATAAGGCCGAGCAAAAGAGTAAACAGAAGCGAGTGGGAGCGAAAGAGATGGGTAGTAACACCTCTGGAGTTTTTCGGGGTTTTGAGAGTTTTCAGCGTTTCGCGGTTTCGTCACAGGTTTGAGGTTTTTATTTTACTTTTACTGGAGTGGATCGGTTTTTATTGGTATTTGGTATTGGGTGTTTATTATTTGGTATTGGTTTTGGTTTGGTTAGGTGATTTGGTAGTTGTCGGCACTACAGAAGAAGTACGTGATCCAGGGACGATAAGGACGCACCACGTACAGCGTCGCTTATCTGATCAGGACACGTGTGTTTTTTCTTGAGTCCATGTGTCTCTCTCTCTCACTCTCCCTGTAGGTGCAGATAACAAAGAGGTGATAATTGACCGCCCTATTGGCTTAGCAACCAATTACGAAGCTTATCAGCAGCCGCAGAGCAATCAATTCAAACAATCAACGTTGGTGGTCCTACCTTTTACCGATTATGATCAGCGGTGATTGAGATCACGGGCACGGGTTTGGCAAAACGGCGCAAACACGGCCCTTGGCCAAGTGTGAAAAATGTTTGGGCCGTAAGATCGCATGAATATGCTAAATTGTTGGCTGGGGGTAAAACTATATTAAAATTTCTTTATTTTCTTTATGTTATCAGTTGTTTGGCTGCTCGGCCACGCCGAGCGTTTGACGCACTGTGTCCTGATCGTAGGCATGCACGAGCAGAGCCACGTCCAGGTTAAGCTGCGAGATGTCATCCTTGAGCTTCACTATCGCCTTCTTGATCTGCTGCACGGAACCTGTGAATGTAAAGGTGGGCAGTTTTGGGAGTTATTGGAAGTGGGTTCTACTTAGATTACGGAAACTCCAAACTTCTGACATTGATAGTGAATTTCTAGCTTTTTTTGGTATGTAAAATTTAGGCTTGAGTAAGACCTCACATTTTTAAGCTTATAAAGATATACTTGGTTTAAGCACATATTTATATTGTTTCGATGCTTAGATATGGATATTTAATCGATTCTTCTAATAACATTTGAATTGAGGGTAAAACACATGCGTATAGTGGACTTTATCGAATCGAATAAATCATCAAAAGTGGCTCATGAGTCATTGGCATCCCTAGTTATAACTGGGTATAACAAAGTGTTTAACAACCTAAATTTCTTAAGAGTCAGTGGTTAATACACAGAGAGAGAAAACCCAGTAAAGCTGACTAAGCTTCGAAGTAGAAGCTTAAAAAATAGAATTGATTTAACAAGAAAACCAAAACTACTCCAAAAATAATTTAATTTTAAGACCCGCTATTAAAAGTACTGCTTGTACAACAGCTGGCTTGATAAAACGATTATTTCTGGATGTGTCAAGGTACTATATCTACATCTCTCTTTGTCACTGCTCTCTGTTCAAGGGTAGACCAATTACAAATCGGTCGAAAACCTATAAAGAGGCTCACAAACCCTCATATAACTAGTCTAATATTATTTGATATGATTTCCCACAGCAAATACAGGGTCTATTACAGTCGAATTCCTTAGCTGACCCCTAACAAGAGCCCCAAAGGCCCCAAAACCCCTCTCCTCCATGCCAACTTACTGCCATCGGACATAACCTGTCCGCGTCGCTCCATTTCGTCCTTTTTGAGCTCCTGTTCGGCCATAACCTCACTCAGCTGATTCATTTTCTCCTCCATGTCCGTCTGCAGCTGATTCTGCGCATACTGCACCGTGGAGAGCTCAATGGACTGTTCCTTGTACTGCTGTATGAGCGTCTGTAGCTCATTATTCAAATGCTTCTCCCGGCTCTCGATCTTCTCCAGACTAAACGTGAACTCGCTGTGGAGTTTCTTGAGCTGCACTTGAGTTGGTTCCGCCACATTGGCAATGCTCGTGTTGAGCGCCTCCATTTGACTGATGTGAGTGCGCCAGTCCCTTGCATCGGCCTTGACAAAGACCTTGAGCTGCTGTAGCACACGTTCCAGCTCCAGACGCCATTCCTGGTGATCACTCAGGCGGGCACTCAACTCCCGATTCTGCTCCTCAAGCGCAGGATTAGACATCTCGCTGCGCTGCTGGCGATTCATCCAATTGAGTTGCTTGAAGTTGTGCGCCTCCAGCTCCATGTCGCTGTCATCGCTGAGGGCAGTGGCATTCTGCTCATCCTCCAGTTTCTCGAGTATAATCTCCGCATTATCCTCCAGGTAATCTCCGACGAATTCCTCCTCCTGTGCGATGTGCAGTCGCTGATAGTTCACCTTGGTCACTTTTAGCGCCTGTGTGGCTAGAATGTCCAGCACCATGAGGCAAATGGGTCCAGCTCCTCTTATGAGCTTATTGGGTGCGAAATCCACCGGCACGTCCTAAAAATCTTTTAACTTCATAGCTTTCTATATAACTCCAAATTCTACTTACAATTTCCTCCAACATTTGTATAATCTTGGCTATAACCGTATTGGGATCATCATATTCCTGCGGTCGCTCCATATCCTTGCCCAGTTTCTTCCATAGCCACCAACAGATTAGCGTGAACATAAAAAACTGCTCACCAGGATTCGTCGCTTTAACGAAGTAGAATCTCGACAAGGGCTTCAATTTAAACTCCCTCAGCAGGTGCTTTTCATAGTTAAGTAACTTTAGCTTCTCCAGCAAATCATCGGATTGAAAATTTTGCAATTGTTGCACTTTTTCTGCTGTGTCTTCCTGCATTTTATTTTCGCTTTAATTTCGGTGCAGCAAAAATAAAAACAATTCGTTTTATATAGTTACCATAGCAACTCATAGAAAGCAAACAAATGCAACGCATGCGCTCAAAAATCCAGAAATTTAAATTATTTTTATTAATTCATTTTCATTTAACCATTTAAATGTTGAAAATTAAAACTGTTGTCTTTTTAAACAAATTTAGCCATAATTTCAAAATTGGCGCGTTATACTTGTGTCACAGATGGCGCTAGTAAAGAGTTGAATTATCGATATGACGTTTTTATATCGAAAACTTATCGCAATAAGCCTCATGAGAAACCCAGTATTAATAAGCAAGGCGCAAAATTCAAAGGAAAACGGCTTTTGGGCTTTTGATTAAATATAAATTCTAAATTAATTAAGTTGCTTTAACCTTAAGTTAAAGTTAATGTTGTTGTTGTTTAATTTCCTTATGTTTCTTGTTGTTTGCAATATTTGCAAAAACATAAATAAATCAACAACACAAAACAGCTGTTTACCACCGTGCTGCCACATTACTCACATACAGAAGAAGTATCGGCCTAGTGTTGCCACTCTGCAAAACATTGTCACAGCTGTTAATTTTTCGATACTAAAAAAACAGAAATAGATCGATTATTACGCTTCTGCAACACTGAGTTAGCGTCACTTTTGCACACTTGATTCAAAATTTTGACGCCCTTAGAAAAAAAGTCCGTAATTGGTGTAACGAAAATGTATAACAATTTAGATTTAAACGCTTTAAGCATTGATGACATTGTGGAGGAGTACAAATTGCTCCACGAAAGACATCAACAGCTCAAGGATCACAGCGAACAGGATGCCCAGCGCATACATGAGCTCAAACGCAGCCTGGACACTTCACTGGCTGCTGAAAAATATTTAACACAAGAATTGGAGCAATTGAGCAATCAAGCGCAGGCCGCTTGTCCCATCGCCGAGTCGCGTCTTCAACAGGAACTGGAAGATCTGCGACGCAAGTACAAAAATTTACTGGTGGAGCATGAAACTTTGCAGCAGGACAACGATGCCAAGTACGAGGAGACGCGTAGCCTCAAGATCAAGCTGGAGGCCACCGCTCGCGACTTGGCCGCAAGTGTCGCATTGAGAGCGAACAGCGCTCAGGACGAGACCGCTGCTCGTATGAGTGCCATGGAACAGGAGAACGCTGAACTCATGCAGAAGTTGGCTGAATATGAGGATGCCAGGGTGCAGAACACATTCGCCGTGGCAGAGCAAGAGGTGCGTCTAAGCTCAAGTTTATATCCCACATGCTAAATTAAATGTCTTCCCACAGAAAACTATAGAGATCTTAAAGGATCAAGTAAGCTGCCTGGAGGAGAATCTGAGCTGCAAACGCGATGAGTTGGAGGAGAAGGTGCAGCTGCTGGAGAGCTCCCAAGAGCAGCTGGTGGATGCCAATGCCAAGATAGCGTTGCTCTCCAGTGCGCCCGAAAATAATGGTTATTATACGAGAATTAAAACATTTAGTAACAAACTAAATTAATTTCTATGACATGTTCTAGATCGCAAGGGTAATTCTTTGTTCGCGGAGGTGGATGATCAGCGTCAGGTGATGAAACATTTGCTGGCCAGCCAAAAGAAAAGCTATCTGGATATGAAGAAGATATTCAATGAGAGCAAATTTGAGATACATCGCTTGAAGCGGGAGAATATAGCCATGCATACGGAGCTACAAGCTTGCAGCACGATCTTCTGTAGCGCCGATAAGACCTATCAAAGTGAGTACTACTTAACGGAATACCTAAAGGAAGCTTTAAATCAAACTAACTTACAGATAAGCTCAATGAACGCATTCGTCAGCTGATGGTGGAGAATGTGAAACTGGAGCGAAATTTGACAGTATCGCAGGAACGTTTGCGTGAATTGGCCAGCGAGAAGTCAGTAACTTGGCTTGATTCCATGTTGGATTTCTGCAAGTATGAGTTGGCCGAACGTTTGGGCCATGTTGTAGCTAAGTTTGGCAATCGCTTGTTGGCTTTTACCAGCTACAGATTATTTTTGCTGTGATTGTCCTTGTTTAGTGTTTAGTTTTTAGTTACGTACAAGAAAAACAACAAAAAACTTCATTCCCAATTCCATTTAGACGCGAAACGGATGAACTGAAGTCCCAGCTACATAGCATGCACATCCAGAAGGCCACCATCGAGGAGCAGCTGCGAAATGTGCAACAGGAAATGGCGCGGTTAGTAAAATATTAACTGAACCTACTCCAGTTTTCATTTATATATCGTTTCGATTCCTTTAGCTGGCGCTTTGAGTCACTGAAGTCACGTTGTGTGCTCATTGATCGCGAGAATCTGTTGACAGAGCACAAGATTAGCTTTAAGGCTGTGCAGGCCATGGAGTTTGACATCAGAGAGGCACAAATAAAAGCCGCTTTACCCCGTATTGCCAACGTCTTAACGCCAACAACAGCAACTGCAGTTGGCTCTAAAAATTCAACGCCAACAACTGAGGTCATCAAACTGGAGACACCTTTAAGAGCTCCAACGGAAGTCATAGATTTGGATACACCTGTCAAAGTGGAGACCAACTCAGCTCCCATAGAAATAAAACAGGAGTTGATCGTGAAGCAGGAACCGGAAACTCTTGAAGAAGATTCCCAGGAAATTCAGCCACCAGTGGATGACACCACAGCTCAACCACAATTGGGACTCATTAAGGTGAAAGCTGAACAGGAGCTGCTGTCACCGAGTATCACCCAGGAGCTGCCCATGCCTGCCAAGCCCAGTCGCAAGGGCACACCAGTTAAATTTGCTCGCATAAAAACAGAGCCGCAGGAAGATAATGAAATCACGGCAAATGTAGCCAAAGTAAAGCTAGAATTGGACACGGAAGTCGAGGAAATTCAACAGGTATCTGCTTTGGACACTGCTCCCCTGCAGGATCAGGACAGCAATCCGAGTGTGCGTTCTATAATGGCCAAGAAGCGGGATATTTTCGCTGATGATACGCAGAAAAAAGTTCAGTTCAGCAGCAATGATCCCGTTGTGCATCAACTGAGTCCGTGTGAGAACAGCGGCAAGGAGAACGAGCTACCAGAGGGTAAGGACATATGGCCTGTCAAGAAATCCCAGTGCATCATTAGACGCATTATTATTGCACCCAAAAAAACAGGACTTCCCCTAAAATGATTTATACAAATGATAGATTTAAAACTTAGTAATAAATTACACACCAAACAACAAGACGTACAAACTTAAACAAACATTTTTCTTGCCAAACTGTGGACAGTTACAAAGTTGACTTATATCAATATATCGGGAGATCTTGCTAGATCTGCAGTTAAATGACTTCCGTGGCACGATCCTGAAAGAGATTGATATAAATGCAAAGCATTAAACATTTATCAGTTATAATTGTTTAATGTTTATGCTTTTCATCAGTATATCTAAACTATTTCAAACGTCACTTCTTTTTACATTTTTCAAACTAACTATATAATTATATATTTTTTAAGATTCTTTTATCTGCGCTTTAAAGTTTAAACAAACGTATTCTCTGTTTAAACTCAAGAGAACTTCCAAAAGTGGCAATAAAACTCTACGTTTAAGCAATTTATAGCTACCAAGAATTTAAGAAACTAATAAAAATCTAATCTGAGCAAAAATTATACTCTTTACCCCACTGTTCGTGTCACTTACCTGTGCTTGCTTAGACCTCCAGTGGCTTCTCCTCCTCATACGACAAGTGATCATAGATGGGCGCCGTGGAGCACGGCGTCTCCCCGAGCATTTGATTAGTCTCCGCAGGATCCAGCTGATCCTTGATTTCGGCATACAGCTGATAAGGCAGCTCCGTGGGCATCGTCTCGTAGGTGACATGATGAGTCTTGGAGCACGTGGATTGCCGATGTCCAGCACAATTGCAAATGGAGGCGCTGCCACTGAGCGGCGTCTCATAGCCATCGGGCTGTGGATCCAACTCCACGCTCATGTTGCCATTGGCCACGGGATAACGCACGATGTCGATGTGATCCACAAAGCGTTGGCCAGACGCCTTGTTGCCGCCAAAGCAGCCCATGCCACTGGCATAGTAAGACCAATGGAACAGACGCTCGCAGTGTAGGTAAAGATAGAGGAGCAGAAAGAGCAGAGCGATGCCCAGAGGCAGCATAATCACTATGATGAGTGCCTCGGAGCGTTGACTATGCGATTGCTGCATGGGATTGCCAAAGAGCACCGTGTGACCAGAGACATTCAAGTGGGCGTGGCTCTTAGCCAACTCCCGACTGCGATTCGTATTGAGCTCTGGATTGGATTCCTCCGCCAGTTCCAGCTCCAGCTGTGGTCTGCAGCTCAAGCCATTCACATTGATCTGGGAAATGTACTTGGCATAGCTAAACAGTCGGAACAGCTCGGGTTGAGCATGGGAAAAGTTGAGCAACCACTGGCAACTCCAGGGATTCCCGTCGATTTGTATGCGCAGCTGTCGCATCGGATCCCAGCGAGCACTAGTCGTTTGCTCCAGTCGCAGCAGCTCGTTGGAGCTCAGATCGAGCCACTGCAGCGTGTGTGGCGCCAGTTGGAGCAACTGCTCCATAGACACGCTGTGCAAGCGATTCTCTTGTAGCTGCAAGGACTGGAGAGCTGGCAAATGCTCAAACCAACTGCTGTTCAAGCTCTGCAAGTGATTGTGGCTTAGGTCTAAGCTGATCAGCTTGGAGCTGGCTACCTGGAGCTGCCTCAGGGCGTTTCCACTGAGATTGAGCTGCAACAAGGATGTGGTCTGCTCCAGCGTAAGTGAAATCAGATCACATTTAACCAGAGTGAGATTAACTAACTGTTCGCTGCCTTCTATAATTTTCAGATTTGGTGGTGCTAGCGGTGTCTCCAGCACGGTTAGCTGCTCCAGCCGCAGGGGCAGCTGCTCCAGCACATGTGACTCAATGAGCTTCAGTTGAGCCAACTCCAGCCGCTGCAGCTGCCGCAGTGGCAGCAATAAAACCGCTTGCCTTAGAGCCAATTGCCGCTCCCGTCGTATGCTCACTTGCTGCAGTTTCTCACAGCCTTCCAGGGATTGCAGCAAACGTAGCGAATTGTCCTCGAGTTGGAGCTGCTGCAGCTGTGGCAATAACGCAAAGCTGTTGCCGGACAGTGCGCCCAGCTCATTGTGCCGCAAGTAGACGCTGCTCATGTTGACCAGCTGCTGTCCATGACAACTAAGCTGTAGACTGGCATCGCCCACGAATCTCTCGATCTGTAGAGTCTGCAGCTGGAGGCAGTTGTCTAGGAACTCTAGGCCATAGCTGCTGGTGTTCACTGGCCATGTCTGGCTGCCATTGAGCTTCACATGGAACTTGCCAGCCACACGCTGTGCGCCCAAATCAAAGGGATTTGCCGACCGGTTGTGGCTACCACTGCTGCAGTCTATGTCTAAGGGCAGGCCAAAGTCCTGTGTCTGCCGCAGTTCCAGAGGAGTCACATAGAGTGTAGCATGAATCACACAGGCTTCATCCGATCGCACGTGTGGCACCCACAGCAAGCAGAGGCAGAGGTAACAGCACAACACTAAGAGGCAGTGCGTCATCTGCCCGCTGGCATTCCACTGGCTCATTGAAGCGTTGCAATTCCGTAAGCGTTTAAAAGTTTTTTTTTCTTGATTTTTTTTGGCAGCCGCTTGCGTCGCGTGCGAAAATTGAACTGTAGCACGGGGGAAAATTGCTGAAAAACTAAACACACACCTTTGGCTCTTTTCAATAAGAGCGCCACCCCCCGCTGCCACCGGGCGCCCCTCTGCGACTGACTACATTATAGAAAAGCAGAAAAAATAACATGAATTCTGCGTTTATATTCATTTCAATTCTTTCCCTCACTCTCTCTCTCTCTCTATCACGCTCTGACTCTTACCCGCTCTCAGTTTTTTGTTATATTTAGCCATTCCGTAGTCGCTCTCAGCACTTCCTACACATTTAGTGCTGTCAACATGCGTTCCACTGTTCGTCCCTTTGCCTGTACTCCGCTCTCTTTTCCAATTTCTCGCTCTCTTTAAGCATCATCACTTTTCGCTTGAAGTCCACTCAGCATCATATGCCTTTAAAAACTGTTGTGTGGACTATGTTTATATCGACTCTATAATGTTATGTTTATATAAAAATGATCTGCGCATCAGCTGTCGATGAGTTTGCTTAGCTGAAAGCTCTCGAGTATCTTGAAATTGTTTAAACAAATGGGAAACAGAGCGTATTCTTTGTTCAACCACTTGGCAGCTACTTTGCACCCCTTGATACAAAGTTCCATATTGTTTGGAAGTGGTATAATTATAGAAAGGACCTTGAACTTTGGTTTAAATATAACTATTAAATCAGAAATTTTGTGTTTCTTGGCAATTAATAGTGAAGAGTTGCTCTGTTTTGTGATGGATCAAAAGCTTCGTACTCTTCTAACACACGCACTTGGCTTGGCTTCCATTATGAGCTACCATCTCCCACAAATACATGCTCATCTGCATAGGCATGCACTCACATGTAAATGTACGATTGTTTGACTTCACTCACACATACATAACTCAGAAGTAATACGATCCACTTGAGCCAAGCGTTCACAGCTTAAGTTCCACTCTCACACAGTGCGCTCTGTCACAAAAACTTTTGCACATTTCCTTATATAACTAAAATGTTTAATGAAAAACATATACTTAAATAAACTTAGTAATCAATTTTATACTTGCACATAATTTATAATCGATTAAAATCACAAAATTTACACATAATCAATTAATGAAATTAGCTAGTCAAGCACTCAACACAGAAAAGTTATGATGGTGTCCAGGCAACTTGATGATATGGCCCTAGAATCAGACAAATCATCAATTGAAAACAATATATTGATGAAGGTTGAACCATTTGAACCATATTATCAAGTTGCCTGAACCGCTGAGGAATACACCAGATCAAGGTCTGGGTTTCAGCGTGCTGCGTGAAGTGCTGAGTCGTGAGGCGATCGTGCCATGATCCTGGATCATATCATTGATCCTCACTACTTTTGGTTCGCGTTGAGCGCCCGAAATGCCAGAAGAGCCACTGTTATTAATCCCACCGCTCGAGGTCATGGAGTAAATGTGACGACGTAGGACACGAATATGTTTCTGGGAGACCTCGAAATTGTGGACGAGTGTGTGGAGCTGTGTCTGCAGCTCAGCAATGAGGCTATCACGTTCCTGAATCAAACTCGACGTAGAGTTCTGACTGCGATTGAGCTTTAGTTCCAGATCGTAGATACGTTTCTGGAGCTCCCGACGCTGTTTCTCCGTCAGCTCACGATGTCGGGACAATTGACGTTTACTGGCCGCCTGTACAGCATCCAATTGTTCCTTGGCGGCCAACAATTCTTCGGCAAGACGACGTTTCTCCGCCTTGAGCGCAGTGTTGTAGTTCTTGAAGATTTTGAGATCGCGTTCCGCTGCTTTTAAGCGGTTTACTGTGATCAGTTTACGCTTTCCGAGCTCATCGATCTTGGCCTTGAGCTGGTTCGCCTCCTTTTGCAACTCTTGTAGTTTCTCGGCCATAAAACAATTTTCCCGCATTACCTTTTCATACTTCGTGTGCTCCTCCCGCATCAGATGCGGTAATTTGGCGACATTTTTCAACTTGTTGTCGATCTTGGAGCGCAGCGAATCGATGTCCTGGTAAATGCTCGACTCGAGTTTCTTGTTATTTACATGCAGTTTGTCAATTTCGTGTTTCTGGGTCTTCATGATGTCCTGGGCCTTGACACAACGCGAGTGGTAGTCGGAGATTCTCTCCTGTTGCTGTCTTATGATATTCCGAAATTGCATCTGCTCCGATTTAAGATCTTTGATTGTACTATAAAGTTGACTGAACTCTCCACTTTCGCGATCGTATGCATATTTCTGTTTGTGCTCATGTTTTGTGTTGATTACGTCCTTGAGCACATTGTATACATCCTTAATGGAGGTTGGTTCATTCTCCTGATCCTCGAGCATGTTCTGTGATCTGCGTCGAGTGTGTCGATGACTCATTGTGTCCACAATATGTTGCCCATAACCGCCGTCCACTTGGGCCGACAAATTACGGCGGACTTTCTCCGGTTTCTGCTCCATCCGATGATGGAGCATGGAGGAACTGGGAGCTTCGAGAACCGTCATAAAGCTGTTATTACTACGAAAAATCTTTGAGTTATTGTGCCTCAAATCGGGTGCAATGCTTGTGGTGGAGGTTGAGTATCCTACAGATCCACGCTCCTCGGCATCCATTTCAGAGCGAATTTCCTTGCTCGAACTGTGCCTGCCCACATATTTGTCGTGTTTTTGCTGCATTTCGGTCAGCTCAAAGTTGATTTTCATGTACTTTTTCTCCAAATCCTTTGTGGTATCATTGTACTCCTGTAATTCCTGCTTGTACTTGGTCAATTCATGCTTTAACTTTGATCCAATCGCTTCGCCTCTGCCCTCATCTTCTTCTTCGTTAAAGGTGAATTGTTCACCGTCGCTTAGATTCAGATCATCGTCATCATCCCCATTAATGCTGGGATTTTTGGGAGAATCACTAGTTATTGGACCAGATTTACTGGCCACCGTGCTGAGTATGGCGGATGTACGTTCTTGCAGACTGTTGTAACTCCTTTTTACCGACGGTTTTACACTATTCCCACTCGCATTATCGCCCTCCGAGTGCCTACCCATTGATTCGGTCCGGGACTGGTCCGTCTCTGGAGACTGTACACTTGTCGTCGGTTTAGGATTGGCCTCGTTCTTAGCTGGAAATAACATTTACAAAAATTTTGCCTTCGGTCTCTTTCAATGTTAACAGAAAATTTTAAAAGAAAAGTTTCTCATGCGTTTTACCAAAAAATACTTAGTTCAACTTGGAACAATATGAAAATATTTTATCCGAATTTTTCCAATAAGCCTACTTAAATGTATAGAGGAAGGAAGTCACGTGGTAAGCAGAGGAAGTTAAAGTTAAATTTTAATTTTATATAATATTTAAGATTACCATTAAAAAGGAGATAAATATGTGATAAATAATAATTATTAAAAATAAACCATACATTTTAACTAATAAATCAATAATCCAGGTCACAGTGGCTTCAAATGTACTCATTTTAACAGTTTCAATTGGTCTTTTCAGAGTGATAAGTATGTGTGAACAAGCTTATGCGTGTGTTGGTGTAAGTGAGTGGGCAGCAGTCCAGGCATTAGGCAAAGACGAGGTGTGTGTGCAAGAGCAGCTAAGCCTATGCGTAAGTTTGTGTGCAACGGAGAACAGTCTGAGCGGCTGAGATCAAAGTTTAAGTATGTGTGCTTGACAATGGAAGCTTACAGTTAGCAGTGGAGTGTAACTATGTGATAGCTAACTTTCAATGTGTGGACTCTAATGCGGCTCTCCTTTTAAAAGCGCTGCTTATTGGCTGCAAATATCAGTAGCTCACGCGAGACGGAGCAATGCAAAACAGGAGTGAAAGTTTCTGTATTATATTTAATAGCTTTTCGTTCTACTTCATATATGAAATCTACTACGTTATGAAATTTAAATTATTATTTAAGCGGAATATTAAAAATGATTTATTTACTTAAGAAATAAATAAAACATGGAATTTTATTGTGATCAAAGTAGGCGCTTGACAATTTCGCATGTGGAGCAGCAGAAAAGCCTTCGGAATTATTTCAGTTCATTTTAGTCGTTTAAAAAAACAACACATCAACCTAAAAATTTTAAAGTAATCCATTTCAGAATTTATTGCAAAATTTCGATATTATGCGCCTAAAATTACAAGTGATTGGGGTTACGATTTAGACAAGCAAAATAATAAGAATAAGCCATCCAAAATCCATTTCAAGCACAACCAAATAACATCAAGCAACCCAAACAACGAATCAACGATCTTATACAATATACAAAGAGATAACTATATATAGAAGTATATATATAATTTCAGATAAGATAAACTAAGAAAATGGCGGACGATGGAGCAGAGGAACAGGATTATGAGGAGGAGGATATGGCTATGGCCGGCATGGATGAGGGCGGCATGGAGGAGGGGCCAGAGGATGATCTATTCTCTCGCCTGGGTGAATCATCCGATGATCCAGAACAGAAGCGTATGTATATGGAATATCTGTCGCTGATCAAGGAGATCGATTGCCAGAACAAGATCATACAGGACATCAAGTCGCAGGTGATGGACATGTGTGGTAAGCCCTGTAAGACCCGCAACGAGCTCAGGGAGATCAAGCGTCTGCGTATCTGCATGGAACAGGAGAATATTAAACTCCATACGATGATGAATCGGGCGGTACAATTGCAAAATTTTGGATCACATCGTCACTATCGGGAGCTAGCGCTGACCACCACCGTCGACGATGACAATATATCGCCGTATTGTGTGGGTCCATGTGGTGCTCCTCTGGCTGGGGGCGGCTGCAGTGGGCCAACGAACACGGATTGCAGCGACGACGGTGGCTCCAGCTGCCAGCAGATGGAGGGCCAGGAGGATCGTCTGATCAAGGCGCTCGGCAAGGCCATGCAGAAGATGAAGGGCGCCTGTCCCGAGGACATGAAAATGATGCAGGAGATTGCCTGTGCCATCATGGCCTCCAAGGGCAACAAACCCAAACAGGTGTGCAATCCTGGACCGTGCAACAAGTCGCCATCGCCCTGTGACGAGAGCAGTAGCAGCATTTGTCCACCTCGCTCCCCACCACCGCGTTCATCGAAGAAATCCCGCCCTTGTCCATGCCCGCCTCCGCCACCGCCGACATCCCAGAGTGGTCCCTGTGGCAAGAGCGATTCCCTGGACAAGCTCAAAAAGCGCATTGTGAACATGCAGAGTTCGGTGAAGAAGCTGCTATGCGAGGTTAGCAAACGGGAGTCGTATGAGGCGGCCTCTGGCGGCGGTGACGATGACGATGATATGGAATTTGATAATTCGAGACCTCCCTGCCCCGAGGATCCGGATCCCTTGGTCATTTGCGGCGGCAAACGAAATACCAAGGCGGATAAATACGAGAAGATGAAGGAGAACTACACGCGTCTTCTGACCCAGTATCAGCGCAAGGATTGCCAGATGAAGGAGCTGGAACAGCGGTAAGAGATTTAACCTTTCTGATATAAGCTGCTTTTTCTCTAGTCCTTAATCTCCTGTATCTCCTTGCTTCCAGCATGAAGGGCTTTGTGGGCAACTGCGGACCTTCCAAGGGCGCTTCGGATGCGGATGCAGCCGAGTTGAATCTACTGCGTGCGAGAGTCAATGAACTGAAGGAGGAGCAGCTGGAGTTCAAGTGCATCATGAAGGAGCAGTCGCAGCAGCTCGAGGATTATCGCAACAAGTATATGCTGGCACAGCAGAAGGTGGAGGAGCAGTGCGTGTCGCTGGAGAAGCTGAATATGAACAACAAACGGATTGAGCAGCAAATCAATACAGAGGTGAAGGAGATACGCTCCAAATTTCAGGAGAAACTCAACGAGTTGCTCCACTTTCCCAAGCTGCTGGAGAATGAGCAACTAAAGCTGGCGCAGGTCTGCAAGGAGAAGGATGATTTGCAAAGCAAACTCGTGGTCGTTTGCAAGGAATTGAAATCATGCAAGGTACAATTGGAGAATCCCGTCGCCGATTTGAGTCCACAGTTGGCCCAATGCCAGTTGGATTTGACACAGGCCCGGCATGAGATCGAGGAGCTGCTGCGCCAGCGTGATCTGTTCTGTGAGCAATTGAAGACCACACAGGATGATCTCGATACATTGCGCACAGAGTCTGCCAAGATCATAGCCGGTACGAAGGAACGTGCCGAGATGATCAAAGCCCAGCAGCAGGATCACATCAATCGCCTTGAAAAGGAGCTAGCCCAATGCCGTGCCACTGCCTCCCTGTCGGTCAACGATCGTGAGGCCGTCATCCGGGAGATGCAGGGACAACTGAATACATTATCATACAGCTTCGATGCTGCCCAGAAGCAAATCAAAACGCTTCGCAATCATATCGCTTACGTGTCCAACGAGAACTGTTTCCCTGTCAAATGTTAGCAAAATGCGATTATTGATCTGTTTCCACTTGCCTGTTTTGTATAATAATACCCATTCATTCCACCCATCCATCCATTTATCCTATAACCCACATTTATATTCAATAGCCCACTCGTCTAGCATGTCCACAGTCCCAGAAAGCCCGATATCCACTATGTATTGTATACACCACATACTTTATATCTGTATCAAATGGATGAATTTCCTATGCTACGACTAACGATTATATCTACTAAAACTTTCGGCTCACTATAATTTTAGAATTTTGATTTGATGTCCCACTGTAGATATAAATGTACTCATTTTGGCCACTTAACGCTCAATTAAACGGCTGCATTGAGTGAAGTGTTGTGTGTGAATGAGAAAGCGCGTGGGTTTAAGTGTGTGTGTGTGTGTACAGTCAAAGCAGAGTCGAAACTGAGAGGCTGCGTGTACATGTGTGTGTGGTGAGTCTATAATTTTGTGTGTGTAGTGCGGAGGATTAGCTGAGCGACTAAGTGAAGTCAAAGATGGTATGTGTGTGTGCAACGGTGAAAGCTTAATGCTAGCATTAGAGAGGCTGAGTGCATTAATGTGGAAGCTATATTTTAGTGTGTGGACTTTATTGCGGCTCTCTTTTAAAAAGCGCTGCGCAAGTCTAGCAAACATCAGTAGCTTACGCATAGCGGAGCGGTGATGAACCGAAGTTTGTGTACCGGATCGTTATAAATTTAATATGAATGTACTCTTCGCAGTACAAATTAAAATACATAACGTCTTGTTTTTGGCGCTCAATAGGATACAAATACTTTATTGCTTTAACATGTGACATTAAACCGACAAATAGGTTTCTAGAAGTGAGCGCAGATAAGTGGCACAAGTAGCTTTTCAGAATCTACAAAGACTTGACCGCCAGACGCTTCATTTTGGGTGCGTTCTTCTTGGTCTGACGCTTCTGTTCCTTGAGCTCCCAGCGGCGTTGCTTTTCGGGATCCTCCTCGGCCAGAATGCGCTCCTTCTCCTGCTTGCGCTTATCCTCACGACGCTGAGCAGCTGCCTCAGCGCGAGCGGCGTGTGTGCTCTTGAGGAACTCTTCCTCAACACGCAAGCGATTCTTATCTGCCTTGGCCTTGCCCTGCAAATAGATTGAGAACATGAGATAAAAAGTAACGAGAGTAAAGATAAGATTACTGATTTACCTCCTTGGACATGCGATAAGTCTTCAAGCGTTCCATTAGATAAAAGATCAACAATAACAAGGGCTTTATGGTCTCCATTTCAGCGTGTTTGGGTAAATTGAAGCCGGCATAGAGCACATCCTTAGTCTCGGGCTGCTTCAGTGTGGTGCCCTCCTCCTGTTGCACCTGACCGCTGAACTGATCCGAGATGTGCAGGTAATCGATATAGCTTTGGTATTTATTAAGTGCGGTAATAACACGTGACTCGAGTATGGCGGACGTGGCCTCCGGAATTTCCGAAAGCACTCCAAAGCCGCTGGGTACATTATAGCGTTCCTCCGGCTTGGCAACTAAACTACAAAACTTAGTCTAAGAGAGGGACAAGAGATTAGTTTGAATACACGCCTAGACTAGAACACTATTTGAGCTGCTTACCAAATCGTTGTATTCCTTGAACACCTTGGTTATGGTCTTCTTGCTGCCAACCGCAAATACAAATGAATCCATTAGGCCCCGCGACAATTCGATTTTGATGTGCACCTGATCCAGTTGTGGTCGCATCAGACCCGCGACTAAAGACACCAGATCCTGACGCTTGATCATCTTCAGTTCGACGAGCATGCCCTCGCAGCAGGTGCGTCCCGAGCACCACAGAGTGTAGAGACTTTCACTCTCCTTGATTAAACCAGGATTCTCGTTCTCCACTTTGCCATCGTCGCCGACCAGAGCAAAGTTCTCGTCCAGCAGCGCCTTGTGGGTGCTGAACCAGAGCTGCGCGAGACGTGCATTCTTTGCCTTGCCAGCAAAGAAGTTGGCAAAATAGGCTAAGAGACCGGCAATCATTAACATTTCCATCCAATAAGAGTCCCAGTGGGTGCGGAAATGTAATGGGATATTTGGAATCTTCAGTTTGGGCTCTGTCTTTTGATCGATTGGAGGTTCCATGGTGTCACCCGCATCGTATCCCTCAAACTCTTCCTCATCCTGGAAATGCTCGAACTCATCGTCATTCTCCACGAGACCATCTTCGTCGTCTTCATCGCTGGCGACTGTGCGTTTGGGTGTATCTACTTTTTCCTTGCTTGCTCCTGGTCCGGCTCCACTCACTGGTTTTGATGAGTCGGCATTCTCAGGGGTTGCCGTGTCGTAGCTGGATTCCACAAAGTCATCGTCGAACTCGGCAAAATCGTTGTCAATATCATCATCCGACTCCGGGTTTACGTTGGCGTTGTTGAGTTGACAGGCGCATAGGAGGCCCAGCAAGAGAAAGGCAAACACTGGCCTCATTTTTATCAATTAAATTATTCAACAAAATTAATGTAATTCAGCTAATATTAACCTAAATCTAAAACTTTTCACCTAATATAAAAAAAATAGGTTAATTGGACTGAAAATATCGATTAGGAGCGATAGTTCACTGAAAGCGATGTACAGGGAACAGCAGTTGAGTAACCGTTATGCAACTGTTGATCAACCGTTGAGTGCGTTTAGGAACAAGTGTACGTGGTGTTTGTTAATACTCATAAAATTTATTGCCAAACAATTGTGCATAAAAAATCAGTTAACAAAAAAATCTTATTAAAGAATTTGGCTGTCCGATTTGTTAGCTAACACTTTTATTGAATTGAAATCGCTGACAACTTGAAACTTTTCACTCGCAACTATCGATAACGACATTTGTGGTACATCGATGTACATATCGATAGCAACCTTTTAGCCGCTGCGGTAAACACGTTGCAATTTGCAATTTGTTGATTATTCAAACTTGTAAAATTGTTTATTAAGTTAACTTTTGGTCAATTGCATACTCAAACAGTGCATAATGGTAAGTTGAATTATTTTACAACAGTGCCGGCATGAAATTATGGTTGGTTTTCGTTGGAATTTTAAAAAACATATTGTCAGGCCAGCTGACGAAATATTTCTGTGTAATGAATGAATAATTACATGTATTTAATGCACACAGGCTGCAAATGTGGAGCGAAAGGGCACCTTTAAGGTGGAATATCTGCAGAAAATCGAGCGTGAAGTTCAACAGCGCTGGGAGGCTGAGCATGTGCATGAAACGGATGCTCCGGTGGCACCCAAAAAGCAGCAGACCGAGAAATTCTTTGTCACATTTCCGTTTCCGTATATGAATGGACGTCTGCACTTGGGACACACATTCTCGCTATCAAAGGCCGAGTTTGTGACGCGCTACCATCGGCTCAAGGGACGTCGTGTGCTGTGGCCCTTCGGCTTCCACTGCACCGGCATGCCCATCAAGGCATGTGCCGACAAGCTGGCACGTGAGCTGGAGCAGTTTGGCTATCCACCAAAGTTTCCCGAGGTGCAGGATGAGGCCCCTGCAGTTGTTGAGACACAGTCCGAGGTGCCCAAGGACAAGTCTAAGGGTAAGAAGAGCAAGGCTGTGGCCAAGACAGGAACAGCCAAGTATCAGTGGCAAATCATGCAGAGTCTTGGACTGCAGGATGAGGATATCAAGCAGTTTGCCAATGCCGAGCATTGGTTGAACTACTTCCCACCGCTTGCGGTGCAGGACTTGAAGCGCATCGGTGTCCACGTCGATTGGCGTCGCACGTTCCTAACCACAGATGCCAATCCGTATTTTGATTCGTTTGTGCGGTGGCAGTTCAATCATTTGAAGCAGCGTGGCAAGATCATGTATGGCAAACGTTATTCCATCTACTCGCCTAAGGATGGACAGCCCTGCATGGATCACGATCGCTCAAGCGGCGAGGGTGTGGGTCCCCAGGAGTACACACTCATCAAGATGAAAGTGCTGCAGGCTCCCAAGGCACTGAGGTGAAGTCTAGACACTATATAGTATGCACACAGTCTTTAACTGGTTTATATTGCAGTGCCATCAAGCAGCCCATTTACTTTGTGGCGGCCACACTGCGTCCGGAGACCATGTACGGCCAGACCAACTGCTGGCTGCATCCGGACATCAAGTACATTGCCTGGCAGACGACCCGCGACAATGAGGTGTGGATTAGCACACGTCGTGCAGCTAGGAACATGACCTACCAGGGATTCACTGCCGTTGAGGGCAACGTGGAGGTGCTAGCCGAAGTCAAGGGACAGGATCTTTTGGGTGTGCAGCTGTCTGCACCGCTGACGCAGCACAAGATCATCTATACACTGCCCATGCTGAGCATCAAGGAGGATAAGGGCACTGGTGTTGTAACCTCAGTGCCATCTGATTCCCCCGATGATTACGCTGCTCTCGTTGATCTGCAGAAGAAAGAGGCATTTCGTCAGAAGTACGGCTTGAAGGATGAGATGGTGCTACCCTATGAACCCATACCCATTATTGATGTGCCCACTTTGGGCAAACTATCTGCTGTACATGCTTACGAAACGCTCAAAATTCAGTCCCAAAACGACAAAGAAAAGCTAGCGGAGGCCAAAGAGATGTGCTATCTGAAGAGTAAGTGCATCAGCTTAAGAAAGGTGAATAGATATCTCAAAAGGCGTTTATTCTTTAGGTTTCTATGATGGCATTATGCTGGTGGGCGAGTTTGCAGGCCGTAAAATCCAGGACATCAAGAAGGATCTGCAAACACGTCTCACGGAGGCAAAGGATGCGGACATTTACTATGAACCCGAGAAGACCATCATGTCCCGCTCTGCGGACGAGTGTGTGGTTGCTCTGTGCAACCAATGGTACCTTAACTATGGTGAACCCGAATGGCAGGGACAGGCTCTCAAGATTCTAAGCGACATGGAGACCTTCCACGAGGAGGCACGTAACAACTTTGAGGCTTGCCTTAACTGGCTGCATGAGTACGCCTGTTCCAGGACTTATGGTCTGGGCACCAAGCTGCCCTGGGACGAACAGTGGCTGATTGAATCCCTCTCCGACTCCACCATTTACATGGCCTTCTATACCGTTGTGCATTTGCTGCAAGGCGGCACTTTCCGTGGCGAGAAACCAGGACCGTTTGGTAAGAGGTCAAACTTAAGCACTGGTTTGATCAATAGATAACCCTTCCTCCCTTTATTGTAGGCATTAAACCCGCTGACATGACTCCTGAGGTCTGGGATTATATATTCTTCAAGGAGGCGCCGCTGCCCAAGAAGTCAGCCATCAAACCCGAGCATTTGGCTGTCATGCGTCGTGAATTTGAGTATTGGTATCCAATGGACTTGCGTGTTTCTGGCAAGGATTTGATACAGAATCACTTGACCTTCTGCTTGTACAATCACGCTGCCATCTGGCCAAATGATGAGACCAAGTGGCCTAAGGGAATGCGTGTCAATGGTCATCTGCTGCTCAATTCATCCAAAATGTCCAAGTCTGATGGCAATTTCCTTACACTCCACGAGGCCATTGATAAGTTCTCAGCCGATGGCATGCGTCTGTGTCTGGCCGATGCTGGCGACAGTGTGGAGGATGCCAACTTTGTGGAGAGCACAGCGGATGCAGGTATTCTGCGCCTCTACACCTTCATTGAGTGGACCAAGGAGATGCTGGCCAATCGCTCCACTCTGCGACGTGGTGCAGAGAAGACCTTCAATGACAAAGTCTTTCTGAGCGAACTGAATCTGAAGACACAGCAGACGGATGAGAATTATCGCAAGATGCTCTTCAAGGAGGCGCTGCGCAGTGGCTTCTATGAGCTGCAATTGGCGCGTGACAAGTACCGTGAGCTGTGCGGTACCCAGGGCATGCATGAGGATCTGGTGCTGGAGTTTATACGTCGCCAGGCATTGCTGGTGTCACCGATCTGTCCACACATGGCAGAGCATGTCTGGGGACTGTTGGGCAACAAGGAGTCGGTGGTACATGCCAGCTGGCCTGAAGTGGGTGCCATCAATGAACTGGACATCATGTGCTCCGAGTATCTAATGGAGGCAGCGCATTCCTTCCGTCTCAACCTCAAGAATCTGCTGCAAGTCAAGGGCAAGGGAGGCAAGGAGAAAGCTCTTGATGCACAGACAGCGAAACCCAATCGTGGTTTGATTTGGGCAGCCAAAACATATCCACCCTGGCAATGCTGTGTACTGGACACCATGCGGGAGTTGTACAACAAGGATACAAAGACTCTGCCCGATAACAAAGTGATTGCCGCCACTTTGCAACAAAAGGCGGAGCTCAAGAAATTCATGAAGCGTGTGATGCCCTTTGCCCAAATGATACGCGAAAAGGTGGAGACGGGAGGCAAGGGAGTGGCTGCGCTGGCTGTCACCCTGGAGTTCGATGAACGTCAAGTGCTGCTCAGCAATCTGGAGTATTTGAAGAACACCTTGGATGTAAGATCAACTAAATATATCCTTTTCTTATGCCTATTAAAATCGTTTAACTCCTATTCTAGCTTGACTGCCTGGAGATCAAGTACACAGATGATCCTTCTGCACCCGAGAAGACACGCGAGGAAGTGCGTCCCGGCTCGCCCTTTATTGGCTTCAGTGTGGCTCCCCATGTCAGCGTTGAGCTGATCAATCCCGTTGAACGCTCCGCGCTGTTCCAGGTGAACACCATCATTTCGGAGGGCGATACGGTGCAGTCACTGCGCGAGAAGCTCGCGAAAATCATTGGCCTTAAAACAGAATTGTCATCGCTGCAAATCTGGCGCTACGACGACACCACGCTCGGTCCACGCAAGATGCCCAACTTCCAGGACTTTAAGACCGGCAAGACGCAGCTTGAAAATGGTGACTTTGTGCTCGACGTGGAGGCGAAACGCGTGAGCGTCAAGCAAGCTGCCAAACTGACTGAAGTGGGACGGCAGCTAATCTATGTGATTGAGTAGTTAGCATCACAACACAACACACAACCCGATAATTTATTCATGAATTGAACACGGCGCATTGTCAAACAAGTGTCTGGAAAACGAAAAACTTAATATACGAATTACAACTGGGCGAAGTGATTTTTAATATAAGGATTATATAACTTTTGGAACTGGAACTATAATCATGTATAGTTATCACATTAAAATCGGATTTGTTATGGAAGGCTTATGAAGTTTTTAAAAAATGGATAAATAGTTGTAGCTTTTGAAACATAATCAAACTTATATGTTAAGCTAAGAGTTTAATGATTTGGAAGGCTCTTGAAAAACTATTGACTTTTGAGTGTATAAAGTCGAAATGCAAAATATTTTATAAAGAAAAGTATTAGCTAAACTGATTGCTTTTTTTTTTGACAGAGTTGTGAGCGAAAGTGACAAGCCCAGTTATAGCTCCGCTAATAGAACTATTCAACACAATTCTTCTGAAAGAAGCACATTATAATGCAATTTTTAGCTTTAATTATTCTAATAATTACCATTGACCTACTTAGTTATTTATACTCTAGAAAACAGCAGTTGATTAATTTGCTTATGCAAAATAAACAGAGTTTAGCAGGGGCTCAAACAAAAATGTGTTAAGTACTAAACTTTACTGTGCTGTTAGCTGAAAATTAACAGAGTTGGTAGCAAGCCCGCTGAATGAAAGTTTATCTTAGAGTGTATTTAAAAGTCTTTATTTTAGAACCACTGTTAAACAAGTGCAGTGTGTCACTTGGTGACCCTAGACCCAACAGATAACTTCCCAGCGTGTGTTTTAGCTCAGTGGGTGGTTATCTGCAGTCTCAAACCATTTAGGGCCTTGACTCTGCGCTATAAAAGCCCACTACTCGAAAATGAAAGTCGTATCAAAATGTTGGCATTACAATTGTGGATAGTTCTGCTGCTCCAAGCCAGCTCTATAGTTTTGGGCGGCGTTTGCCTGATCCCGCAGCCAGTGAAGCGACAACGTTCAGTGATCGATGATCTGTGGAGACTCCAGCCGCGTCTCGATGGACGCATTGTGGGCGGTGAACGTATAAACATCACGGATGCTCCACATCAGATTTCACTGCAGACATCGGGACACATTTGTGGAGGTTCCTTGATATCAGAACAATGGATTCTGACAGCGGCTCACTGTACAGAGTAAGTTGCTCAGATCTTTACTAACTGATCATAGTCAGGTAAATAAATCGTACTCTTTACAGAGGTAAGACCGCCGATCGCCTGAAAGTCCGTCTAGGCAGCTCAGAGTCCTCTCGAAATGGCCAACTTTTGCGCCTGGCGAAGATTGTGCAGCACGAGAAATTCAACTACTCAAATGTGGACTACGATTTCTCGCTTTTACAACTGCAGCATCCCATCAAATTTGATGAGACTAAAATGGCCATTAAGCTGCCAGAATCGGATCAAATGTTTCAGGATGGCGACCCATGTTATGTCAGTGGTTGGGGCAACACACAGAGTCTGCTGGAGTCCCGGGACTGGCTGCGTCGTGTTCAAGTGCCGCTGGTCAATCAAGAGGTCTGCAGTGAGAAGTATAAACGATATGGCGGCATTACGGAGCGTATGATTTGCGCCGGGTTCTTGGAGGGTGGCAAGGATGCCTGCCAAGGCGACTCGGGAGGACCTATGGTTAATGAGGCTGGTGTGCTGGTGGGTGTGGTTTCGTGGGGCTATGGCTGCGCCAGACCCAACTATCCTGGCGTCTACTCCAGGGTAGCCAAGGAAAGAGAGTGGATTAGAACCAATAGTGGAGTTTAAAAAGATTTCAGACAAACGCCTAACTATACCTAAAGAATTTTATTTCATGTTAAAAGTTATACCGATTTTTAAACTATTTTACAAGTAAACGGTTTTTAGACCCCGTACTCTTTTGAAATTACATTCAAGTGACTTAATTTTAACCTTAAACCTCAATGAAACTTTTCAGGGTCTTCACAATTGCTGATTACAGGACTAACTATTTACCTGCTCGCTGCTCATTTTCCCACGCTGCCGAAAAGTTTCGCACACGCGTTCGCTGCACGCAGACAAGTTTGGCAAACACGCGACATCCTCACGCTGCTCACATTACGGCAACACATGTCGCATTCGCGGCGCATTTTGCTGTAGGTGTGAGAAGGTGTGTGCGCGTGTGTGAGTGGAGGCGTGGCAGGAGCCTAAAGCTCAGTGTGTGCGATTTGCTTATAACTGGGCATTCCCTTAGGCATTCCCTACAGAGTTATCAGTCTGTTCTTATTCTCTCTCTCTCCCCTCGTTTAATATTCACACAATAAATATTACGTATACGACAGCGTCAACGGTCGTTCATCGCGTCGCATCGTGTTATTTATTTTGTGTTTGTTTTTTTTTTCGCTTTCGATTGGATGGCTTAATTGCAATGAAGATATTGTTGCTAGACACTTGCATAATGCAAGGGAATTTGTTCTGTTATGAAAGAAGTTCACAAAGCGAGTACACAACAAAAAATGCACTAATAAATAAGCAAAACAAAAAATCAGTGTTAGTTTTAGTAAATTTAGAAAATTAAAAACAAAATAAATTTGTTAATTATTGAAAAAATATCAATAAAAACACAGAATGGTTATTTAACACCATTAGATATTTTCAGCACAGAAAAAAATAGAGAGAAACCAAATAATTAGTTATTAAAACTAATAACTTAAAAACAAAAATAAAATATATAACAATTTTTTAAATTTATTAAGTTTTATTTTATAAGAACTTTGTGATTGCTTAATGCGAAGAAAAAAAATAATATTAAATCAGATAATACACTTGAACCCATAATAAATTAATTAAATAAGTATTCCGAATGACATTCAAGAAAATATTTTTATTTTTTTATAGCTTACATACTATACATATAAACATTTTTGCATCATAGATCGTACGTCTTACGAGCGCTGACAGTTGCAGTAGTGTGAATGAATTGTCCAAACGATCATTCTCTGAATTTCACAACAACGAATTATTCACACACCCGTACACACCGCAGTGAGACTGATAATGCACCTTCAATCCGTTTGACTGTCCTAATTAGAACTTAACATTGATTAAGTAACAATTGCAGTGGCAGAGAATTCGCATTGTAGGTATTTTTATCATGTAACTTGAGATTAAAAACTTCGAGTGTCGTAATTATGTTCATGTGAAAGATTTTCTTATTTTTAGAAGTCTGAGCCTCATTACCACCGTTGAAGTTGGCGTGTGGCTAGATGTCTCATGACGACGTCGCATTGCGCATACGCAGCGTGGACTGACCAACTGTTGAGTGAATGTTGTGTAAATAAATTTATATATGTACATACATACATATAAAGCAAAATATAAAAGTGTTAGGCAACCGAAGTCAACGCTGATTGTGTGCAGAGCACTCACGCTCACACTCACATTTACGCTCACACTTACACTCACATCATGTCAAAAGCCACCTCAACCCCAACCCCAGCGCTAGGAATAACAGCCAAGTCAAAAATCAATAGGCAAAATAAAAACAAAGTGTAGGCGAAAATCGTTTAACGGTGCGTTGTTACTTCTGCTCATATAAACAAACACACACACTCACGCATACAAAGTCACGCAAATATACAAAAGCATGTTAATACACTCAAACCGATTCTGGAAACAACAAAAACACGCGAGCGCACGTTGCCGCTACACGTGAGTTTTGCAAACACACAACAGTGAGCGAGCGAGAGCGAGAACACAACAGAGAGAGATCCAAAGCTTATGCATGCACAAACACACACACTCATACACACGAAGGCCGGTAAAACGGCAGTTTCAAACGACAACTTGTGGATGGAAGCTTTTACGTCTCATGCGACTGCAATGTGAATGAGAGCATGTGTCGCTGTGTGTGTACGTGCCTGTGTAAGCAGAAGCTTCTCTTCTCTTCTGCTTGTCTGCTTTGCTGCATTCGGCGGCGACTTCGACTGGAGCAACAATGCAAATTTACATTGAGCATTCAACTTTGAGCGGTCCAAGCAAACGGTTCGTTACGCGTCGCGAATAAATTGAAATAACAAATAGTAAACTATAAGAATATTAAACACCAGTTTTGCTAACAAATTACTAAACGTTTAGTAATGTTTAATAATTATAAAAAAACAACAATAAATTGTGTTATCGTTTGTACTAAAAGATACAAGCCGCAATTAAGAGTGCTTAGCTAAAGCAGCTAATACTATAATAACTCAGTTTGTCCATGTGAGTGTGTGTGTTAGTGGCAGTGAATAAATAATAAGTACATTGTATCTCATTGCAATTGATAAAAGTGCAAATTGTTATTGCAAATTTACGTAAGTTCAACTTGAAATCGTGGAAAATAACACGCAAGACGGCAAATCAAAAAACAAAAGTCAGTGAACAAGAATGAATATATAAAAGTTTATACAACTACAGAGAACAGTGTATAATTACATTATATAAACAACTTTAAAGATTCTAACGCTGTGGAATATTTTTTCATACTGAATTAGTAAGGTAAGCATGCATTAAGTGGTATCATCTAAGTACATAATTAATTTAAAACTCGTACGCGACCTAGCACAGTTTTTAACGACGTAACCCACAAAGAAAAGCTTTAAACGAAAGCTTGGATCACATAAAAGCTCTTGTCGCTGCGATGAGTTTAACATCTGTAATTTTGCTGACTTAAATTTGTTTCTTGAAATATGATATTGCGTTTTGGTTGCACAACAAAGGCTATTTAAAAAAATATGTTAATTTTGTTATGTAACTATGACAAAAATGCAATCTAGTAATTTAAATGAGTACTTAGGAAGTAATAAACAACTCAGCGATAAAAAGTGAGCTTCAAATCAAGTCATTGAACCGTTTTTTATAGTGGTAATATAATTACAGTTGGTTTTTTACCCTTTTGAGAATTTTCACTTGTTTATCACCCTATTTATCTGCTAATTTGATGTATTTCCTATCGTATATATTTAAATAAGTCAATTTAATTTTTTAAAGTACCAAAACAGATATTTGTTAAAGCTAAAGTATTTAAATTTATTGCAAAATAGGGAAAACATTCTATATTAAAGCTATGGCTCGATTAACCGTATTTAACTGTCAGCTTAGCCCAGTAAACAACCCCAGCCAGTTGTTCTTAGTCTGCTTTTGACAGGCTCATCGCATGTCAGATGTGTCAGTTTACATTATTGCCATCTGTGTAGGAAATCGTTTTTTTCCTTTATTTTTTTTACCTTTCTTTACTATTCTTTTACCCCCATCCAAATTAGCAACGCAAATTTGAGTTTATCGAATAGGGGAAACTTTCTACTTCCTTTTGAAAATATTGTCTCGCATTTATTTATGCAAATAATAAAACAAAAACTGCAATAACAATTTTCTTCTACGTTTCGCAAATGTTAAATATTCAGAAAACACTTTTCAATGAATTTTCCTGTGTTGTTCTGCGAAAGAATGAAAAATGCATTGCAATAAAATGCACATATCATTAGAAGTTGTAAAACAAGTTTTATGTAAGGGTCCTCCATTGAAGTGTACTTGGTTTCATAACTCACGGACGGAAATGCTATTGGGGCAGACAAATTTATAGGTGTACGTTGTTATAAATTGAGCACTGTGAGGGGGTTTTCATGAAAAATATGTTAGATTTGAACTAAAAAGAATACTTAATAAATAACATATTTAAAGGTAGTTAAAGTTTCAGAAAATATTGTATTCGATTTATTTCTCTATTATATTATTGTAAGCAAACCACACCATAATTTCTGTTTAAAGAATTAATTTAATATATATTTGACCTTAACTATTTTTAAGTTGTGTATTAACTTATTTTTATTTCCAAAGTACTAATTGTGCTCACTCAGCTATTGTCTAATTGTTCCACTTTTAGTTCACGTTATTTTTGGTGCAAGCCTAAAAGTATGCTTCGAAAACTGCCTTGACCCATGTAGAACGAAAACACAAAAGCTGTGGCAAGGCGCACAGACAAAACAATAATTAAAAACAATTGCAATTGGACAAAAATAGAATTATTGACATTTAAGCCAGTTGCAATTTTCTACAGCTTCTTCAAAGGGCCACGAGCATAAACAAAAAATACAATCCATGGCTATTGATCATGTAACACGACAGGCCAAGCTGTGTGATGGGTGGAAACGAGATAGAATTGAGCTGTGTGGGTGAAAGGGGGATAGCATGAGTCACAGTTTTCTGTCCTCCAGCTGAGACGTTTACACAATCATCAGTGTAGTTGTTGCTGTGACACAAAGTGAGAGCTTGAGAGAGAGGAAGAGTGTGAGAGACGGCGTGTGCACATTTAAATGGGCTACTGTGTGTGTGTGTGTGTGTGTAAGTCACATGCGAACTGCGGATGCCGGTGGATGTTTGAGTGAGTGAGTGTGAGTGCTTATGCTTTGAGTGGTTACGTGTTTTGTGTTACTCATGTTGATAATCCATTGAATTTTGCTGAGACGCCGTTGCTTGCAAATATTATTGTACAGTTCTGCCCCTTACCCTTTTTACTTGCTCTCCCTTTTGCACTATGTTCGTAGTTTCAACAATGCAAAAACTGTCGATGAAGCAGTTTGTCGCTTTGACAACCACACGCTGCCTAGACACGTGTTGACTCACCCGAGTGAACCCCTCGTGCCTCTGTCTCGTTATCCTGCACGCTGCGACTGCACATTGCACTGACTGACACCCTGACACAGGTGATATCAGTTGGGTGACAGGGTGTGTGTAGTGTTCTTGGATTAATGGTCACATGCAGCTTAGTGTGGACAGCAGCTGTGGTTGCTATTTATGGCCCACTTTTGTGGAATCCACACAAGGCTCGGACTATACTCGATTGAATAATGAATCCTACAAACGATTCTTGCTTTCAGTTCTTTGAATTTGGTACAAAAATAAAATTACTCAATGGGGATTTACTCGCATGCGTTTTCAAAGGGCAATCCCTTCGTTAAGTGAAATTTTATTTTTAAATGTGGTTTGCTCTACTTAACATATAGTTATAAAAATAGAAGGAACTTTTTTTAATAATAAACCGAATTTTTTTTCAGATAAAGCCTTGAACTTGAGTGGTCAGAACTACAAATAGCGCTCGAGTTTCGATTCGAAGGATTTTTTGTATGTGCAACTCTGACAATGTGCCAGCAGTGGCAGCGTCAGAATCACAAACTAATACGTAAATACGAACTCAAAATACAGTAAAAGAGATAAAGATTACCTGGGCATGGACTGGTTACTCGCAACTACTCAGTTGCATAGCGCCTTCTCCTCGCTGGGTTGCCTGGAGGGAGATACCTATGTGGTGAACCCAAATGCATTAGGTAAGTGCAGGAAATACCATCAGAACGACTTAGGAATATTAGCTAACTCTCTACTCCCCTTTAGCTATACTAGAGGAGATTAACTACAAATTAACCTATGAGGATCAGACCTTACGCACCTTTCGACGTGCCATTGGTTTTGGTCAAAATGTGCGCTCCGATTTGATACCATTGCTGGAGAATGCCAAGGACGATGCGGTGTTGGAGTCGGTCATACGCATACTGGTCAACCTTACGGTGCCGGTGGAATGCCTCTTCTCGGTGGACATAATGTACCGCACGGAGGTCGGTCGTCACACGATCTTTGAGCTGAATAAGCTGCTCTACAGCAGCAAGGAGGCTTTCACCGACCCAAAGAGCACCAAAAGCGTGGTGGATTACATGAAGCACATACTGGAATCGGAGACAAAGTTGTCACCGCACAAATGCGATCAGATCAATAATTGTCTGCTCTTGCTGAGGAATATTCTGCACATTCCGGAGACACATGCTCATTTCCTGATGCCCATGCTGCAGCCGAGTGGAACTCATCAGAATTCCATGCAGAATACAATTTTGTGGAATCTTTTCATACAGAGCATAGATAAACTTATGCTCTACCTGATGACATGTCCGCAGCGTGCACTTTGGGGCGTTACCATGGTCCAATTGATTGCTCTCATCTACAAGGATCAGCATGTGAGCACATTGCAGAAACTTCTGAATTTGTGGTTCGAGGCATCGCTGTCGGAGAGCTCCGATGACAATGAGAGCAATACATCGCCACCGAAGCAGGGTAGCGGTGACTCGAGTCCCATGCTCACCTCGGATCCTACGTCGGATTCCTCTGATAATGGTAGTAATGGCGGTGGTTCTATTGGCAAGAAGGAAGCCTGCGATGAGCGTCGTCAGGCGCTCAGGGAGGGCACCGAGGCAACCCTACAGGAGGTGAGCCGTAAGGGACATGAGTATCAGAATGCTATGGCTAGAGTTACGGAGAGTATAACCGACTTGGCTGCTTCGCCGGAGCAGGCCAGCGAGGAGGTTATGGATGATCTGGAGTACGAGGTGCAGGCACAGGAGTACGAAAGGGAGAGGGAGCAAGAGCAGGAGAGGGAGCAGGAGCAGGAGAGGGATAGGGAGCGTGCAGAGGAGCAGGAAAGGGAGAGCGAGCAGCAGGAGCAAGAGCAGGAGCAGGCTCAGCAACAGGAGTCACAGGAGACAGCCGACATTTCGGAACCATTAAATCTTACACAACCAGCTGACAATGTCAACAGCACTACCAATGTGGTCTACTCCACATCCACCATAACAACCACCGAATGCGGCACCACCAACAGTCTCAGCTACGAGCCCTTCAAGCCACCTGCACCGCTGCCCCTGCGACGACCTACCCTGGCTGACATGCTCTCCGAAAGCTACAGCTCCCACTCCCATGCTCATGTATCCGCTGTCAAGTTGGGCCAAAAGTCACCACATTCGGGTCAAATGCAGTTGACCAAGGGCAAGTGTTGTCCACAGAAACGCGAATGTCCCTCCTCCCAGTCGGAGCTCTCGGATTGCGGCTATGCCACGCAGGTGGAGAACCAGGAGTCTATCTCCACCTCCAGCAACGACGACGATGGTCCGCAGGGTAAACCGCAGCACCAGAAGCCGCCCTGCAATACCAAGTCAAGGAACAAGCAAGGAGCGCTCATGGCCCCACAGGACAAGAAGGAACTGCGCCGCAAGAAGCTCGTGAAGCGCAGCAAGAGCAGTCTGTAAGTAGTTATAGGTTCAAGTGCCTCAACCCCAATGGGATTAATTACTTTAACCCTTCCTCTCCTTTCGCTCCTCTACTCACAGCATCAACATGAAGGGTCTGGTGCAGCACACACCAACAGACGACGACATTTCCAATCTGCTCAAGGAATTCACAGTGGACTTTCTGCTCAAGGGCTACAACTACTTGGTGGAGGAACTGCACATGCAACTCATGTCCAATGCGGTAAAGTACTCAAACACTGATCCGTTAACCTACGTAACTAAGGAACGAATTCTTTTCTGCTCTTCTCTGTGGGCTTAGAAGGTTCCCATTGACACCTCGCACTTCTTTTGGCTGGTCACATATTTTCTGAAATTTGCCGCGCAACTGGAACTGGACATGGAACACATTGACAGCATACTCACCTACGATGTGCTCAGTTATCTCACCTACGAGGGTGTCAGTCTCTGTGAGCAACTGGAGCTGAATGCCCGTACGGAGGGCAGTGATTTGAAGCCGTACTTAAGGCGCATGCATCTGGTGGTCACGGCAATCAGGGAATTCCTGCAGGCCATTGAGACGTACAACAAGGTGACACATCTCAGCGAGGATGATCGTCTGCACTTGAGGCAACTACAGTTACAAATTGGTTCGACTACTGATCTGCGCTGCTTGTTTGTTCTGCTGCTGCGACGCTTCAATCCCAGCATTCATTCCAAGCAGTATCTGCAGGATTTGGTGGTCACAAATCACATTCTGATGCTGGCACTGGATACAGCTGGAAAATTGGATGGCGGACAGACTATTGGACTCTCCGATCACATCTCACAGTGGGTTAAATGCGTTAAATTCCTCTTAAACTTGGCTTAACATTTGGTTTCTAAATTCCTTTAGATTTGCTACCTTGGAGGTGATGCATTACTATGGCATTTTGTTGGAGGACTTCAATAACAATGGCGAGTTTGTCAACGATTGCATTTTTACCATGATGCATCACATTGGTGGCGATCTGGGCCAGATTGGTGTGCTCTTTCAGCCCATTATACTGAAGACCTATTCGCGCATTTGGGAGGCTGATTATGAGTTATGCGATGTAAGTTTATAAATCTATAAATGTAATCTTATATAACTTATGTGTCTTATCCAACAGGACTGGTCTGATCTTATTGAGTATGTCATACACAAGTTTTTGAACACACCGCCTAAATCTCCGCTGACCATACCCACCACTTCCTTGACTGAAATGACCAAGGAACACAATCAGGAGCACACTATTTGGTAAGCATGAGCTGAAGCAGCTGCTCATAGATTTATTAACTGTTTTTTTATGCATTTCATAGCACCTGGTCCCAAGAGGAAATGGACACACTTTACTGGTATTATGTGCAGAGCAAGAAGAACAATGACATTGTGGGCAAGATTGTCAAGCTCTTCAGCAACAATGGCAACAAGCTGAAGACACGCATTTCCATCATACAACAGCTGCTGCAACAGGTGAGTCTTCCCAAATCTCTTTACCTCCTTCCTTTATTAATTTATCCTATCCGTTTTTAGGACATTATTACACTGCTGGAGTACGATGATCTGATGAAATTTGAGGATGCGGAATATCAGCGTACGCTGCTGACCACGCCCACTTCAATTACAACCGAATCGGGCATTGATATTAAGGAATGCGCCTATGGAAAGCCCTCGGATGATGTGCAGGTTAGTAAAGGTTTTCCTTTTGTTTATAGACAGTTTAAAAACCATCCAAATTTCCATTCCAGATCCTACTTGACCTTATCATCAAAGAGCACAAGTCGCAGCACTTGGTGTGGCTGCAGAAACTGCTCCTCGAGTGCTGTTACATCAAGCTGATGCGCAAGTGTGGCAATACGTTGCTCGAGGCAGATCCCATCATGGAGCCAGTGGCCTATCACTGCATACATAAGCACAAGTCCATACCTGTGGTACAGTGGAACAATGAGCAATCCACAACGATGCTGTACCAACCCTTTGTACTACTCCTGCATAAACTGGGCATACAGTTACCAGCGGATGCGGGTTCGATCTTTGCCAGAATTCCCGATTACTGGACACCTGAGACCATGTACGGACTGGCCAAGAAACTGGGACCGATGGATAAACGTGAGTTTAACTCGATTCACCCAAAAAAAAAAAGAATAGAAAACTCAAAAAAGATAAAACCATATGAAAGTAAATTGAAAAGGTGATGTATATACCGTTATCAAATAATTTTTGCTCTCTTTGCCGACGACAAAAAGTTTTGAATATGGGAATCTCGCCCGTCGTTTTTCCAAAAAAAAAAAGAAAACTCCTTAAAAAGAAAATTTCCCTTTCCCCACCTGAAAAAACATCCCCATCACTTGCATCTGAATATCGAATCTCATTGTGGGTCTCTGTGTGTGTAAATCGGTTTATTTCGATATGCTCTGTGGCTCTTCTCTCTCCCTCTCTTTTTTTTCTCTCTCTCTCCCTCTCTTTCTCTCTCTCTCTGTTCTGGATTTTTGGCTCTTATAGTGATGATCAAGTTCGATCCCAGCGACTTGGAGGAAGCCACCACATCGAGTGCCTCATCGCGTTATCATAATTCGGGACCACGTAATTCCCTCAGTTCGGTGAGCAGCCTCGAAGTGGATCCCTTTGAACCGGAGGAGCTGGCGCTTATACCCGAAGTGGATGCTGCTGTGGAGAAGGCAGCGGAAATCTTTGCCATACCCAAAGCAAAGCATTGCAATTCGATTATCAGGTGGGTCTCAGCACAAACTATCGATAAGTTGAACTATCGGCTAACTTCAAACTCTTTGTAGGTTCACACCGGATCCTACGCCTCCAGTGCCCAACTGGCTGCAGATGGTTATGCGCAGCAAATGCAATCAGCGATCGAGTCCAGCTACAGACTCTAGCGATTGGTGAGTACACTGAACAAAATTAAGTAGTACTATAAGAAAAGTACAACTTCGATCAGTTTGGCTTTCCATTTTCCCTACTCAGTTTAAACCACACTTTTTTGTTCAGTGTAGACGTTTACCAACGTAGACAATGCCACAGATTTATGGCACACGGCAGCCAGTTAAGACTCTCCATTCTCATAGCAAACATATTGTTTACATGGCGCCCTCAATCCAATTTATGAACTTTAAGACCCGAGTCCACATTTACTTTCGTGTGTTGACAGTTGTCGCCATCGCCATCGCCGGGTCTGCAGTTTGTGCAGTTGGCAACTCGCAGCTCTCCACTCGCAACTCGCACTAAATGTCAGCTTGGCAATTCTCTTGGCCATTGTCTGCTTGGCTCGATTGTTTTGCCTAGAACTGGCCTCCCTGCCGTTTATTACCCACAGTGTGCGCCTCATCTAAATTCATAAGCTTGTTCATCCGTTTACGGTATTGTCCACATCTCTGTGTGTCTACAGGTGTGTGTGCGGCGAGTGTGTGTATGATTCCCCTATCTAACTCTTTGTATCGCTGTAGCTTTTAAGACCTCACACGATCACCCGCTGCGTCTTTTTTCGTACACTTTATGATAACTTTTCTTTTGGCCGCTTTTATTTTCGGCAGGCATACCCTTGAGCTGAGGAGTTAGGGTATTATTATAGTGGTAACTGAGAAGTTAGGGTATTTTTATAGTGGCAATCTGGTAATATGATCAAGTTAGGATACACATAGCAGAAGTTATGGCTGTTAGACTCGAAGTCTAACCAGAAACTAGAGTATCTGATAGTCGGGAGGTGACTACAGGTTAGCTAGCTTGAAAATGTAACTCTTAGATTTAAGATAAGTGATCCCTGCAATATTTTTATTTTTTGTAATTTTACTTTTATAAGAAAAGTAACTAAACTAATTCGACATACATTTTTGAGCTGCTTAAATTGAATTTTAAAAATTAGATCAAGATGACCAAATTTTTAACAAGATTTAAAATTATACTTAATCTATTTTAAGTCAGCTCCCGCTTAGGAAAACAAGTGTTACAACTTATAAAAAAAAGATTACAATCAAATTTGAAAGAAATTAAAATTTATGGAACATGTTAAAAAATGTATCAAATTAGCAGTGAATATTTTTATAAACTGGATTTAGTCCAGACAAATGCACACATTTTATGCATTTCTAATAAATTGCGCTCAAGTGTGATATCATCATGTTTAATTTGAAATTTATTATAGGGTATGTCATCAATTTGTTACACTTTACAGCGTATTTAGAAGTCGTCTCTTGCCATTTTGGTGCTCAATTTAAATATATATTTTTTTGACACCTTTCGAGATCTGTTATTCTTTTGGATAACTGGGCGTGTTGTGGGAATCTATATAACCGAAAGCGAAACCGACAGCGAAACCGAAACCAAATCAGACTTGTCCATGAGATACAAACGGTTTCTGACCTCTGTCAACAGTGAGCAGAGTTCGAGTTGAACACGAAATGAAGTCATCGCGATTAGCACGCGCAGTGTGCGAGTATCTGATGGATACAGTTAACAGTGATTGCAAATAATCTCGACGGTAGCCGTAAAAATATCACTAATAATCACAATAATCACATTGTATTAATTAAGCCAGTGTTGAGTGGTTTGGTTAATTAACTTAACCACATCAATCAAACGAATCAAATGACTCACGGAAAATCCACAAAAATCAAACTTGTATCAACATGTTTAATCGCGTCACTTACAGGCATTATTGTTATTCTCTTATTTGTCAATTTGTCAGTTTGTCAAATTGCCAATTACGAATTGTCGATTGATTAGCTGATTATTGCTAAATAAGTAATTTTAGATTGAGCTCGCGTTGGGCTATAAATAAGCTATGAGTTTGAAATGAAAATCAGGAGGGATTGGAATTGGTTTTATTTTGTTTATTCAACTGAAAGATACCTACTAATAGGAAGAATATAAATTTCAACTAAATGGGTTTTGAGGGCAATTCAGTGGAAGAAACTGAACCCAATTTAGTTTAAGAGAGAAGCGTGGTTACGGAAAGGGGTAAATATAGTATAAAATGTAGGATATTAGAGATCTCTCAAACATAACGTCTTGAGCTTGTAAATATGACAAGAAAATCTATAAAATTTCTTTAGCAACTTTAATTTTTAAAACTGCTTTATGTTTTACATAATTTTTATTACTTTTTTAATTATTAAAACTTTTTCAAACCCTTCAACTTTTTACAAAAATTTTAGCACACTCCATAGGCTCAAAGAATTAGTACAGGGTATAAATGACGCTATCAAAGCTGCCGCCAAACAATCCCAATTGACATTTAACAAATTTTACAACTGCATCCTCAACTTGAGAATACGCAGTCTCAGTCCCAGAGTCAGTTGAAGGCAGTGTCTGAGTCCAAGTCTCACTCCCAGTCTCAGTTTGGGCTGGAATCTCGGTTGGAATCACAACCGCAGCCGGTTCCGTGGAACTGTGTGAAAGACGAGCAAAAATTCGACTAAGCCGAGAACTGAACTAAACTGAACCAGTTTCTATATGTATTAGGTACTTAAAATATTTGGAAATTTCAAATTTAGTCATTTGTTTTAATTCTATGCTTCGACGTCATGTGAAATATTTGAGTGTATATTTTGTGTTATTGTTTAAACTGATTCTCAACTGCATTTTGTTGGTGCGAAACAAGTTTGGCTTTTGATTTGGCTTGTTTTCTGCGGTTAAATTCTAGCTAGACAAGGCGAAAGTACAGCGTTCTGAAGTTTGCCATTTAGTTATGGAAAGATAATGCAAATTTATAGAAACATGCATAATTTTTAATGTGAACAAAACTAGTTACTTTTTGTTAATTAAAGTGCTAAATCAAATTCAAGTGAGGCTTAAATGCAAAAATGTTGTTTTGGGTTGGGTTGGCTGTTGCTTAAAAATATTATATAATTTTTATAAAATATTTTATTTACTAAAATTCTGCCATTTGCTGCTTTTTGGCCTTAAGCATACTGTTTTTGAGTTAACAATTTACTTGGCATTTTAGATGAATAATTGATGAAAGTAACTTGTAATTTTCTATAAAGTTTCCTATAATTTTCTTATGATAACTAAATTTTATTTTTAAATTCAATTTTTTTATTTTTAATATTAAAAGTTATACAAAACTGACGTGCAATTTTAAGCGTCATTAAGTGCGACTTACGAGCACTAAATTTTATTTAATTTTCTGTTAGTTTAGCCAAGTTGAATGGGCTTTAAACAAATTAACACAAAAGGCGCGAAGTGAGCACAGCACGAGTCAGTGGAGTTTTCCGCAGGGTTGTCGTGGCCGTTTGCAATTTTCCAAGGCAATTTACACAGACGCCTGATGAAAATTGAAAATGACATTTGTTGTGCAGCCCACAAGGAAGCCAAGTTAACACAAAAGTATTACAAACTGAAATTGAAAGCCGCCTTCACAGCCTTCAGTGGAGTACATTGTGGGCAGAGAGGTCTCTACAGCTGTTCAACTCCCTGTACAACTCCCAGTACGACTGTCTGTCTTGCTGTCAGCGTAAATTGCATTATATTGTACTTGAGACAAAAGTGTATTCATTATACGGCAGCAGGCAGAAGACTTGTGCAAATACATACACTTGAAAAAAAGTAATAGAAACAAATCAACTCATGAGTTCAATTTGCGACCTTCTCTTGGACGCTTTGTTTTTGGGTTTGGCTTTGGCTGTGACAAGACACATAATACGAGTATTGTTAACATTTTGGCTAATGGCTGCTGCAATTTATGAGCCAACAAATCGAGAAGGCATTAAGCTTGTAGACCAAACAAGCAGCCGTGGTGTGGATTGCTGTGCATTGCACCACAGAGCACCACTGAACAGCAGTGCACACCACAGAGCACGGAGCACCACATCAATCAGTCGCATAAATCATTTTAATTATTAAATAAACAAGTTTTCTGCTCAAGACGCTGATTTAGTTTGTGCAACTGCCACTGCAACTGCCACTGCCACTGCTACTTTTAGTTGAAGTTTCTACAGGCATATATATGAGGCAGGGTATCAAAGGGTTAATTGCTGCTGAGACCATCTAAGTTGTGGGCCAGCAGAGCGTGGTTCTCACCCAATCCAATTCAATGCACTAATAATTGCATGCTTAGAGTTGAGTTTGTGGTTATTAAAATTGGCAGTAGGAGGGACCATAAAAGACAATTTCCAGGGTCACTTAAATGGGGAATTGATTGCTAATAAAAATAATATTTATGCTTAATGTCTTGAAGGAAATTGGAGCAGGTTTCTGCAAGGTTTCACGAAAATAAAAATATTAAATATTTTTTTTTTATTATAGTTGTTGAAAGGTTAATAAAAAAGTATGAAGAGAAAAATAAATAAGAGAAATTATTATGAACTTCGATGACAAATTTTCAGCTTAAGAAAATCTTTTTTAACTTATTTGAAAAAATATTTAAATATATTGGTATTTTTACAAATTTTCAAGATTTCCTATGAAATTTTCTGCTCAATCGTTCTACTGCTAATAAATACCAAAATGTCTCATTTACAGTGTCAGCTCCACAACGATGACAGCCGATGACGAGGGCCTTGGTAAATCGAATATTTCCACGTCACAGGCGCCACAGACGACAGCGAGTGCCACCAATCCGACCAGTATATTATCTTGTCTGAACAAGATGAACAACATTAGTTTCATGGCACCGCACAATGAGAACAGCATTAGTTCAGGTTGCGGTGGCACTGTCTCCTCACTGTCCATGGTGGCATTGATGAGCACAGGTGCTGCTGAGCCCAACGCGGATGTTGTGATGAAATCATCGTTTGAGAAACCGGAGATGACTGGTGGACAGCGCGCGAATAATTTGGATCAGGAATACAGTGCTATGGTAGCATCGGTCTACGAAAGCGAGATAGCCAAGTGAGTGCGAAACGAAATCAGGCACAAAATAAAAAAATACCGCAAAAAATACCAAAAAAATACCACAAAAAATACCAAAAATATAAAAAAATACCGCAAAAAAAAACTCAAAGAGACCAAAAACGGTACACCAAAAATTCAAAAATCAATGTTACGAATCATTGACAGAATGTCAAGCTGTCAATAGACTATGGAGAGTATGTTTTCCAAAAACAGTGTCTCACATAAATTTATGGCGGGCAATTATTCAATTTAAGGCGATTTCTATAGATACCAAAATGGAGGCGGTTGCATGTCCAACTCTAATATGATTAACTATGATTAGTCGTTGCCATTTAAAGGCGTGTCTCGTTTTGCAATGCAAATCGGAATCAGTGATTTTGATTTGTATTTTCTCTGTTTTTATTTTATTTCAGTTGTTTTATGTTTATTATTTGTTGTTATGCTTTTAAAGTTTATACACTCGTTTGCTAATGTTTGCCGATGTCTTTTACATCTTATCAATTCTTATCGCAGCAGCGACAATGTCTCAGTGGCTTCGGACTTGACCCGCATGTATGTCAGCGATGAGGAAGAGAAGCATGAGTTCCGTGTGCCAGTGCCGCACTATCATTGAGGGGCAGTGAGACAGAGTTGGCAGTGACAGACAAGTGAAACAGAGAGACAGTGAGAAAGGCAGAGAAAGAACAGTGGAGAGGAGAGGAGTAAAAAGGCAGGAGTAAATCGAGTGATTCAAAGCAGGTAACTTGGAGTGATTCGAGTGATTCGATTGAAAGTGAATGAAAACGAGAGTGATTCGAATGATTCGAGTTATTCCCCCCCAAAGAGGCAGACAAAGACAGAAGACTAGCATGAGGCTCAAAGCAAAAACAAGTTAAAACCCATTTATGGCAGTTTAATAAAGTACCTTCACTGCAATTCTATTACCTAAAACTTTAACTAAAATTCTACATGTGAAAAATCGATGTAACAATAAACTAGCTCTAAGCATTTGAGATCAAAATTCTATGTATAAATACACATATATTTTTGAGCTCTTATATGCAAAGTTTTTGATATGTTTAAGTGCTAAATAAATTGCTTAATATTTATTGCAAAAAAGTAAAGGTTATTAAAAGTGCATTATATTGTTTACAGACAGTTAGCTCTAAGTACAAAACTAAACAATCGTTGAATTGAAATGCTGAATTCAATGTGAATTAAGTTAGTTTTAGTTTTAGTTTGGATCAAGTTGATGATAAATGGGCAGTTCCTGGTTGAAATAGTGCAAATATACACATACCACGATGCATATTTTTACAACAAAGCTGAAAATAAAGTATGTTAGTTTAAAAACGAAAATAAAAATAAATATATATATAAACTGTAGTTTTAAGCGGCATTTTTGCATGTATTGTAACAATAAACAACTGTCTATATCCAGCTGTTAAATTATGCTTAGAAACAGAAACTAATAAAGCTTTCCTTGTACTCGTAGTAATCGTATGTTTTACATATTCCGCTCCAACTGTGAACTTTTCAGCGACATAACGATGTAAGTACCAGACTATATAGTATACCAACCGATTCTTTAAGCCGATTGTGAATTATGCGCAACAAATTGGCTCGGCTGGGAAGAAAAACGAGCTAAGACCGTTGCAAATTAAGGTCATTGGTGTCTGAAAATCTTAAATCTCCGCGCTGCAAACATGTCCAGCAAACGCACCGCACGGTAGCCGAAATCAAAAGTAAATCTTTTTTGGTTGGACATATGCTTAATATGGCCCAAAACTGCACATAAATAAATAAATGTGCGGCCAAAGCCCAGCTAGCCAAAATGGTAAACATGCCAAAAACAATTACTGAATGTTACCAACAACAACAACAGCAACAAAAGTCGAGAGCAAATAACCGTACGAAATAATAATAATAATAATTGTGGCCAATTGCTGTTTAGTTGGCAGTTAATTGCAACATGGCCAAACACAACAACAACAACAAAAGTTGCACGAGTTTTTGGCCAACAAAATGTTCTCTTCGACTTTGGCTTTAACTGCCGCGTTGGTTCTTTCCTTAATAAGCCAAAAGCGCAGTCAAAAAAAAAAACAAAAGTTCACGCGGAACAGCAGCTTGAGGTCGTTTTGCCAATTTTTCATAAACTTTATGAGCTGGTTCCAAACCAAAATCAAAATTAATTTAAGTTCAAAAACAAGTAGTTTAAATTTATATAAATTTATTCAATTTTTGGTGATATATTGGCTTAAAAAAATAGTTTTACTTAATAAACAAGTAGTTAACATTAATTTTGATTTCATACTCTTTTTATTTGATATATTTTCTACTTAAAAAATATGTTTTTTTTTTCGATATTATAAGCAATTTATTATTAAACAAATATTTGGGCAAGTGCTTTCAAAACTCTTATTAAATAATTTTTTTTTTTTTTTGTTGCCAAAAAAAGATTTAATCAAAAACAAATAATTACAAATTTAATATAATTCTTAAAAATATTTTTTCAATTAATTACAATATTAATTAAGTTCAAACAATTGGGTATTAAATTTATTTATTTAAATTAGCAATGACTTTGATAAAAACTTATAGAATTTATTTGATTTCCATTCAAATTTATTACTTCACTTTTTAGCACATTGCCAGCCAATGAAGATTCCAGCTTAAGATTTCTTTGCTTAATATTAATAGTTTGTTTCCCAGAAAAGATTTATGCGACTTGATATCAATTTTCAATTCCGTTTTAATTGTTTAAAAAACCTCTGGGAGTCTTAAGTCTTTGAGATGAGCCTGAAGAACTAACTGATGTGCCATTTTTATCTGAAAATCATAACAAACTGGTTGCTAAACTATAAATAATTGATTGAAAGGAGCTGAGCAAAACTTTAGTAACTTTTGACTAGTTCTTAAGTGAATCATTTGATGAGGGGAACTTTTAAAAATTTTACTAGCTGTTAACTAGTTTTTAGCACATTATAAACATTTTTATTTGAAAAATTTAATAGTTTGTTGATATGATTTACTTTGTCTTTAATGTTTAGTTTAAAGTTTAAGTAGTTTTTTTTAACTTCTCAAACTGGTTCCCTGTTCTGACGCTTATTTGAAAAATTAGTTTGCATTCTCCAGCCCTCGTTTCTTTGGCTAAAAGCAGAATGCTGTCTAAGTCTGAGCTGCACGTTGTTGCTGTTGCTTGGTGACTGTAACTCCGACTTGGCTTCGCCTTTTGGCCATGCCGCGCAATTACCAAGACAGGCAGCTAATTTTATTTGCTGCAAACGTGCGCCTCAATCTGCAGCCTCTTGTTATTATTATTGAAGTATTTTTTTTGGCTCTTTTGGTGGGAATTATTTGGCGATGACTTTTGAAGACATTGCGTGTCTGGAACACATTAGTCAACACTGCAATTGGTTGGCTAAAAACCACTGAAAATCGTCAACATCAATTGAGTTGTCAGCCAAGTGGCAAAACATAATTCGTGGTGGTCCATCAATCTCTTGGGGGTGTTAATGGAACCCGTTGAAGTGTTTACAATTTAGTTTCAGTTTTTTTAGTCAACAGAAATCAATAAATAATAAATATAAAGAATATGCAAATTAAACAGGAAATCGCAGACGATTTGAAAGTGACAAAAAGTCTTCAATTCAGCGACAATCGTCTTCAAAAGAGTCAATCGATGAATAAGTATTGCAAAAACTGGTTCGCAATCAAAAACTAAGACTCAAGTTCAGCAACAACAAAGGCGTTGAGTTAGATCACAAAGAGTATTACGATTAGCACATGAAAGATTCCAAGTAGTTGACAATAAGAAACAGTTAAGAAAGAGACTTTGGCTTACAAGAAAGCTACGACGAGGGAATGCTCTGTTTTGGTTGGGGTAAAATTGACCTGAAATAAAGCTGTTGTGTTGAAGAACATATGAGAAAATATCGGAGTTTATATCTGGTAAGTGCAGCACTTTTATTAAATTTATATTTCATTTTAAGCAAGTTAAAGCTTTGGATTATTTAAAGGTTTATAGATTGGAAGCAGAATACTTAAATAAATAAACAAAAATTGATCACTGTTTTACTATCTACTTAATATATAATTTATGAACTAAGAAAGGCAAAAAAATTTCTTAAAAAATTGACAGATTTTAGACAGACTTCTATAAAATAAAATAAATACAAAGGTGCTTACCTTAGTTTCTTACCCATATTCCCAGTACCACAACTTGCTGTCACAGTGACATATGCCCTTTAGACCAGTGAACACACATAATTAGTTGCTTCAGATCAATTTCGAGAGGCGTCCACTCGATGGATTGCACAACACTTGAGCAGAGGCTTGTCAAACTTTATTTTATTTATTTATTTTTATGTAAGAGTGAAATGTATGCCATTTAGATAACATTTAGTTTGGCTTTGGCTTGTAGAGTTTTTTTCTGTTGACCATATTCCTATGGAAAAAAAAACGTGTACTCTTAGCCATATTTGGTGCACATTTTGTCAATGGCTCAGCCCAAAATCGAATGGAACGTGAAGCTGGGAGATTGGTGCCAGAAGAATGGGGAGAAGTCGTGTCTAGGCAAAGTGCAATAATTCACACTCACTTTGACGGTTTATTGGTGGCACAACAACGTATCGACATGCCACACAATCCCGAAAACTTAAAGCCAAAGTGATTATGAAATTGAACATGCAAAATTGTTTGGTTTATGGCCGGGCCAAGAATTAACTGATAAATAAAATATAGTTATTAAATTGAATTTATGATTTCTGTAATCACAATTCGTTTGAGTGCCACCGGCGATACGTGTGCGAGTACTCACTGTTAACAGTTTTGGTTACTGCACAATTTATGGCTAATTTAGTCATGATTTATACAATTGCCAATAAATAATAAGCACAGCAAACAGCCGCTGTGGTGAAGCGAAATTGTTATAAATAAAAATAATGCAAAATTTATTATTCGCGAAAATTTTAATTAAGCCAAAACAAAGGCCATGGACAAACTCAGTTCGCATAAAAAGATGTTAATCAAATGCATTCAATTCTATGCAAATCTTATAAGCATTTTATGGGCGAGTCGCGACGTCTTTTTGGGCTTAGCCAAGACACAAACCAGCTGCGAATCATCGCCTGATCACAGTCGGCTGCCGTTCGGCTCTAAACACGAAGTCGACAGAGTTGAAGTACGCGAAGTGGCATAAAATGTGGTTCAGTGGAGCAAACGGTTTCAGTCCGTCAACAACGCGAGCGCGAGAGCAACCTAAAAAGTATCTGCAAGATACAATTCCATTCACTTGCAGCTCTAACCCGCGGAAGTGAAGTGTAGGTGTTAAAAAAAATCCCTGTGTGTGTGCGAGTGTGTAAAAAACGCATCCTTAATGCAAAAAAAACTAAATTTGTTGTGCATTCTAAAAAAAATTCCCGTCAAACGGGATTGATAAATTTTAAATATATACACACACGCATTCGAGTTAATAATTAACATTCACATAGTATATTTATTTGATTTCATTTTGATTTCTGATTTTTGCAGTTTTATGCAAATACGTCACTCTTTTTGTGGATTAAAATTTTTATTTGCGGATACAAACATTTGTTATAATTAAATCGAAGGTGAGTTTTGGTGTCCGACTTTCGAAGGTTAAAACAAGCACTTAATGGCTTGTACTAAAATTAGTCAAACCCAAAAATTTACCCAAAATTATGAGAGTTATAAAAGAGTTTATAAAAGTTTAATTTCAAGCAATGCACGAGGCATCAAAATCAAATGCATAATAAATTACAGTTAAATTTGTGTATTAAAAATAATCCGAGCAGGTTGTGCTAAACAGGATTTGTGCTCACACAATATACAAATAAACAATTGTATAATTAAAATAACTAATTTATGGCTACTTGACAAAATATATTCTAGAGCAGGTTTTGCACCACTGTGCGGCTACGGTTTCACTCAACTAAATGTCGCTGCAATAATTACACATTATTTTACGCCATTTAAATGTAGTTTTAATCAGTTTGACGGATGTCAATCTGCGGGAATAACTTACCATAAAACAGCTACAAACAAATTTGCATATTAATTTTAATTGAACATCAATCGGAGTGGCAGACAGTCCAAGTCAGCGTGGAGTTCAAGCGCTGAAGTGTGGAAGTAAATTGAAATTGAAGCTGAAAATGTCAAATTCAAATTGAAATCGAATTCGCATTCAAATTCAATTTCGTGTTGAATAAAGCCATTGCAACTGCGGTGGGTCGAACGAAGGAGAAAAAAACAACCTTTTGGTTTGTAATGAACACAAATTAACATACAATACGAGCTCGAGGCAGCGACAGATTGTCAAACACCACAAACAAATGCACAAACGAACTGAAAATGTTTGACCAGACATCAGATCTCCTGTCGCTCCCGCTCTCTCCCTGTTTTCCTGGTCTCCCCCTCTCCCCCTCACTCCACTACTAATGAATAATTCATGCACATTTTTTTCGACTCGTGTTAACTGCTTAACGCATTCGAGTTGGCATTTCAAATATGTGCGAAATTATTGACACAGCAAGTTTGTTGCCTAAGTCTTTTGATTTCAGTTGATTTCAACAACTTTTTTCTGCACATCCACAAATTGGTGTATCATCAAAGTCCAAGTCGTAAAAAATTCTGCTGTGCACCTTCACTTCCGTCTTGAAAGCCACTTTATTGACCCTAAAACTGAAATTGGCAACTGGCATTGACTTGGCTAAAATAGGTTGCAGTAACATATATAAAATCCAAAACTAAAATAAATCTTACGACTTAAATTTGCCAAATCCAAATATGTATTCGATTTGCATATGCAAATTCGTTTCCCACGGCTTTTAATAGTGGCCAAAAGCACACACACAGTCGCACACACATGCGAACTAACAAAAGGCCAATCACATACCAAGTACAAAAAGCTTTTCAGCTTGTACTTGATTTAATTCTGTGCGTTTGATCGACTTTTTATAGTTTAATTAAACACTTGGTTAACAAACATGTTTTCTATAAATTATCTGATAATATTGCACTTAAAGTAGCTTACTTAAAGCAGCGCTAATTGTTGTTGTAGGTCTTCTTTCTGTTGGGTTTGCTAGTAGATTTAAATGCGCTATTACTACTTTTATTGACCCCATTAAAAAAGCTGTTTGATTAAATAGTTTGAGATTAATAAAGTGCAATTTATAAGTGCATTATGAATGTTTTAATTTATAATTAAACTATAAGAGTAGTAAACTAAATTAAATACTTGCAAGAACATAAAATTCCCATTTGGAATTTATTTTATGAATATATTTGTATTTTTTGTTGATTAAAAAATATATAAAATAATTTATATTAAATCAAGATTTAACGACGCATTTATTTTATTACACTTGGCGCTCAATTTGGCAAAATATTTAAAAAATAAAAACAAAATCTTTATAAATTTTTGTAAATTAAATGTTTATATTTTAAATATGTTTTTTATTTGATATTTTAATTTAAAAAACATCTTATTTAAAACGATTTTTATTAAATAACAAATTTATGTTGTTGGCATTCAAATCAGAAAAATATTTAAATAATAAAAAAAACGCAATTTAAATGCATTACAAAAAATAATTTATAATTTTTAATTGCAATTTTAATTAACAAATAATTGTTTTTTACAGTTTTATTTAATTAATTTTATTAATAATTTCGTAATTTTAATAAATTTTGTTGAATTGAAACATAGAAGTCTTTAAGCTTTTCCAAGCTTAGCTTACAGCTACAATTTTGTTTAGTGCATAAATTCCTGTAGTTGCTACTTTTGCTTTTATTTTGCTCGCTGATTGCGATCTGAACAACGCACTTGATAAATCTACTTATATGGAGTAGTAGAGCTATGACAGTCGTTTGACTAATAGAACAGGAAACATGGATATTTATCTTAATGAAGTCGACGCATTGCCAGTCAAATTGGACTTGGTTCTAACCACAATTGGCAGCGAGACAGGGCGAGTCAAATGCCACATGCCACATGCCACAAATATAGACTGAACTGCGCCCAGAAATGCGTATGACTCGATTGACATTTGCCAGACAAGTCGCAGAGCTACAAAAAAAGCCACAAACCGCTAAAGAGGGAGACCGAGAGACAGAAGGACAGACAGACAAGGAGACCGACAGATACTCAAGTGAAACGAACGACATTAATTGAGTTCCCCCTTAAGTTAGTTCAAGTTGGTTGACTAGTCAAACTGTCTAACTAGAGCACAATTGGAGACCAGTGATCTGGCTTTAACTCCAACTCCAACTCTGGCTTTGACTCTGGCATCTCCGCTAACCTCAAGTGCATTCAAGGCCTCAATTTCTGGGTGTTTCCCTTTATTTGATTTTCTTGGCCTGTTCGGTTGTGTAACAATTGAAAATCAATTTGGTTAGGCTTCGAGAAACACATTTTGGTTCAAAGTTCAATTACAAGAGTTTAGTCAAATGCAAACAACAAATAACTGCAGCGTCAGCTGCATTCAAAAACCAACAAGAAAACCGACAAGAAATCCACAAACAACACTTCATTACGTAATGAGTTGTAAACATATCTGAAATCAAAACAAACAATAACAATAACAAGGGCAAGCGCACAGTTTAATTAAAAGTAATCGTCTAGAAATCAACAACTATTCGTTACACTTTAATAGCCAAAAATTGAAAAGCAGAAGAAGCACAAACAATCGAAAGTCAGCTGGTAATCTGTGCTAATGGACTGCATTTGTATCTTGGCCAAGTTAAGTGGAGTGAGAAGATAGATTGCCTAGAAGTTAACTGTATTCATTAAGAAGAGCTGCAAGTAGTCAAATACCAAGTAAACAACCTTCAACAGTAGCTGAGCTCTTAATTCAGTTGATCTTCACCGCTAATTGAACGTTTTTTGAAGTGAAAAGGCACAAATTTTAAGAACTGAATTTTGTGGTAACTTAATTATTGTATAGCTTAGTAAATTATTGGTTTCTAAGCTTGAGAAAATTCAAGTTAGTTCTTGGAACATAAATTATTATTAATCAGACATGGAGTAGAAATACTACAACTTATTTAAACATATTAAAAATACTGTTGAGCATAGAAAATTAATGGTTTTCCACAATTTAGAATAGTTACAAAAATTCTGAAAAATAATTAGTAATTAAATATTCTTTTTTTCTTATTGTAATAAATAATATTTTTACATATTTTGGCTGTAGTTAAATTTTGAAAAGTTATCGGATTTGATCGCTTGAAAAAAAGTGTCAAAAGTCTTAAAGAAAAATTCATTATAAAATTATTTTTAATCACTCGAAGAAGTACAAATATAAATATATTTTAACTGTTTCGTAAATTTCGACTAATTACAAAGTTTAGAAATTGAAATGATTGCTCCAAAATCCATCTTCCTTAATGAAATGAAATGCCAATTAAACTATTTGATTTATTTACCTACATAATTACATAAGTACAGAGTCTTGCCCGCTGCTTTCTTACTAATTTTGTTACACAATCCCCAAACTTTGTATGATACAATACTTTTAAAATATAAATACAACTCCCGGTTGTAAGAGCACAAGCCATTAGTCAAATAAAAACTCCAATTTTAGGCGTATCCTGCTTAATTGTTGTACCACTCCATTATATCATTTGTACAGCAAAATGAATGCTGAAGAAGCATTTTGGCCAACAAATGCGATTTCGCAACTTTCATTCACAAATCGATACAATTATGAGCGTATTTGTATCGAAAATACAAAAATCCCAAATCCCAAAACAAAACTCTTTGTTTACATGGCTTAAAGGCGATGCCGTTGGTCAGTCAAAAGTTCAAACAGCGAGTTCAATTGGTTCGCAGACAGTCAGACAGTCAGTTAGCTTGTTTTTTGGGTTCGTTTTGGCCAGTCACGCATGCCTTTCGATTTCTACGAATCTTTATTTGTATTTCTTGGCTATGATTACTCAATTCCCCGAAATGCGAAGCCGATGCAAATTTATCATTTTGAGAGGGAATAAAAATTTGCATTTCCCAAAAACAAAACTAAAATTCGTGATATGTCACAGGCGTTAGAATGTGCACAACAGTGACAACCACAGCAATTACAACTACTCCTACAACCACAACAATTAAAACGAGAGCTGCTAACAGCAATTACAGCCACATTAACAGCGTTAAGTTGACACTTTGCGGCAATTAGCCGCCACTCAAAATTGACATTCAAATTGTCAGTTTGTCTTTTAATGTCTTCTGCTTAGATTTGTAGCCTAGCCTAGCCTACACCCTGTTAATAATGTTGAAATACATTTAATTGTGCTGCTTTTATAGCTAAGCGACTGACAAACAAAAGACTTAGGCAACGAACTTCACTTGGTGCTTGCAGCTTGTATCTGTAGTTAGAATGGCTAAGGCTAGAAAATGCTTAGCAAATTCTATGCACACACAAAAGTTGGAGTATTTTTGAAGCTTTTAAAGGTAAAAAAAAATTATTACTGTTGGGTAATTTAATTCTAAGGAGACTTTAATGTCTTGATTATACAAAGTGATGGTTTAATCTCAGTATAAATGGCAAAATAAACCTAAGTGTCTCTTTAGTGTTTAATTATTCATTGAGCTAGGGTAAAATGTTATTTTTGCTTGACTTTTTAAATATACTTCAAAAAAGAAGCATCATTTGACTCAAGAAAAAAAAAAACATATATTGTTTAAATAAAATTATTGAACAAGAAATAAATAAATGATTCACAATTATTTTAATATTCTTTGTATATTTCAGTCTTTAAGAATATTTAAATTAATCTGAACATATATTTGAATTTTTTATTTTTATTTAAAGCCCCTAGTATTTCCTAAGCAAATTGAGTTTTGAATGCCAGTGACTCAGCATTTAAATGGTAAATTAAACCTGTAAAACGTGGATTAAAGCTAAAAAATAAAATATTTACGATTATATTAATATTTGTTGAGAGCAAAATAAAAAATAAATACACACGGATTAAAACAAATAATTTAAGCTTGGTTTAAAGTAATGCAAGATTATCAAACAGTCAACTATAAAATTTATGTATGTTGGAGCCATAAAATACCCTTTAAGCAACCAGTTGACAGCCACTTAACACAAAAATTTTAATTTATTTTATTTAGTAAATTTTATAGAGCAACAGCTGGAGGAGTTTTGTAAGCTGGACTATAAATTAGGCAATAAATTACAAGCTCTTTAAATTTTATATTTATTTGTTTTAATAAATTTTACAGAGCATCTGTTAGTTGTGCTCCTAAGTGCAGCTCAAGTCCCCAACATTTTTGTGCAATTTAGTGATTAACGCATTTTAATTAATTTACACGTAGTTGCTGTTCGATGTTCTCTGGGTCAATTGAAGTCTTGTGTTCGGTGTCTGTTAACACCTGTCGGCAGGTATTGACTGCATTCGTAGTGGTAGTAGTACTGGTAGTGGTAGTGGGTATTATCAGTTAACCAGGTCAAGTCGGCTTGTCATTTAATGCAAATTATTTTGCAACATTTTCGTTGTTTCTTGTTCCATTACAAATTGGGGCTTGGGCGAGTCGCAGGCAACGCATGTGGGCGTGGCCCGGCTTAAAGCTATTGAGCACAAGGCGTTAACGCAAATTCGATTACAGAACAACAACAACAAGAACAGCAACAACAATAAGAACATGCACCACAATGTTGCATGTTTGCCATGAACTCCAAGGAAGTCAAGCGGAGCTGCGACTTAGATTGTTATGCGTATTAGCCATAAATTTGATTAACTTTAATCCAATGTGTCATTTATTTCAACCAAGTCGCGTTTGTGTTCTTTTTTTTTGTGTTTTTTGTTGTTATTTATTTACTCACACCTTTGGCGGGTTATTGAACGCGCTTTTTTTGGCTTCTAATGGCTTTAGCTTGAATTTGACTTATGTTTTCAATTGCCAAAAAACACTTTGCTTTGTATACTCTGTCCAAAGGGTAGTAGCAACTTGTTGGGCATAGTGAGCAGCGGTTAGAAAATTGTTTTAGCTGTGAAATATTACATAGTTTAAGGCCATTATATTGAAATAGTTCTGCTTAGTTTTAAAGTGTAAACTTAATTCCATAAAACGCCTGAATAAAGTTCTGATTTAAGCAAAAATTTAAGAATTTATTTCTCTTACTGTTTTTAATTTAACATAAGCTTAAAGTTTGTTATTAAAGTTCTGTAATTATTTGAAAATTTTCTTAGTCAAAATTTGCTTTCATTTCCTGGTAACTTAAACATATTTTTATTTTATTTATAATTTATGCTTTATATATATACATATGTAATTACCATTTCAAATACTTAATTGACGTGCTCTGAATGATCTGTGATTTAATTAGCTCAAATTAGACTTTTATTTCCTAGGCAATTGAAATGTCTTAATCATTTTCTTGCTGCCAATTTACAAATGTTTCGAAATACTTGAAATTTTTGGCAAACTGCTGTTGTGTAACTCTGGTGCGAGAAGCGTTCTTAATTGAGTTTTAATTGCCCAGCACCTTGCGGGCAATTAAACAAATTCAGACGTCGTGTGTTCGATGTTGCAACAGGCAATGGGCAACAGGCAACTTGTGGCAAGTGGAGGCTTGTGTGAACGACATCAATTAGCAGAGTTTTTAATGCGACCGCATTTGGCGTGAAACAAGCTAAAGAGTCGACTTGAGATACAAATACAAAATGCGTAGCAAAAACGCCTCGAGTCAATCAATTTTTGTGCTGTGTGTGTGTGTGTGTGTGTGTTTGAGTGTGTGTATTACCACAAACGGGACCAGGTAGCGGCTGGCCAGAAACCAGGTTAACTAGGCTGGCTAACTGACTGTCCCAAAGTGTTGGCCACGCAGCCTTGGCTCAAAGATTGCGATGTTGATGCCGATGCCAGATTGGAAGCTATTTGGAAAGGCGGCACTCGAATTACGCGGCAAAACTTACGCAAATTCTTTTTTTTCTACTCGTGCTGTTAAATGCCGCCAGGCTACAGCCTCTTTGAAGGTGGAGGTGGGCAATGCACACACGAACACACACGCACACACACCCTGGCACACCCTAATGCCAGCTGCCCCTTTACCCTAGCCACAATGTGCATTTAATTGAAATCTGCGTTTCGTCGAACTCGTTTACGCATTCGAAAGGCTCGAAATCGCCTCGTTTCGCTGTAATTAAAAACTTGTCGTTCCATTTGTGCGTGTGTGTGTAGTGTTATGTCACCGCCAGTTGCGGTTGCACCAGAATGTGTCTATAAACAAGAGCGTCAAACTGAAATTCTGCATTTCAATTTATGACTGTGATTGATTGCGCTGAGTGTGTGCTGCATACCTCAGGGCGCTATTTAAATAGCTTAACTTTCTATAATTTGTTGTTTAAGTAAGCGGACAGAGGGTTAGCTGTAGTACTTAAAGCAAAATTGCCAGACTGCTGAAGTAAAGTAGCCAGTTATAGCTTTAAGCCAACTTAAGTTATGTCTAATTGAACTTTAGCCAAAATTTGAAACTTGGAATGTGCACAACTCAGCCAAATGGTGTCCTATATTAAAAAGCCATGCCTTTATATACACGGTAGATGCCGTATAATCGATCGGTATACAAATTTGAGTTACTTAAAATTGAGCCCATTTTTCGAAATTTTTACGATGTTACCCCTTTGCATTTTTTCAAAAATCGAACAAATTTTCAAAACTTCTTAATGTGCCATATTTTGATGCCAAACGTTAGTACGGGTCACAACGAGCTCAAAAAGGTATAATAAGTGGGTGAGAACGCTCAACTTGTTGAGTAAAACGGAAAACAAAATGTTACTACTACTACTACAAGTACTACTACATCTACTACTTATAATACTACTACTTCCACTTCTACTACTACTACTACTTCCACTTCTACTTCAACTACTACTACTACTGCTTCTACTCAATTAAACTTTTAAAACTGCCTTTAACCCTTTATTATTTACCAAACTTCCCTATAATCATACAAACCTTACTCAAATCCAGCCTTGACCTCGCTCTAAGCACTGATTAAACCAATTATCATTTGCTTTAACTTAATAAAAGGCTAAATAATAATTTTTTTAACGTTCTAAATTTATGCCCACTCTACGTTCTTTTTTTTTGCTTTGTTTAAAGCGCTTTCTTAAGTGAAATATTATCACATACTTTCTAAATCTTAAATTTAATGAGCTCCCAAAGAATTGTGTGTTTTTTAAAAGCCACTTATTAAATTTAGAATTTCACTTTAATTTAATTAACGCCTTTTTTGGGTAGAGTTAAGCAGCTGCTTTTAAGCACAGTCTTTAGGGTATTTGAACTGTCAACAGTCATAAGTTGAGCGCTATAAATTTTTGTAGCCTGGGGCGCACTTTGCGTATGCGCAACATTGGTAATCAAATTTTTATTTGTTTACAGTGTCGCATAATTAATGTTTATGTACTGATTGGAATGTTGTTCAGCATATCAGTTGGAATAAATGGGCTGTTTCGGAGGATGTACATTTCGCTGATTAAAAGCCGATTAACGGCTAATCCCTCTAAATTCTCTTGGCCAAATTATACCAGTTTCATAAACTGGTTTCCCACAAATTTGGAATTCAATTTTAATACTTCCACTTTCAAGTCTCCGCCTATTGCGCCATTACAGGGTATGACGTGACATCCTGGCTCGAACATTGGGCCACTGGCCACACAGTGATTGCATTTTATGAGCCAATTTCGGACAGATTTAGCCACTGGCCAAGTAAGTGGCCGAAATGTCTAAGGATTTTAATTATTTGCAAACAAAAATCAAATTTCCGTTAGCAAAATGAAAATCTGCTGTAATCTGATGCAATCGCACCTCCAGAGCCTTAGCCAAAATAAAAGTTAAGAAAAACAAGTAGGAAAGGCTACAGTCGATCGAGCCGACTGTAAAAGACCCCGTACTCCCATAATAATGCGCATTTGTATTTAATTTGAATTAAAATTTAATAACGAAATTTAAAAAATTAAAATTTATATGTATATTTTAAATTGATATTTAAAAAAAAAATTAAATTAGCAATTCTCATTGCCAGCATTCGAACCCACGACCCTCTGGCAACGATTTCACATCGCACCGTAACTCTACCATTCGCACCACGCGCTACTTTCAAGCATGTTCCGCTTATTCGCATTTACATGTTATACATACAAGTACACACTCGTTTGAAATTATGTGTATGCACATATGTATGTATGCGTGCCTAGCACTGGTCGGCACGGCGGCGTCGCAACGTCGCAGCGACTCAGCATCTGCGAGCAGACGCTGACGTCACACAGGCGGCGAAATTGCAGCTAAATTACATAAACTTTCTAAGCTAATAACTTTTTTGTTAATTGACGGATTTTAACGGCGCTTGGAATATAGTTTGATATGATATTCCTCTCTTCGAATAATTAATTATAAACACTGTACTATTTGACTAAATGCCCTAAATCATGCAAATTTTGAGCTTGAAATTTTGAAAGTTTTTTAGCTTTTATGAGAAAAGGGGGCGTGGCAGGCCAAAATTTTGAATGGCATTGCATTAAGGCTGTCTCTAGCAACTCTAGCAACCAGAAATGGTCTTCCTAAGTGCCATAGTTACTGAGTTATTTGCCTAAAACTACATTTTTTTTCGAGGTGTGTCTGGTTTTTTGCTCATTGCGGGGGCGGTAAGGGGCGTGGCAAAAATTTGAAATAAACTTAACCTGCGTAAGATAATAACGGACTTTCATTATAAATTTGGTGGCTCTAGCTTTTGTAGTTTAAAAGATCCAGGTGTTCATACGGACGGACGGACAGACGGACAGACGGACAGACGGACATTGCTATATCGACTCGGCTGTTGATGCTGATCAAGAATATATATACTTTATGGGGTCGGCCACGCCTCCTTCTGCCTGTTACGCACATTTCGCTTCTGACAAACCTAATAGACCCCTCTACTCTTTTTTAGAGTACGGGGTCTAATACAAAAAATAGAGACAAAAAATGGATTGACACAGTTTTGTGGCAGGAGCAATGAGTGGAAAATCGCAAAATCGACAAAAGCGAAATTTATAGAGCGCGTAGAGACGCAAAACGCTTAAATGGATGTGGTCGTTATCGCAGTTGTTGTTGTTGTTACTGACCAGTCCAGAGCTGCGGGGAGCTGCGTGAGTGTGCGTGTCTGTGCGTGTTTGTGTGTGTGTGTGTGCTACAGTCGCTCAATCAATGCAATTCATTCATTGAGTTTGAAATGGTCAACGAAACACGCAAGTGCAACAGCGACTACAAAGATCTCAAGACTCAAGTCTCCAGACTCGATTGAAACTTGCGTTTTTGGGCCTTTTGGCCAAGCGCCTTTCAAGCCACTTTCAAGTTGGGTAAGAGCTGCTCTCAGCCAACAGCGCGAAGGTGGCAACTTGAATGTTGATTCGATGGCACAAGATTTCAATTGCAGAACTTTTGATTGCATTTTGGGAGTTGTTTGGGTGGGAAATTTTTGAGTTAAACTTTTTAGTGGCTTGAACTATGAGCTTGTGAGTGGGAAAAATAATAAGTAGGTAGAGTTGAAAGTGGGAAGGGAGACAGACTTTTAGTTTGTTTACCCTACATAACACTTACTGTATCTTTCCATCTTTAAGTGCGTACTTATCAGTTCATTCACTTCACTCTACCCCTCTCATATCACACATACCACATGCCTGCTTTACTTTAAATTATATCTCACCACAAATTCCCCAAGTCTTTTGAGCCCACAGCCAACTTGAGTTGTTGTCGCTTATTATCGCCTGGGACATGTATCTCCATCTCTTTTCAAAGCAATTCCGCCAGATACAAGCGACAAGCCGAACGAGCTCTTTGCCAATCGCAGTCTAAGGTAGAGCTCCCCCCTCCTCCCGTCACTCCACTGTCCCCATAAGTTCGCAGTTTTTATTGAATTTTTGGCACACGCTGGAAAGACACACAAAAAAATGCGTTGGGTGCGTATGCAAAAAAAGCGACGCAAAAAGAACTGAAAAGCACACAAATAAAGCCAAAAAAATATAAAGAAATAAAAAACGCACAAGAAACGCAGCAAAAAGTTGCGTATGGCAACATTTATTGATTTATTATGGAGTCCGGAGTGCATAATTTATTACAAATCTATTTGTGTAGCTCCGAGTCAAGCAGGAATGCATATATAAGTACATATATACATGTGTGTGTGAGTGTGTGTTTGTGTGCCTAAGTGTGTTTGTGCGTTTGGGTTTTTATAAACACACTTTCTTGCCTTTTTTGTGCGTTTGCTGCTGATTTATAGAGCGCGCAAACAAAAGACTTAGGCAACAAACTTGCGCTCAGCAGATTCAAGTCGATAAATTTAATGAGTTCTTTGGGAATTTCGGCTGTTTTTAGAATTTGCGTAGCGCTTAATTCATAAGAATAATGTGTAGTGAGTAATACTAAAAAAAGCACACAAAACGTGACTAACTTTAGTCAAAAGCTGAGCGAAAAGTAAACAAAAATTTTATTAAAATAAATTATTTTGAATAAAGTATTTTTGGGTAGTAAAAACATTCCAAATTTAATTAATTTATTAAATAAAAACATGTTAAAATTATTAGATTTTAAAACATAAATTTTGAAGTCTTTGGAAATTCATTTATATATTTAATAAAAAATATAATGAGTAATACTTAAGAAGAAATCATCAACAAATTGTGAACAAATGTGAATTAATGCAAAAATTAAATTAAAAACGAAGAAAATGATCTTGAATAAATTGTTGATGCAATTAAATAATCGAAAGATTTAATTAAATATTTTTCTGATTATATTTTAAAACTATATTAGTAGCTACTTTAACTCTAAAACAAAAATCACAAGCTGTTGACAAAAAAGTGTTTAAGTTATTATACTGATGCTCTTACTTTATTTATTAACTATTTAAAAAATCAATAATTTTCTAACTGCTCCTAAAACGGTGAAATAAAGTTTTGAGCTCTCTGGTTAATAATGCAAAAAAAAAAAACACGATCAAACCAAATTATGCCACTCCAGCCTCGAGCTCTTAAATTGACCCCTGAAGTCATGTTATTGTTTTTATTGTTGTTAATAGCTTAATTAAGTGGTAGTAAACAGGGCGCCTAAACCAAGCAGCTACGAATACACAATATTCCCATGAACTGCGCTGACTTGACGCCCCCACGCGCAACCTACAACAACAATAACGGTAACGCTACTGGCCACACGCCACAAGTGGCAGCTGTGTTAACTTGGCCAACTTGCAACCGTTTGCCACTTTGATTAATATCAAAAGTTTAGAGACTTTTGTTTACTTTTTCGGTGTCTCAAATTGATAATAAACGGCTTGTTGGGTGTGGCCATTAGCACCTCCCACTAGCCACGCCCCCCACCCCCTTCAACCCTTCAAAACGTTGGCTCATTGTTCATGTCAGCTGTGTATTAAATAAGCCATTAAGTCTGATCTGCGAGCGACAATTGTTGACAGCTTTGCATGTTTGTGATGCCTCGTCTTGTTATTGTTTTTGTTTATTGTTTATAGTGTTTTTGTGGCTGCCAATAATTAGCTGCAGTCCATTATGTCGATAGTTTGCTGTAGTTTTTCTGGCTCTGCCTTGGGCAACCAGCGAGACACAATCCATGCATGAAATATCACGCCAATTACGGCTAACAGTTTTGCTATCGTCTCAACTCGAACCCGAATCGTATCGAATCCAGTTGAGCGTTGGCTTAAACTCTTTACAGTGGCTGCTGAAAGCGTGCGCCACAAATTAAATCAATTAAATATCAAAAAGCAATACATGTCTGTCAATCGAAAGCGCTGCTCATGACGCACTGCAGATACTCTAACCGCGGTAGGGAAAAGCAGTAAGAGACCTAAAATTTTCAAAAATAAATCTGTAAAAAGTTGGTTAATAGTCAACGCGTTTATAGGCAATTTAATAACAAGTAATTATATAGAGTATAATTAAATGATATAATTAAATTTAAGATATGTATATAGACTGATAAAGTATAGTTTAGGTTAAGCCGCAAGTGCCCTGGGGCAGAGCATAGGCCAGTGTATAAAACAGCTCAAATTTAAGATAGTGTTTTATGTGTCTCTTGGACTCATCTTTAACTTTTCGTTGACTCTGCTTGACTCTTCTTTCTTCTTTGTTTTTCCACCATCTTTTCCTCTTCAGTTCTCTGTTCCATATTCTCTCTTTATATCCTTTTTTATCCCTTTCTTTTACCCCTTTTCTTTTTCTTATCCCATTGCCTCTTATCCATTTTATTCTTCACCTATCCCTTGCTCTTCTGTCTTTCATCTAGGTTTCTCATTCATTCCCTCTCTTTAACTTTGCTTCTCCCGCTATCTGCTCCTCTGCTTTTCTTCATCTTTCAACTGTCTCTTTGCTTTCCTTCTTTTCATTCCTTCGCTCTCTCTTCTCCTCTTTCTAGTGGACATTTTTCAGACCATCCCACCCCCTAACCCCTTTAGTTACTCCCCATCTCCTTATACCCCTACCCACTTCAGTTCAACAATCCCAGCCACCCACTCAGCATACCCCACATACCCTTTACTACTCCAAACAAGCCACAACCGCAAACGTTAAGTGATTTTCATCAATTATGCTTTTGCTTTGCTTTGCTTTTGTGCGTCTCATTAAACATTTATAAGATTGATTGGGGCTGTTGTTGCCACTGTTTCCACTGTTTCCACTGTAACCACAGTAATTACCGTTGTTTTTATTGTTGTTATTATGATGTCATAAACGAGTGTGAGATAATGTCTAATAAACCCCTACTCACCCCTCTTCTTCTCTTCCTCAGATGCATCGCTTGAGTCTGGACTTTGGGAAGCTGCTGCTGATGCTCCTGGTCTGCCTGGAATGCTTCTCCGCTGAGCCCGTTGGCTACCACTACGATCGACCAACGCGACCCTCGGGTTTCTCGGGTCCCTCCGCTCCCTCGGGACCTTTGGGACCTGCTTCCATCTACACTGGCCACCACTTTGCTCCGCTGCCCACGGTGCAGCCCCTGCCGCCGGTGCCCGCGCTGCCTGCACTGCCCACCGCGCGTTCACCGCTGCCCAGAAGTCGTCCAGCTGGTCATATAGTTAACCACTATCTGCCTAGTGGCGTAGCGCCTGGAGCACGTCCTCATCCACCGCCTCCACCATCACCGCCAGCCACTTCCATCGTGAGCACCTACTTACCCCCCTCCTTTGCCGCGCCCATCGCCTCTGTGAGCTACCATGGCACCCAGCAGGCACCTCAGCTGCTCCAGCAACCCATTCATGTGCCAAGTGGTCCAGCTGCAGTGCAGCCAATCCGTCTCCCAAGTGCTCCAGTAGCTCCACAGCCGCTGAGGATTCCCTTCGGAAAGGCAGCGCTGATTTCTCCCGGGGAATCTTACGTGGCCAATGGACGACAGCTGAAGCAATACGCTGTTATCGAAATTATCGATAACGACATCGATGAGCAACCCGCTCCCTTCCTCAGCTCCACATTCTTTGATCGCTATCGGGCGCATGTGGGTGCCACTGGAACAGGAGCAACTGCACCCGCAGCAGGCACTGGCCTCCAGATTGGCTCCCGAGCCAACTCCCTGCTGCTGGAGCAACAGGCGCTCAGTGTCCAGCCACGATTCCAAGGTCAGACTCAGGGACAGAACGACGCCATTGCCTTGGGCTCGGGAGGATTGGGCTACATCCGTTTGCCCAATGGAAATGTCTATTTGGGATCGGGTTCCCTAGGCTACATCAGCGGTCAGCAGCGAGTCGCCTCCGTGCTGGAGGCACGCACCCGATCCGAAGCCACCTCCGATGCCCTGCATTTTGGGCATGGTCCACTGGGTGGCGCTGATAACTTTTTGAGATTTAAATGAGATTGTCATGTTTGTTAGTTAGTGTGGAAGAGTTCATTTGTACAATACATACTTTTATTGTAAATATTTAAAAAACAAAACAAAAAAACAAATTTTATATGGTAGTTTTTAAGCTTCTCTGAATTTATGTATGTAATTGCAAGCATTTTGTATGTTTTCCTATGCGCACCGCTGAAAGTTGACAGAAATAAACACGCCGTTAACGGAAAAGTTAAAAATAAACAATTTATACTCAATTTTAAATTTAGCGCCATTAACAAGCGTTTTACAGCACTATATATAACAGTTGCTGTTACCCGGAAGTGCCATTTTGAGTTTAACAGCACTGTGTTATGTATATAACAGTTGCTGTTACCCGGTAGTGCCATTTTGAGTTTAACAGCGGTTTCGTTTGCTAGCCAACACAACAGGTGGCGCTGCTGACCGGCACTGAAAACCAGTATTGTTCCAGGCATGTTATCGATAGATTTCACTTATTCTTCAACAGCGGCGAATTGACTAAGCAAACATTATTCGTCTTCGAATTTCGTGCGGTGTGGTTGTGCGCGTCGGACGAAAATGCAAATTCAAAGTTTAATACAATAAAAACACGCGCAGCGCTGCCCGTCGACACCGAGCAGATCAAAAGCAAAAGTGAACAACAATTCTGTGGTATTCAAATATTCAAATTCGCGAAAAGCTGTTTACAAGCCATTAAAACAGCTGCAATTAAGTTAAACGCAATTAAAACGTATTGTTTATAAACAGTTGGATAGCCAAGGAATTTTTCATCAAATAATTTAGTACGCGCCTGCTTAAAGTCTCTAGTCTGTGATTGTGTTTGTATGCCCTTAATGTGGCACAGTGTGTGAGCGTGTGTGTGTGTGGTCCAGTTTTGTGTATAACAAAAAAGAATTGTGCACAGTGTCCTTTTGAAGGTGCTTTAAGGTTGAATTGTGACAAAGCTGAACAGCATCAAAGGATAACGAATTAGTCATCAAACGTACACAAACACATACACATTCAGGGGGGCAGCGCAGTTAGCGCATCCTGTTTGCTTGTATTGGTGTACGTGTGTATGGCGCCGGTTTTTGCACACTGTCAGCAGCAAAAAGAACAACAGGAATAACAACAACAACAACTTGTTCTCCATGCATCGCTTAACCCCTGCGTGGTAGTAACAAACAAACGAACAACAATAACAACAACAGAGAGCAAAGGGAATTGAGAATGGAACGCAAATTTACGCGTGGCTTGAATAAGCCGGGCATGGCAGCTCAGCTGAGAGAGAGCGTCTCTCAGGTGGTGCGTGAGAGCGCCGTTTTGGTAAGTTCTTTATTGTTGTTGCTTGCTGCTATTGCATTGCGCGTTTTGCCTTTTGCATTTGATTCGTTTCGTATTTGCTTTGACATTGGATTTTTTTTCTTCCTGTTGGGTGTGTCCCGCTGCATGTGTGTGCGTGCGTTTTGTTGTTGTTGCTTTGCGTGTTCTTCGCGTGGGAGCAACAGTAAATAAAATGTGAATGTGTAAATGGAGGCGAAATAAACATATAGTAATTTTCGACAGTCATCACATTATTTTGTTCCACACACACTCACAAACACGTTCCACATTCTTGCTCTTTTCGTTCCTCTTTCTCTCTCATTCCGTCTGTGTGTTGCAATGCTTTCGTACAGAAACTGTTATTATCTTATTCATTTCGCTTTTGGCAAACATCCAAAATGTTTGATTCGTACGTCGAGTTTAATAATAATATTTTTTCGCTCTCGCGGCTAAACAAATCTTTCAGCACATATTTTAATTTTATTTTATGACGTCGCTGTAAAGTTGCATAAGCAACAACAACTAAAAACATCAGGTTGTCATACACTCGACTGACGCTCGGCTCTTGACTTCTCGTTTTGGTGCCTGTCAACACGAGTTTACTCAGTTGTTCTTGTTATTACTTGTTGTTGCTTTGCTTGTTTCGTTCTCTCAACGCGCTTTGGTGATAATCGTAGGGAGTAAAGCATTCCAAGGCCGTGAGATTTGTGAATACCGCAGCATCCACTTTTGTTTACATTCGTGTTTAAAACGATAATGAGTTGTGTGTTTGCCTAAAGTGCTACAGTCTTACATGCCTAAAGCAAACTTGAGTTTTAAAATAACAAAAAAATCATTGATAAGCAGAAAGTATGTTGAAAGTGAACTTTACATAAACTTAAGAAGATATTGATAGTCGAAAAATATTTTAATTTAAAATTTGTGCATATAAAAAAGCCTCCAAACTCTTTGCTTTTCTCAAACGCTAATAATTTGCCTATATATGCGGGGTATAATTAGCGTCTATCACTTTTCATTGTAGTCAAATATCAATAGTTGTACGTTCGTGTAAACCGTCTATATAATAAAAGCAAATATGTGGCGTATCTGGTGTCTAGGGCGTGACTTCATTTCAGTTTTAAGTTTGAGTCGAATGCTGCTGCATTCTCCACGTGTAGCTGCTAACTGTTCCACTAATTACATTACTTGGCCCACAACACACACACACACTCAAAATCATATTATGGGGCAACATTAGACGCGCTTCAATGCCAATTAGAGTGTGCTCCAAGCGATCCATATCGTGGGTGGCACCTTTCTTCCCCTCCTTGCTCCTCCGGCGACTCTGACTCTCCTCCTCTTGATATCTAATTCAATTAGTGTGTAATAATGCGGTAAGTGAGAGTGCCTCATCTATAAGCTCAACTACCACAAATGTCCAACTAACAATCAATCAGGCCATAATAAACTTGTGGAAAAGGCCACATTTAGAAGAGTAGACTGCAAAAGACCCTGTACTTGTTCTGAATAGTAGTTGATAAAGTCAAAAACTAACCAGCTTAACCCACCTAATCGACTTTCGATCTATATTTGCATTTACTATAATATAGTTGTCTGACTTGGGAAGATTTGTTCTATAAAGTTGTTTTAAAAACTGATAGCTGTAGTTATGATTCTGTATAAGTCAGACAAACATAGTTATGTAGGTTTCGATCATGATATTGAAGCACCTTCCAGACCGCTGTACAAATACTTCTATTGACTTGGTACACCCATTTACTTTTCACATACCGGGCATGAAAATGAAAACTGAATAATAATAGGGTATATGGCTCAATGAGTTGACGGATTCGTGTCTTTTAGCTTATTACGGTGCTCCACGCACACCAACTTAGTTGTTGACCAAAATTTCACTTTTTTCTGGCCAAATTAACCATTGCGCTGCCTTATCAGCTACTTCCCTCCTGCTGTTCCAGCTTCTTTGGCTTCCAACTTCAATTGCGTTTCATAATTGTTTTAATTAAGTACAATAGCTCCCACTTTGTTCAGTTATTTTGAGGTCAGTTGTGTTAGACATCGGTTTATTGAACACATTTTGGAGCAACGACAATTGTTTGTTTAGCAGCAAAGGGCGTTGCCACAAGCGGAAGTACTTAAAGATACATTTTGTTGATTTATTAAATATAAATATTTGACTAACTAGCTGATGGGATACATAATTTAGTTGTCTTACTTATCTGTTACTGATAACAGAGAATTTTGAGTAATTGTTTTAGATTTGTGTGCTTAGAAGGTTTAAACTATTAGCTAAGAAACCTTTGACCTTTTAGATTATTTAAGTAGAGTTTGAAGCACAGAAAGAAGCCGAAAAAAGATACAAGCTTTTTCTATTTAAAAGCAAATCTTTATAAACTATCTGTGTTTTCCCACTGCACTTGTAAATATATTTATGTATATGCATATTAAGAATTTAAAAGACTGTTGTTCATTAAAATACTTGCTTATTGTTGCCATATGTACACACACACCACAACACTCACTTATCAAGCACAACAAGTGCAATATGAAACTACTAAAAAGCAAAGCTTAAAATGCCACAAATTTTATACCCAGCTGTTTAAAAAATTCAAGCATCTAATATCAAGTTATGAGTTGAATTTAGAACTCCAAATTGTATAATAAATTTTTTAAAAAACTCAAATAACCAGCTGCACGAGTTTTAACTTAAAAATGCATGAATTTATATTCCTACTCTAAGTACAAAAATGTTTAAATTAAGTGAATGAAATCTTTCAGAAATGAGTGATAAATTTAAGACTAAAAATACTCATATTTCATGCTCTAAAAGCATTTTTCAAAACTTTTCGCACTTTGATTGATGACAAATGTTTCCGTAATAAAAATCATACACCTTTTATTTTGCATGACGTCATCTTTCAATTATGTTCCACTGAAAGAAGCATGCATTAGAAACGATTCCATAAATGTACAATAACAATAACAACAAAAACAACATCAATAATACTATTAGCAAGCCCAAAACCAAAATCTGAGATAAATAAAAAGCGCAAAAAGCAAACTGAGCAGCTTCATCTCAAGTGCCATTCGAGTGTTAAACGAGTATATGAATAAATTCTACAGAAATATCTATATGTATGCTTAAAAATATGTAGATACTTTTGTCTATGTGTGTATACTATTAACACTCAGTATATAAACACATAAATTATGTTTAGAACTTTTATTGTCGGCATTTCTTTTATGCATAATTTAAGTTAATATTTCGCATCTGATTATGTATTGGACTTGGGCATATATACAGAGATTTATATATTTTTTAGTGCTTCCTCTATTTAATTGTATCTTATGTATGACTTTATATTGTCTTATTGTTTTTGAATGCGACGCTTCACGTGTTGAGCGCTTTTGTCACGGCTCAACTGCTTGGGGTCGGTCGTAGCGTATACCCTGTAGTAGGCTGCTAAGGGGTAGGTTAGTTTATAATTTAAATCTCTTTTATATTAAATCTCTTTTATACACCCTTTTCTATGTGTATCTTTTTAATAATTTGCTTTTACAGCGTATCTTTTAGTCGTTCACTGTACTCCTTTGCAACTATTTGCCTGCTACAATATGATGTACTCTTTATTGTCTGTTTTACTGTATTTTTTTCGTGCTTTTCGACATACATAGATTGTTTTTTTTTTTCTTTACAGCGGAAGCATCGCCTCTGAACTTTCCACGATTTGTTTATTTATATTTTTATTCTATATAATATGTACATGTGTGTGTGTGTTTGCGCTTTAATGAGTGCCACATTTACCTGATTTGTTTACCTGAGTCATGTATCCATGTGTATTACCCATCTATTATACTTGCCTGTGTACATAAACAAGAGTTTAACAAATTATCCACTAATATCAGTTTGTACTTGACTCTATTTCTATCATTTTAGATGCACTGCCCTGGAATCTATCAGCGCAGTCTTTCGATTCTGGTAAAGCAACTAAAAATGTGTAACCAAATCAATTTTATACACTGTAACCTAAGTTTCGTACACTTTATTGATTCTCAGACATGACCTTCACTTCTATATTCACTTCAGTATTCATATCTATTCCATAATTTCCATTCCTTTCAGTTTGGTGCTGTAAATGATTAATTTGGTCATGTCATGCATCATTTACATGCAATTTGCATGAAATCAACCAACTGCCATGGATAATCTCCAGAGTCATGAGCTTTTATTAAGCACTTTCCACGCATTCATGTGTCATGCAAACATTTTCCCGACTTTCCATACTTGAAACCATGAAATACCGTCTTAATGCGATGTTTGCCATGCATTATAAGATGCATCTCTATCTAAATTTATTTAACTGCGCCACAGACGTGCTAATATTGACATTGAAAATGGTGAAAAACGAGAAAACCCCCCAAAGACAAACTCGAACTCAAGCCTCTAAAATAAAGAAAAGAAAGAAAAACTTGTTGGCTGAGAATGAGTCAAGATTTGACTGATTTTCTATTTGAGCGAAGGGGAAAGTGAAGAGTGTACACAAAGTGGAAATAAAAACTGCAGGTGCAAACAGTTTTATGGCTTATGGATTCTATTATTTATTTCAACTCTCAGGGTTACTGAATGCTCCATTTAGATCGCAAATTTGCTAGATACGGAGATGTGGGGACCTTCGCTCTGTTGCACACAATTGATGCTATTAAAATAAATTGTTGATTATATTTTGCCGGAATTGACACAATTGTCGGCAAACCAAAGCGACAAAAAATAGAAAATAAACAAAATAAAAATATAAATAAATGATATTTTTCTATTATGAACAGAAATTTTCGCTGTGAGTTTCTTCACACACATTTGTCTGGCTTTTATTTTGGGAATTTCCGTGCGCATTTTCGCACAAAAAGATATTCTGCGTAAACAATTTATTAGTGCCGGTTTAGTAGGAGTGAAAGAGGGTATATTAGCACTGCTAGAAATAAAACACTGTAGTGGAAAAATGGATATAGAATCTTTTTGCAGGGTATGTTGTGTTCTACTACTTGCTGTCTTCTTTATTTCGGGCTTTGCTTTGTATCACTTGACCCATAATAAAAACATTTCTGCGAATTCGACGCGCTTCGAAGTTTATACAAATTAATGGCAACTTAATTTATGAGCACGCCTTGGATTTTCTTCACTGATAAATTGTGCAGCAAATTCTTAATTAAACTGCTTAATAAACAAATAAGTTAAACAACAAGTTTGTATATTATTTATTAACATAAGTGAGGGAGAGACTGACAAAGGTGTAAAAAAAAAAAAAACAGTCAATAAATCAACTGCAAAATTGTAAATGTTGTAAATCTGTAAGTGAGAGAAACTTTAGACTCAGTCTTTTAAACGGGTGAAAGGTGCTAATATTTTATGTCTAGTCCATCAAACTGTTTATGGTTTTCAACGCCCTTTCAAAATAGTGGCTAGACCTTTTTATACTCTCTGCAAGAGTATATTGGGTTTGTGCAAAAGTATGTAACAGGCAGAAGGAGGCGTGGCAGACCCCATAAAGTATATATATTATTGATCAGCATCACAAGCCGAGTCGATACAGCCATGTCCGTCTGTCCGTCTGTCCGTCTGTCCGTCTGTCTGTCCGTCTGTCCGTATGAACAAACAGATTTCAGAGATGGTAAGAGCTACAAGTTCGAGCTTGGTGTCAATCGATCACATATTTAGTCAGTCAATACAAGAATCTTTTTTTTTTTCGATGCCACGCCCCATTCGCCCACAATGAGCAAAAAACTAGACACACCTCGGAAAAAAACGGTGTTTTCGGCGAATATCTCAGTAACCATGGCACCTAGGATCACCAATTTTGGTGTGGAGGTTCCTAGCGGCAGCGCAAATGCTTTGGCTCTTAAAATTTTGGACTGCCACGCCCCTTTTTCCCACAATACATAAAAATAACTCCTTCCGCCTACAGGCATTTGTTCATATAGTACAGCATTGTAATTGTGTAATTCGAGTGGAGGCTAACTATATAAAACTATCCTAAAAAGTCGCATTGAAATCGGACTATAAACAAGAAAACTATAAGCGTTACAATATTGATAATTGAACGCAATATCACTAATGAGTGCAAGCGAGACAGAAACGTTTTCGCTGCTTGTGTGGCGACAGCGCGGCCGGCAGTCGCTGGCCGAATACACACATACATATGTACATGTATAAACACATATAATGTCAAACGTTCTATGTATATTCGCATACAAACAGATGTTTGATTTTGCTTAGATTGTTTTTGTTTCAACGTGTTTTAATGCAAGTATAATATCATACATTGTAATATCTTGATACCGATTTTAATAATTTAACCAGGAAAAAAATGCAGAGAGTATTATACGGTTGGGCGTGCTCGACTGTACTTTTCTTTCTTGTTTTGTTTAACTTTTTGTTAGTTACAACTAAGTTAAAAGGTGTGGTAAAAAACGGAGACACTAATAGGATTTATTAGTCTGTAAAAGAATTGAGTTTTTGGAATGTAAAAGGAGATTTTCGTGAAGGAATTTTTTGGTTTACTTAATGACTGCAAATTGTATGAAAAAATGTGGTATACAAAGTATTTAATTTAAAACCTTTATTGGTGTTAAAGCTTAAAACAATTTAAAAGTAAACAAATATAAGAACTGTGAAAAATATAAGTATTTCTTATCCTCTAAATATTTTATTGTGAAATTTCCTGCTAAATTCGGACCAAGTTTTGTGCTTTGAAGTTCGTGTCTGTTTGAATTGGGACAGTGGGTCTTTCAACTTTTCGCACACAAACACACTCACACACTTTGAGATACATTGAGATGATACTGTGTTAAATCAGACATGTAAAGGTCGCTGACATGTTGCATTGTGATTGTGTGTCTCCACATACCCTTCTTACCTTTTTACACACACAGAAGCAGAGAGCAAAGAGCAGAAAACAAAAAACAAGATACAAAACATAAAAAACAGAATGCGAATTGAAAACTTCAAAACAAAGCTCGTATTGTTTTGAGCTCGGAGTGTACGGAAGCGAGTTAACTATTTTTATTTTGCACTTTTTTTGTTGTCTTCTAACTTTTAGAAAATGTGTCAACTCGAGAGAGAAAATACACACAACAAAGAACAAACGATTCTATGTTAATCTGAGCACGGGAGTATTTGCCAAACTGATATTTGCAGATACTCGTGTCTACAGATACAATGTATCTATGAGGGAAACTGCTAATTCTTTGCTCACACATACTCAGTCAACACACGCCCACTTTTTACCCCTTTTGCGCCCACTAGAAGTGAATGACATTTGCACAAATATTTTGAAAAATAATAAAAAACATTATTTATTATTGTTGTGCATATGAGAAAAGTTGCATTTCAATTTTACGATGCGACAACATTTGTATGCGCATTTTTAATGACAGAGGGAGATGGAAGAGAGGGAGAGAGATGGAAACTGGGAAATTAAATGAGTCAAAGTTAAGTTGCAGAGAAGTTAGACGAGTTGGAGTCACTGTGCGGCAACAGAGCAAAGTGCAAATAATACAACAACAATAACACTGAGCGACAATTGTCAACGCACAGCAGCAACAGCCACTGTCAACAGACAAAAGTCGCTGACTCAAGTGCGAGATGTGATAAAAAAGGGTCGAGAAAAGGAAGGGAAAGGAGGGTAAAGTGTAGAAAGAACTAGACAGGCGTTTAGGGCGTGGCAGTCTACTAAAAGAGTGCAATGATTTGTGGATTGCATATTGTGTGTTAAAGTTGCCGTAAGTGATAAAAACTAAACTTAAAGACAATAAAGTGTAGATAAATCAGAACTATAACTAGATAAATTTTATATTTATTGGCTACATTTCGGCACGCTAATAAAATGCCAGCAATTAAATGGCTAGTTAATTAAATATAAAAATTAATTAAAAGGGAAACTTATAACTGATTGGTAACTGCAGTTAAAACGTCGCTTACTATATAACTATACAGTATCTACTACTAAAAGCCCTTTCTAAATGCTTTTAGTACCTACCATTTAACTTTATAGAATGCACAAACCTATAACAAGTTAATTTGCGTATCTGCACCTGATATTAGACTCAGTAATTGTTGGTTAAGATAACTTTTATTAACCTTAGGACTTGCCTTAAATGCACAATAAAGTTGGCAGTTTATCCGGTAACCTTTCAAGGTCAGCTGCGCCGCTCCACTTAACTTCCAAGTATTATTTTTTCAACTACTTCCCACCTCAACTTGCCACAAAAGCTTTTTGCCCAGCGGCTCTTGCTCAACAACAGCAACAACCACCCGGTAGACAATAACAACTACGAGTACTAAGCAGTCGGGTCAACCTTGAGGACAACTTCAAAGTGAAACGACGGAAAAGTAGGCATGAAAAGCAAGTGCAATAAACAGTTTCAAAGAGGACAGCAAAAAGTTCCCACGCAGCAAAAAAGCTAATTACAAACACACAGACAACTATGTACACACACACATACACACAACAATTTATAACATGTTATAGTTTTTGCCGCTTCTCTTTTTTTCAATTCTTAAAGACCAGAAATGCTTGTTCAAGTGTTCGAAAGAAAGTAAAAGAAAATCAAAATGTATAACAAACTTGGCTAATAGAATTTTGCGGCGTCTTCGCTCTTCTTTTTTCTTTCTTCTTCTTTCTGCAGTCCACAGTCTGCTGTCATCAGTCTTTGGTCTCTTCTGGCTTGTAATTGCTCTCGTCTTCAATTAAATGTACGTTGTTTGGGAAAGTTGACAGTTTCAGTGCAAGCAACAAAAAATTGCGTGTGCTCAAGAGTGTGTGCGTGTGTATCTATGTGTCTACACATAGCTGGAGCTACTGGCTACTTTCTAAAAAGTACTTAGCACTTTCAATTGTCTTAAGACAGCAGCTAAAAGAACCTGTCGTCGGCGCCTGTTCAGCTAATTATGGCCAAGACACCAAAAGCCGCTTTTCTTTATACATTTCTCTCACTTTGGCTAGTGTGAAATAAGTGTTGTTAATTAAGCTCGGATGGCCAAAAGTAAATGTCTTTGCACATTAATTGCTCAATTGTCGAAAGAGAGTTGAATAAACCTCTTAAACTGCAGCATTTGAACTTTTGCAACATCGAGTGCCACAGCGAGTTCCACATCGAGCACTACATGGAGTCTTGGATTCCTAGCTGAGTGACACACCCACCATAAACCACTCGAGTTGCCATTTCAACAAACCGAAAACGTGTTTCAAGAACCCCAAAAAGCCGCTTAAGGCGCCCCAAGCTGATCTTTAGGGCTTACACTGTTCAAAAAAGCCGACAACAAGTTTTCAGCTTAGGGACAGCTATTTTTAAGCAGAACTTTATGTTTAATTAAAAAGCTTTTGAGTAGAACGGAAAATAAAGTTTTTAATTAGAAGTTTGATTTGTTGTTTAATGACTACTGAGTGGAAAAAGTTTTTCTTCAAATTGTTAAGAAAACTTTCGATATTTGCAAAAGCTGCTTTGTAATTCAAAGATCTATATTAAGTACAAGTTTAAGTCTCTGAACTCTACCCATTTAAGCCACACTAAGATCAGTCTATGAGTACATAGATTCATATTGGTTGAAGTTTTATATTTCACTTTACAAATAAATTCTAGAAACAGTTAACTTTACACAAAGAGTATTTAAAAGTCGGTTCTACTTCATTCCCAAATATTTTTCGATATTTTTGGCAAATATCAGTGCATGAAAATTCATTAGTTTCGGTTACTTTTTGAATTGCTTTGCAAATACTCAATGCACTACGATTTGAATAGTATTTTTTGAAGAATCACGCTCACTTTGTGCACTGCAAAAAAAATACGAGTTATTAGTTGTTATCATCAACATAATGTGTATTGTGTATTACGCAATCGAATCGAAAGTCTTGCGGCACTTTTACCCACTTGATGAATCTTATGCAATCTGGTGATGCGATTAATGCATTACAAAAGGAATGCATAAGTATGTGGCACATATTTGTAATGCCGACGTCTCTCTGGTATTGGCATTATTTGAAATGATTTAAATGAGTCGCAGTTCGTATTGTGGACATAAACAAATGAGCATAAAGGCTGTCTAATGAATGCCTCTAAACTGTCCAACTTGTCGGAGACTTTTGAATTGAACTCATAATGATAAACTTCCTCATTTGTCGGCGAGCGCATGTAAATTTCCTTACCAATTCATAGAGCAATTTGTATTAGTTTAAGATTGATTTACAGACCAAAGATTCGGTGAAATTTTTCGCCATGATCAAAAAATATTTATATTACATATATAAATGAAAAGAAAGACTGAATTTCTTTTCTCAATAGAATTGTCGTATCGAGATTAGAAAGTTATCATTGTCAGTTTGTTGTTGTCCGATTGTCAAACTTAATAATAACTAATACGAGAGATGTCTTTTAACAAGTCTCTATGGATGTCTCTGTGGAATTCGCTTGTCTCATGATTATGATATCAAAATGGGGTACAAATAAAGCCTGATCAACCGATCGGTCGTAGATCGGATTCGGACCATAATTTGCTGACTTGTCGTCACATTTATGAGCTGCACTTGAATGCCGCCTCCTGTTACAGCCCAGTTAACAAGTTTTCAGTTACGCTAACACATTTGAGTTGGGCCCAAAGTTTCGGGTTCATTGAACCAAAAAATAAAAATAAAACTCGCACTCGACGTTGACCAAAACAAAGTATAAAACATCAAAAACTCCCGGACCTTTTGTGGACTTTTTTAGCTGCGTCACTTGGGAAACCGGCCCCAATGTCAGCGACTGATAAACCCTATAAATGTGTGTGTGTCTGTGTGTTTGTGAGTGTGTGTGTGTGTACACATATCCCCAACATAATTCCAATGCACTGCATTTTTCTTTTCTTTTTTTTTGTATTATCAACGCATTCTGCGCCCCTTTTTTATGGGCTCAAGTTCAAAATGCAAATTCGGAGCGCAGTTTTTGTGCATGAAAAGTTATAAACAAAATTCTATATGCGAATATGAATGAGAACAGGAGGGAAGATGGGTGGGCCAAGAAGGGTGGTCAGGAGGAGAGGGAGCATAGGAACAGACGGGCACTTCAATGGTTTCTCCAATTCACTTCAAAGCGAAAAGCAATTTATGCCCCTCAATATATATTTTTTTATGGAATTTGAAAAGGCAACTGCATTGTTGCAATTTAAATTGATGGAGGAAAGAAGGCGCGGTCCATGTGGAACCAGTAGTGTTAGTGGCAAAAAGGGAGAAGGAGATGGAAGGGCATAGGACGACCTTTGGGATGCCTCTGCTCAAGTGACATTGTCGATTTAAAAGTATTGCAATCAATGAGCTTCATTTACCCCCTTTTTATGGTTCGGTCATTGCCATTGCATATCACAAGAGGCATAAGCAGCGACAAGTAGCATGCCACATGCTACATGCCACATGCCACTTGGCTGCACTGGAATCGCATGGGCAAGCGTAGCGTCTAGCGAGAAGTGGGCATGAAAACATCACGTTTCGTGAAGGCGCCTCTAAAAAAAACCAAACCCAAACCCACTGGAGATGGGAGGATGAAGACGTTGCTGATGATGATGCCGATGATGCCGCTTACTCAGGTTTCACGCCTTGCCACACACACGCTGGACCAGTTGTTGTTGTGGCTGCTGCTGTTGTGGCTGCTTTTGATACTGCGGTTGTGAGCTGCGGTGCTTGGCCACTCGCTGCTGTGATGTTTTCATTGCCTGCCAGTTTCTAATTTTACAACAAATTTGCGTGTTCAACTGTTAGACAAACAGATAGTGAAATGCGATAGAAAGATAGATCGATAGATAGCACCGATATTGATTGATTCGAACAAGTTTCTTGGCAACACCTTCAAATCTAGTTTTAAGCCATGTTCTAGGAAATACTTGATTTAATTGACTTATGCCAGTTTTTTGATTAGGTTTCTTTTAAGAATTCAGTTTAAGCAAAAAAAGTGGAGATTTTTTAAAAACGGCTTTGTGGTGCTTTTTAGTCTTTCTATTATAGGGTATAACATCAACTATCAATGGCTTAGTAGCTTTGCTTAAATATTTTTCCTACAGGGTATATTTTAAGCTATTCAATCTTTCAACTTTCCATTAAATAACAGTAAATTTATATCTTCTTCCATTCCAAACTCAGTTTAGCCATTCAACAGGGTATTACCCAGTAGTCTGCCATGCACGTTAACTTGATTTTAGTAATTGCTTTGCGTAATTCGCGATGCACTTGTCGCCGTCGGCTTAAACGCACATGTAGGCGTCTTTAGGTGGTAGGCGGAGGGGGCGTGAGGGGTTTATAATTACGCAAGTGATTGGGCAAATTTGCATGCAGTGCGTGCAGGAAGACAAAAAGAGATGGTGCGAAAGAGAGGGCAGACTAGTGGTAGAAGAGAAACTTGGAACAACCCAACTAAACGCTTTTACATTGTGACAAGCGACAAACGACGAACGACAAGTGCATTGACATCGAGACCTGCGAATGCGTTGTAACCACAGGTTGTACTGCGTATAAGCAACCCGATCACTTTAGTCAAGGTTATCCCAAAGGGCAGGGTTAGACGGAAGAGCGGTGCAAAACACTAACAGAAAGTTTGAATCGCATTTAGTTAGTTCAAGTTGAAGAATTGCCAAAGCGAAAAACTTGGAAAGTTCATTAAAAATATATATGTTAATACTAAAAACTTATGCAAATTTCTGCTGTGAGCGCAGCTTCTGTTTATTGATTGGATTAATGTATAAAACATATCCGATTTCGCTTAGAAATTCAAGATTTTAAGATAAAAGTTAATTAAATAACTTGGCTTTTATTTTTAATTAAAAATCATCGTAAACTGCTGACCTAAGACAATAAACGCTGTGCTGCTGACTCAATCCTTTTATGGATTCCTTGGGCAATTCCTGCTACGCAGTTTCAATCCCAAACCAAGCCCAAGACCAGACCCATTCTCAGTTTACACACATAAAATGACAACACTCTAAGGCGACACAGGAAACGACACTTTAACCTTTGGGCTTGATGGCGCCATGTCATTCAAAGTGTAGGGTTGGGTTGGGTTGAGTTCGGTTTCGGTTTCGGATTGAGCACCTTGCAATCTACTGGTGTCAGTGGGGAGACGCGCCTCCAGGGTAACGCCTACATGGTGTCATCGTTTATCCAAAAATCAAAATCAGAAGAGCTAAACAAAGCGAATCATTTGAAACTGTTTGTCTGCGGGGTATTGCAAAATGCCAAATGGTTAAACAAAATCCATTTGTTTATGGCCATCGTCTGGGCCCACACGCCGATGTGGCTAAAACATGGAGCATATTATTACAAGATACAAACCGTGGAGACGTCGACATCCGCTGTAAAATGCGGTCAAGGTCTGAAACGAGGGGAGGTTTGAAGGAGGCACTAGGGGCGCAGTAGGGGCGTAGACGGAGGAGCATTCAAAGGGGGGAGAGGAACACAAAGTAGCTATAAATTTATAGCGTGGCTAGATTCAATAAATTCTTGAATGCGTTGCATGGGGATCTACTTATTAGGGGGAGTCTATTAATAGTCGTTGCTCTGCTTTTACAAGTGGCATACATAAATTAGCAAATATCTAACCAAAATATCTGTCTTCTCTTTCTCCATTTTCAGAGCAAACCCCTCGTCGTGGAGCCCATTGATTTTGAAGCCTTTATAGCCAAAAATAAAACGCTTATACAAAATGATCCACAGCGGGAACTGCTTATCTATCCAGCAGACGACGTCTCGGTGAGTTGGAATACCAGAAGTTTTCGAAAAAATCAACTGAATGAAAGCTTAGATAAATAATTTATTCGATTCTGTTAAAACTTTTACTTTTGAAGCGATGCTCTTAGAATTTTAAGCAAGTTCCAATCTGTCCGAACAACCTTAATCCCATTTAATGTATAGATCTTTTTGTATCAGTTGTTATAATGTTTAACAATTGGTGCTGTAAAGGTTTATTATTAAAGATAGATAGAAAGATACAGATTTAACAGAACCGATTTAATTTCTGCTCTTAACTATTTAATAAAATATAAATTCCCATCTTTAGGAGATCATTATGCCGCGCAAGCAGCGCAGTAATGCCAAATCCGTGGCCGATCGCTTTGAGCCACCAAATGAGGCGATTGTGTGTCCACTTCATGGCCAAATGCAGCTGGGCAGCAACGGACACAGCCAGGTGAGCCGACAGGGCAGCCTACAGTCCAATGGCAGTTATCAGAATGGACACAGCAGCAATACGAGTCTATCCAATGGCAATGGTCAGCTATCCCGCAAGAGTTCACAGTGCTCCAATGGCTCGGCAAGTCGCAAATCCTCACATGAATCCTACGAGTCCGCTCTGTCCTCCACTACACTGCGATCCCATCTGGCACAGCCCGAGGAGATAGATGAGTTTGTGGATGAGGCAGAGGAGGAGCACGTAGCTTGTGAGGACACGACCGATGGCACAAACACAAGTGGCACACGTGCCGAGTGTACTCGCTTCACACGGCAAACTCTGTACACGTATCGTGCCAAGAATCACTTGATTCACTATAAATACAGCGCTTATGGCGGCAACTGTCATGATCTGCCCAGGTGAGTAATTGTAACCTGGTCTCTTAAAGAAACCCCCCTAACGCTCCTAATCTTTTAGCACCACGCCAGGCGAGGAGCTGCTGGAAGAGGTCTATGAAATCGATGCGGATCAAGATCGCATTGATGAACAAATGACACGCTCCCAAGCGGACACAATTACCAAGCAGGGCTATCTGCTTAAAGGACCCGATTCGGCTTCGGATCGCATGTTTGCCAACATTGGCAACAAATCCTTCAAGCGGCGTTATTGCTATCTGCGCCAGGAGATCGATGGCACCTACATGCTGGAGCTGCACAAGGATGAGAAGCAGGGCGAGGCTAAGGCCACCATTGTCATGGACTTTTGCACGGAAGTTGTGCAGGTATGTGCTAAGTATTTCGCTGTCGAGCACACTCAACTAATTTCTGTTTATTTCCTCTAGAATCCCAAGCGTGCACGTTTCTGCTTTGAGCTGCGCATGACCACAGGTCACAAGTCCTTCACACTGGCCGCTGAGAACGAGCAGGACTTTAAGGATTGGCTGAGCAAGCTCTCCTCAGTGCTGGCTCAGAACAAGGCGCAGGAGGAGAAGCGCAATGCATCGTTGGAGCGACAACCTCAGGCAACTCCTCAGCTGCAGGTACCGGCTATGGAGCCACCTACGTTTGGCACACTCAAGGGCTTGGATCAATCGCTGCATCCACAGCTGATGAAGTATGGTCGTGAGACTGATCACTCCATTGCCCAGGCACGTCGTGAGCAGCGTCGTCGTCTCTTTGCCTGCTACCAGAGTCCCGGCAAAGCCGTTGCTGGCGATAATATCGAACAGTATCGTGAGCACTTTGGCAAGAGGATTCTTCTGAGCTGCCACAGTCTGCGCTTTCGCCTGCAATGCCAGCCAACGGACGTGGCAGAGGGAGCTGCAGGCGAACAACTGTGTCAGGTGGAGCCCTACATCACCAGTCTAGCGCTGTACGATGCCAAGGCGGGACGCAAGCTCAGTGAAAGTTTCTACTTTAACATCAACGATGCCTTGTCGTCCCAGTTGTTGCCCAACACGCCAGTGCCCGCCTCTGTGGCTGGTTGTGGTGTTCCCAGACGCTCTGAGAGCGATGAAAGGAACGCTGCACAGGCACCGCATTCCCTCTTTGACGGCGTCTCGTCGGAACTGTTGCGTTGTCCACGCCAGCAGTTCCAGCAGCTAAGACAGTGCCTCCTTTCGGTGACTGCTCCACACTCGGATATTTATCTGGTGGTGCGCATTGAGAAGGTGTTGCAGTGCAGCATTACACAGGCAGCAGAGCCGTATATCAAGGCTGCTCGAGATGCCAAATTGGGACAGAAGGTGCACAAGGCGGCCAAGAGCTGTGCCCAGCACATTGGACACTATCGCCAGCCATTCGCCTGGGCAGCTCGTCCACTGTTCAAGGCCTACAGTCACGAGTTGGACGTGGAACCTCAACGGGAATTTGAATTCCCAACGATCTATCGCCAGGAGGTGACCAAGCTCAAGGATGAGGAGCTGCTCAAGCTGTTGGCTGACTATCGCAAGCCGGAGAAACTCAGCAAACTGACGATTATTCCGGGAATGATGCGTCTGCAGTTGCAACTGTTGGATCAGAGCACACCCTGTGGCCTCAGCAAGTCACTGGCACCGCTGGCCAGCTTCAGTCCCTCCAGCAAACAGGCGTTGACACTGGAGCTCAACGAGTTTCAGAGCCAACAGGAACGTGATGCATATCCTTATACCAATTTCTGTAATCATCTCTATGTGTATCCACTGAGTCTACAATTCGATAGCCAGAAGTTGTTCTCTAGGGCTCGGAACATAACTGTTGTCGTGGAGCTAAGGGACGGCGATGGGGAGTACAGCAAGCCCTTGAAGGTAAAGAAATGGATTATAGCCCTAGTTAAATCTGGTCTCAACTAATTCCTCTTTCTCTTCATTACTTCCAGTGCATCTATGGCCGACCTGGTCAGGATTTGTTGGTCTCACAGATAGCCTGTCCCGTGCTGCATCACAATGTCACACCCACTTGGTACGAGGAGATTAAACTGCGTTTACCACTTGGTCTCTTTCCCGAGCATCATCTGCTCTTCTCCTTCTACCATGTCTCCTGCAATCTGAGCAAGAAACGTGATGCACATGCGGCATTTGAGACGCCAATTGGTTACGCCTGGTTGCCGCTGCTGCAGAAGAATCGCATCTGCTTGGAGGAGAAGCTACTGCCAGTGGCTGCCACTCTGCCAGTTGGTTACCTATCCATACAGCCTTTGGGTCTGGGCAAGGGGGTAAGTTGCTGTCGTTGTTGTTGTCGCTTTGTCGCTGATCACTCGACTCATTGAATGTTTTTCTTCTGTTTTGCCTACAAAAACCAATCCGCTTTCAATTTTCTTTCTCACACACACCCATCTCCATGCTCCATGCCACACCTAACAACCGCACCATCCGCAAACTCTACTCCCGCTCCTCCTTTTGGGACACCTACAAACCCTTTAAATTTCTCAGCAGAACTGCGGCCCGGAGATACAATGGATCGACAACCAACGGCAGCTTTACAGTGTTGGTCTGCGTCTGGACTCCACGGTGCTCACGGCGGATCAGCATCTACACAACTTCTTTGCCCACTGTGAACGGCTGCTGGAAGGTGGCAAGACTGGAGCTCTGCCGGCGGAGATGGAAACCTGCAAGATACTGAAAGCAGCACATGCCATCGATATGCGATCCTTGATTAATTTCCTGCCCACGCTGTTGAATGAACTGTTTACGCTGCTGGTGCACACACAGTCGGAGGAAATTGGCCTGAATGTCATAAGGCTGTTGACCAACATTATACATCTGATCAGTGATGAGGCCAATCGCACCGAGTTGCTTTCGGCCTATGTGAAGTATGTCTTCCATGCTCCCTACTACAGCCAGCAGACAGCCAGAATGCGCACTGTGCACGGAGAGCTTTGCCGTCATCTTCCTTACCTGTTGAATCCCAGTAACACGGACTTTTTAATCGTCAACAAGTTCATGAGATATTCCTCGATCTTCTTCGATTTGATTGTGAAGAGCATGGCCCAACATCTGTTGGCCACGGGACGCATTCGCATGCTTCGAAACGAACGCTTTCCCAAGGAGTATGCGGATCGTGTGGAGCAGTTAATAAAGGTTCTAGTGCCATATATAACCACCCGATATGAGGATCTGGGCGAGGAGACACAACAACTCAATCGTTCACTGGCCAGATTTGTGCGTCAGTGTCTTACCTACATGGATCGTGGATTTGTCTTCAAGCTCATACGCTTCTACATGGAACAGTTTTCACCGGGAAATCCACGTGTGCTGCACGAGTACAAGTTTAATTTCCTGCAGGAGATTTGCCAGCACGAGCACTATGTGCCACTCAATCTTCCATTTGTACTAAACCCCAAGAATCGTCCGCCTGAGCTGCTGCAGCATTTTACGCTCTCGGAGCAGTTTTGTCGTCAGCATTTCCTCTCGGGTCTGCTGCTGCAGGAGCTTAAGAGCAGCCTCAACGAAGTGGGTCACGTGCGTCGTCATGCTTTGTCCATATTTAAGGATTTACTAGCCAAGCACGAGCTGGATGCACGCTATCAACAGCGCGGTCAGCTGTCTAGGATAGCTCTGCTCTACGTGCCTTGGCTGGGCATTGTCATGGACAATCTGCAGCGCATTGATGATCTGTCGGAGTCCGGTGCCTGTACACCCAATGGGCATGTCTATGCGGACTCTGCCTCGTATACAAAACGATTGAGCTGTTCCAGCAGCTACGTTTTTAGTAAGGAGTCTTCGACCTTTGGCTCGTTGACCTCCACGCCCCGTTCCAAGAATCGCTTGACTCTCCACATCGATCAGCCGAGTCCCTGTCGCACCTCTATGCACATTAAGGAGCAGAACTATCTCGCTGCCATCGCTGGTTCTGCCATTAGCAATGGTGTGTCCAATCTGTCACTCAATTCCAATTCGGACTCAGGTGTAAGTAGTTTTAAATTGTTGATCCTTTTATTGCCTTTACTAACGTTTAATCCCTTGTAGCACTCGCAGGACACGACCACAATTGGCGCCTACACAAATGGTGAAACTGATGTGGCTCTGCGTAATGGACACAATCGTTCAGTGAGCGTTACTCATGCCCAAATCCTTGCCAGATGCGATAAGTTCAGTGCTGCTGAGAGCAAAGATCTCTTGCTCGGTTTCCTGTTCATAGTGAAGCACTTGTCGCAGGATCAAATGGTTGGCTGGTGGCAGAACTGCAATGAAACCGAAACCTTTCAGTTTCTGTCGATTTTGGATTTGTGTCTGCTGCAGTTCCGTTATGTGGGCAAAAAGAACGTGGTCCTTGCCACAGATGCGCGTGTAACACGACCCACAAAGGCCCATACGCTTCCTGCACGCACAGCACCACCGCTGCTGGAGAATGGCAACGCGGAGCCGAGCACTGGAACACTCACACAGACGAGGGAACATTTGCTAGAAGATATGGACACTTTAGCACGATCTCAGCAAGCACTGTATGAATCCAATCTGGCCACTGAAGTTGGCATGATTATACTAGACTGTCTGGGTCTCTATGTGCTCCAATTCCGGCACCTACTGGCCGACAGTTTGGTGCTACCCAAGCTAGCTCGTGTCTACTTGCGTTTCCTGCAGCTGGGACAGTCGGAGCGTCTCTCCAAGCACGTCTTTGCAGCACTGCGAGCATTCATCAACAATTACTCCATGGCATTGTTCAAGGGGAATGCCATGCTCTGTGGCCAGATGGTCTACGAGCTACTCAAGGCCTGCGACAGCCGTCTGGTGGATATACGCCATGAGTCCTGTGCTGTGCTCTATCTACTCATGCGCAGCAACTTTGAGTTCAGTGGACGCAAGGCCTTGACTCGAGTGCACTTGCAGGTGATCATCTCGGTGTCCCAGATGATTGGCAATGTGATTGGCTTGAACAATGCCCGCTTCCAGGAGAGCCTGTCGATTATCAATAGCTATGCCAATAGTGATAAGGCCATGAAGGGCACTGGGTTTCCCATGGAGGTCAAGGATCTCACGCGCCGTGTGCGCACCGTGTTGATGGCCACGGCTCAGATGCAGGCCCATCACATGGATCCAGAACGACTGCTGGAACTACAGTATTCATTGGCCAATTCGTATGCCTCCACACCAGAGTTACGCCACACTTGGCTGGTGACCATGGCACGGAATCATGAGCAGAATGGCAATTTCTCAGAGGCCGCGTGTTGTCATCTTCACATTGCGGCACTCATGTGTGAATATCTGCGTCTGCGTGGTGGCTGCACACTGAGCTGGTCCTCGACGGTATTTGGTAAAATCTCTCGCAATATTCCATTAGATGAACAGGGACTCAAACTGGACGCGGGTGCACAAGACTCACAGTACACGGAGCAAATGCTGCTGGAGCAGCTGAAGCAATGTGTCGACTTCCTCGATCGTGCCGAGCGTTTCGAGTGTCTCAACGAGCTCTACAAACTCATACTGCCTATCTATGAGCGTGCTCGGAACCATACGGAGCTGGCTCACTGCTATGAGCATCTTGCACAGGCCAACAACAAGATCGTGGAGGTGAATCGTTCGGGAAGACGTATGCTGGGTCGCTTCTACCGTGTGGTCTTCTATGGAATGGTACAAATTGGTCTATCCAACTTAATAAACATATACTAACTTATTTCATGTTTTGCAGATGTACTTCGAGGAGGATCATGCCATTGAGTACGTCTACAAGGAACCAAAACTCACATCCCTCAGCGAAATCTCCGAGCGTTTGGCTAAACAGTATAAGGAAAAGTTTGGTGCCGATGTGGTCAAACTAATTATGGATTCATCGCCGGTAAGAGCCTTTAAGAATCATACCCAATTTTATTGGACTACAACAAAGTATATATATTTTCGCTGATGAATACGCTACATTTTTAGTTTCGTACTAAAGCTCACAGAGCTCATGATCATTCATCTGTTTTATAGTTGCTTTTAGGGGTTTTCTAACAATCTAAGGTTGAATGTTAAGGTTAAATGAATTACAATACTTCACATATGGAACAAAGTTGAACTAGCTCATTTAAATAGATACTCATTGAATTGGACGTCAGTGTCTTCACCTCGCATTAGGCTTAGGCGCTGTTTTGAACTCAGTGTTAAATAGTTTTAAATTGTATTAATGGAATTTGTTGCTTACACGCTTCACCTCCGATTGTCGCATCTTGGAGGCTTGTGTCATTCGTGGGACGACAACTCGTGTAGTTGCTCCTGTTGCACTAAGCTTTGTGCCCCCAAGCGTGGCTCCTGTGCCGACTGTTGAACGTGGCAAGGTGGAAATCTTGCTGTGTTTGGTACTGATAGAAATAAGGCTATTTGTAAGAAAGCTCACAGGTAAACCAAGTCCTTAACTTACCCGTTGAGGTGCTCCGATTGATTTTTGGCCAAGGAACGGCTTTCAATCTTACAATTGGACTTCAGAATTTGGCTGGTTGTCATTTCGGGCATATGATTTTTAACTAGACCAGATTTGTTTGGTAATTCTCGGGCCAATGTCTTGGCTCGATTACCCGTGACGTAGAGCTGTTCGCCTTGCTTCTTTGTGGGTGCTGCACTGGGCACGCCCCCTCTGCTTGGGGAAAGGAAGCGGGATCTCTGCAGTTTGCTCTCTTTCTCCTTGTGCATGGCTGCCTTGCGCGCATTCGAATTGCACTTCATCTGAGCCACTTTGTAGAGCTTGGGAAAGACAGAGCTGACATTGGTTGTGGTCGTGGACATGGCAGGAGTGCTGGGTGGTACATTTAATACGTAATCTTCTCTGGGTGTGACCTGCATCTGCATCTGATCAAGATCCTGTTCTTGATCGTCCGTCAACATCTCAGTGTCGTTGATTTCAGTTAGTCCGTAGGCTTTCTTATGATCAAATTCTGGCATAAACGAATCCCATTCGTAACCCGATAATGCATCATCTTCGTTGCAGGAAACCTCATGATTCTCAGGGTAGTGTTCGTTTTGGGTGTCTATGATGGGCATAGGAACAGCGGCGGCAGCAACGGCAGCGTCAGCGGCTGCTGCTGTTCCAATTTCTGAACTGACCATTGGCACCTCGGGTGGGGCCAGTCCCAATTTGTGGCAGAGCTCCTTGAATGCATCCTGATAGCGTGCACCGTCATCAGTGTTGATCAGCTTCTCAAAGGCCTTTATGTCCTCAATCTGACGCTCGATTTCCAACTCGGTGTAGCTGTGCTTTCTGGGAAGAGCCGTACATCGGGGACAGATTGACGACTCCTTCGTCTGACCCTTGTCACTCAAGGCTGCACACATTCGATTTAGAAACTGAGCAGCCATGTTAAGGCCTGTCCGAGACTTTTTGTTGCCGATTTCCACATGAAGACCAGATGCCAGGCAAAGATTCTCATCCAAGGAAGTCCTACTCACTACACCCGGCATCATGAAACGCACATTGATGCCTTGGGCATCCGGTGACAAACTGAATTGTATCGAGGAGAGGGGAAAATTGTGATTACCCAATTGATCCATTAAATTGAGGAGTTGTCGCTGGACACGATTCTGTGTATCGTAATGCGGTATATGGGCAGTGTCTCCGATAATTTCCTGTCTGACAAGCGTTGTGGTCGACGTACCCAATTCCTCCTTCTTCTCCTGACGTTCCTCCTCCTCATCCCCGCTGCTCTTCTTGTACGACGGAATAAACACAGCTGCATTTGGATTAAGCGCTGATTCGCTTAAGCTGTGACTATCGTCGCTATTCGACTGCAGCGATTGTATGAAATCCTTGAGGTACTGCTGATGCATCTCACCTCCACAATCCATATTAACTACTCCTCGCAATTGGATTGAAGGAACAATGAAAATAAATCAAATAACTAATGAATATGGTAGAAAACTCGTAACGTAATTTTGGTACTATTGCTTTTGCACTCTGGCAGCTTACAAATAATTTACTATTTGTATTGCGATTAATATAGTTTATGTTTACAATTGTTGTTTTGTGATATATATTTGTACTTTTTTTAATAGTAACAAAATATTAGGCTGAAGTAATCCGAAAAACTCAAATGTTGCTTGGGGGCAAGCGACGTCGCCATCTGTCGATCAACTTTTTCCAAGCAGCCTATGATCGAGAGCGTGAAACTCTTTTGGGGTGGCGCCATCTAGTGTTATATTGCGGTAGACCAACTGATCGTTTGACGAGCTTTCGCTACAGTGGTTGGAGTCTGAAATATAATGGTTTTTCGTGTTCGTTGAGTTTGTCGAAATGGAACTGACTAAAGAGAGATGGATTCTAGACATATAAAATTTGAATTGCGATCAACTAAATTGATTGTCCAGAGTCTAGGAAGGTATTATCGCATTTATTAAGCGACTACATTCATAATTTTAATAGTTAATGCTTTAAAGCTTATTTTACAACTAAATCTTTTCCTTATTACAGGTAAAAGTAGACGAATTGGATGCCAAACTAGCCTACATACAGGTGACGCATGTGATACCCTTCTTCAGCAAAGACGAGCTTGATCAGCGGCTGAATGAATTTGAGCAGAATCACGATGTGGACACATTTATGTATGAAACACCCTTCACCAAATCTGGTGCTGCACGTGGCAGCGTTGAGGAGCAATGGAAACGCAAGACTGTCATTAAAAGTGAGTTAAATTCACTACTATCAATCTGAGTAGTAATTACTAATCATTGTCTGCTTGCAGCCCAATACTCGTTTCCCTATGTGCTGAAGCGCATACCTGTCAAGTCCCGGGAGATTATTGAACTGAGTCCCATTGAGGTGGCCATCGATGAGATGCAATCAAAGGTTTCAGAGCTGGAGGAGATCATTCTACCGCCAGCAGATGTTAAGAAGTTGCAGTTGCGTTTACAGGGCAGCGTTGCAGTTACTGTGAATGCAGGTCCTTTAGCCTATGCACATGCCTTCTTGGATGCCAAGGTCATAAATAACTTTTCGTTGGATCGCGTTGAAGATCTCAAAGATGTTTTTCGGTAAGTTAACAAACTGTCAAACGAATTCGGTTAATAACTTGTAATTTACTTCAACCAACTAGCGATTTCATTGGCGTTTGTCATAAGGCATTGCGTGTGAATGAGCGCATGATCAGTGCAGATCAAAAGGAGTATCATCATGCACTCAAGGAGAACTATGAGAAACTGTGTCAGGCACTCAGTGAGTTACTTCAAGATGAATCGTTCCAGCCGCTTGGCGATGATGCCGACGCCGCAGCCCAGCGCAATAGCATGGCTTTATTCAATGCGATCAGTGGGGCCTCACATAACTCAAGTACTGCTTAAGTTCAGTTAAAACAAAAGCAAACAAAACAAAAAACAATACCAATATTTACACACACATACGCACAGCTACTAAAATGGTTTTTACTCAAATACTCAAATAACAAGCCAAGTAGAAGTCTAATACAAGTAGCCTTTATAAACTTGTTTGGTGTTCCTTTTGTATGATGTTTGATGTATGAAGTATGATGTTTGATCTTTGATGTTGTCGTTATCGTTGTCACGTTGTAAACGTTGCCGTTGTTCTTTCTCTGGCAGCAGGTAAACTGAGAATTTCGTTTCGTCGTGTCTCATCTAACTGTTAAAAACGCGCATCTCTGTGACTAACTAACCAAAGGTATTTGGCCATTACTAATCAGCCTCCAAATAGCAAATGCAATACTAATAATAAAACAAGCAACTAAACAACAATAATAACTCATACTAAAACCGCTTTGAAACCCTTTCCCCTTGAAGAATTATGCATTTAGTAAATTCATTATTTAATCATATTTTATTTTTAATTTCTGTTTTAGGTTTTGGTTTTGCCGTTTACTAAAGCCCAAATGCAAACCGTCAAATACCAAAATATATCCCACATACAACACATACAAATACACGCACACAATCCAACCACGACCAGTTGACCAAGTTGCAGTACACTCGAAAAAATGCCACATGTACTTGTTGATTTTACATTAACCTAAGCATAAACGATATGAACCTTAATTGTTGTTAAATTATACATATAAAACTGTATATATATATAGATTGAGCTTAACTATGATTGTACATTTTAATTTATATTTTTTATTTTAATTATTACGATTCCAGTGTCTGATAAAGAACTATATTTAAATATATTCATAATATACTTAATGTTTAGTAATCGCAATTAGATCAAATCTGCTAACTTTGTGTCTTCTTCAAAAACTCAAACGGCTAAAAACGAAACTGTTTAATAATTTAATTATTATATGATTAACTTAAATATTTAGCTACACAAAAAACTTAATTTTAACTGTAGTACTAAGTTCCAGAACAGAAGCAACAGAACTTACCAAAGTATTCAAAACAAAAATCGATAAAGAAAACTATAAAACAAATACATGAATATATATTTACATGCATTTTCTAGTGAAATCGAATAACGAGTAAATAAAATCAATGTTAAAACCCAAAGCTAAGTTGTTTATAAAAGTTAAAACCCAAATTTAGGTGGTTTATATTGCCCTTTTATTTATATTTATTTATTTTCTTCACTCTAATACCTCCTGTGTACAGATTTGAGTATCTAATGTCTATCTCCCTTCCATACTCGACGCGGTTTGTGCGAACTTGGAGCACAAAACTTGACTTCAGTTTTGATTCCGTTTAGTCTACAAATGAGACGATGGCGATATGTTAAAAACAATTACAATTTCCGCTTGTTTTATGTAAAACTATAGTAAATAAGATCCCATGTCACTTAGTTTCCTATACATCTACATATATAAACTATATATATATGTGTTTGCGCTTAAATTAACGTCCCATATGTCTAATCTGCGTGTCTATTGATACCTAATCATCTTCTAGTTATTGTCATCTTTTAAAAGGCTCAAGCGCTGAAAAAATTAAAGAGTATATATAAAATACAATATAGTGTATATTGGGTTTGTAGTTCACCTTCTGAGCCTCTGTTTGACGCATCAGGGATGTGTATGTGCCACGTGGTGCCAATTTTTGAGTGCCCTTCTTGTTGGACTGACCCAGACTCTTGCGAGGCGTAGGTCGACCCTTAAGCGACTTTTTACTGCAAGCGAAAAACTGTAAGCTATAAAAATTAGAGGGCTGACATTCAAAAACCTACTCTTCCTGTTTGGCGTTGCCAGACCTTTGGCGTATCTCGGTTCGACTGCTGGCGCCCGACTTGACGCGATTCCAACCGCCCACAGTGGGAATTTTGGTAACCTTAGTTTGCTTTAGCACCGAAACGCTCTCAGTCCGATTACTTAGATCAAGAGTGGGTAACTCCAGCTGCTTTTTGGTTGGTGTGCTAATGCCCGAGATGCCCGAAACGCTGGAGCTCAGTTTGTGGAGCCTGTTGATTTCATTGCCCACCGGAGACGATGTGGAAGACTTGATGCGTTTGGGTTGTTGCTCTGGCTTGGCATCGGAATCAATGGTATTTGTGTTGGAGGTACAATTGGTAACCTCGGGCTGTTCATTCCATTCCATCTTGTCGTTGAGCACATCTCCCATGCGTGCCATAAAATTGGCAGCCAAGACATTGGGCAATCTTCGTGGCATGAAGGAGCGCTCGCTCATCTCCAGGTGCAGGGATGCATCCTGGCACAGATTCTCGTCCAGCATGTGCTTGGTCAGTGTTTCCTGCTCACCCTTGAACTGCACATTGATGCCCTGTCCATCGGGTGATAAACTTACATCGATTGCCTTCAGGGGCATGAACTTGTTGCCCAGTTGATGCAGCAGCTCAAAAAGTTGCCGCTGTGCGTGCAAGTAAGAGGCGTCCCCGACGATCTCTCGATGAGCCAACGTTGTGGTCGATGTGGTTTCCGATTTCATCTTCTCGCCGTTGATACAATTGTGCTTCGGTATCGGAATCAGGTTCGGGTTCGGGTACTGCTTGGGGCTGTGGGGGCTTGTGTTCGGATTCGAATTCGGAGTAGTTTTCGAACTGTTCTTCTTATAAAAAGGTACAAACTCCGATGCTAAGGGATTTAGCGAAAGATTTGGCAATGATTTACACGGTAACTCCTGCTTGTTTTCAATACTGTGCTCCATTGTTATGGATTGTAAAACCAACTCTGAAAGGATTTGCGATATATACAAGTACCATATATATATCTAAATAGTGATTTGGTTTTCGTGTGCAGATGGTATACAATCTAACAATTTTATCTTTGTCTTCTATGTGTAAAACTGTATTTTGTATGATAAGTAGGTAAGAAAGAATTGAGTGTTTTAAATGATCGAAAATTCCAAAGTTCCTAAGGGAACTGATAACTTTCTCCAAGTATTCCTGCTGTGTAAAACACATGCCAAAATCCCAGAGTTGTCTACAAATACTCTATAAATTACATTCAATCCCTCGCTGATTAGTAAAACTCTTGGTCGCTTCAATTTGTATTTATTATTAACAATTTGTTTGTTTAAAATTATTTAACAATTTTGTTTTTCATGCGCGAATTTGTTATTCAAATTTTTGTTGGTTTTTCTTTTTTAGAATTTGTTGCAAACAAAACCATAAAATTAATTAAATTATGAACGGAATTTGGCCAAAAGCGCGTGAGTGGGGGGTGGGGGGAAAGCAGTCAATCAATCAATTAATCAAAGTATCAATCAATGCCTCGTTTTTAATGCTACATAAATATTTGATTTTCCTGTTTTTCTTAATTTTCATTTCATTTTTCTCTTATTATATAATTAGAATTACAAACGCACATTGGGATTTCGGGAGCGCACAAAGTTGAGCAGCTCATCGGAGTCCTCGCAGACGAAGGGCTTGATGTGGTGGCATGCCACATCGTGCCACTTGATGCCATCATTGTAGAAGTTATTCAAGATGGACAGACAGCTCTCATCGTTGCCCTGGGCTGCCTCACGATTATCAGGCTGTGGTTGATTGTAACCGCCCGTTTGCGACCAATCACCTGTGTTGCGCTGCGACGTAGGTCCAATCTTGCCACCCGATCCCGACCAGAACCAACCGTTCTCATTTGGTGGCTGCAGATCGGGTCTGTCGCAGCCCGCAAAGTTGCACTTTCTACCCGATGTCCAGATATAACGCACATTACCGCGAGCTATGCGCTGCTTCACGAAATCATTCTCCTGCGGCGTCTCTAGCGAAACGGCGTCCATGCAGTGCCTGCGGCAAATGTTACGTGCATCCAACCAGTCCACCTCCAGGCTACGTGTCGGTGCATGCTCCCAGCTGAAGAAGTACGAGTGCGATACCCCGCGTGCATCCCGGTAGGTGGCGTGGCGCACACGATTGGCGCAACTCCTGGGGTCTGGCAACGCCAGGCGACGCTGGGCGAGCGCCACCGTAACGCTCACGGCCAGTAGCAGCAATGTGCGTAGCACAAACATTACAAGTGGGCGTGGTTAAATCTAAAAAACGAGATGAAATCAAGTGATTCCGATTAGTTTCGATTTGGAACTGTCTCTGCAGCCGCAGCGAGCGACTGACCCAACGAGTGTACGGTGGCCCAACCCATTTCCGGTTGACTGGGCCGCGTCTCGGCAAGCGTTTATGCAAAATCAGTGATTGGAAATACTAGATCTGTCACAGCTATAGATTTGAGCGATTTTGACTAATTCATTTGTTGTCTCTGAATTGTCCACAAACGACACAATTTGTTTTTCCATTTTCATTTTCATTTTTTCGCCTAATTGAGTAGTTTTCCATTAACGATTTTCGGGGTTTGCCAAACGGCCTTGTCTCTGTTAATCTCGGCCCTATTTCGTAATCATGAGAACTCTACAATGGATGCCATTTACCATGTACCGCCTGGCAACAACAAAACTTTGCTCTCTTGATTCACTCGACTCACTCAACTCCCCCAACTCCCCCCTCAATGCAAATTACTCGATTGTTTTATGCTTTTATCTGTTAACAACAAAAAAACCTTAATAGTATGGCTCAAGCCAAAGAAAATTGTATGCAAATTTTTATGGCTTTGATGATGAGTTAACATAAAAGTGTTTATTAACTACAATTAGATCCGGAATGAAAATTATTTTACAACAAAGTATGATGAGAAGTCATTCAATATGTTGGTAATAGAATCGCATTGACCTTGAAGGTAGAATCGGATTTTTACAGCTTTAGTAGTAGTTAAGATACAAGATATTTAAATTTTAGTTAGGTATGAACAAGGGAGATATATTAATAAGGGTTGATTTTACAGATATTTCTAAAATAGTAACAATACTTCCAACAAATTCTAAGTAAAATATATACCCTGTTAATTAACACTCTTTCAAGCCTTAAAATCTATCAAAAGTCTTGCCAATATCTAAACCAATTTGCTACCTAAATTAACATCAATTTGGCCTCTTTACACTTTTAATTGCTTTCTGCTTTTATTTTAATTATGTGCTCTATATTCTAGTCACAATTTGAAGCCCTCTTTCTGGCCAACTTTCTAGCACTGCTTTTTGAAGCTATTTGCCGCTCATACAGTAGTTAGTACACAGGTTTTTGGCCACACATAAACACTTGACCTTTACCTTTACCCAGTTTCATGTTAGACCAAAGCGAGACTCAAAAACTGACCTAAGACAATGCTAAACTACACTGCACTACAAGAGAATGAAGTCTAAACTTGTTGAGCTGTCAAATGGAATTCACAGAGGCAGGGCACATGCCATACACGCTGGTTTCTAGCTATTAAACTCTAAGACTGACTTTGCATACCAACTACAAATACAAATACAAATAGTTTTTATTTTCGACTCTTTCAGACTCTGTAGGTTTAATGGAGAAAGTTGCATTGCTGACTTGTTGTTGTTGCTGTTGTTGTTATGGCTGATTGTTTTTGGGCCATATATTACTGACTTGGCCGACACTTCGAATGTCTCTGCAGCTTGTGTCTTCCGTCTGATAAGACGCAAAGATTTTGCTTTTATTATTATTGTTAGTATTTTATTTTTGTTATTTTTCTGTTAACTTTTTATGCCGTTATTGTTGTTGCTGCTACTATGTTGTAATTGAAATTTCAGGTTGCTTCACTTGCATCTTTTGTGTTGTATTTCATGTTGGGCTAATTGTCGTGGGTAAAAAGTGAAAAAAGAAGGCCCAAAGTGATGAAAGCCAGACAGAAACCAACTTGAATTCGAAGTCGCACAATTGTTGCCTCTTAGCGTTGTTGTTTAAGAGGCCAATTCGATTTTCGGTTAACGTTTAACGTTTATACATTGTTATGCAATTATTGAATATATTTTGGTTTTATACACTTTCTGTTGTTTTTTTTCGATTTTGTTTTTTTGGCTTCTTTTTTTTTTGGTGTTTTGTCTGCGCACTTGTAAATTGCGTGGATCAATGTTTTTTAATTTTTTATCCGAGGGAGAAAGGCGGAATAATTGTAAATAAATTCATATATGACTAATATGCTTTTGATGTTGCTCTTCAGCTTAAACGCCACTTAGTTCCTTATATAAGTGGTGGGAAAAACAACAACAAATGCAAAAAAAATATATAAATAAAACCAATAATAATTCAGCCTTCAAAGCGTGCTCAATAGCCAAATAAATTGTACAACAACAACAGCAATTTAAACATCAAAATTTAACTGATTCAAATTTGAGTTTGAGTTTTTAATGTGCAACATCTGTGCGAAATTCCAACATCGAATATTTAATTCCGTGCCAAGCGCCGTTTGTGCAGCTGCATTCCTTGATCAATTGCCACATCCCATGCAGCTCCTCAAACCCTCCAGCCCCCAAATCCCTGCAGCTACACCTCCACCTCCATACGTCTATAAATCTCCGGCTTAGACAGTTTATATGGCTAAAAAAAAATAACTACAGACTAATCACAACGGGTTTTCTTTCACACTCGTTGCAATTTGGCTTCTTCAATTTATTCCTTCACAGCAATGACTGAATATACCCTGTAAAACGTGAAGGTTGATGAGCTGGCGTACCATTCCTTCGCAAGTCAATTGAATTTTATGTAGAGTGCCATTTTTATATACTTTTAGAGGGTATTTCTAGTTCACTCTAAGCTTACTTGCAGATTATTTATGCATCACGAGCTTTTAATTTGCCAATCATAAAACACTTCAGTTTTTTTTGGTAGCTTGTTTAAAAATTTTACAAACCACGAATTAATTTGCCTGCTCAAAAGCTGTTAATTAATTACAACTGTTTAAAATTTAGCTATAATATTTATGCTTGATTAATTCGTAACGCATTTCTGGTCTTACACAGTGTCGAAATATTTACAGGTAATTGATTGTACCGCTAGTAATTAAAGGGATTTTAATTGAAAATGTGCGAAACAGAAACACTATTTAAATTAAAAATTTTAATAGGAAATAAATAAGTTTTTCGATGCCTAGCAAAGCTATTTGTTTCTTACAACGTATTTAGACCCCGTACTCTAAAAGATAGTAGAGGGGTCTATTAAGTTTGTCAGAAGCGAAATGTGCGTAACAGGCAGCGCCAGCTCATTTAAGGAGCGGACAAATACAAATGCACACATTTAAGTCACTTGGCCACTAACAATCACAGCAGCAGACTCCCACTCTCTGCGCTAATTGCGCTCAGAGATCTCTGCTACTGTTTGATAAAAAATGGCTAAAAATTTACTTAAAGTAGCTACAAAGTAATGAAAATTGGAATCCCAATAAATTCAAATTATCAACTTTGAATGCTCATTTCTCAGCCAAATGAAGTGATAGTTTGAAACGCGTTGCCTTTTTAGACTCTAGACAACTAGTAGCATCGATTCCGTGCAAAAAATCAATTTTCTAAATTCGACCCCATTTTGACAAATTTTGCAGTGTTACCCCTTTGCATTTTTGTCAAAAATCGTCAAAATTTAAGATTGCGATTTTTTGATGCCAATCGATAGTCCTAGTCCTCCCGAGTCCAAAAAGTCATACCAATCGAAAATCTGACGTCTGAGTCCCAAAATAATCAATATCAAAGTTGCATAGTTTTGACTTTTTGACTTTGCACTGAACAAGAAAGCTTTCTTCCAAGCATTATGTTAAGAAACGATTATAATATTGATTGAAATCGATAGTCCTAATCGTCCCGAATCCAAAAAGTCATACCAATCGAAAATCTGACGTCTGAGTCCCGAAATATTCAATATCAAAGTTGAATAGTTTTGACTTTTTGACTTTACACTGATTTCTTTCAAGCATTATGTTAAGAAAGCATTATAATGTTCTTAGTAACAATAATTAACAGGTTATTAACTAGCCTAAGCAGACTCCCACTCTCTGCGCTAATTGCGCTCAGAGATCTCTGCCGCTCTTTGTTGCCAACAGAGCGCACAAACGGTTCGTATGATTGTTCGCTGTCAACTATGGCGCTAACAAGAAGTTCTCTCTGTTTACTGTTTACATATGCTCCCGAGCTCTATTCTCTGTAATTGAATTTAAATTACAGTCTGTCGCTTGCTGCTGATTCTGATCGCCTGGTGTTTGACACAAAGAAATCTTCTATTTTGGCCTTTAGTAGATTTTTTTGCTTGACCGCTGCGATCTGCAGTGCCCAAAATCGTTAGTAATTCTTGCTGAAATACCAGGCCAACAGAAAAATCAGCAGGTCGCTATACAAAAATTTTTGGAAATTAACATTGCCTTAACAGTTGATTAACATTACATTAACAGTGCATTTACAGTGCATTAACAGTGATTTAACAGTGCGTTAACAGTGCATTAACATTGTCTTAACAGTGCATTAACAGTGCATTAACAAAGTATTAACATCGAATTAACAGTGCATTAACATAGCATTAACAGTGCTTTAACAGTGCATTAACAGTGCATTTACATTACATTAACATTGCCTTAACAGAGCCTTAACATTGCCTTAACATAGCCTTAACAGAGCTTTAACATTGCCTTAACAGTGCTTTAACAGTGCATTAACAGTGCCTTAACAGTGCTTTAACAGTGCATTAACAGTGCCTTAACAGTGCTTTAACAGTGCATTAGCATTGTATTAACAGTGCTTTAACAGTGCATTAGCATTGTATTAACAGTGCTTTAACATTGCATTAACAGTGCATTAACATTAATGTCGCTTCCTGCTGATTCTGTTCGCCTGGTGCAGCAGCTAGAAAAATCTTCACTTTTAGCTGATCAATGTTGTTTTTCGCTAACAGAACTGGTACTGCAAACAGAATTAACTGCTGTTCGCTGTGCACAAAATTATTTTGCTTAAATTGGGCACTTGTAAATTCTGTTGTATCTTACTGTTGATTTCTTTTCGCCTGAGAATTCAACTGGGAATTTGCATATTCCAGCTGTAATACCAAGCAAACAGAACTTTCAGTAGATCTCAAATCCAAAATTCAAATTAAACAAGGAGTACAGGGCCTTTGACAGTCAGCTCGCTCGTCTGTAGCCTGTCTTACTTGTTTCCAATTTGTTTGCTACAGTAATTAACCAAAAACTATGTTTAATGCTGTGTTTAGATCAAGGAACTATAGAAACTGCGCTTTGTTATATAAATCCATTTAGCAGGCACTGTTGGAGCCAATCGAAACTGGGTCTATTGATGCGATTGTTGCTTCTAATTGATTGACAGCTTTCTGTTAGTGGGAAATCATTTAAAAAGCGGCTCATTGTTTTCCCAGAGAAATCAGTTTGTTTTGGTTTGGTTTGGCCAGTGAGTAGTTGTTTGTGTTTGTGAGTGTATTCATGAGTACTCATACTCATACTCGTACTCGTATGTAGAACGCCAGCCTGAGACGGGTTTTAGCCATGTTATAGCCATGATGCACCGATGACAGCAATTATAAAGAAGACGGATTTGCCAACCACCAACTGGTCGTCACCAGTTGTTATTATTGTTGTGTTGCTGGGCGTGTTTCTTGGCCAAAAGTAGGTCTGCTGCAAGACTTTGTTTGGTGCTAATTAGAAGTGTTTGGCAAGAACAGCTTGTGCCATGTCATGGGGTCAAAACCGAAGGCAGCTCAAGGATGCTCAGTCAAAGAGTTAAGAAAGTTGTATGCGGATGCAATTGCAGTGTCGTTTAATTGCCAGGTAGGTAGGCAGGTAAGGCAAAGAAGCCAGACAGCCACGAGTAAACAAAGTCAAAGCAGCGAAGAAAAAAATAAAAATAATATGTAGAAAAACTGGACAGACTGTGGAAGAAAGTCAGCCAAGTTGCAAGCGAGTTTATGATCGCCCCAGACACAGGTGGCGGCACAGGTGCGACAGGTGAGACAGGTGCGACAGTTGCCGCGGGACGCCAGCAAAGGAGCTGCTGTCAGGTTGGTCACTACAAGAAGGTGTGCGTTACTTTTACTGCAACTCCGCTCAGCTCAGCATCGACTGGAGTTCAGGTTCAGGTTTTGCGAAAAAAGCAACAAATAAACAGCTAAAATAACAATAACAATGTCAGTTGGCGCACCACGAAATGATAGTGAAAATATTTGCTGTTGTTTTGTATTTTTTGGTCATATGCCCATATGGTAACTATATAAAGCTGTTCAGGCGACTCTTCTGATGTCTGGCAAACTCGCTAATGACTTAAGCAAACTATCGACTCTAAGTGAAAGGTATGAAAAAAAAAATAGTTAATTCATTTAAATCAATCCCTAAATTATGCTCAGCATCTCTTTGGCGCCTACAACAAATTGTCACAGTGGCGTAGTCAGCAATTACTTTAAGAGGGGTCACTTCCGTTGAGTGTCTAATTTGATTTGAGTTGTAGATTGGCCACTTTTGTTTTCTTTAGCAAACTCCACACCCCCTCACCCCCCCTCGACTCTCCACTGCCTACGCCACTGTCAACGCGTGTAACTTTCCTTTGGGAGCCGAGATCGCGAGATCTCTGCAATTGTGCGACTTTCGCATCGTATTAAAAATAAATTATTTGTTGTCAATTTGGCAGCCTTGAAATTGCAGTTGCCAGTCTTTCAGTTTGTCAGTCTCTCAGTCTGCCAGTCTGTCAGTGAAGACGTGACTTGCGATTTCTTTAGTGGAATTTGGAGATTGCCTGCATTATACAGTTGACTATATATATGTACAGGCATATACTTAGTATGGTCACGATGCTGTACGAAACTTGGCCATCAGCTGTGTTAGTTGTAATTGGCAGCACAGCTGTGAGTACCCAGCAAAAATGTCAAATGCTTTTCTTAACTTGGTCTTATCTGAGCTGTAGAAGGAGAGGAGTAGAAGACTCCATTAGGCTTCCATTATGAGCTTGTTTTATGCTTATTTTTACGACCTCCATAAATGCAGTAGCATTTATTGTTTAGCCATTAACAGACGCAGTTAGCTCATGAGCACCAAATGCCATAACTCGCATTTTCGCAGATTGCAACAAACAACAACAATATCTAAAGAATACAACAATATACATGAACAAACAAAATTTGCATGCAGCTGGAAAATTAGATTTTCCGCTCATTTGCACTGAGAGGCAGCCCGAAAAATAAAAACATGGAAAAACATATTGCGCAATCTTCTGCTTGAATGCATGTAATTTGGTCAGGGGAGGTGTGTGGTGTGTGTGCGGTGTGTGAGTGTGTGTGGCCTAGGTGTGGGTTGTTCTCGCACAGCAGTGCTTTAAGCACAAAACGAGGGCATGCTTAATTACTTTGAGATAGAAGATCACTGTAAATATGGTACCTGAAGTACCCACTGTGATGACTTGGTGTTTATTTAGCTCTTAACTAATCCGCTTGCTTGCCAAATTCTGTCAAAAGTTCTGAGAATTACAGAAGGGGTTTTTACGCTATGCAGTTTAGATAGCCAACCAATCTCTTTTTCATTTAAAAGTAAATAATTATCATACTAAAAGTTCAATCATTTTGTGGCTAACTATGGTATGCCTCTAAGAAGGATATAAGATTAAATAATGTAAACCTCTGCTAATCTTCCAAAAGTTCTCCCAGAATATATGCTTAAATTATTTATTCCTATGGAGTATAATTTAAATGCTTATATACTTTATTAATCCTCAAATCCTGCTGAAGAAAGTCCTTAACGTGTGTTTAAGCTGTTCTTAGATTTTAAAACAAACTATAGATAATTTTAATAAATTCCATATTGAAGTTTTTAAAATGTTAATAAAATTTAACTCATAAAAATATAATCCTTAGATTTTTTATTCTAAAGATAAACTTAACTTATTGAATTTTATATTAATTTCCCCAACTGTTTTTCATAACTTATAAAAATTCCAATATCTAAAACAACTATTTAAATGTTATAAAATAAATTTTTAACAACTTTGTCATTTAACTGTTCAATGAAAAATAAAATCAACACTAATAGTGAAATATTTTAGGGATGTAATGTACGCTTACTAAAACGTAGTTTAATTGACGATTTCAAAAATCACACATAAAAATCCACAGCACAGTTTTCTTTTTCCAATTCAGTTTGAAACAGTTTTTCAGTTAGTATCCTTTAAGGACCTGCTGTAATAATCACCTTGACTAAAATGTAAACACCACCAAAGTCTGAACGCAGCGACGATTGATCAAGTCGAACGTAATTGAGAAACTGATGTACTTAAAATTGTTTTATGTTTTTACAGTTTTTTTTTTTGGAGTGTGGAGACAACCGCACGCAACGCTTCACTTTTACCAACTGAACGCAACGACGATCTTGCCACGGTTTATAGCTTGTCCCCAAAACAAAAACAAAACTGAAAAAAAACAAAGTAAAAAACAATAACAAAAGCAACAACAACATCTGCAACGAACTACAACAAATTGTTTGATGTTCGAACGCGTCTCAAACCGTGTTTGTGTTCGGTCTTGTGACTGTTTCGCTCTCTTTCACGCACACACCGGCTCTCTCTTTCTCACTCACACTCTGGTGATCGCTGTCTGTGCTTATGGCCACAAAGCAAACAGTCAGTCAGTCAGCGCTGTCAGTTAAACCGATTTCCACTCAAAACTTCAGCTTGACATCTCATTGTTAATTGAGTTATGGCCCAGTAAACCGCCTCCTTTAGGCCATAGCTCACTTGGCCAGCTCGTAAGTGTGTCACTGTGCTATGTTCGAGCTGTTGCAGCCAACGGTTGCATGCAACATGTTTGCTCTGCTGGCGTGCTCCTCGAAACAAGTTCGTTGCTTGAGTCTTTTGTTTCTGCCTGTGGCAAACAATTATTATGGAAAATATCTATATAGAAATGCAAAAAGACAAACGATTTGACGCCGTTATTCGCTTTGTTTAAACAAATGATTATTGATTTATTTATTTATTATCATTATTTTCGCTGTTTCGGTTTCGGTTTCAGTTTCGTTTTGAGTTTTTGTCGGCGGCACTCTAAAAAACACTTGCGGCATTTATCGGCATTTTATTTACATTTCGCTTATGTAACTTTTATTTTCACAGTGCTGTCCAAAAGGATGGCGACAGCAGCAGCAGCAGGGGGGCAGTCGGTGCAAAACTGTGTCAATAATGTCAGTAAAATCAATGAAGCGAAATTGCTTCCGGCACAATTTGCTCATCATTAGCCAAACCACAAAATATATAATAAGAGAAACCAAATAAATATTAAGTGATAAAAAGAAATAAAACCAAAGCAAAACAAAGCAAAGAAAAACAACAAATATTTGAAATATATACTATGATTTTTAGTGGCATTAATCGTATCAATATATAGCTACCCTATGTCAGTATTATCATCACAAATATTATGATTAATGTTGTGCCGAGTGTGTGTGTTCAAACTCTTTAAATATTTTAATTAATTTTTATGTAGCCACATTTATGCCTCCCAGCAGGTGTGCATTGTTCATTGCTTTAAAACATAAAACAAATTACTAGATTATCGCATCAATATCAATTCAGCTTCTGATGTTTGTTCACTTTCAAAAAAAGTATTCAAGTTCAGCTGGGGGATTCAATCACAAGGCAAATTGCATTGCACGCACTTTGGGAGTCACAAGCGCATCTTCAAATGCATTACAAACATCGAATTTTATGCCAACAGTGGCTCTAAGGTCATTGAGTACATTAATTTGTATACCCTGTAAATGAAAACGGGGCAGTTGGGGAGCACTTTGTGGGAAATGTGAGGGAAATGTGTAGGAAATGAAGTTGTGAATGTTAATGCATAAATAATTGTACAATTTTATTACTTTTTCTAAGGACAACAGATAGGTAAAAACTTCTACTCTTTAATACAGGGTATATGCTGATAAAGCTCTTCATCTGTGGCATATTGCCATTGTAAGACTGTATTTGGGAACTTTAATTACTTTGTTTATTAAATTGCTAAAGACAAAAAAGGTTTTTAACTACTTTAATATTTACAGGGTATTTTCTTAATATTTTATGTATATTAGGATTTTTTACTCATTACAAAAATTAAGTAAAATTTCTTAAAGATTATTTCATTATACCGTTTTTCTTACAAACTCATATATTTTCTTTAACACCATATTTTACAGAAATCACTTTTTGAGTTAGATAAACTTTATATAAAATTCAGTTAACTACAGAGTAACTCCAAGTCACTTGTGTCTCTTTGAAAGCATCCGCAATTGCTTAATTGCAACTCGTAGATCTCAAGTGACCGCGTCATTTATGTGTGTTCAAATCAATCGAAAATTGAAAACATTGAAATTAAAAAACATAAAAATAATAAAAAATTTCAAACTAAATTGAAAATTGAAAGCTGTTGCCGTGCATCTTCTTACAGTGCGTATTGACTTTGAAGTGATTTATGCAGTATCCACACGGCAGCAGACAAACACACAGCACTGTACACTGTAAAGCGAAGAATCATCAACAGGCATACAAAAATGTGTGAATTCATTAAGTGTGAACATTGCCAAATTGCAGTTTGTTCGATACGATTTAACCTAATGATGGTAACTGAACTTGAACTTGAAGTGGCTCGACTTGAATGCTCAGCGAAACTAGCTGTCAGTTAGTCTGTCTATCAGTCTGTCTGTCTGTCGGTCTTTCAGTCCACCCGTTTGTCTGTTTAACTGGCTGACTTGCTGACTTGCAAAAGAAAATACTTTGAGACCGCCTAGAGAGCAGCTCCTCACGCATTTTGTACGGCTCTGAGTGCAATTAGATTTGAGAAGGGTGTCGGTGAGGCTGGGCATCTGGTGGCGGGGGAGCTGTTACCCCTTACCAAATGACCCCCGACAGCTGGCAATGAAGGCAATTTTAAATTGGGTCTCACAAAACTGGGCTGATATTAAAGCCGCTTACCATGAAGTCAACTAAACGTGGCCTTTACAGTTAACCATTATGATATCACAAGCATACAGTGAAGCTGGCTTATGAAGACTTTAAGAGGTGCTGCCTTAGATTGCTTATAAATAATTTTATGTAATAAAATGTGCCCCTTTCAACGTAGCTTCACTGTGTCTGCAGCGCTTTAAACCCCCTTGTGTAGGCAGCTTTTCACTTTTCTCTCGGCAGCAACCTACACCTGTATTGATGGGCTTAATCAGCTATTTGACATCTCTGTCATTAAGCACGACAATTTTTAATTGCTTTCAAACGAATTGCAAAGTTTTATATAAGATTTCGAAATAACGCGTACTTATTTGGAGTATTGTTAGAGAAATGTTTTCATGTTTAATTTAATTGGCATTACGGCTGCTTATCGTCTGCGAGGGAGCCTTGGATGCAGCACAGAGCCCCATTCTCCCCACTCCTCTGTATCTCCAAATTGATCCCCCTTCATCTCAGGCCATTGGACAAGGTCGTTTGGCGGCAGAATCTTCAAGAAGTGCGGGCACAAAGCGTAAACAATGATAAATTACAATAACATCGTATTATGAGACCATAATTAACTCTGACTCTGGTGGCTTTTTAGAGTCTCTGCTATTGAGAGAGCTAATTAACTTGTCTCTTCATACAGATGTGGCAACTTTATAGCCATAACCCACTGACTGACTTTGCTCTTTTTTGGCCCAACATGTGCCGTACTTTTTTGGGATTCTGTAGCGAACAAACAAAAAGTGGAAAACTCAAAGACTTCAAAGCTCGAAACTCCACACCGAATCAAGTGCACAACTCAACTATTATTTGATTCATGGTTTCGTCACACTGTGCAATCGATGTGATACACTATTTAATTGTCCGAGCAGTTCAAGTTTAAGCAAACATTTTCCATTGACCCTCAGAAATAAATTCGCAACAATTCACTTTAATTGTTATTGTTATTATTATTATCAACATTTATTTCTTTCAAAATCACAAAATTAGAATTCAAAACTTTTTCAAGGATGTGTCTCTTAAATGTTAAACAAACAGAAACTGAAGAGCAAACGTTGTCAAAATATTTAAAGTTTGTGGTAGAGTTTTAAATAGTTTTATGGGGTATATAGGGCCACTATGTTAATTGGAGTCCCTGGTGTCTTTTTGAACACGGGAGCACAGAAACTATTGATTAGTTCAGCGGTTTAAAAATATATATAATTGAAAGCTTAATTTCTTTTTTTATTTCTTTATTTATTTAATTAATTGCTTTCATAGTTGCCCAACACTCGCTGGCCGCTGGGATCGAAGGGACTGCGCAGATGGCAGTCCGCCTTGTAGCGCTTGCCCAGAATATCCACCTCGTAGTCGCCAGTCTTCAAATACTCCGCATCGACATTTTGGCCATCACTGCGTGTTATATAAGCCTGGCCCAGTGACTTGCCCAGCGTATAAGCGTATTCCGCACGTCGTAAGACACCCACGGGCTCTCCGTTGCGGTAGACGCCCTCGAGACCCCAAATGGGCACTTGATCGCGCAGAGTTAGATAAACCAAACGCCTCTTGAGACCCTCCAAACGCTGGCGATCCACTGCCGCACGTCCACGATAGTCGCCAGTCTTGCGACAGGTGAAACCAAGACCTGCCTCCAGTGGGGTGTCATCTGAGCGCAGATCGAAGCTCCACAGGTGATAGCCTTTCTCGCTGCTGAGCGAGTAGAGTGAACGGTAGCCAGCGTTGCGCAGATCCTGTGCTGCTCCGGCTGCCATCAGGGACTTGTAGACCGCGACACAGTCCTGCTTGGGTACGTGGAGCTCGTAGCCGAGTTCACCCACAAAACTGACACGCAGCACTCGTACACCAATGTCCTTGATCTTGGCCAGCGTAGTGCAGTTGGGAGGCAGCTGCTCATCCGACAGCTCACAGTCGATCAGTGGCTGTAGAATTTTACGCGAATTGGGTCCCTGTATGGAAATAACTCCCAGTTCTGCCGTAATGTCCTGCAAGGTCGCCTTGAATCCCTTGCGTCTCATCTCGCCCAGCAGCGTGCTGTATGTGTAGTAGGCAGAGGCACCGCCCGCCACAATGTAGTAGCCCTGACCCTCAAACTTGGGATCGTGCAGCTGCCCCGAACCCGAGGCCAAGCGACTGATGGTCACATCTGCCTCCACACCGCCTGCGTCGTTCAAGGCACAGGTGTAGACAGTTCTGGAAGAAAATTATTTTGAGTATGGTCTTTGCAAGATTTCATGGAAACCACTTACTTGCTGGGATCGCGGTTGGTGTTGGCCGAGAACAGCCAGTCTGCAGCCTTCTGCGCTTGAGGACCTGTAAGCAGCAGCTTGGCAAAGTAGCTCATGTTGAAGACGACCGCGTTGTTACGACAGGCGTGTGCCTCAGCACCGATCTGGAAGGGAAAGAAGTGGGTATCATAATTTGCTCACAAGATGTCTTATCTAGGCATATTACTTACCAGCTCGTGGTGCTCCGAGAAGCTGTTGTACTTGAGATCTCCCTCGAGCACCCGCTCGTAGACGCTGTCCTTGTGGCGAGCGTTGTCATAGCTGCCGTACCAGTCATAGGGCAGCACTGGAGCCGGTTCTACCCTGTTGCAAAGGAAGAAACCAGGTCGCTCCCAGCCCTGTTTCTCCTCCATGAAGGCATTGGCCTTTAGCATTTCGTCGTGCAGTGGATCCTTCTGGAAGTCACGTCCTGCCAGCGGCTGATCGTACTTGAAGACCATGCTGTAGTTCTTCACGTAGCTCTCATGCGACTTCTCTGCAATCCAAGTGGTGGCCTTGCCCTGCTCCTGGGTGAATCGACGCAGATCGAAGCTGAACATGGGCACATCTGGTTGTCCATTGATGATCCACAGGGCTGTTTGCTCACCGCAACCACCGCCAAACATCATGCCGGCAGAGTTGAAGCCACAGTTATGCATCAAACCCGAAACAATAGGATCGGGTCCCATCAGAGGTTTGTGATCAGGTGTAAAGGATTCAGGACCGCAAACCGTGCTCTTCACGCCGTATTTGGCGTACTCGGGGCACAATTTGTGGGCTCCATCCACATGGGTCTCAAACACAGACCAGTCTAGCTCGTAAAGTCCGAAGTGGAAGTCCTTGGCCACCGGATCAAGGAGTATGGGGTTCGGTTCGTAGCCGCCCATGCAAATGGCATCGCCCTGAATGCGGAAATACGTCGAGTAGTCGTGATCTCTGATGTTGGGCAAACCGCGCACACCCGGGATCGATTCCGAGACAATGTAGGCGTGTTTCATAGGCAGCAGGGGCAGATGGGAGCCGTGACGAGCAACCAGATCCCTTCCCCAGACTCCGGTGGCGTTCACTACCGTTTCCGTGCGTATATTGCCGAAAGGTGTGGCCACGCCCACCACCTTCTTGCCACGTGAAGTCTCCTCGACAAGAATCTCCTGCACATCGCAGTTCTCAAACACCTTACCGCCATTGGCAGTCGCTGCTCTCCTCAAGGCCGTGCACAGCATGGCGGGATCCATGACACCATCGCCGGGTGAATAGAGGGCTCCAATGAAGGCCTTCGGATCAAGCAGCGGAAACAGTTTCTGTGTCTCCTCTGGCGAGAGTATTTCGTTCTCAATGCCAAGGGCCTTGCCAACCGTTGCCAGTCTGCGGTACTCATCCAGACGCGTTTCGTTGTGGGCTATGAAAATGCCGCCATTCTGTATCCAACCAGGGTCCAAGCCAGTTTCCGCTTCCAGCTGACGCAGCATGTTCCGGGAGTTGGCCAAGAGCTGAATGTCCACGTCGCTGGGACGCAGACGCCAGAGAAGACCAGCTGTGTGCCAGGTAGTGCCAGCGGTCAGTTGAGCACGCTCCAGCAGCACCGCCCGCACTCCTCGCTTGGCCAGGTGGTAGAGTGTGTGACAGCCAGCGGAACCACCGCCAATTACCACCACATCAGCTGACGTTGGTAGAGTTGGAACTGCTCCCGCTCCCGTTGTGGCTCCCGTTGCTGCTGCGGGTGCATTGCTGGCTAGGAGACGTCTGACATCCTGCCGAGCTGCCTGCTTAATAATCCCAGTGCGCCACATTTGAAATCCAATTGAAAACTAAGCCACATTGTGCTAGAGCAGCTGCCGACGAAGCCTTCCAATCACATTTGGTTCGATCTCTTCTGAACTTTGGGGTCACAGTGGATTGATAAGAACACGATTTGGGCCTGGCTCTTATCAGTCAACAACTTGCCTTCCTCTTAAAATGTAACTAAATCTGAATAGTCTTTGAATTGTTTGTGCTTATCACTGGTTTTGAGATTCGCACCGCCAGGTGGCGCTTTTACTTTTCTAATCAGAACAATTCTATTTGTGAATGTTGTTCAACTAAGGGGACAGTTTTATTTTAATCACAAATCGCAAGGGCTGCTAATGAGCACGTGCGACTGGTTGATACTCTGTACTGTGTTCTGTAAACTATTTGGCTGTCGATAGTAGCTTACCTATTTAGTATTATATTAATTATTTATGTTCTAGATTAAGTACTTAATTTTAAGCAATTTAAATAAAGTTAAATACTGGAAAATGATTTGCAAATTCATACTCTTTAGTCACTTTATTAGGTCGGGCATGCCTGCTTCTCCCTTTTACATACATTCCATACAGCATACCCTTTCACCTGCCGAGTAAGGCGCATAATGACTCAAACTCTGCCGAGTTGCGAGAGAACTTTGAATGCGGCTGCAATTTGTTATTGTTATTATTATCGTTACTGTTATTGTTATTAATATTGTTATTGTTACTTCTCTTGTTGTTTGTGTGTGCTGCAAAACGTGCCATGAAATTCTAATTGTTCAACTCTTTTGGATTGCGATTTCTTGTTGAATTTCAATCTGTGGCTGAAGCCCAAACTGTTGACGCTGTCATCTCATTATGCAATCGAGTCTGCATTGTTAAAGATGCAACACAGTTGTGGCATGCACAACGTGGATTCCACATGTGGAATATGCCTCGTTAATTTCGCATTGTTTGTGTGTGTTTTTCAGCTCGAGCACAGAATTCCTAGAGGTCTAGACCGGCTTTGTTCGTGTAAATGGGCTTTAAAGAAAAATATAGTTATAGAAAAATTATAAATAATAAACATAATGCAAGAAAAGCATTAATCTTAGTAGTAATTTTACTCACCAATTCATCTTAAATATCGGCCATCTGTAGACACTTGATTTTAGGCCGCCTTGTCAACACAAATTCTAATTACTGAATGAATTGGTAAACAATGACACTATGAAGCGATGAGCATTCGTTAGTCATTAATATAAGTGCTAAGTACGATTGATAAGAGCAGAGACAACAGTAATAATTTATTTGATGGCATTCGATAATCTAATTTGAGCCGGGAGTTAGGCAAATCGAAGTGCCCCCATGTGATTGCCATACGTGATGTGTGCACTGTGATAACACGCACTGCGATACGGTGATAACTCTATAATAAAAACAGCCGTAACGAGTATTGTTACATCCGCAATTTAATTTCAGTTAGTGCTCCTTTGTGCGGACAAAATGCCGGGCCGAAATGTTTCGAGGTCGCCGAGTTTGTGGCAACGGGTTTTCCATCGCATCTTTCGGGCACAAGATTTCTATGGCAGCGTTAGACCACTCATCACCATGGCCTTTATATTGGGAATTACACCGTATCATGTTTCCCGGGACTCCTATCACGGCGAGCGCATGGTACGCGAGTCTTGGTATGGATTCGCCAATGCCATTAGCCGTTGGCTAATTTTCGCTTATTGTTACACTAACATAAACCTACGTAATGAATCACTTATCGGCTACTTTATGCGCAATCACATCTCCCAGATGAGCACCCGAATTCACGATGTCGGTGGCATTATCGCTGCCATATTCATCTTTATCGCGCCCCTCTTCTTGCGCCATCATCTTCGCAGAGCCTTTGAGACGATGGTCAGGATCGATCGTCGCCTGAGCCGTCTACATTGTGCAATAGATTATCCTCGCATACAGTTTGAGTCCTGGAGAATGTTGTTCCTCGTTATTACCTTGGATGCAACTATTATTGGAGTTTGTTTGTCTTGCTTTGCCAAAATGGGCGTAAAGGCTTCTTGGGAACTTACCTTCATTATGGTCTATGAGCTAATTACCATATCCATGTCCATTTTCATGTTCTGTTTGCTGGCGCTGACAGTGAGACGACGACTCGCTCGAATGCATACGGTAAGTTAAATGCTTCATCTAAACAATGTCTAAGTTACAAACTAAAGACTAGTTTCTCGATAAACTGAATGTTCTGTTCGCCTGATTTTACAGCTAGAATATTGAAATTGCTAGTTGAATTGTCAAGCGAAAAGAAAACCACAGTCAAATACCAATACATAACGAAATCAGTTGTTTTTGTAAGTTCTGGCAACGCTGCTGCTCGCGGCTTTAAGTTTGCTGCCTGAAAGTATGCAACACAAAACTGAAAGTGTTTCACTGGACGTAAACAGACAAATGCTAATAAGAGAATAAAACAATTCTATTTATAATCTGGCCTTGGCAATTGTCCACCATTGTCTGGACACTATGTTTACGCGTCAATCAAATTGTCATCGCACAATTGGTTTGCTTACAGTGTTGCCATTTTAATAAATTGATAGCTGAATCTGGCTGATTTTTCAAGAAATCTCTAGACAATTTTAAAGAGCGTAATCGGCTTTTTAGCAATATCAAGTTTTTCTAGCTAAACGAGACTCCTTTTTTCAAGCCAAATAGCTATTCGGGCAACACTGTTGATATGCCACGCTTTATAATTACAACACATTATGCATGCGCACAAGGCATCACATAAAAGCAACAACAAACTGATCAGCATATGGAGCAGAGGATGCTGTTCCACTGTCCTCTCTCCATTTCTTCTTTCTTTTCTCTTTCTATCAACAAATCAGGCATTGTCCATACGCCTAGTAGTGCGAAGCAGCTGATTATGACTGGGAATGAGATTGTGTCTAGAGTGTTTGTTGTAGTTTATGCAGATTTGGTTTTGCTAGCCAACTTGTGGCTCATAACAGTGTTGATAACGTGACATGTGGAATAAGATAAAAAAATAGCACGAAGAGACTATATATGGAAATATAAGAGCTTAGAGCTGGTTCTGTTAATAAAATAGTATCTTATTTAAAAACTTAAAGTTGAGATTTAATGTTATTTTTTTTTATTTCGAAAAGTTTTGTGTCAATCATTTATTATCTACACCATAAGCTTCCCATGTGATGAAATATAACTCTGCTGTAGAAAATTCGCACACTTGTTGCTGTTATCTCAGCAGGATGAGACCCTTTCTCTCGGAGTCATAATGAACTTCATAATGACTTTACATCTCGCACACGCTGTTGCTTCGGTTACACTTCCGGCTCTGGGGGCGTTAGAAGGGGTTGGACAATATATTTTTATTGCCGCATATTTTGTTTACGCAATTCTTGCTCGTTCCCGGCTGCAGTTCGAGTTGTCACTTCGAGTGTGACGGTTGTGTGTCCTCGTCGAGGAGTAAATACTAAAAATGTCGAAAACACTTCGTCGTGTGCGCAAATATTTCATATCGTCGCAAGTCTATGAGGCACTGCGTCCACTGTTTTTCCTCACATTCCTATACGGTTTAACACCGTTTCATGTGGTTCGCCGGAAGATGGGTGAATCCTATCTGAAGATGTCATTTTTTGGCATCTTCAACATTTTTGTTTACATCGTTTTGTGCGGCTTCTGTTACATCTACTCGCTGCGTCAGGGCGAGTCCATTGTAGGTTATTTTTTTCGCACCGAAATTTCAACCATCGGCGATCGTTTGCAGATCTTTAACGGACTTATAGCGGGTGCTGTGATTTATACCTCGGCCATTTTGAAACGCTGTAAACTACTCGGAACTCTAACAATTCTACACAGTCTCGATACGAATTTTGCGAATATTGGCATACGTGTAAAGTACTCAAGAATCTTTCGGTACTCGATACTTTTGCTCATCTTCAAGCTGCTCATTTTGGGCGTCTATTTCGTGGGCGTGTTTCGGCTTCTGGTGTCTCTGGGTGTCACGCCCTCCTTCTGCGTCTGCATGACGTTCTTCCTGCAACACTCGGTGGTCTCCATTGCCATTTGCTTGTTCTGCGTGATTGCCTTCAGCTTCGAGAGACGTTTGAGCATTGTCAATCAGGTGAGTGAGCTTCTTCTTTGGTATAGAAGGTTATAATTTAGTAGACTATTATAAAAAAGTGTTTACAAGATTTAAAAACTTTTAACTAATGTCTAAAACGGTGTGGGTTTTAAAGATACTACAACACATGGCTGAGTTAAGAGCACTTTAGTATAATTTCCAACATTTAATACGCAAAAGTTCAACAAACTAATTGCCTGTCAATAAAATGTATGAGCCGTTTTTGCCATACCGGCAAACCTATTTTAACACTACCGTAAACATTCTTGTAACCTTAGCGGTTAGTGTTTGTTTAATACGCATTATCAGCTTCAAAATGTTATACTTTGCATATAATTTGAGGAACTTGTTGACTCTTAGTTCATAACCCCAAATAAACCCAAACCCCTGCAGTTCTTGTGCTCTACTTTGTTGTTCTTTTACGAGTTTATAGCTAACCGGCATCGCTGGCTGAGCTCTCAGAGGTTACTGAACCAATCTTTGCCTTTTTATATGAGCTTCTATACGAGCAGCTATCGCCTTTCACTCCATTTGCCAGTTTTCCACTAAAACAATTAACATAAATTCCTGAAAACATATTGAAGTTCATTCGCGGAAATCGTAAATTTAATTGTGATTACGATTATGGAAACAAAGACAACAAAACGTACGTTTATGAACTCATACCCTTTAATTTTCCAATATTCAATTCCATTTCTGTCTACCCCAACTAATAAGTGGATTAAATATTTGTGAATGAAACACGATGTGGAAATAAAACACTCGTATTTTCCAGTCGGCAACGCGTCAGGTAAATCGCACATTTAATTAGACTCCGGCGCTGTGTGTGGCTCCCCAAGGAGCTGTAAGTAGCATTTACCTGTAAATGGGCACTAATTAAAATGCAACAGTTTAAGTTAATAGGAAAACAAGTGCTTGACATACACGTACCCGTTGCCAAGCAGCATAAAATGCTAGAATTATTTACTTTAAGCCAATGGAAAATGAAATGAAAATGAAAATGAATGAAATGCCATGTGGCCCCACCTCATTACTTTTCCACCGACGTTTGTCTGCGCCGCAGTCGACGCTGACTGCGACGTTGGTAACATGCAAATTGCGGTCACTTCTCGTGTTCAGTTGCCGTGTAAACCTTCAGTCGAGCAGACTTCGAGACGATGGCTAACGAAGCCCCAAGGATGGATGTTGAACAGGATACTGATGTGGAAATTGAGCACCCGAATCGTTTCAAACGTCGCTTACGTCGCTTTCTATCCGCCAAGCAACTACACGAGGCTCTGCGTCCACTCTTCTACATCACCCACTTATATGGCTTGACATCGTTTTATATCGGTTACAATGCTAAAACTGGCCACAGGGAGATTAAGAAGAGCTGGTTCGGTTATGTGAACGGCATACTACACATATTGGTCTATACCGTTTGTTATGTCCTGACAATTTGTAATAATTGCGAGTCAGTTGCCAGTTACTTCTTTCGCTCGAGAATCACTTACTTTGGCGACATGATGCAGATTGTTAGTGGACTAATTGGCGTCACTGTCATTTATCTGACGGCAATCATACCGAAGCATCGATTGGAACAGTGCCTGCAAAAGTTTCACACCATGGACATGCAGCTGCACAGTGTTGGCATCAAGATCATGTACAGCAAATTGTTGCGCTTTAGTTACGCTATCTTGGCCTCCTTGCTGCTTGTCAACACCTCCTTCACCTGGGGCACCTTCTTTGTGCTCTACTCCTCCAATGTGGAACCCACAACGGCTCTGCACTTCATATTCATTGTCCAGCACTCGGTGATTGCTATTGCAGTGGCCACTTTCTCCTGCTTCACTTATCTGGTCGAAATGCGTTTCGTGATGGTCAACAAGGTAAGGAGTTAATGGTACTTTGGGGCTAGAATGTGAATGGAAGAGAAATTGATTTGATTTTTAATTAATTTTTATTTAGAATATTTTAAGAGCTCCGATTCACAGCACATTTATTGAGACCCATTTTATTAGCTGGAATTTATATATACTTAATACTTCTTGACCTCTCTCATAGAGTTAATAAACTTTAGTAAATTGTTGGCTATATTTGACTATTTCCGGCAACATACAGCTACACCCCCAGTTGACCCTTTGAACTCCCCAAGACTCAGGCATAAAAAACAGTTCCCCTTGGACTAATTAATATCGTAGCATACTTTAATGCGCTGTCTTTAAAGCCTTGCGCTTGTTTAGTCCGAGTCAATTATTAGCGCATGACTAAATTCAATTAAATTAATTAACTCAACCCCGTAACTTTGGCACCATAAACGACTTCCCTTCACTCCTCCCTCATCCACACTTTGTAATTTCACAAGAAAAACAAACAAATAACAAAAGGGAAACTGTCAACAACTGGATGGAAAGTGACAGGTTTCCCATTACCAACTAAACTGAAGGCAACACCACAAAGTTTTGAGTAGTTCAAGGTTTAAAACTGCATCAATTAATCAGTTGAAACAATTGCCAAGGTGTTTGTCTATAAAAGCTGCTAAAATGCTGCACAAAAAATCAGTTTTCATTGCATTCGTCATGTGGGCAATTTGCAGACAATTGTTCAGGCCACGCGATGCTTACGGAGCCGAGCAGACCTTGCTACTCTTCACCTACCTACTGGGTCTAACGCCCTTTTTGTTGAGGGGAGACTTTGGTGAACGGCACTTTCAACTGAGTCGTCTGGGCTACTTGAATGCCCTGTTACAGCTCAGTTTCTTTGGCTACTGCTTTCTCAGCGCTCTCATTCAGCAGGAGAGCATTGTCGGTTATTTTTTCAACTCACCAATCTCTCAGGTCGGTGACTCTCTGCAGAAATTCATTGGATTACTGGGTATGTTTACCCTCTTCCTCTGCAGTGGCCTTCAAGTGCGGCTGTTTATTAAACTCTTCGATCTGATTGCCTACATTGATGATCGTTTCCTCAGTCTGGGCGTCTGTTTCAATTATTACCGCATCATGAGACTGCGGCACACACAGCTCTTTCTCATCTCCAGTGTGCAGTTGAGCTACTTAATTAGCTCCATCTATGTGCTGCTCTTTAATGATGTGAGGCCGATTTATACAGCCGCCGTGGCCTTCTATGTGCCTCAGGTGTTTCTGCTGAGCATTGTTCTGCTCTTTGGAGCAATCCTGCATCGTTGTTGGCAGCATTTTGTCGCTTTGAATAAGGTAAGAGCAAGAGCTTAGAAAAAAACACAAACTTTCAAAGAATTTAAATCTTTAAGAAACCATGTCCAGTACTCGTCCTTTCGCTCAGTGTATTTTCCGATAGATATTTCAGTTACAGCTGTCTGACCTACTCTACTAACAATAAATAACACACAATCATATCAATCTCATTAGCTTATAAGATCTAATGGTTTCTGTAGCAGAAGCGTTCAATCGAATTGAGGGCATTGCTCATACGCCATGTGGCTTTCGAAGTATTTGGATGGACTGACGAGACCTGAAAACGTCTACGCCTGTTACCGCGTGACCTTTGGCATCGCACGCTTCTTTGGCCTCATGCCTTACTGTGTCAACAGCAAAGAGTCTGGAGGATTACGAATTTCGTGGATTGGTTTGATCAGCATTATTGTGCGCATCTGCTTCTATGTGTTGAGCTTCTTTTGGAGCACTATGGAACGTCATAAGATTATGATTAGTGTGTCGCTAACTAATCTTTCTTCGCTCACAACTGATATGGAGCTGTTTAACAGTAGTTTTGGCATTATAGCAGTGCTGATTACGTCCTTGTTGAATCGCGAGCAGTTAGTTTACCTGATGAGCATATTTTATGCACTGGAAAATGAGGCATTTCCACGGGTTGGCATTAACTTTAGACAGATTCAAGCTGCGCGACAAATTAATGGCTTGGCTGCATTTCTTCTGAGCACATTGATCTTCTTTGTGAGCTATAGTTACAGTATGATCTTTACAAAAGACAAATGTCTGCTGTCTTTATCGGCTTTGGTCACTTATTTCTCACCCAATTTCATTATTGGCGCTGTTTGCATACTGGTCAGTGGATTGCTTATCAAACTGCGCATTTACTTCAGCGCACTCAATGAGGTCTGACTGTAGTTGGGTCTACTTATCTGCACTCAATTCTAATGAAATTAAATTAATTTTATTACTTACAGGTGCTTAAGAATCTGGCTCATCAGTGGGACACTCGCAGCATTAAAGCTGTTCAGAAGCAGCGTTCCCTGCAATGTCTGGACTCCTTTTCGATGTACACCATTGTGACCAAGGATCCAGCTGAGATCATTCAGGAGTCCATGGAGATTCATCATCTGATCTGTGAAGCAGCTGCCACGGCCAACAAATACTTTACTTATCAACTACTCACGATCATTTCAATTGCCTTTCTGATCATCGTTTTTGATGCTTACTACGTACTCGAAACTCTGCTGGGCAAATCGAAGCGGGAAAGCAAATTCAAAACAGTTGAATTTGTTACATTCTTTTCATGCCAAATGATCTTGTATTTAATTGCGATTATATCGATTGTGGAGGGCAGTAATCGAGCTATCAAGAAGAGTGAAAAAACTGGCGGAATTGTGCACTCACTGCTCAACAAGACAAAGAGCGCAGAGGTGAGGGAGAAGCTGCAACAGTTCTCCATGCAACTGATGCATCTGAAGATCAACTTTACAGCTGCAGGACTCTTCAATATCGATCGCACTCTCTACTTTACAGTGAGTAGTATTAGTAGTAGAAAAATGTAACCAATTTTTAAACTGTTTCCTTTTTGGTCCCTAGATTAGTGGCGCTCTTACCACCTATCTGATCATTCTGCTGCAGTTCACATCGAACTCTCCTAACAATGATAACTCAAGCGGATTCGAATGCTGTGAGGCATTACATAATCTGACAAACCACACGCTTTAGTCACCTAAACGACACTATTTCGAACCAAGTTCGAAAGTGATGAAATTAAATGACGTCCTGTGGTGTGCAGCGCATAATCTTAAGTGGTTTATACATAAAAATGTTGCTGTTGCTTTAGCATGCATTCAATTTGTATGTTTTATAGATTAATTATTAGTAATAAACGGTTTATCATAGCGGAAACTGAAGAGTTGATTGATAGAGAAAAGATCATAACAAATTTGGCAAATGTTTTACTGAGTTAGAGGTATTGTTAAAGCAATGACATCCGGTGTTTAAGAATTGAAGCCTCCAGAATCAACCAATGGAATGTTTGAGCGTCTGTAAGCCTGAAAAGAAAAGATTATAAGTAGGTAAATAATAATTTTATATGCAAAACTTACACTACCAGCATTTGAGCTATTCCCGAAAATGTGCAAATTGTCAGTGGCGCCAGTTAATTGAGCTGTGTTTAGTTTGTGTTGCTTTTGGCATTACTGGTACCTTTTGCTCGTCATTCTTACAGGGCTCCGTGCCATTCCTGAAGTCTGGTCGTTAAGTATGGCATTTAGTATGAACTGGCATAGGCTAGGGGGGAGGTGAACTGGTGTGGAAGAGTGTACGTTACTTATGGCAAGAATGCCTAGCTGTATGTGTGTATGTCCTTACTGTATTGTACATTTAAGCTTAATTAAATATTTGCTGCTATTGATATTAGCTTATTATGCTGTCCTGGTGTCCAAACGACTTGCGCTTCCCAGGTGTGTTAACGATTTGAATATGAGTTACGCAGTTGCTGATGAAATGGCAAAAATAATAAACTTGGAACCAGTTGAGTGTTGGCTGGCGAGACGAGTAAACGTGAATTCGTGGACATGGCTTTAAAGCTCTGGAAGGGCATTTCTCGTGCGGATAACCTATTCCAATCACTGCGTCCTCTCACCTACATCTCTCTAGTGGGACTGGCACCATTCCGACTAAATCTGAATGACGATAAGGAAGTGCACACCTCAACTTATTCCTTTGTGGCCGCAATTGTGCATTATTTGTTCTTCGTATTTTGCTTCGTGAAATCCATTCGGGAAGGTGATTCCATAATTGGCTACTTTTTTCAGACAAACATCACCAAAATGGGAGACAGCACCTTGAGGCTAACGGGTATTATTGCCATGTCCACGATATTCGGATTTGCCATGTTCAAACGCCAGAAATTGGTCAGCATTATAAGGAATAACATTATAGTGGATGAGAAATTTGTACGACTTGGAGTGAAACTGAATTATCAACGCATACTGCTGTTCAGTTTCCTCATCTCCATGGGCATGGTTATCTTCAACGTGATCTACCTGTGTGTTAGTTTTGGATTATTGGTCAGTGCGACAATTTCACCATCATTTGTTACCTTCACGGCCTTTGCTCTGCCTCACATCAACATCAGTTTGATGGTGTTTAAGTTTCTTTGCACCACCCACTTGGCCCAAAGTCGATTCAGCATGGTTAACGAGGTGAGTAAAAATGGTAAAAAATTAAGTGTAAGTGTAAAAGTGGACACAAATTTTACATCTTTTTTAAATCCTTGTATCCATTTAGGATTTGAGTATAAAATGCCCATCACATCAACTTGTGTAAATTAATTTAAATTTTCTTTGTTTTTAGATACTTCAGGACATTTTAGATGCACACATTGAGCAGAACACCGCTTTGGAGCTGTCGCCAATGCATTCGGAGATTCATCATCATCGTCATGCGCATCGCTTGCGTAAATTAATCAGCAGTCCAATGCAGCGGTACAGTGTTACCTCGCTAATACGTCAGAATCCCGAGTACGCCATCAAACAAGTCTCAAATATACACAATTTGCTGTGTGACATTTGCCAAACTATCGAAGAATATTTCACATATCCTTTGCTGGGTATCATTGCTATATCGTTTTTATTTATACTCTTTGATGACTTTTATATACTTGAGGCGCTTTTGAATCCTAAGCGCCTGGATTACTTTGAAGCTGATGAATTTTTTGCCTTCTTTCTAACTCAAATGATGTGGTACATTGTGATCATTTTCTTAATTGTTGAGGCCAGCAGCAGTATCATCCGACACAGCAGTTGCAGTGCTGCCATTGTCCACAAGATTCTCAACATTACCGATGACCTGGAACTAAGGGATCGTCTGTTTCGATTATCCCTACAGTTAACCCATCGAAAGGTCCGATTTACTGCAGCTGGTTTATTTCGCTTGGATCGCACGCTTATTTTTACGGTTCGTATTTTATGCAGAAAATCCTGTGATTCATATAAATCGTCTGTTTTTTACAGATAACTGGCGCTGCCACTTGTTACCTCATAATACTCATACAGTTTCGGTCCACGCACCACGTTGAGGATACCGGAGCTGCGAATAATACAGATTATATGTAAATCAGCGGAATAAATAAGTGGTATATTCTGCTTTTGTACACTTCATATTGTAAAATAAACATCCGTTTCCTGAATGCCATTGTATAATATTTAATTTTGTATGTTATTTAATCAGAATGAATGAGTCAGCAGTATCACTATTCATGCTAATGCTTAGCACTTACAGTTTGGCAGCCACTGCAATCCTACGAGCCTGTCGCGAGAGTGCAGTGCAAGCAGTGCATTGAGAAGCAATAACAGCGCAACTGCTTTGCGGACTGCAAGCAGTGCAACAGCTTAACATGCTTAAATAACTTTTACCGGTAAAACTTGTTTTAAACAGTTCCCCAAAAAATGAATTAATATGTGGATTAGAAATCAAGTAAAAGTTAACAAATTTAGTTAATATTGTATCGTTAAGCTTGGCAAACGTGAATTCGCAATAACATGGCGAGACGCGATATGGAGGAGGATAACTTGTACCTATCGCTACGTCCTTTATCTTATCTCTCGTTGTTAAGCACTACTCCATTTCGGGTTAATATAAATGGGGATAGAAAAGTAAAAACGTCCAAATACTTTTTGGTGGCCGGCTTAATATATTATTTGATTTTTTTGTTAGTTAACTATAAAGACGAAGAATTGGACATCATTCAGAAATCTATAAGCATTTTTAGAATGACAATAATCCTATTATTTGCCATTTTAAAACGACAGAAACTGATCGACTTTATAAAGAACAGCTTTGTTGTGGCCCATTTATTCAGCAGTCTTGGAGTAAAGTTGAAATATCGACGCATTTTTTGGATCACCTTTGGGAAATGCATAGGATTGGTAGTCATGAACATATTATATATTTATGGTTTAAGTCAAGTATATTACGAAATAGTGTCAATCCGTGATTTTTTCTCCGTGGCATGTTTATATGGCCAATTTAACGACTCAATAATGTTCTTGACGTTTTTATGCATGACATACGTGGTCCAAATTCGATTTAGGCGTATAAATGAGGTAATTATTTAAACACTTAAATTGAAGAATTCCAAGACTCAAAATCCTACGATTTTTTCAGATACTGCTTGACATTCTTGAGGCCCAGGAGAACACCGTTTTGGGGCTTACACCAATGAATTACTCAAAAAATGGTCCAACAATCATTCAACGAAGTCCACAGTTTGCCATTAGACAAGTTTCAAAGATACACAGTTTGTTGTGCAACGATTGCGAATCGATTGAGGAATACTTCAGTTATCCTTTATTGTTAACGATTACCTTAGCCTTTAAGGATATACTTTTCTGCACATTTGACTTGGCGAATATATTATTTAATGGTGAATCCTGGGATGATGAGCTGTATATAAATGTGATACAAATACTGTGGTCCATTGTAGTGTTACTACTACTTGTAGAGTTCAGCTGCAGAACTATTAATCAAAGCAATTGGAGCGCAACTATTATCCACGACATTCTCAATATAACCGAAAACGCACAGCTAAGGGATTATCTGATCCGAATATCCTTACAATTGACTCATCGAAAAGTTCAGTTCACAGCCGCTGGACTATTCAGTTTTGATCGTACACTGATTTTGACGGTTTGTAAAATTATATATTAAGAGATTATATATTTTAAAAGCCTTTTTCAACTAATTGCAGATTGTGGGTTCCGTAACTTGCTATGTAATAATTCTCGTGCAGTCGAGTGGTAATAATGCACTAAAAGCAAACACAACCGGAAATTACTTACTATTGAATATTTGATTGGCAGTTCAAGAAGTCAACTGTATGTGTACCAGCCTAAGTATATGTATATAAGTTAGGAGAAACTTTAACAGCGCACTCTACTTTACAGGGTATTCACATAATTTAATAAAATTAATGTAATAGAGACTCAAGCTTCGTGTTTGATTTTAACTTTAAACTGGACTTATTTCCGAACAATATTTTACTACGACAATTGAGAGTGAACCGGAAAGACGAGAAATGTGAATAGGGTACAAAATTTCTTAAAATGTATTGACGCACTTAAATAACGTGTACCGATTATTGCGTCTAATATATTCAGATTTATAACCTGCTCAAAATCGTTGTATGTCATATGTTGATGGGTACAATTGTCTCTTAATTTGTTAACATCAATATAATAAATTATAAATTTATTTTAAGTTTTTTGTGGTCTATGGTAATGCCTCTTAAAAATCTTATTAACCGAGTAAAGAAGCAATGTCCGTTTATTCGCATTCGCATTAGTCGATCTAAACAATTAAATATTAACGACTCACACTTGTTCCGGTAATACTTGTTTAAACAGTTCCCCAAAAAAGACTTGACATTCTTAGATGCGTTTGCATTCTAAAAAAATGTAAGTATTTCAGTTGTTATTGTATCGTTGAGCTAAGCAAACGCGAGTTCGTAAATAAAATGGCGTTCAAAAGATTTTGGAAAAGATTTTGGAAATCGGATAACGTGTACCACTCACTACGCCCTTTGTCGTACATGTCGTACTTCAGTACATCTCCGTTTCGAGTTAATATTAGTGCGGATAATAAAGTGGAGACTTCCAAATACTTTTATGTGGGCAGTCTTATGTATTATTTATTATATCTGACTGTTAACTACAGGGCCACTTTCGTAGAGTACCTGCACAAGTTGACAGGCTTCATTGTTATAACCACAATTTTTGTTTTCGCCCTACTGAAAAGGGGACAGCATTATACAGAACAGCATTTATGTCGATGATCTATTTGCGAGTCTTGGAGTGAAATTGAAATATCGACGCATTTTATGGGTCACTTTCCTGAAATCCCTAGGCATGACAGCCTTCAACGTGTTGTTTATTTTTGTTTTTGCCAAACTCTACTTGCCCATAATAATGTATGATATTACAAACGGTTTCGCATATTTTCCACCTCATGTGAACACCACGATAATGGTCTCAAAATTCATGTGCCTTACCTACGTGGTTGAGAATCGATTTAGATTGGTTAACAAGGTAAGTATCAAGAATACTAAGTAATACTAAAATATTTAATAAATTTTATCATTAATAGATTCTCCAGGACATTCTTGATGCCCATGAGAAAAATTCGTTGGAAACATCGCCAATACATTTGACATCAAATGTTCCCTCCATTATACGCCAGAATCCAGAATTCGCCATCAAACAGGTTTCAAAGATCCACAGCTTATTGTGTAAAATTTGCGATGCAATTGAGGAATACTTCAGCTTCTTCTTAGTGATGACGATCACCGAATCCTTCAAGTACATTCTGTTTTGTTCCTTTAACATAGTAAATGGCGTGCTTGCGGGATATGACTTAAAGTTCTTTATCTGGGGTGCTTCAATACAGATTGTGTGGAGCATTGCTTTCATATTCCTTATTGTCGGGGCCAGTACTAAAGCCATAAATCAGAGCCGAGCAAGTGGTATCATTGTTCATGATATACTCAATATAACCGAAAACACAGAACTAAAGGATCGTCTGTCCCGACTATCCTCACAATTGCTTCATCATAGAGTTGATTTTACTGCCGCGGGAATATTTAGCTTGGATTACTCGCTGTTGTTAACGGTATGTATACTTCCTAAATAAATCGTTTATATATTTATAATAAATTGTTTACAGATTGCTGGCTCTGTTACTTGCTACCTCATCATTCTTGTACAATCTACTGCCTCAGATCGTCTTAAACATATTGAAGGGGCCAATCAAACTACATCTATTTGAATCAAATAAATATCAATAAAAAATTGTTATATTTTTTAAGCAAAATTTAAATGATTGCGGAATATTTGAACACTGAAAACTATAATAAATAATTAAGCAGTAATGTTAAACAATTTGAGAAAGAACATTTAATAATAACTTGGATTGGTGAAACGATAGAAGTAACTTTCTAAATGTTGGTTTTAAAATGTACATCATTTAAATGAAACCTGTTGCTTTGCAAATGTAAAAACAAACTTAAAGTTATTTAAATGTTATATTATACATTTAAGCTTAATTGTGCTACATTTAATTAGGTAGGTATTCGTGTCATTTGCGTGTCTTAAGGTTGTTAGCAGTTTATATATTTGGGCTTAGCCCAAACTGCACTCATCTTCCCTTTGCCAGTTTAAGTTGCTTCTGCAAGTTGACTACACATGAATTCAGAAGAAAATGGATTTAAATATCTCCTAAAAAAATATCGAATAAAATGAGGACTTACTTGTTTTTGCATTTATCTTTGGTATAGCCAAATAACTAACCTACACTAATCAACTTACTCCATGTTGATTAGGACTAATAAACTATCTATTGCTCGCAGGGTATTTTATATGTGTGACTATGATAAATGGTTAGTTCGTAACTAAGTTAATAAGGGTTGGCAAGTTTTTGCTAGGGTGCTATTAAAATGCTAAAATATACATAAATTAGTTAAATAGTTATACGAGCTAGTTAGGCATATGAGCACCGACGAAATTTTAACATTTTCCCAGCGTCAGTTGATAACTAACTGGCAAGTCGAGTAAACGTTGATTTGGGCTAAATCGCTTACTAGTTTTTTGTCACGTTTAGAACTTATTAAATATAGTACATATTTCAAAGACTAATTTATGATCAACAACTGATTCGATACAATCATTACTCTCACCTAATCAAACTAAATTTGCCTAAAGCCAGACGCGCAAATTTTGGTATGTAAATTAGCCGCAAAATCCAGTTTGGTATTTTGGTAACAGGCAGGGACTGCTATAGAATCCAGTATTTGTTTTAAAACGTTGAGCTTCAGCGGTACGTAAACCATTTTAATATACTAGCTTCAACAGCGTTCTAACAATGTATCTCTATACCAGTGAATAGTTAACTCGTATTAAAATGGTTTTTAAGTTTTTGAAGAGTCTTATCCAACCGAAAAACGCATACGAATCGTTGTGTCCTCTAACATTTATCTCATTGTTGAGCGTAGCTCCATTGAATCTGAATATAACTAAGGATAAGAAGGTTCACACCTCCAAGATATTCTATTTCTTAGGCATTTTTAGTTTTTTGTTTTACATGCTGTCCTTTGCACAGGAGCATGGAGCAGCCGTCCGGTATTTGCAACACTTTGCCACCAACTTCAGCAAAATTAGCCCAAATATCTTAATAGGCTTCATTGTCATGTTAACAACGTTCGTATTCGCCATGTTTAAGCAACACAATCTGGTCAACATAATACACAACAGCCTTGTTGTGGATGATATATTTGTAGGACTGGGAAGGAAACTAAATTATAAACGCATTTCACTGTTAAGTTATTTTGCCTCCATTGGCTTGACAATTTTAAGTTTGGTTTATTTTTGGGTTTGTGTTGGTGAAATAACAGATATTGCAGATGTAGTGGTATTTGTTTTACCCCATCTAAACGCCACCATTATTGTCTTAAAGTTCTTTAGCATCACTCAATTGGTAAATAGTCGATTTAGTTTGGTGAATAAGGTCAGTACTCATAAAACAAAAGTGAAATTTGTGTCTGAAGTGTTTTATTTAAAGGTTCTCCAAGATATTCTTGACTCCCAACCTACAACTTGTGAGCTATCGCCTAATGTGTCCTCCACCAGACAACGGACTTCAGGGAATACCATTAAACAAGTGTCACAGGTCCACAGTTTGTTGTGTAACATGTGCGAATCCATCGAGGATTACTTTACCAATCCTTTTCTGGTCATCATTACAATATACATAATTTTTATAATAATTGATAGCTATTTTATAGTGATTGCACTACTCGATAGCAAATTCTGGATGCTCTTTTTGTGGAACTGTGCTGCTCAAGTTCTGTGGGGCGTTGTGTTCATAATGCTGATTGTGGAGGCCAGCAGTTGTACGATAAATAATAGCAGTTACAGTGCCATCATAGTCAATCAAATCCTGAATTTAACCGATGACTCCGAACTTAAGGATCGTCTGTCACGATTATCCTTACAGCTGACTCATCGGAAAGTCACTTTCTCAGCTGCCGGATTATTTGACTTGGATCGTTCACTAATACTGGGGGTTTGTATGATAATAATCAATATTGTTACTATTCTCGTTTAACATTTTTTAATAGATTGTGGGCACAGTCACTTGCTACATTATTATTCTTATTCAGGCTCGAGTCCAGGACCCTGTTGAAAACACCAATTCTGCAAATGTATCGAATATTTTGTGGCTATAAAAACTATATAAACTATATAAACTTGTGTGAAAAGCATTTTAATTCAGAGAAACAAATTTAAAAAGTATTGACAAAAGTAAATAACATTGAACGATTCCTTTTTATAACAAACAAGTTTATAATTTACAAACTGGTCTGTGTCGTACAGAATCAAGGTTTTGATTTAGCGTAGAATTGTATTCAGTTTCAGTGTTTTTATTTATTATAATATTTATGCCAAAAATCTTTTAGAGTGACCATCTTATGTAAAGGAAGCACAAAATTATAATGATATATTTAATAAAATACAAAATTTAAAATAGCTCAATATTCAACTGAAAAGCTACTCGTGATATTTTAATAAAGGACTGCATATTTATATAATTAATATATGGTCGAACAGACCCCATTACTTGCTTTAAGCACAAACATGTTAACAGCGTGCTAACAATTATTCTTTATATTAGTAGAGAGTTGACTGGCAACCGAGAAACACTTAATCGGGAATAAAATGGTTGTAAGGTTTTTAAAGAGCATTTTCCTACCGAGTAACGCGTACGAATCGTTGCGTCCTTTAACGTTAATATGTTTATTAAGTGTGGCTCCATTTAATCTCACTATAAAAAGGAATAATAAGGTTCACACCTCCAAGATATTCTTTTTCGTTGGGATTTTAAACCTAATGCATTTTTTTGGATGGACTATAAAATATTTTGTCGAAAGCGAATTTAAATTGAAACAGCCAACTAGCCCACTTTTAATGTCACTAATCTTTGGTCTCGCGATGTATAAGCGCCGGAATGTGGTCAGCATAATACAGAACTGTCTCGTTGTGGATTATATACTCGTGGCACTTGGAAGGAAAATAAATTATAGGTGCATGACACTGTACAGTTTCGTCACTTGCATTGTCATGATAATGTTTAATTGGTTATACGTGTTAGTCATTGATTATGATTCAGACCTTTGTGTGCTTATGACAAATGTAATGCTGCATCTAAACATCACCATAGTTGTCTTGAGCTTTATGTTTGTCTCACACTTGGTAAAAACTCGATTCAGCTTCATTAACAAAGTAAGTACTTTAAAATGATTACAGTCGGCTCCTTCGACTGTAGCCTTTCTTACCAGTTTTTATTTTAATCCTAATAACTATTTAATTTTTATATACAGATTCTAAAGGATGTTCTTGATTCCCATGATCAGGCACTTACTCTGGAGCCATCATCGTTACATTCTTCCGTTCACATTTCCGCTATTACACGACAGAAGTCAGTGGATATGGTGAAACAAGCGACAAAAGTCCACAATTTATTGTGTAACACTTGTGAATCAATCCAGGAATATTTTAACTTTCTAATTCTGTTACCAATGGCTTTATACTTCACAGTCCTGCTCTTGAATTGCTTTGTTTTATTTCACGGATCTATAAAGGAAGTTAGCTTGGGACGTTTTATAGAGCGTAGTACTGTCCTTATTATAACATCCATAGTAATAATTATTTTTATTGTGGAGGCAGGTAGAAATATTTCACATTACAGCAGTTCCAGTACCAGCATTATCTATGATATTGTCAACATATCCGATGACGTTGAATTGAACGATAGTCTGTTCCGATTATCCCAGCAAGTGACCAATCAGAAAGTCAGCTTTAGTGCAGCAGGATTATTTGTATTTGATCGCACCCTTTTATTGGCGGTTTGTATAATAAATAAATGTAATTATCGATTACTAATGCTGATTAAATTAATTATTTATTTATGTCTTACAGATTGCTGGCAGCATTGCCTGCTACGTTGTCTTAATCAGTGATCACGTTGAAGAACCCAAAGCTCCAGAACAGCACAACACTACAGATTTATTGTATCCTCAATATGAAATTTAATTTGAAGATTTAAATAATATTAGAATAGTAAATTAAAAATATGTGGATGAGATACGGTTGTAAAAACAAAATGACTGACAAAGTGTCTTATTTAAAATTCATAAAAAAAAAAAAAGTTTGTGTTAAAAAATGTATTAAGTTGTTAAGACAAATAATTTTTTATCAAGTTTCACTCACTGGTTTCATTTAATTTGTTTTAGTAAAAATACTACTGTGTGCATACATGCCTGATAAGATAATCAGCTGATTCGACCGTAGAAACAAATAAACCTCCCAAAATTAACCAGAAGCTAATAAATTTGCCATATTAATAAGCCGCCAATTCCAGTTTATTTCAAGTTTTTAACCGACTTTCAAAGTTTTACAGATGTTTCTAAATTTATGGAAATTTTGACGTATGGACATTTATTCCCATGGCAGTAAGAGAAGATTCAAATTAATCATGGCAAATTAATTGAATAAATTTATATAATTAATATATCAAAAAACAATAAAAGTCACTCAAGATTTTTTTCCGAGTGTGTAAATATTTAAATGAGTTACTACCGGGCTGCCACCGTCGAGCAGACTCCACAATTTATTTTAATAAAATCTCAGGCTTGTTCAAAGTTATGTTAACAGCGTTCTAACAATGTTTCCTTATATCAGTTAGCAGTGAACCGATCATCAAGAGACACATATAAAATCGGAATAAAATGGTCACAAAGTTTTGGAAGAGACCAAGAAACGCGTACGAATCTCTGCGTCCCCTATCGGTTATATCGTCGTTGAGCTCAGCTTCATTTAATCTCAGTGTAAATAAGGATAAGGAAGTTCGCACCTCCAAGATTTTCTTTTTGACTAGCACTTTTCACTTTTTGTTTTATTTACTTTGGTTTATACAACAATATGTAGTCGCCATCCAAAAGAACGCCAGTCCGAGGCACTTGGGAGGCGTGGTGGTTATGGCAACAATTTTTGGATTCGGCATGTTTAGACGTCAGAAACTGGTTAACATAATACAGAACAGTATTTTAGTGGACAATATATTCGAGCGACTGGATAGAAAAATGAGTTATAAAAGCATTTCACTGTACAGTTTTCTCGCATCCATAGTTTTGGTAATATTAAATTTGATTTATGCACTGATCAATATTAAAGTATTCGGAGATCTCGGTGATTTTCTGATATTCTTTCTGCCTCATATTAATACCTATATAATGGTCTTGAAGTTCTTGTGCATCACAAAGTTGGTACAACATCGATTCAACTTGGTAAACGAAGTAAGTGCTTTAAAAGGAAAGGGGAAGACTTATCTATATTTTATTATACTATTTGTTTTATTACCAAAATGTTATTCACAGACTCTGCAAAACATGCTCGACACCCAAAAGGAACGAATGAACAGCAGGGAACTATCTCCCATGTTTTCCTCAACTAATTTGCACTACAACAACCGACAGAATCCAGAGAACACTGTTCAACAAGTCTCACAAATCCACAGTTTGTTGTGTAGCATTTGTGAATCCATCGAGGATTTCTTTAGCTATCCCTTGCTGATCACCATAGCCTTATCCTCATTTTTCATAGTTATTGATAGCTATTTTCTAGTAAAGGGCATTAGGGACGGCACAACCTGGGATGCTTTCTTGTGGCACTGTACCACACAAGTTTCCTGGGCTATTGGATTAATTATTCTCGTTGTGGAGGCCAGCAGAAATATTGCCAGTCAGAGCAGTACCAGCGCCAACTTAGTCTACGACATCGTCAATATAACCGATAATGTGCAGTTGAGGGGTCGTCTATCCCAATTATCCTTACAGCTGACCAATCGTAAGGTCAGCTTATCAGTCGCCGGACTGTTCGACTTGGATCGCTCGCTAATATTGGCGGTATGTATAAAAGTAATATAAGGCTGTGAATGGTCCTTAAGTAATTCTTCTATTCCGCTCATAGATTGCTGGCACCGCCACCTGCTACCTCATCGTTCTTTCGGATCACGCAGCCGCACCCAAAGCTACTAACACAACGAAATTAATGAACTCAACGGACTCTATGTGATTTTAATAATCAAATGCATTTGTTTTGGCTATGAATTAAACTTTACAAGTTGTGAAAATAATTCAAAAATTTATACCATTTAATTTGTATAACAATTTAAAAATTTTATTCGCGCAAACAGTTATTTGTAACTACAAAAAATACCTGTCACTTGATAGTACGGTTACAAGATATCTCGTGGAAGTCGAACTCACTCTCAGAGGAGCAATCTTTTTGAGTAGCTTTTTAAGATACCGTTTTAATTTTGATATATATACAACAGATATCGTGTGAAGGATGAACCCGGAATTGAAATGCAAAACAGTTCGCGGTGTTTTCCCCAATTGGGAGCTTTTACAGCTCTCTACGGCACATTAAAAGCACACCATAATATAATTAAACGGAGTTACTAACTACACAGTTAACTTCCCAGGCGTGGCAACCATTTAGCACACACTTACCTGATGTCATAACCTTATTTACTTGTGTCAGTTTCCAGTGAACCGGCGAGAAGAGCACACGTGAATACGGATTATCAAAATGGCTATAAAGTGTGCAATATCGCATAATGTGTATAGACCGCTGCGACATTTAACATACATCTCGATGATGACTTTAACTCCGTTTCGCTTTGTTTTCAATTCGAAGAAATTAGTGCAAACCTCGAAATTGTTCTTTGTTGTCAGCATTGCGCATTATATTTTATATGTGTATTTTCACAAAGTATCCTACTGGGGAGACACTGCTACCAGACATACAGGCTTCATTGCCATGACATCAATCTTTGTGTTTGCCATGTCAAAGCGTCGATATTTAGTAAATATCCTACAGAAATGTATTGCAGTAGATGAAATACTGGTGCGTCTTGGAATAAAACTGAATAATCAACGCATAACACGATACAATATACGTATTTCCATCGGAATGGTTACCGTCAATATGCTCTACTTTTGGAGCCGTCATGCATTCTTCTACAGAAAGCACACCTTGCGGAATGTCTATACCCTATTGAACTTTATACTACCCCACATTAATGTCACCCTAATGATCATGAAATTTCTGTGCTTCACAAACTTGACTAAAACACGTTTCAGCATGTTAAACGAGGTGAGAACACGTGTTGCTTAAAGTAATAAATTGAAATAGAATATCTATTCAAATTTTATAGATTCTCCAGGACATCTTAGATGCCCAAGAGAACACAGCTCTGGAGCTTACGCCCGACAAGTCTGGTAAAATGGATTCCTCCATCATTCGACGGGATCCGGATAATGCTGTTAAACAGGTGTCAAAAATACACAGTATTTTGTGTGACATTTGCGATGACATTGAGGATTATTTCACGTATCCCTTTTTGGTGACAATTGCGATTTGCTTTTGGTTTATAGTCTTTGATAACTTTTATGTACTCGACGCTGTGCTAAGTCATAAAGATTTTGATTCCTTTGTTTGGGGCTGTTTTTCTCAAGTTTTGTGGGCCATTTTATTCATATTTCTCATCGTGGAGGCGAGCAACAGAGTAACTAACCGGAGCAGTTCGGCAGGACCATGGGTCCACAGGATTCTCAACACCACCGATGACCGCGAGCTGAAGGACCGTCTGTCGCGTTTCTCTTTACAGTTGATTCACCGAAAGGTCAACTTCACTGCTGCTCGGTTTTTAAGCTTGGATCGTGCGATAATATTAACGGTTTGTCTACAAATTAATTATAAATTTATTCACTTATTTAATAATAAATATTTGTTCTTTAGATTGCTGGTTCTGCCTCCACCTACCTCATTGTTCTAATGCAGGCTCGCACCAAGGAATACATTGAAGAGACACCAGAATACTTTGAAGATTACAATAGCACATACTCTAGGAGTTACCTTGGTCGTTGATTTCTGTATTATTGCACTCTGATTTTTATAATAATGCATTACAATTGAAGTCACGCCTGTTTCATTATTATACACTAGTTCCTAAATAAACCCTCCAAGGGTTACTCGCTAATATTAACATTTAATACAAATACCAAATATATAAATTTGGACTCTTTAAGATGATGCTTTTATATAATTTCATATTCATACTTTTAGCTTAAATTTGCAGAATTACTAACCCTAGAGTGAATCAATCAAACTAACCGAACACTTAACTTTGTAAAAATTTAAACTTTTTTAAAAGCTTTCATATGCATTAAAGCGTTTTCAGCACTGCTGAAGCGCTGTTAACATAGCTGTTAACTGTAAGCTGTACAGCTGTTAAGCTGCAGCTTCACAGCGCAGTGGCAACGCTGCCATAATTCAAAATTTAGCCGTTAGATAACATGAATGGGACACGTTGAGTTGCTCCAGTTTCAGGCTCTTGAGTTCTACCGTTTGTTTTGAACGCGTACGCAGAAGCTTATGGTCGAACTGCCACATAATCTAACCACATTAGAACTTTGTGCCACTTTGTCGTCAGTCACCACTAATAAGCACTGTTGCTAATCCATATAGACACGCCACTCTCGCATAATCCAATAAGGCGCCTTGAATACGCGCTGAAGCATTTCTCGCGCAATGCAACGACATTTGATTGTTTTATTGCCTCAGCCAGTCACATTTTCATTTCTAGCTTCGTGGGTGGTGACAATTTTCACTTAAGCAAGCGAGTAAGTGTGTAAGTCTCTAAATTGTCGCACGATATGCAAACAGTTCGAACTATTCGTGAACTAATTACTTTCAAACTGTACTGAGAGAGAGAGAGAGAGAGAGAGAGAGCACATTCGAGAAAAGGTTTAAGTGTCTAGCCGTTCGCTTAGTCTAATCACTTCGATTAGCCGCTTTGATAAGCCTTGTCAATTTGTTATCAATAAGGTTTTATTTTATGATTTGTTTACATTTTTACATACTACTTTAAAATTCCAATTGCACTCGTTTTCTGAAAAAATATATATTATATGCAGCTAATGTCGTTGAAGTGATAAACAAATATGAAACTGCTCCACTTAAATGGGAACAGCAAATGCAATTTTACTGAGGCTTCTGAACAGTTTAGGCTGCACGCGCATGCATTCACTACAGTTTGAGGGTCACTGTCAAAGCGCTTGCACATTTGTGAGCTAAAGTTTGAATAGCGCTGCGGTAACAGTGCAACTGCTTTAACCGCTTACAGTTGAGCAAGTACTGGCTGGGCTATTAATGCAGTTTATTTTCGATTTCAAAGACAATCATATGGAAAGCCCAAAGCGTAAATTAAGCCATACTTACACACACACACACAAACATGTGCACATATATATTTTATATATGAATTGAGCGCTACTCCCAGCATTGCATACACTCTCCTACACTTACACATGTACATAAATACATAAATTCAGGCATTCATCAGCAACAGCTGCTCGAGCAAGAGCAAACGCCGTAGCCGCAGCCGCAGCCGTAGCCACAGCCGTAGTAGTAGCCGTACCCGTAGTCGTAGTCGCAGTCGCAGTCGCAGCAGCAACAGAGACAGTTGCCAGTACGCCATAGTGGGCCGTACACAGTCGTAATCAAGCTCTGGCGAGTAACGGTACACACCAGCGCAATTTAGAATAATTCTATTTTTTATTTGCCTTTGCCAAAAACTATAACAATAAAAAATTTATATATTCACGTGCTGATCGGGTCGTGTGTGAGTTTTAACGTGTGTGTGTTAAACTTGAGAATACGCTGCACAAAGTGAGTTATTTGGAAAAACAAAAAGAAAGCAAACAAGACAAAGGCCAAATGAATGTAAAGGACAACAATCAATTGGCCATAATCGCAAGTCCAAAGCTGTTTTCGTTCGCACTCAATCGTTAATCGGCCGCCAACCCAAACCCAAACCCAAACCCATTAAGATTACAGACTACACAGACTATAAACAATGGTCACATACTTAGTCTAGTTCATTTGCACCCAATGAGCATGGAGTTCGCAAGTACTTGAGTTAATCTGTGTAGCATTCGCTAGACAAACAGTTGTTAAAATGAGCAAAACTGCATTGAGTTTTAGTTGGAGTTTTGTGTGTTTTCGAAAGTTACTCATATTTAATGGAACAGTTAATTAACAATTACAAAGAACTATTTTGAAACCAACTCACATCACTTGCAATTAAATTTAGTATAGTTTTGTTTCCCCCTTCTCTCTCTGCCGCTCTCAGCTGCAATTCAATAACATTAAATGATTGCTAAAAATACTTTCACAAAACTCAATTGTATAGGTCAGAAAGCAACGAACGCGAAAATCACGCTAGAAAATGATTAGAGAAAGAGAAAAAGGCTTTGAGTTGTGCTGAGAATGGGGAAACTAAACTAAAATCATATAGAATTAATTCAAATGTACTTGCTATAAAAAAGCGGCGACATAAAATGCAAATTGCGTTCTTGCCTTCAGCTCGATGTGTGTGTATGTGTGTGTGTCTTGAGACTAGAATTCTAGACTCTGCGGTTGACACAAGCTTAAAAGCCACATGTATCTACAAGCTACAACATAGTTGGCTTAGTTATCTAACGCTAATCAGATCAGTTTCACTTAGTGAGTGATCCAATAATTACAGGTTTATAACACTACAAAAAATAGCTTTAATAATTAAAACGTGACTAACATTTATACTTGAATTAATCTGTGATGTGTGTTGATAGTTGCTAGTTTTATCTATTTTTTCAGCCATTTATAATTGAATTTATTTTAATTTTATACCACTTTATTTAATACAATTGTTAGCCAACACATTTAAATAAATAAGTGCACTGTCATGCCATTTATCAGGCCGGCTTAAACATAGTCAGGCATGACTCAGCACTTGAAGAAAAGTGTTAACATTTATTATTCATTATTCATTAGCATTGTTCATGTAAACTACTAGCAGTTGTCAAGAACTAATCACATTGCTTAACTAAACAAATGGTGCTTAAAAATGAGTTTAATCATTAGTAGGCGAACAATTGAAGTGCATAACAGTTATCTTGGAATTTATTTAACTGCATAATTTATTTAATTTAAATTGAATTAATATTAGGTGACACCCAAAAGAGCAACTTTCAGATGCATCATTCAGTCGTTAAGTGATATGATTTTATTTGGCATTAAAGTGGAACATCACATGCTTAATTTAATAACGAAAAGCACTTGATGCTTGCCGACACAACAAATGTGAGAATCGTCTCTGAGCATAAAGAAAAGATATATACAAGTATTAAGAAGAAGAATTGTAATCACCTAATTGAAAGCAATTATTCCCAACGAAGGTCTCAACTGAGTTTTATGCGTTGGCGTTGTCGTTGATCTTGATTTTGATTCAGAATGGAATGTCAACTGTGTGCTAAAAAGATGTGCAGAAATAGTTGCTGAAATAGTTATTTATTAATCGACTTTCAAAATATTATATCCGTGTAATGAAAAGTGTCGTCATTTCTACTATTTATACATAAATATGTGCAACAGTTGTCTCCCTATATATAAACGCACATATACTATATTTATAAAGCTCGACATGAGCATGACAAGTGTCAAAGACCCAAGCACAGCTCACATCGGGGTCAATTGATAGACTCAATTATGGCAATATATCAGAGAGGAGCGCGACATGCAAAAACCTACTCAAAATTATATATGTGTACCGTTATGAATATACATCATATAGCCACGCGATCTGAACAATTTGTATGCTAGATAATTGCACGTTACGTGAGAATCTTTAGGGAAGCAATTGAGTTGTTGATAAGAAGGAGACAGTGGAAGAGAGAGAGAGACTGTCGCTTCTTATGCACTTCCTTGTTTGTCTTTTGTCATTTCTTAGCCAAGTGCTTATCAGGTTCAAAGTACGCTTATCAATAACAACAGAAGGCAATTGATTTACGCTCAATTGTGACGGCTGAGTTTACATATCAATTAGCTATTCTACGACGACCCAAACTCAATTGAATATCATACGCTTATTTACTTATTTGCTTATGAACAAACAAACAACAAACAGTTATTCTCATTACGATTACACACATGCATTGCATATATTTTGTGTGTACATCACGTATACGTATCAAGTATACGTATCACACCGATTAAAAACTATAACGCCGGTCGGTCTGTCTCACTGTTTATTTGTGTATTTACATAGCAGTATTTTGTAATTATCATCAGTAATACAGATAATTAATATACACATGTATATATGAGCGACAATTATTTTCAAAAACAAATCTATTTAGTGTGGCATCTCGTTTAATTGAAAGTGGCGTGTTCAAGGTAATTCTAAATTAATCTAGGCTTTCATCACGTTGATCACAGTTTATTTTACACTTTATCTATTATAATTTCCACCTTCAAGTTGAATTAAAAATCAATGGGCGATAGGCACCCGCAAAGTATGCAATACGTTCGTTGCTGGGGAGGGAATGTTTGTAATTTCGGTAGAAAATAAAATTTTAGATCTGTTTTTAATAAAACACTCAATAAAAGTTAATTTTAATAACACAGCTTTCAATTTTCTAGCCCAAACTACGACTGGTATTGCCCACATTTAAATATCGCGTTCTAGTTTTAATAAAAGTTATTAATCAAATTACAGGCATTACAAAAATTACCCCAACTTATATATAAATAACACAACTTGCCTCTTTTCTAAGTCAACTTTGCACAGCTTTCGATTTCACTCGTACTGGCACAGCAGAAACTTCTGAGAACTTACAGTATAACGAACTGGCGCTATTAATTTTAAATATTTTATTTAAGCCATAAAAATATTTAAAAATAAATAATAATGCCACTAAAAGCAATTTGAAGTTGGTGTCTAGTTTGTAGACTGCTTTTGTCTAGTTCAATGTTTTGGTTGCTCAAATTTCAATCACACTCTATGGCTTCTACACGAGGAGAAAAAGTGCAGTACATGTAGGCATAGTTTAGAGGCACTTAGTAAAATATATCTAAAACATTAAAGGGCTAAAGTCAATGCCATATCCATTTCCACTACTCTATTCCTCTTAAACTATGCATTTTTTACACTCTTTAAACTCTTTCCTTTTCTTCGCCCTCTGTATTTGCAGTCCCAGTACCATTTGAGCCATGCCCGCACAGAACAGCGCCCTCTGGCGGCGTCGCAGTAATCGCGGCTTATTCATTGGCATTTTTGGATTTTGCCTTGGACTCTTTGGCATTTTGTGTGGCATGTTCTGGGAGGATATATTCAATTGGATCAAACATAAGGTAATTCAAGTTTAAACTGTAAACTGCCAGCTGCAATCAGTTAACGCCAATTGAAGTCTGTGGCAGGTGGCTCAAAAGAGCCGACACAATTGGTTCACGATCATCAAGTTCGTTGCACACTTGCTGTGATTTCTTTTTTTATCATTTTTTTCGTTGTTTGTTAATTAATGACAATTGAATCTTTGATCTTTGATCAGGAAATGGCGCTGGCACCAGACACACAAGTCTTTGAGAACTGGAAAACGCCACCAATTGAATTGCACTTGGACATTTACATGTACAACTGGACCAATCCCCAAGAATTTGGCAATCTGAGCAGCAAACCAATACTCGAGCAGCTGGGACCATATCGATTCATAGATAAACCCGATAAGATCGATATCGTTTGGCATGCAGAGAATAATTCAGTCACCTACAGACGTCGCAGTTTCTACTACTTCGATGAGGCTGGCAGTGCAGGCAGTCTGAGTGATGAGGTGACAACCCTGAATGCGGTTACGCTGGTGGGTATAAAGCTTGAATTCATATACGAAATATATTTATATATATCTTACTTCCCAGTCTGCTGCTGCTACGGCTAAGCAGTGGTCCAACGTGAAGCGCACATTCATCGATGCTGGCTTGAAGATGTACGATCGGGAAATAGAGGTTACCAAAACGGTGGACGAAATGCTCTTCACTGGCTACAGTGATCCCATGATTGATGCTGCCATTGCTTTTCCCATATTTGGCGACGATGTCAAAGTTCCATTCGATAAATTTGGCTGGTTTTATACGCGCAACGGTAGCGCTGATCTCACAGGTGTATTCAATGTCTACACAGGTGTCGATGATCTTGCCAAGCTGGGAGAAATGCACAGCTGGAATTATAAGACCCACACGGGCTTCTTTGACTCCTACTGTGGCATGACCAACGGTTCGGCAGGAGAGTTCCAACCACCACAACTGCAGCCCGGTGGCAGTGTAGGTCTGTTCACACCCGACATGTGCCGTACGCTGCGACTGGACTACGAGGAGACCGTGGAGATCGAGGGAGTGCAGGGCTACAAGTTCACGGGCGGTGAACGTTCCGTTGATAATGGTAAGTCATTTGTTTTTAGTACGTTAGAGTTGTCCACTTTTTACCCAAATCTGTTGCTCTTCTAGGCACACTCTATCCGGAGAACCTGTGCTTCTGCGGCGGAGAATGTGCACCTTCCGGCGTAATGAACGTCACCGCCTGTCGCTTCGATTCGCCTGTCTTTATGTCCTATCCACATTTCTACAATGCCGATCCGTACTACCTGGAGCAAGTGGAGGGCTTGAAACCCAACCGGGAGGATCACGAATTCTACATGGTGGTGGAACCACGTACGGGTATTCCACTGGAGGTTGCCGCACGTTTTCAGGTCAACATGCTGGTGGAACCCATCGATGGTATTGCTTTGTACACGGATGTGCCTCGCATATATTTCCCACTTATTTGGTTTGAGCAAAAGGTGAGAATTACACCTGAGCTGGCGGAACAGCTCAAGATGCTGCCTCTGGTACTGCATGCTGGACACGTCTTCTCGGTGGTGTGTCTGGTCGTTGGTCTCATTTTGATGTGCTGGACGCCTGCACATAATTTGCTACGATCCTGCCGTCGTCGATATTACGATGTGAACATACAGCACAAGAGTAATGGAGCCTACAAGAGCCGTTCCCGCTGCTCCAGTTCCGACGAACTCAAGTCCAAGGCCTCGACTTTGGTGTGCGAGAAGAGCGCTGGCATTTCACCCGATCACTCTCCTCTGTTGGATCCAATTCGCAAGCCCATAATCCTAATGGCCAAATCCCAGACGGGTGAAAGTGTGGCCACCGCCTCCACGGCCCTCAGCGAGACGGCGGATGGCAAAGCAGAGGGTTAACCATTTAAGATGCATCCACGGGGAAACTTTCCATTTCCATTAGCCAGTAATGAGTTATCTGTTACCAGTAATCAGTAATCCTTTAGCGCTTTATACTTAGACCTTAGTCTGTTAGTGTAGATAACGTCTCGTGTCAATGCCAAAGATTATTTAACTTACAGATTGTGATTTTGGCATGACGAATTGTATACCCTACGAATACTCTGTCTAAATCTACATTAATATATCCATACATACATATAGTTATATTTTATATATATTCAGTCGGACTTTTAATAACATTTTTATACAGGGTGTAGTAACATTTTAATGTTAATGCTAAATATATCGAATAAAACGTTTTGTATACTTACAAAAGGTTGTTTAACTTACTGGAAACATAGCTGGGTAGTCGACCACGCCTCCTTCTGCCTGTCGTGCACACTTTTTACTTCACAAACTTAATATGCCCATGCACTTTTATTGTGTACAAGGTCTAAACAATGATCGTGCACTGTTATCTGTAATTGTTGACTGTGACTTCCAAGCTGTTAGCCAAGAACACAACCCACTGCAGTGCACTGCTTGCACACACTGCTTAAGGCACGACTGCATTGAGTCCAACTGCTTTCAGTTCAACTGCTTGCGATTTGTTTACAGTTGCTCTCCAACTGTTTTGCACGCGCACTTAAAACAAAACTTATTAAATAGTCACAGGCGTTTAGATTAATAGCTTTAACAAACTAGGTATTTTTATTGCTTTAATATTCAACAATTTGTACAATAAATGATACGCGGCTTTAGTGTAGTATACTTAAAATACAAAGTGCAATATACACGTACCTTATGAAATCCCTATTAAAGTCTTTGCTCATTTTGATCAATTTTTACGAAACTTAAAAACACTTTAACTGTTAACAATTCTTGAGCAGAGATAACTAAATGTTAAATGGTTCAAACCATATTTGCAATATCACAAATGACCCAACTTATAATGTTAAAATACAGATCGAAACCGAAACTGAGATACGTAGGGGCTGGCTACAATCACTTCTTCATCTTATGACCCGCGGGATAGCCATAACTATCGGCCTCTGTATATAGAAATATAACAGCATTAGTTTATATAAAGTGGAGTTTAAGTAGATATGCTTACGTTCGTAATCCTTGGAGTAGCACTCGAAGAACTCTCCCAGCAGTTTGCCAGGTGGCAGCTCCCAGGTGGCAGTGCCGCCGTATTTGGGAGGCAGAGCACTTGCCTCAATGTGCGTGGTCAATGATTTCCAGTCCTTGCCATGGAAGAAGATCTGCGTTTGGGGGAAATAAAGTAATTAATAGATAACAGATAAGTAAATTAATTTTTTACTTACGCGCTTGCGCAACTTCTCGCGTATGAATGGCTTGAAAATGGCAAAGAGCATGTTGAAGATGTAGGAATTATTCACAATGTGAACACCTTTGAGACGCATGCAGATGCACTCCTGCACGTAGTCCAACAACATGGCAGCAAACGATGGTGTAAACTGTGTGATGTGACTCAAGGGTAAACCTGTAATAGTAAATAAGCAATTATTAGATACAACTCATAAAAGTGAGCTCAATAATATTTAATTTGCATGTAAATTACCTTCCATATCGATTATGACTACAGCGCCACAGATTTGTGAGTACGGCTCCACCATGGATCCCAAAACAGTCAGTTGAATGCCACGGAACAGATCAGGCAGCGGCACCTGCGAAGGCTTCCACTTCTCTGCAAGAATAAAAAGTGTAAGAAGAAACCTACTTTAGATAGTTAAAGTTTAAAGAACTTACTGCCCGCTTCCAGCACCAGCAGACGACGTCCATGTTGATCACGATTTGGCAAGAGATTGAGTATATCCGCCTCGAAGACATTACGCAGTTTGGCGGGCACAATGTTCTCACAGGCAATGCCGTACTTCAGTTTCATGTTGTAGAAGTTCTTGAGCTGGAATTAAATTTAAATATATTAAAATAGGTTTAATTTTGTTGAAACTCTTGCTACTTACTCGCTTGAGTGCGCTTTCGGGATAATAGTGGCACGGACGCAGGAACATCATCATGTATTCATCGTCGAGTGGCAAGTTGAGATGTTTCTCATTCTGTATTAATTCTCGGAGCTCTTTGATGGCCTTCTCCTTGATGCCATCGATCTCACGTAGCTCGTCTTGTGCCTTCTTTAGTGCCCATTCGGGTGCTTCCTCCTTTTCCATGCGGATCTTGGCTGTGCCCAAATCGAGATATGGCAACTGATTGTCATCGTAGCTGATACACTCCGCTTTGCCCATCTTGTTCAGTTCGTGCTGTGATCGAGAATAAAAGTGTTGTTCATAAACTGGTTGATTTTTGTAGCTAAATTCAACATCCAAACAACTGGGTTACTTCCGTTTGTTGGTTCAATGCCTTGGCCCAATGGTCAAAACATGACTCAATGCTGAACTTCATTAATAAGTCTCAAAACGGAAGACGTTGCCGACAAAAAAGAAACACAAACAAAAAGCACACACACACATACACAGGTGAGCACTCATAAAACAGTTAACGGCAAAGAGACACAGAGCGAAAGGGAGTGACATAGACATTGTTACCAAAACTGGTAACACAACGTCACAGCGCCAAAAAGCCGCTAAAGTTTCAGTCAATACCCTAACAAAGTTTATTACAAAAGAATTTTTAATTTAGTTAAACAAATGTTTCAATCAGCTCAAGTCTTTAATGGATTATAACTTAAGAAGAGAATAAGGAAACTGAAAGATTTCAAAGATACAAAAAAAAGATACTTAAGCATAGTAGAAGAAATGGGTTAGAAATATAATGAAGGAAAGTTAATGTTAACTACAAAAAATAGTACTTATATTATATTATAAATAATGAAACTAAATTCCAGCTTTTACTAAAAAATATTGTTCAAGAGAGTATCCAAGCGTCTTCCAGCCCACAACGCTGTATCTTCTGCTCATTATGTTGTCTATTTTCGACTGCTCGCAGACGACTTGGCAACACCTTGGCTAATGGCTAATAAAACCAGGTCCAACTTGGTCTAAGCATGACGTCGCACTTTGTGCTCTACACCACTGATAAACGGCAAACTCATAAGTGTTGCCATTGTAGCAGACCAACCAAGTCATATTAACTGGCCCAAAGAGACGGCTAACACACTACGTGGTCAATACGGCAATTAGTAAATTTATTTCTATTTTCTTGGCTGACATTTTCAAGGTAAAAGTCAAGGCCAAAGCAGAGCGTCGACTGCATCAATATTTGATTTAAATTGTTTTTATTTTTAGTACTTATCGTGTTGACCATTAAAATCAACGGTTTTAACTGATTTTCTGATTTTCTGACTTGCTGTTTATACAACAGACATCTAGAAATTTCGTAAATGAACAAAAATTGTCTTTTGTAATTCGTTTTTTACTTTTGTCAATTCGAGTTCAACAAACCGTTAAGTTATGCGCATAATTTAAACTGCGAACCTTTACAAATAATACAAAAATAAAAATAAATTTAAAACCTTAACAAAATATACTGATTAGTAAAGCAAAAAGTAAAGCCAAAGAGCGTGCAACTGAATTAGTTGAATCTAGTAGTCGATTCGTGACACCAATTTAATTGCCAATTAGTCCCATGCAAAGTGTCACGTACAAAATTATATTACAAATCTTGGCAAGAAAATTACCCCAACGATGTGCAGTTAAAAAAAACCCAACAATTTTAAATTGCTCATCATATTAACTATAAAGTCGGATCTATTAAATGCTCAAAGTAAGCAAGTCAAAAGAGATTATCAACAGGAAACTATTGGCAGACAGGTTAAATGTATCAAGTGGGAGATCTGATCTTGAAAAATTAGTTAACTATTAGAAAACTAACGTTAGGAAAGTGGTTCTAATACTAGAGATATGTTTAGAAGGCTTTAAGATTTATATAAAATTTTTAGAATATTAATAAACTCAGTCAGCTTTAATTATAAGCTAAGCATTCATTACATTCAAGTAATTATAAAAATAATAACGCTCTTAAAAATATACAAAAAAAAAGATCAGAGATCAAGCTGTATATAAACTGGAATTGAAAGTATAAAAAGTAGGTACAAAAAAAGGAATCCTACAATGTAGTCAGTCCAGAAATGGAACAATCTAAAGACGCATTTTAATTTGAATGAAAAAATAAAATTCAATAAAACAGGTTAATGCATACTAAAGTCTGGTATTATTTATATACTTTTTAATCGAACTATCACAGCCACAAGGGATTGCATTAACTGTTTACTGTTTTAAGCCTTGAAACAAGTTAAAACTCAGTTTAAAAATTAAAATATTCTTTTCACAAGTAAACAAAACAATTAAACCAGTTTCCAGTTTTCATCAAGGTCTGTGGGAGAGATCGTATCACTTTATAATTATTACAACAACTGCAACTACTACTCTTACTGAAGCACGTATCTTTACATTGTTTATAAACAATTCTATAGTTATAAGTACTTTTATTACTGACCTCGCTTGGTATAAAACACTTCCAATGAGGCGTGGCGTGATCCTCGCAAGTGACTGCACTGCAATTAGTTGTCCCTCAATAAATAGTCAGATGGATTAACTACAGTAGTCGACGCCAGAATGCCAGTTATTAGCTCCGAGTGTTGTTTGTATTTTCACTGATAAGTGATATCGTTTGGCGGCTACTCGATGCGCATATACAAACTCGCAGATTTCTGTAATCGAGTTCGAGCTGGAGATGAGCGCGTGAGCAAATACTATCGTCTAGCGCTTGAGCAACTACTATCGTCTATACACTTTACCTATTTTCGACTCTTTTGTTTTTATTCTTCTACTGACACCTTCTAAAATCTTCTTACCTTCCCCACCCTTAGCCAAACAACCTAATTAGCACATTGAGTTAATACAGCTGTAATTATGTTGGAGATTGTTCGCTGCTAACTAAGTTACGAGGTCAAAACTATATGTAACTCCTCCTTCCTCTTCTCCTCTGTTTATTTGCTACTATTTCCAAGCACGATTATTATTTTTGTTTGACTGGAGTAAATAAGTTATGGCCTCGAATCTGGCAAGACTTGTAGCACTCTTAATGATAGTAATCAGAGAGCAGCTTCAAGTGCGCAGTGTGGACTATCGCAAGTACCACGGGAAGACATTAGTTCGTCCTTCAATTTCTTACTCCCCCACTCACGCGCCCATCACTAATAACCCTGACTATCGCCTGTGCCTAATGCATTTATTAACTTACCCATATATTTATGTACCGGTTCTTTATAAATAACCCACCCAACGACCTATTCCACACACGAAATTGTTTAATCGGCTAAACTCGTATATAGACTTTAAAACTTGAACATAAGCAAGCGCGATTATCGTGTATGCACTGGGTATATATCAAGACCACTATATATACACGACTCTATATACTTTGTATCAATTGTCGGTTGCTTGCCGAATAATTTATTGTGTTTCTTGTGTGAGACCGATTAGAGAAACAATACAATTGCAATTCTTCAACTGAACTTTGAGCTGATAAATCATATGAATGAACCGATTTACATGCTCCAATATCTATCAGTCAGTCAACCATTTAAATGATTATGGACCCACACACATCGACGATGACACAGCAGTCGTTTAAGTTGGGTTTAAAAAATATATATATTTTAATACTTTTTACAGACTTTAATTACGGCTATTTGTATGCGATGACTTGACAATATAGTTGTATTAAAAATCGCCAAAGAGCAGTAAGGCGTAGCCCCAAATCACGGCTGTAATAATCGGCTTTTTATTTGTGAATTGCGATCGTTAATGATCATTGATAGTGTTCGTTACGAGCTAATTGAAAATGGTATAAAAACAACAACAGTTGGCAAAAAAATAGATGGAATCGATTAGAGCAAATTGCAGTCTTGCCAAATGGGAAACTGTCACGACAAATGGTGTGAATATTTATTCAAAACTACAAAGAAAATTCCATACAAATGTTGTCTATAACAATTATTAACAATCAATAAGAAATAATGTAAATACTGTATAAATAAATGAGGAATTCTGTTAAATGGCCTTTGTAGAAATAAGTTAAATAGATTCAACTAAGCTTTAGGAATATAATAAGATACTTAACTATACAAAAGATATACTTCAAAGCATTTCAAAGCTATGTCAAGTTTTCCTATATCCATTATAAATCGAAGAACAGTCATTATACTTGTATTTAATTTATTTATGTTAATCAATACTTAACTATATTGATAATCAATTATCGGTAGCAAAAACAACGGTAAACCAATAGAAGTATTTTTGTGTACACATTAAAGTGGATATTATAAATACATTATAATTTAGTACACTGTGGATTATATAAAAATCGTTCCACTATTATTATGTTTAACACTAAACCCAGCTGCAAAGGTCTGCTGATATATCTAAAATTAAATTCAACTGCTGTAAGTGCTTGTCACTGTAATCTACAGACTTGAATCCCCCAAAAACTGTACTTAACCCCAACACTTGTCTAGTAAACTGACATCATGCTGCGCTTTCTAAAGACCAAAGTGCCTTAAAGTCAAGTTAAGCCGTTTAAAGTAAACTTTTTAACCTCTAAACAACTGTAGTTAAGTGATATTTTTGAAAGGTAAGCATGATCTCAGATCATCAGCAATTTATAGCTGAGCCAAACCTTTCATTTTAAACAGCAAGTAAATCTTCACAAAAGCCCCATTCTAAGACAGACTTGAATTGACTTGACAACCGATCAGTTAAAAGAAAGACAAGACGAGTCAAGACAAAAGGAACGTGTTGAGCAGAGTTAGAAGGCACAAATGAATTGTCATCAACCGTTCGTATGGCAAATAAAATAAAACATTTGTGAGCACAAAACTAGATTTGAAGTCTGCTATACCCAATCGAGCGTAGAAACACCTGAAAAAACTTCAAAAATTGCAAAGGAATTTGCATAGAAACTCAATTGCATATATCAAACTTAATGCCGGGCTAGAAAACATGCTCTAGAATTGGCCCAAACCGGTTGCCAATATTTATTTAAGTTTTTTCGATTACGAAACTTTACGCCTTCAACTCAATTACAGAGATACGACTATCGCGTGTCTATAAATCTTAAAACAAATGCCAAAATTTTCAATAACGGCTTTTGTCGAATTTTTTTTAGCCAAAAAAAAAACACTTGGCCAACTAACTGTATAGGCAAACGTAGAGAAAAAATTAAAATCGGCGACTGTTTAAGATGTTTAACTGGTTTTGAGTTTAGACGGTTCACATTTTGGCGGTTTTTATTGAACTCTCCATACTCAACACGAATACGAACTCGTCACCAAGGTCGTGGTTTATATACACTGTATATACTGTATACTTTGTATTTAGAAGTTGTTATATATTGTTCAGATATAAGCTTCAATTTGTTAAACATACAAAGCACATCAGAAATTTATTTACAAGTCTATAAAGTCAGTCATATGTAGATCCGATGAATCAGCATTATAAATAAGACCCTCACAGTGTGATTTGCAAATTGCATGAAATGAATATGAGTGCGTGTCGAGCTCAACAACCTTCAATTGACAGATTGACAGAGTAACAGACTGTCAGTCCAGCGAATGGGATGGCAAAGAGACACCACAAACGATTCCCAAGTCAATTAGCTTGTTATGCTACATTTATCAGATACAGTCATACGTCCCCCTTGATGTAAAAATAATTGTACGAAAACTTTAACATTCTCACATTTATGAATTCGTTTTTTAATTAACTCTCAAGCAGTATTCATTTCCATAAACTTTTGCAAACACTTTTACACAAAAGTCTTTTTGCAATAATATTTTGCAACTATTACAAAATTGGGCAGCGCTTCACGTTGGGCAGTGAAAACGCTACTAACTCCCGTTGCACAAAAAAAGAGAAACTTTTCAATTGTTTATTTGCCGTACTGCCTGCAATTAAAATCGAATTAAGATCATATTGAATTTGATAGACAAAAGGTAAATTGAATTTCAAGCTAACACTATATACAAACGGCTTACATAAAGTTAATTATTTGAACACGCAGTTGCATTACAGCGAAGTTTTACTGTTTTTACAGCAATGTAATCAACAGCGCTGAAGATCAGCAGCATAAAAGGGACGCGGCTACGTCTGCACAGCAGGTGGGAGAGGTGGAGCGAAGAGTGGAGAACGAAGAGTGGAGAGTTGACAGCTCAAAGCAGAGAGCGGGGAGAGCTTTGCATTGCAGCTGATCGAGCTGATTATGAATGGGGCAAATGTTGTAGATGGAATCGCTGACGAAATGCTGCAGGCTGACGGGCCGACGGAGTCGGAGCAGCAATGGACGGTGGACGGTGGCAAGTGGTAATTGTTTTTATTGCCAATCCGTTCGAGCGGCACTTGAATGCCAGCCAAGACTTATGGCTGCTTGGTGTGGCAGCCAGACAGACTGGCGGACAGGCAAAGGCAGAAAGTGTGTCAACGCTGCCGCGCATGCGCATAACCAACAACAACAACAACAGCAACAGTATCAACAACAACACACCTAGTTCAACTAGTTTGACCTATAACTATGTGAACCATAAACTTACCGTAACACTTGCCTCAAATTCACACTTTGTTTACTTTATGAATAAAGTTGCAATTACGTTTGCCAAAAAATTGTCAATGGCAAATGGCCAAACAACAAAATTTTTCGTATCACTTTACAGTTGTGTTTTGCAAGCGACCCACAAAGCAGTGCACACACACACACACTCACACGCGCGTACACAGACAGCCTGTGACTTTGTTTTTGCTTTGTTTTGAGTTTGGGCAGGACGCGGCGAGACGGCGAATTTACGGCAAGCAAGGCAAAACGCTGCACACGAATTGTAAATTTTACGTAGAAAAACGCGCACACAGCTTAAACGACGTCCAAATGGCAACGCGGCTCAAACGACTCTGAGGTAGAAGCTCGCTCGCCCGCTCATAAAATTAATTAAATGGCCAAGTCAAGCTTGACAACAACAACAACGAGAAATTGTATGCTAAAGAAGCAGCGGCAGCAACATTGCGAGCAGCAGCTGTAAAGAGCAAGAGATAGATACATACAACAACAACAAGAGCGGCCGTACTCCGCTAATCATATAAAAGCTTCGCCTGCGGTTTTTTGCTCTGACTGCGGTGCTGCCAACCTGTTTGGGGTAAAAGCTTTGTCGGGCTTGCACAGCAAGTGAGCTTTCATGGCGCGCTTTACGTTTTTGTTTTGCTTTTGCATTTAACACGATTGTTGTTATCGTTTACGACTTTGTAACTGGCGGCACTAACATAGCACGTTAAGGAAATAGGCGTGTGTACATAAAACTGTTAATAAACTGTTAGACACAGGCAGCTGTTAAATTTTAATGGAGTGTAAAGGCGCTTAAAGCACTAAACGTGCGTTTTGATAACTTGTTATTAAATATAAACAAATTATAACAATAAATTTATATTGAGCGGGGAAATATAAAAACTATATTAAATAAATAAAAGCATGGCTGACCGTTACTGTTAACATATGTAGAAGGTACAGGGTATTTTCTTGTTGGTCTTCAGTGTTTACAGTACTTGTTTGTGTTTGTTTGTCTTTGTTTTAATTTTGGCTTTACACATAACTAAGCTGGTAATTATACGGTTCAGTGGGCATATGATAAGGTGCTGTCGATAGTGCTTAATCTATCAATAATTGAAGAAAACAACTGCCGTTAGTTAGGTGTGCGGGTTGGAGGGGCGTAAAGCTTTTGGCCACTGATATGTGGAGTTAACCTTCTTTTGTTTTTGCTGATTGCAGCTGTTATTTTTACTTTGTTGAAATTCTCACCTTTCTTTTTGTTTATATACTACTTTTGAAATACTTTTCCAAGGCCACACACGAAGTTCAACGCTTTTGTTCTTGACAAATTTGTGCAGCCATGCAGAATATCAGATACACAGTATTATTTAATTTATTTTTGCAAAACAATTTTATCAGCTCATGTCAGTTATCTAAATTACGCCTTCTTGAACAGAATGCCATAAAGATAGCCGAAATAGCTAATTGATTGATTGGGTTAAAAAAAACACAAAACGAAGGAAATTCTTTACATAAAATGACCTGTTAAATGATTATGAAACCCATGGGAAATATTACGTATACGCAACGTATCAGCTTTTATTTACTCACACCACGTATGTGTAAGTTTAAACTTTAGTTTAAGCAAATCGACATTATCATTGAACCTTGTGCTGCAAATTTAATTACAGTTTAACATGTATCTCAAGCCGTGACTGACCTTAGTATTATTACACTTAGTACAAAAAGTATTTATGGTCCAACAGAAAAAGGTTATGCATAATTGCAGCACTTAATCGCTGGATTAATCTTCATAGAAGAGCTGCCAGCTATTTGGCTCTTAAGTTAGTAGTTTGTTCTTATTTATTAATAAATTTAGAAACTTTTTTTGAGTATTACTCATGGGTGTTTCTCCAATTATACTAAAAATTCACATCCGGCTGCTTTATTTGACCACTTAGAAGGTGTCAGGCGCTTGTAATACTCCAGTAACAATATATATTACAAGCTTAGACTATTTAGTATTGTGTTCCACTGTTCAAAGATTCTTGCTGACGTCATGAGTGTATGGAGTGTACAAAGTTTACGTTGATTTCCACAACGATTTACACAATGTTCAGTTGGTGATCAAACAACTGCACTCCCAACACTTTGCTCTTCTTCTAACACTCTCCCTCTTTCCCTCTCTCTTTCACCTGATAACTTAAGCATTGACTCATTATCTTTTGATCGAGCATAAGACTTACAATCTATCCAAAGTTCAACGAAACGATTTCCAAACGAAATTCATTAACAATCTAACAAAACAAAACTTAAGTTAGGAACTACTCGTTAGCAGTGTTGGCTGTTTAGATATTTTGTAGCTATTTTAAGTGTATTAAACTTTCGACTGGAATATTGATTAGCATATTGAATACTTTCGAACTTCATTTGAACTAGGACTATGGATTGGTATAAAAAAAATTTACAAAAACATTTACTGGACACTATAAATTATTAATTATTATAACTCAACAGTGTACCCTCTATGCTACATTTATGCATCAAAGAGAGAAAGGGAGAGTAAGAGGGACAGAGCAAAAATATTGTGATATATCGAGAGGTCCACTTAATTTTCTTTAGTTAAAATAGTAAACATTTTAAAAGCAGTTTAAATTAATAGCCTTTTTTAAAAAATTCCTTTTTTTTCCATCTTAACTTTCAGCCTTTTCTAGCTTTTTTGATCCAAGCTATCCCGCCAACACTGCTCGCTAGTGTTTTCCTTATGAATGGATGAATTTCCTGCTGTGCGCAAAGTACAAGTTGAAGCAAAATAGAACGACAATTTGTACTTGGCATAGTTAGTAACTAGCAGTAGTTTATCTAAACTGGAACACATGCTTATGCCATCGTAAAGTATGTTGAAATTCCTGATAAATATTTCCTCCATTTGAATGGCAGCTATTTCTAAGAAATAAGTAATAAAAAATATATTTGATGTAATTTAATTAGGTCACAAAATATAATTATAAAAATATGTTCTATGTAAGCCTACTCTATTTATTTGATTAATATTAAATTAAAAATAAATTAGAAATAAATTAGAAGTTTTAATTTAGAGTTCAGATGCGATCAGACTGCAGTGTGAGCGAATCAATTGAAATGAATACGATAATTAAACGAATGTGAAAAAAGTCGCTCAAATTGCGCTGTTCGTGTGTATGTGTGTGTGTGTGTGTGTTGTCTTTTAACATATTTAAATAATTATTAACAAAACGACAAAACAGAAGTTCTATAGCAACAAATTCAGCACACTCAGCTCAACTAAACAATATTCAAAACAAAGAAAATCAAAACAAAAACAATGACGATGACAACAGAATCTAATCAAGTGCAAAGACTTTGCCCTATGACTATGTCACCATATAGTGCACTGAGCACATATATCCAGTCACATATATGCATGTAATACAAACACATATAAACATTATATTGATGTATGACTTTCCAGTTGAAAATAAATATTTTATTTCTGCTCAAAACACAAAGCGCACGTTTCGCCACAAAATTTTATTAATAAAATTTATAATCAAATAAACGCGGTTAAACTTAACACAAAAATACAAAACACAGTACAACACATGTATGGTTAGTGGTACAACTTTTTACAGTCTGTAAAACAACTGTTTCGTAGCGCCTTCCATCCCACCTGATACATCCAATAATTCTGAGCCATGCGAATTATGAAATCGCCGTTGGTTTTCTCTACTGCTTCCGCTTTGTGCTGCTGAATACCCTGTAAGTGTGTGTATTATTTTTGGTGAGTTATTGAGTTACTTGACTTAAGATACAATAAACCCTTTCTACTTACTTTTATCTTATCTTTTCTTTGTGAAGTTATCGGCTGTTGGGGAAATCGACTTTGGATTCCCTGTAATAAAATGATTTATGAAGTTTATTGTTTGCATAGGAGAATTAAATTAAATATAGAAAGAAGTTTTTCTTTGAAAAATAAATTGTAAAAATAAGAGTACTGCAGTGAAAGCTCTACTCGCGGACAGCATCCTCAGGCGGTCGAATTTTATAGTTTTTTAGCTTGATTTTCATACAAAATCGATTCTCTTAGGAGGACATCGTCCTGGGGGGACATAACTATTGGATTTGCGGCTGTCCGGCCAATGGAGCCTTCACTGTATTTATTTTTTAAGCTTAATTCATTTAAATTTATTCTTATAACCAACAAACTTTTAACTAATTGGTTTAAAGAGCTCTAAAAAATATATAAAAATAAATTTAACTAAATTATAGCCGTCTAATTTCTATAGAAGCTTCACTGTATTCATCTGGCTTAACTAAGTTATGCTCTTTCTAAATCTCTAAGCTAAGCAACCCTCGCAAAGTGCAACAAGTAGAGGGTGCCCTAAGAAGCAGGAAAGAGATGAAGCAAGAGAAAGCGAGAGGGGAAGCGAGTCGATATTTCACAAGCGCCGGCTAAAGAAAAAGTCAGCGACTGCGTCTGCGTCGCTGCCGACGCTGCTGCTTAGACACTTGTCGATCGCAGCGCAGCACAGCGCTGCTGCTATTGATAAGGACTATCGGACAAGAATGGAAACCGGTGGTGGAGTAGGCGGTAGTGGGGCGCGTAAACGGCTGTTGTTACCTACCCGTTTGACATGAAAATAAATACACGATAATAACTGAAATTTTCGGCATTTTCTTATCAGCCAAAGAAATTGTTTAGCTTGGACTTTAACCGCTAAGAAAAGAAAAGAAACGCAAGCAAACCGTCGATGGCATGAATCTTGTCCATGCACAACAGCAACAATAGTTTATCGCTAGTCACCAACTATGGGGCTGTTAAAGCTTAGTCAACGCCACTAAATGCTCCAGTTTCAGTTTCAGTTAAGTTTGCGCCAAAGGGTTCAAGGGTTCCAAGTTGACCCAGAGACGCAGCGCAGCCGCAATTACGACAGTTGTGACTAAGATACAGGTGTGTGCTACGTGAACTCATATGCCATGAAGGGCGTGAGGTGATTGACAGCGTGATTTATTTTATTTTTATTTATTTTTCGAGTTTCCAAAATAAGTGATATGATTTAATCAGCTTTAAATGTGAGATTTCCAAGCGATTCAGATAACGTTAATCTCAAATCGAAGTCAATCCGAAGCGTTGCTATCGACTGCGACGCTAGCAGCGCTGCCTTCGTATTTGTATTTGTCTTTTGTGATTGCCGCTTGTGTAGATCGGCGTCGTCTTCGCAGTCGCTGCCGACGTCGTCTCCACTGTCGCCTTAGCTGCCGTCGTCGTCATCGTCGTCGCTATCGCTGTCGCGTTCAGTCGCAAGGGTTTTTTGAATTGTGAATTTCAGTTGGTATAAAACACACGAGCCGCGAGCAGGCGACACCAGAACGCGATTGGAATCCGTTAGAGCTGCAAAGAAAGAGAGTGAAAGAGAGAGGAATAACAAATATAACATAACTGTTGAACAATTCACGCCCCTCATAGGTAAATAGAAGGCACGACTTATTACACGAAATAACTGCAAACAAAATTTCAAAGTGCATGTGTGTGTGCGTGTGTGTGTATGTGCTGGCTTAAAACGCAGCCAATTTTTGTAAATTACACAAAAGTGCACCAAAAGCAAACAAAACAAAAGCTTTAACGAAATTCTAATAAGAATTGCATTCTGTTACACGCAGGCTTCGCACACAAACTACAGTTACATTCCACACAAAATGGCCGCCACCGATATCAGCGAGGAAGCTTTCCATCTGCGCTTGGGCTACCTGAAGCCCGAAACTTTGGAAATCGCACGCACCGAACTGCGCGAAACGGAAGAAGTGAAGGCGGAGGCAATCAAAAAGCTTCGTGAGCTGCTTAAAGCTACGCCAGAGATCAACTACAAGGACGACGATGCTTTTCTTACCATCTTCCTGCGCGCCACGCACTTCTACCCAGAGAGTGCATTGGAAAAGGTTAGTGTAAAGTCCAATTGGAATAACAGTTGTGTGCTTCCAGTTGGAAGTGAATACAATGAGTTTGTTTGTAGCTTCTCTCAGCATCCACATGAGTGGAGGGAGTGGAAAATTTAAGAGGGGCATTCCAATAAGTGATCTAAAATTATTTTTCGAATTCCAAGATTCTACAACAATTCCAAATTAATTTTAAAACTCAATGAAGTGCAATTAAAACATAATTTAATACAGTCATAAACATTTTTATCAAGTTGATTAAACATCAGAGTGAATTAAAATACACAGCTAGGCGCAAAAATATCAAAATTATTTTTATGAATTTATTGTTTTAGCAATCACGCTAAAAATACGCCGTTTAAATAGGTCCATTAATATAAAAAAATTGATTATGATTCAGTAGAAAATCCACTTAAATATTTATTGGAAGAATTTATTGCCTGCATAAATAATGCACTCACAATCCCACTGAGTGGTTCGTGCATTGGCTAAAGGCAAGCCACTTGCAATCCACAGCAGCAAACTCAACACCCACACATACCGAGTATTGAGAACATTCGATCGTCTTATCAGCTGCACTGCTTCACCTCTTGATCCCGAATAAGACAAGCAGTGCCTATGAACTCAGGCAGCTAGGCGAAGACAGAGAGAAAGAGAGAGTAGGAAGAAGCAGAGAGTAAAGAGCGGCATTCTAATTGGATTTGTTTCCAGGCCATTTAAGGCGATTGCGATTTGAACCCGAAAGAAACCTTTAAACGCCAGCGATAAGCGAGTTCTAACAGAAAATATATAGAAATATATAAATACTTATGTTTTTAGCTGATGACGTGGCCTATGAGGAGTACACTAAAATGGCCATAAAGCAACCGTTATCAAGGTCATAGATTTTACAATCGGCCAATGGTCAGTTTGGGCCAAGACTCTTATCAGCTAGTAAACTTAAGTTTGGTCATAAATAAACATAATTTTCATACCTTTTTCAGATGAAAAGCACCGCTAGCTTCCGCAAGGAGTACGCCAGCTTGGTGCATGGTCTGCAGGTGGAGCAGGTGAAGGAGCGTTTCGTCAAGGGCAGCGTTATCAACGTGCTGAAGAACTGCGATCAGAAGGGACGACGTGTGTTGATCGTAAATGCTGGCAAATTGTGGGATCCCGCTGTGGTGCCCAGCGATGAGATGTTCCGCATGCTCTACATGGTCCACATTGCCGCCCAGTTGGAGGAGGAGACTCAAATTCGTGGCGTTGTGTGCATCATGGACTTTGATGGTCTGGCCATGAAACAGGTTAAGGCACTGTCCCCTAGCTTCTCCAAGCGTCTGCTCACATTCATCCAGGAGGCGATGCCCCTTAGGATGAAGGAGGTGCACTTTGTAAAGCAACCGTTTGTCTTCAACATGGTCTGGTCGCTCTTCAAGCCTTTCGTTAAGGAGAAGCTGAACAAGCGCGTAAGTAGACTCATTACCCCTCGAGTGGGATTTGGTTTGATTCCCCTCTCCCTTCCAGATGCACTTCCATGGCAGCGACATGAAATCCCTGCACAAGTTCCTCGACCCTTCGGTGCTGCCAGCCAACTACAAGGGCACCCTGCCTGCCATCGATTACGGCGGCCAGGAGTGGTTCCCAGCTCTGGAACAGCAGTCGGAGTATGTCAACACCTGGAGCGAACTGGGCCCCGCCAAGTGGTAAACGGAGCAATCACTGACACACTGACAGGGCAGCCAGCCCTGAATTCCATTAGTTAATGTACGCTTACATTTCCATCATTATAAATACGTTTTTGATTAGTTCTTAGCTCTTGACAATAAACTAGTTACATAATTCAAACTGTCGGTGAATTGGGCATTTATTGGGTTTAGGAAGAACTGAACTGTTTGGGAATTTTAAGCTCACCTGTGCCTGTTTGGCTTGCACGGAGATCAGTTGAGGAAAGAGAAAAATACAATTTATGGTATCTTTAACATTTCTCTGATCAAATTTCCTGGAAAGCAATCTGAAATCTCTAAAGGATCCCTACAAAGGTAATCGGGTAACTTTTTTCAGTGCTGTTAAAAGCAGCCCAAAGGATGTAGTAATAGTTTTGATCTACATCTTCTATCTTTTCCCTAAAATGCTAATCAGGTAACTTCTTTTAATGGAGCCCAAAGAGTCCAAAGGATGATCTAATAGTTCTATCTTCAAATTGTTTAAAGAATTATTTAAATTTTCGCTGGAGTTCCGAAAGATTCCTCCAATAATTGCTTCTTAAAATTTGTAGGGCATTCTTTTTTGGGTTCTTCGTAAGGTACTTCGATTTTTTACATATCTGCTTTAGGTAACTTAACCATTTTACAATTTCTTCTTAAGTGTTTTAGAACTTATACTATTTCCTTCTTCTATAGTTTCCACAGATATTTTCCAAGTTACCCCCTACAACAAGGTAGTTAAATTTACCTTAAGATCTTATTCTCCTTAAGATCTTCATGTAGCTTTCTTCCCTTCATTCTTTTGGGCTATACTAAAAATTCCTTAATTATTTTACAGTACAATTGCTCCATTTCGACAGTTTTTTCAAAATATCTATTTAAACTAAGCTCTAAACTTTCCAAACTTTACTCATCTTATCCAATTAATCCATTCCAATACGCACTTGTCGATTGTTTTCCAAATTAAAATAGTCTACATTGTAATTTGTTTATTCAACAGTATTTTTTAGGTATTGCAATGCGCTCTCTTTAAATGTCACATATAAAATAAGTTTCTTTGAACCAAAATCATTTTAAATGGCTGTAACGCGGTCTTAATTTTTCTGTCTTTTCTTAAAAACCAAAGAGAATTGAATTTCATTAAAAAAATTTGAGTCGAGACGAGCGGAACTGAGTGTGAGTTGATTTGAATTGAATTTCTTTGCGTAATTAATATCAAATATATTGAATTTACTATTAATTTAACTACGTTACACATTTAAATACACATATATAACTATATGGGGATATATATATGTAGACTAAAAGTCGCGGAGACACACAACGTGGATCGGATCGATTTAAACCGAGTCGAAACGAACCGAATCGAATCTTGGGACGACAGCAAGCCAATTAAAATAATAAAATATACAATATGTGTGTGTGTGTGTTGGGAATATAAAACAACGACAAGTTGTGGATGAACCCGAAATCCTCTCCAGTGTGTTCTTCTACTTTTCTTATCCTTGTTGTCCAATTGATCCGCGCTAGAAGTGGTGAGTTTGTGTTTTTTGTGTGTCTAGATTTACATGATCATTGTCTGTGGATCTTCCATGAAATCACGGAAGTGTTTTAGCCAAACAGCGGCAACGGCGCCATCAATCACCCGGTGATCGGCGCTGAGTGTGACCGTCAACACGTTGGTCTCCTTGAAACTACAAACAGGAGGAGAAACCATTAAAAAGTGCTCAGTAAATCGATTACCACTTACCCATTGGGACTGTCCGGATCCAGTACCAGCTTTTTCGTTGTAGTTCCCACGGCTAGAATGCAGGATTGCGGAGGATTAATGACAGCGCAGAATTGATTGACACCTAAAAGAGACATCTCATTAAACTTGGTACTTAAAACACTTCAAGCCACTTTCAAATCCTTACCAAACATGCCCAGATTGGAGATGGAAATGGTGCCACCTTGGAATTCATGTGGCTGCAATTTATTGTCGCGTGCCTTGCCAGCCAGTTCCTTAACATTCTTCGAGATTTCAAGAACACCTTTGCGATCGGCATTGAAGACAATGGGAGTGATGAGACCCTTGTCGGTGGACACAGCCACGGAGACATCAACATCGCTGAACTCCCGTATAAAGGTGTCCATCCAGGCAGAGTTAGCAGCGGGCACCTTTCGACAGGCCGTTGCCATGGCCTTAATGATGAAGTCATTGACGGAGACACGTGCTCCTTCCTTCTCGTACTTCTTGTTCATCTTGGCGCGCAGTTTCATGAGCTGCCAATTGGAGTCTAATTAGTAGAGGAAACTCTTGTACAACAATCAGAACTCACCTTGTCCACGGTGCACTCGACGGTAACGTAGTAATGTGGCAGATTCTGCTTGGACTCGAGCAGACGTTTGGCAATGACTGTTCGCATTGTGGTCAAGGGGATGTCCTTGAAGGCAGCGCCTGCCGTTGGCTTGGGAGCTGCAGCGGCTGCTGGTTTCGGTTGGGCGGCTGCAAGATCACCAGATTTAAGTGAGCCATGGACGCCGCTACCTTTGCCTGCACAAAAGGCCAAGGATTAGTAACGAACGGAACGGAAAGGAGGCAAAGATTAGTGGGTGGCAGTGGTGCATGCAACACAGCGGAATTTTGGGAATTGGATAAATGATAAGAACCTTGTAAGCGCATCTGTTGGGTTTCGGCTAATCTCTTGGCCATGGGACTAGCATAGACACGTCCACCGCTTGGCGGTGCTGGTGGAGGACTACCTGCTGGTGCAGCAGCTGGTGGTGGTGCGGCTACAGGTGCGGCTACAGGTGGCGGTGGTGGAGCTGCGGCTGCTGCTGGTGGTGGTGGAGGTGCTGCCGCTGGAGCACCACCGGCGGGTGAATCATCCTTAAAGTCCTTGAAGGCAGCCACATGACTCGGATCGGACACAATGATGCAGACCAATTTGCCAATGGGCACATCCTTGCTGCCACCGGGTATCAAGATCTTGGCCAGATAACCCTCCTCGGGCGTCTCAAAGCCCATGGTGGCCTTGTCGGTTTCAATTTCACACAGCAGATCACCTAGAAATACGCTTGGATTAGTTACAGAGCACAGTGGAATGGCCAACTGTTAGACTTACCCTCGTTGAGCTTGTCGCCTTCCTTCTTCTCCCAGCTGACAATGGAGCCACGCTCCATGGTGGGGGACAACGCGGGCAGCGGCACACGTATGTGGTCGGGCAGGTCGGCATAGTTCCTCGCGAAGTTGTAGCTCCATGTCGATACGATTTGGGGTCTGCTGAGGATCGGTTTGGTTGAGCTGCGATTATAAAACACTTCTGTTACTCAAATATCAAATGAAAACTACTGACAGCTCAAATCAGCTGATTGCTGATATCGCTGTTATTGTTATCGATAACACGCACACACAAAATGTAAACAATTGCACAGTTGGTTTCGCTGATACGCCAATCACAATTAGACAAAAATCACTCATACCGCTTTATCAGCAATTCGCTAATCGGATTCATCATGCGACGCTGGTTTGATAATCACGCACTGGACACACGCATGCAAATTCTGAAAAATGTGTCTATTTTTCTGTTGTTGTTTGTTACCCCCCGCAGCCTGCGGCGCCACTACCCACAGTGGGTGCCAAATGCAGCCCCGCATTTGCAATATTACACAACAGACAGTTTCTAACCTCAACGCGGTTAGCGGATATTTAAGAAGCCAGCAGTGTCCTACCTGGTTGTCTTCAGATTACAAGCGTAGCTGAGAGCACGCACACCATGATTGGCCCCACGTCGTACCGCTTGAGACCGGAGAAATACGGCGCGTAATGCGCCAAGTTCTTTTCGTGTTGTACTCAGTGTACGCAACATTCTCCTCTATATATACGTATAGATTTTTTCTTGAATTTGTCAACTGGCTGAACGCGCGTTTGTTAAAGGGCCACGAGTTTAGAATTGCGGGGTGCGCTATGCAGTTTTTCGTAATTTTGATAAATAAATCGTGTCGAATTATAAGTCGAAAATTTTTAAACCGAAGGTTTGCTAGCAGCCGACCTTATTTAACGCCACTAGGTCACGACTTACTACGACAGCCCTGTTTATTTATTTGTGCAGCCCTCTACAACTTAACAGAAAAGCTCCTCCACTATCAATGGGAGCAGTACGTTTAACAGTGCTGCTCCACAATTAACATATATCGCATCAATTTATCGAAAATCATGGCAAATCGTTCCAAGCTTAAGCAATTTTTGTAACAGTTAATTTTTTACTGTAAGCTTTGCGTAAATAAACAATTTATTATAAACCTTGCCATAGAAAGCACTGACAACAAATTTACTGGCAGCAGGTGATTACTGTTTGAAAAGTTTCGGGCATATGTTAATTTCCTGAGCGTCTGTCGCAAACAGCTGACATTACTCCCCCCGTTCCGACAAAGCTCAACAATTATTACCAATTAAAGGTTATTGAAATATTGTTTTGATTGCTACAATAAAACTATAGTATAGTAATCAATAAGACTATACAGAACATCATTCACCCTCTTTGATTAATAAATTTAAAAAAATTTTGTTTTACATTATTTATTGAAATTTAAAATGGTTTATTTATTATGCACAAATTAAACGTTTATTTTTGTTTGACCAAAGAAGCCCACGAAAATCACCGCATATTGAGTGTACTTCAACATGTGCCGGGTTACGAGACACACCAGAGCACCTGATGAAGTACAATAGACATGGGAGACATAACGAATTATTTTTTCAGTTGCTGGTCGTTTGGGGGTTTTATGCAAAAGCTTCTGTTGAAAGCGTCTGGCCACCACGCGCGCTACTTCAGGTACCTGACTGTGGATAAGAAAAACCAGCCCCGGTCACTGATTAGCGCGCATGGTAAAAGACATGCGGTTAGAGGGAGATAGCCAAAGCAAGATAAGCTCAACCAGATGTTGCCAACTGTTCCGAAGTTACCGACATCCGTTGCTGCTGCTGCTTCTGCCGCTCCTGAAGTCACCACACGCAGGAAACGACCTTGCGAGCTCTGCCCATGCTGAGCTTTAAGGTTAACGATCTCAATATGTGCGTACGTGCGTGTGTGTTTATGCGACTCCGATGACTTCATACTCAACCCATGCACGCATACATACAGCGTATATATGTACTTGTATAGAGCCCATTATGTGTAAGCTTTTGTGAGCTGAAGCTTTGTCGCAGCGCAGTCCATCAGTCGTCGTTTTAACGCCGTCGATTCTTACAGTCTGAGAGAATTAGCCGTTTGACGCAGATTTATGCAATAACAATGCCAAATTAGTCATGTTTTCCTTTGCGCACCTCATTCCACTTTGCACACAAAGTACATATGAACGTGCTAACGGCTACATAGTCCACACTCCAGCAAATCGGATATGACGTCACCTGTGGCCAAGTATGAAATTTTACTTTTTCTTTGTTGATTTTCTTAGCAGCAACAGTTAGTCGTTGTCATATTCGCAGCCAGAGACCCTTGATATTCTATATTTGAAACGCTGTAAAGAAAAATAGCAAGAAAACTGAAAAAAATGTTGAAAGAGAAGCGACAAAAAAAAAAAAGAACCGGCGTTTTGTTCCATGCTTTCTCACTTACTCTCTCCTCTCTCTGTTACTAAGCGTAGCAGAGCTACGTGCGTGATCGTCGACAAACATACTCACACACACATAAAGAAACTGCTGGCAAGTTTTGTGGCGCAGCCGAGACACACACGTGCCCCACTACATTCGCGAATTCTCTCGTGTATGTGAACGCACATACTGGCAAAGACACCAACACACAGACAAATACGGAGATAGAGGGCATAAAATCGAATTTGCAAACGCGTTCAAAGTTTTTCGTCTTTCTCTCTCTCTTGCGCTCTCTTTGCCTCTTGCCTTTGCACGATGTTCGCTAAAAAGGAATTAAATGAATTGCCAGCAGCTACACTTTTTTTGTGTATTTTACAACGCCTCATAAACTTTAAGCCGCTCGCGCAGATTGTGGTATAATGAACTTGGACTTGCTGCCGCTCAAGTCGCCATGAGTGCGTGTGTGTGTGTGTGTATACTTATATATATATATATACACGTATATATGCACGATGTGTCACGGCGGCTGCTGCTTCTGCGATCGCGAGCAGCTTTTGACTGCCGCTCGTTGTGAATAATTGCGAATTTTGTTCGAATGTCGTTTTGTCGTGCCCAGCCGAGCATGTGTTTGTGTGTGAGGCATTTAATTGTATATGTACAATGTACATCTGTATGCACGTATGTATATAGCAATGGCGACGATGTCAGACTACCATATGTACAATGCACATACACATGTATGCATATATATTTGTATATATGTATCTGTTTGTACATATAATGAGCAGCAGGCTGGCAGACATGACTGCTTTATATGCCACTGTGTATATGTATGCGTTTGCTTGGGTGGGGCATTCCTAACCTCAAATAGTAACAATGCGCCGACAACTGCCGAGTGCATGTCTATACGACTGTGTGGGTGTCTGCCTCTCTCTCTCTCTATCTATCTCCTTCCCTTACTCTCTGTGTGCTGCAAACTGCAAGCACATGCTTTATAACTGAGAACGCCCTTAACCCTGAGTTGGAGTTTGCTGGCGAAAAAAAAAATGTTTCGCAAGTCTGATCAGACACACGAACACATAGAGACACTCCCCTACACATATAAAATTGCCAAAATTGTTTGTGTATGCGTTTCGTCATGGGTCTGGGCTAAATTTTTGTCTAAAATTAATATTTGAGCGACAAAAAGTTTTGTGCCTGTTGGTGTGTCGGTGTCGCGCTCGTTGTCTCACTGTGTGCGTGCGTTTTTGTGTGGGCAAAAGAAATTTGGAAATATGTAGTCTGCAATGTGTAGAATCATGTGGTTGTCGCTTCAAACATTTTTTTTTTTTTTGCTGCTATTTGCGTCACTCTTTCGCCGCCTTTGGCGAGAATTGTAGCTGCTGCTGCCGCTGTCTTCTCTTTGTGGCCTCTCTTTTTGCGTGAGTGTGTCTTGCTCGCCTGTCTCTGTGTGTGCGTAGCAAAAAATTTGTTTTTGTGTCTTTTGTTGTTGCTGCTGTCGCTGCTGGTGCCTTGTGATATCAAAAAGCTAAAAATAAATCCAACCTAAACTATTCCATTTTTTTTTATTTTCATTTTCAAGTCTTCTTTTTAACGAGCATTTGGTTCGCTTTTGACCTGTGTTAATTCCGTCTGAAAAGCCCCCCCAAAAGCAATTACACATCGATGACGCCGTCTCGTCGGTATTGTTGCACCCACCCGGTCTGTCGTCCGGCAAGCAAAGCATTGAATTTCACAATATGTGTCCGTTTAATTTTCCATTCCATATTTTTTACTTCATATATTTGTTGAACTTTTCGGGTCTTTCTTTCGTTCACACTCAACTTGCGTTGCACTTGGCCTGCGAAATGTTTGGCTGTCTGGCTGAGCTTTTTACTTTGTTGCTTTTAATTGTTCACACACACGCGCGTTACTGTAAAGTTTAACTTTATTTTCTTTTTAGTTTTGTCCGTTTCTCATTGCACACACACATACAGGGCACAGCCGCAGGCACAAACTTAAGCACTCACAAACACACATAGAGACTTCGAGAGAAAGAGAGACACAATCGGCCACTTGATGTGCAAATGGCCGACTGTGCGACCGCCTAGAAACGCTCTGGCCTTTTATTTTATTTGATTCTGTGGTTCTGTGATTTAGATTTTGACTTTGCCTTTTACTACTATACTTTTGCTATTTTGCCAGCTCTCTGTCGATTGAGCAAATGCAAAAAGCAAAGCGAAGCGAACCGCGCACGCCGGCTGTTGGTGATCAAATGCTCAATGTTGCTGCTTAATCAAAAGCCGAATGCGCGAATTTTATTTCGCATTGCCACTAAGTTGACGCTGCTGCCTCTGCTTCTGCTACTGCTGCTGTCGGCTCTGACTCTGTCTCTGCTAGCGTCGTCAGCTGTCTGTGTGAGCGTGTGTGTGTGAGTGTGTCTGCAACAACACACACATGCAAAGCTCTGGCAACAGCAGCAGCCGTCGTCGTCGTGTGTGTTGCCGTTTCTTTCGCTTCCTGCTTCCTACACCGCGCTTTCCGTTCACCAATACCAACACAGATAAAACGCACGCATACGTTGCATATACATATACATGTAGTACATGTACTTTTTGCCCAGTTCTCACTCACGGGGTTCCTTTGTTATAAAACTGGCAGGCACCACCAGCCAACAATAACAACAACAACTCACTGCAACAAAAAGCTGGTACAGTGGAGCACACAAGTTAATCTCCACGCGTGAACTTTTCACATTACAATACATTTTATATTTACACTTTGCAGTCATTTTATAATACTGTTCCAACTAAACAGTTAGTCGCAACTTGTGTTGATTCTTATATTTTACTGATAGTAAATTCACTTCTCGGAAATTGGAATGTGACATTTGATATGACCATTTTTGTACAATCTGAAACCAGTTCGAAATACTAAATCTAAAAATTATTTGTCTAAATTTGTGCTCATTATTTAACTGGTTCTTGAAAGTTACATAAAATTCAATAGTTTCACGTTTAGAGTTTAAAACATGCAAAATCAAATTATATATATTTTTTTATCAGTAAATAACCGGATGAGAATGCAGATTGTACATGTGTACACAATGGATTGTATATTATGTACCTTTATTGAACTTACTTTTATCTGTTTAAAAAAATAAACATTCAAAGCGCCAGGTAGTCAATAATTAGACGTAATTTTGTGCTGCTTGTCGTTATGCCTTTTAATTTATCTTTTGTAATTAAGAGGATAAGAAGGAAAATAGTTAAACGTAGTATAAATTTAATATTGGCATTAATTATATTTTAAAACAATAGCAAGATTTGTAGGATTAATTAATTAATTTATTTACTTTACTTAAAAAATAGATTTTTTTAAAATGCTAATAGATAATTTATACAATCTCTTTTTTTTTTAATTAATTTATTAAATTGTTTTACACACAAGCATTTTTTGAGCAGCTGATTGCATGAAAATATAATTGAGAGCTTTCTGACGCTATGCGCACCACTGTGCGACGGATTGATGTCTGTGTCTGGCAGGGCGGCATTGTCGCTGGCTGCTTGCTTGCCGCACTGCTGACGACGCCGCTGTCGCTGCGGCTGCTGCAGTCGCTGTCTCTGCTGCTGTTGTTGTTGTTGCAGTCGCTGCTGCTGCATATGCTTTTTGGCCATAAACGTGGCGTGCAGTCGCAGTGACTGTGCAAACGCCCCTCTCTCTCTCTCTCTGTCGCTCTCTTTCTCCGCTGCATGTATCTGTGTGTGTGTGCTTGTGCAGTTTTTGTCTCTTCTGTCTGCCCGTTCGCTCCGCGCTGCTGTGCGGTGCCTGTCTACCTGTCTGACGCTTTGTTTTTTGCTCTTTGCCATTTGTGCTGGTATTGGTGAGTGTGTGTGTGTGTGGCGTGGCATGGCGTGTCTGAGGCGGCAATGTCAATGCGCTGCTGCTGACGCTGCCGCCGCCTCTGCCACTGCCACAAGGTTTGCACTTTTGCTGCAAGTCGCTGTTGCTATACAAGCTCCCTGTTCCCCCACCCCCTACTGTACCCCTTCCACTAACCAACTCTTAACTGCGTTGGCTTTTCTTGGCCGCTTTCATGATTCATCTTGATGATGAGCTCAGTGGCAACAAAGAAATGAAATCTCAAGACGTTGTCTCAAGTCGTGTCGCATCTCGTAGATATAATATACTACAATATATTTATATTTAAATCGGAATCAGAATCGAATTTGCACTATGAATAATATTACAACTACTACTAATTAGCTATCAACAAATTACAAATACTTTTTGACTTAAGCACTAAACAAACACACACTCAAACACTCACAAACACACCTATCTGTATAAATAGCTATCAATCTCTTAAATCGTCTGAGCTCATCAGGAGCAGGCCACAAAGCACGCCGGTGGAGGAACGTGCTTCCTGGCAACGTGGTTATGGTGATTCACTCGGTTGAGCCGGTATAAAAGGTTGCCAGCGCAGACAGGAGTCATCGATTTTGGGAAAGGTTCCACGTCGCTTCACCCGCTCCTCATACTCATCCAGCACATCCTAAAAGACCCCAAACTGTTAACCAAAATTGTTTTTGATAGTATTTTTCAGATCTTACCTGCTTCTTGAGCACTATGTGCTTGCCCTTCCAGTACTTCATCATGCCCAGCGCTTGTAGTGTGCTTACAATATCATAGGAGTATATAGCCATTTCCTGTAAAATCCAATTATAATACATGATTTCTTTAGAAGATCTTCTGCTCACCTGTGAGACATCCTTGATGCAGAGCGTATTGCCTGAGCGATTGCATAGATAGTCGAGCAGCACATCCTTCCAGTAGGAGCGATAGGATATGAGTCCCAGATCGGATAACGGTTTCTCGGGTGAACCAATTTTGCCCTCCACACGGGTTAGCAAATAGCCTGTAGGCAAAGGCACATTAAACTCACATATACACACACCCAATAAGTATGCTATAGATAGAACTAGATGGAACTTCCAAGTTCCGGCGCATTATTTATGGTGACCAAGTTTGCCCCGCCCTCAAACCCTTAAAACACTCAAATAAAAAAAGTTGAAGTCCGTACTGAACCCAACTCGGCGTTCTCTGTGTGTTGTGTCTAGACAGGATTCCGCAAAGTGTGCGTTCCCAAGTGGGTAGGCAGGGGTAAAAGGACGGCCACATGAATGACGGGCATTTAAACAGCGTTCTGTCGTCCATTCAACCCAAAAGCTCAACCCCCAAAGCTCGGCGACAGCAGCGACTGCGACGTCAGCGTCGTCGCCATCGTCTGGCAGCCGCAGCAGCAACAATTCTCGAGTCTAGATAACAACAACAGCAACAATGAGTGCGAGTGCAGCAAGTAAATCAACGAGGACGAGCTTGTCGTGCCCTCCACAATGCAAAACCCACTGAGGCAGGCTCGGGTAAAAAAACCCAGCACACACTCACACAAATACACACAGACACTCCAGCTTACGCACACAAACACACATACACTCTCTCACACGCACACAAAACACTCGCTAGACGCACTCAATGGCAGACACAACTGCAACTGGTTGAGCGCTGTTGTTGTTGTTGCTGGAGAGCGGAGAGTGTAGTGAGGTGGGGTGGAAACGTACATAGCGGCGTGCGAAAGCTTCAGACGCGACTGTTGTTATCGCTTTTGTTGTTGTTATTACTTTAATTGCGTACAGTGGGTAGAAAGAAAATAAAGTAAAGAAAAGCTACAGTCAAGCTAGTCAGCTTAAAAAAATAAATATCAATAGTTTTCCATATTAATACTGGTGACTCAGCCACGTCTTCCATCTTTCTATTACGCACTTTTCTTCTCCCTAATTCATCGCTCTTTTTGAATGGCGCTCTAATTTTGATCGAACCTATGCGATGATTTCCCTAACGCACATATCGATATAAAATTAATTGCAGCTCGTTACGATCAATCGATAGGCGATTGTAGTTTGTGGCGTCAATAGAAAACATATGTTTTGTGTAATTTGATTAAAAGACAAATAGTTAAAAATGAAGTGTGAAGTTGCAAATTGTAGGAATACAACGCTAACAAACAACGATCAATTGAGTTTCTTCTCATTCCCAAAGAGCGCAAGATTGGCCAAAAAATGGGAATTATTCTGCGGGAATCCAAAACAAACAGATCCAAAGAATGCACTTGTCTGTTCGGAGCATTTCGAGTCAAACGAAATTATTGAAGACACTATGGGTGAGTTTGATAAACAACGCGGAGAAATTTAAGTTATTACTTATTTAAGTTGATTTTACAGAGGGCACAAAGCGTCTGAGAGCAGGCGCAGTGCCCAGCATAGAAAGCAGACGTACAACAAAATCTATAAAAACTAAAAGCAAAGCGAGCGAAGAAAGACCAAAACAGATGTCAAATATGCGTGTTAACTTAAGAAACTGTACAATGCCAGAAAAAGAAAACGAAGAAATGAATGTGGATGAAAGTAATATAGAAGAAAGCCCACAAAAAGTAAAAGACGACAACAAAGTTGCGGAACTTGAGGAAACCGAAATGCATGGATCTCTGGATATGGAATGTTATCAGGCTGTGATTGATGAACTAACTAATCAAAAGTAAGTTTTTCTACAAGCATATACTTAGATTCTTATAATCAACCTAAATATTCTATTTTTAGTGAAACTCTAAGCATGGAAAACTTGCGTTTAAAAGTCAATATGCAATTGCTGCAGAAAAAGTACAAGACTGAGTACAAAAATCAGAGCAAGCAGCTAGAGAAATCATGTTTTCAAATAAAACACTTTGAAAAGGTTTTAAGTAAGCTGGTCACCAAAGAACAATTAAAAAATGTTTCGAAAAATATTGAAAAACTCTGGAAAGCCAGAGAATTTAATGAAATGAATAGCCATTGATTGCCTAGCTTTAATATTGCTAAATCTGTGTTCGAAGAGCTACGAAAATGCACTTGCCGTTTATACAAAAGTATGAATTACTTTAAATCATTTTAATTTATATCAAATATGTGGATTTCTTGTATGCAGCCAATTAAGTAGTTTATAAACATTTTTTGAAATATATAGTGATTTATTTACATACTTTTTGTTGTAAACCACTTTGTAACTAATCTAGCCCACTGTAAGCTTTAGTCTCGTTGCCCGAAGGTGGAAAATTTCACGTTTGCAGTCGCATTTCGGGTGGCGTTTTGATTTCTTTGCAAAGACGCGTCGCTGCCGCCAGTCTCGCTCTCCCTCCCTCCCCCACTTACCCCCTTTCCCAGCTAACTCTCTCTCATTTGCTCGGTCTCGCTCTGACGCTGTTGTGTTTGTTTTACTCTCTCGTCCTGTGGGTGTGAGAGGCAACGTCGAGACGACTTTATCGATCGATGCTTGATTCGCATTGCTGGCCCGACTGCGCAACGTTGCATACCCAAAGGAGCGGACAGCAGTCGTCCCGACTAAACACACAGTTTGCCACTTGCTAAATAAGTTTACTATTTTTCACACAACAACGTGAACAGTCAAACAATTAACAACTGTGTGTGTGTGTTACCAAATTAGCGTTGAACTAATTGCTGTTCTGGTTGCAATTAGCAAAAGCTCGTTTACCGGGTATTCTGTGTTCGACTACAGTTTAGTTATAGTCGCTTGCAGAGGACGACGCCCTTTCATTGTGACCTGAGCTGACCTTTGTTGTCTGCCGCCAATTGCGATGCTTGTGTTTCTTCTGCTACTTGTTGTTGTTGTTGCTGCTTGTCTGCAAAAGTTTTTTTATGCATTTTCTATTTTTATACGTGCAGCTTTAAGCGCCAGCTGAAAATTTCTTTCTTCTTTTTTTTTTTGGGGGCCGCAAAAAGTTTTGGAATGCTTTTGTGGTTGGGCATGATTTCATTAATTAATACATTAGCCGGTAGATAAGGGCGGACTCAATATATCATGCTGCTGTTCTGCTGCTGCTGCTGTAACACTCCTTCTTAGCCATTTTTGACGCTTCTCATTTGCATATTGCGTGCATGCAGTTATTACACCTGGCTATATTATGTACTTGCATACACTTTATAGTGAATGTCTGGCTATCTCGCTTGCTCCCCTATGTTGACTGGACGCTCGTTTTGCTAATGAGGCAGACATGCAGACAGACAGAGTAGAGCAGAATGCTACAGCACACACACATAGACACATTTACTTATTGCCGCCAGAGGGACACCTGCCCAATACAAAAGGGCAAACGCCACACATTTCTGGGTGTTGTTAACATTGACGAAAACTGTTTGCTCTCGCACTTTACGCTCTCCCAATACCAAGCACCCAAACACTCGCCTCTACTCTCCCCTCTCCAAATTAAAGCTTACTCTCTCCACAAGCTGTCTGCCTCTCGCTCTTGCACACTCACTGCCCACTGCGCTTTGCTTTGTGTGCGTGTGTGTGTGTGTGAGTGTGTGTCTGTAAGGTCAATGTCGTTTCGTTCGTTCTCTCCCCGCTGTCATTGCAGTCAGTAGTCAGTACCCTTCTGGTCGTTGGACTGATTGTATGGACACCCGCATTGCATGTATCGACTTTGTACATAGAAACCGACGCCGCTGTCGTTGACGTTGACGCCGTTGCCATTCATCCAAGCCGCGTATGACTCAAGTGAGTCTCTGTCCAGAGAGTCTGGGGTGTGTGGTCTGGGGAGTAATTCTTTTTTTTCTTGCTTAAATTTTTTTGTTGGTCTGGCCGTTGTCTTCGGTCTTTATAGAGGCGGATTAATTTTAAACAATTTCGGTGTATACAATAATAACGATAAAAGAAATTAGTTATGCGCTATATAGAGCTGCATACATCTGCAGAGCAGTGTTGACAGCTTAGCTTGTTAAAAGCTAAATGAAGAAATTCAAATGTTTTTACAAGGTTTAAGATCAAATTCTAATTTTGAAACGTGTTGAAGAGCTCCAAATGAGGGATATCTTCTGTTTAAGTTTTTAAAAATATATAGATTCTGAAAAGTATGCTAATTTTTTCTGATATACAGTTATTGAGCTTAAAAAGATTTTAAAAACTTAATTTTTGTTCAGAATGCAAAATTGGATTGTGAATTTGTAAAATATTTATAATCCAAAATAACTAATAGTTCTTAAAAATGCCTCTTAGCTATTTCTAGCTGCTTTAGCTTCTAAAAAGCCGACAACACTACGGCAGACCTTGGTCTACACTTAATTGGTGCAGAAATCGCATGCACCGCTCCGAAGAATGGAAAGCTAAGCTCCAATGGAGTTAAAGCCTCAAGTCTGGCATGTTTAAACTTGGCTCATGCAATGCTGATTAACTATATTGCACTAACTATACACTTACACACACACACTGACTCACACACACGCACACCTGGTTAATCCCAATTCAAGTCCCAGTTCCACTTAAATCGATAGTCGAGTCTCATTATAATTAATCTGCAAATATTTTCAATTTCCTTCTTTCAGTGTTCTAAATGCAGTCATTAAGTTGTAAAAGAAAAGCTGGAAAACTTGTTAAAACCAGCTGCAATAATCATTTGCCAGTTGGCAGTGATTTAAACAAATGATTAACTGATTAAGCTCATTTGGATTAATCACAGCTCGTTTTGGCAATTTAATCTTAAACCAAAAAGGTTAATGACTATTGATTTTTGGCATATGGATATTTGGAATGTTGGCCACCAAGTTCGCTTAGTGGAACCTACAGACAACTGTAATCAGCTCTAAGCGAAAGCACATTAAAATGCTAAAAGGCTAAGAATGTTTAAAGCTCAACTTAGATAATTAATCACAGGAAATTATCATCAAAACGTTTGCTGTAAACATTTTAAAGGTATGATACATTTGTTACTGGGAGCTCAAAAATTAATTAACTAATTAGTTTCAATTGATGTCTAAAAATCCAATTATGACATAAATAAACCAATTATTAAACTCCTCCAAAAAAAGTCCACTTCAAAGATTACTCTGGTAAAGCTTTCCAGCAGCTTTAGGTAGTTTTTTGGATATATCAATTAACAAACTAAAGTCGCCTATTTGAGTACAAGGGCTATAATCAATTAGTTCCCTTTTAAAATTTGTATAAAGCTTAATTGTAGCTTTAAGCAGCTTTCAGTTAACCCCTTTACTTACTGAAATCGATGAGTAGCCTTCCATAACCCTTTCGCTGATACGGTGGCAAGGTTAAAATGCACGAAACATTGTAAAACGAGTTCTTCTCCTGCAGGAATGGTATGTGCTGAAAATCGATAGAAAAGCGCATTAAAAAAAGGTCAATTATAAAAATTAGCTAAAAATAATAAAATGCGAAAATTAAATCAATAGGCAAAGGCTTTAACAGTCGATTTGGAGAAGGGTAGAGCCAGAGGAGAGAGAAAGGGTTGTGGAAGTAGACAGACAGACAGACAAAGAGATGGATAGATGTAGCGTATGGTTTAGTAGACTGGGTGTCAGACAGCTAAAGTCGGGGGGTTTATAGCTTCTAGCTTTTTCGGGAGTTCAATGACCACGCGACGACAGAGACAGCCACAGTGAGAGTAAGAGAGAGAGAGAGAGCGACTGCGATGCGTAGATACAAAATCGTATATAGAGAAATACGGTATATGGTAGATGGTAAATAGAGTCGTATATATACATATAGTCAGTCAGGGGCACACACGGGGAAATTGCCAAAAAATGCGACGTTTGTTGGGTGTGAACCCAAAACGGCAACAATTTCGCAATTCGGAAATACATTTATATACGTTCACAATATATATATCTGTACATATATACATATTTATCAGCTACACATATATATATATATTTAATTTTTTTATAAAGTGAATTTCTTTGTTTTGCAGCGTCTGCCTTGATGTCTGGGAACGCACATATGAATGGAGCTGGGGGTAGGATGGGTTAAAGGCGACAGGGGAGAGGCGTGGCAGGGGCAGTCACTAGCTGTTTTGGAGCAGGCGCACGAGTGACTAAAGCGAGGTGCACGACCTCAATCGTATACGCCCCGGCAGCGTGCAGCATCCACTGCCTGCCTGCCCCAAGCTGCAGTGTCTGGCTGCTGTCTGGACGGTGACTCCATGTGGCAGCCACTGGCGGCTGCAAGTACAACATGCTTACTACAAAGCATTTTGCCGAAAACTATGCAACCAAATTGAGTATGGGAGATGAATGGGAAACTGCAGAGGAGCAGGGGAAGCAGTCAGGGGTAAGGGCAGGAGACTGGGGATCAGGGGTATTTTGGTGCGCAGCATTCAGGCGCGACATGCGCAATTTGTAACACAAACCCAGTCTCTGGCAGCGCCCAAAAAAGTTGTAAGCTGCGTGGCTACGACGGGGGGAGTTACGACAGGGGCGGCGACGAGACTCGCGTGCAGGGGGAGGTCAAGAAACCGCATGTACAGCGGTCTGACAGTAAACGAGACGAGATGGGACGAGATGAGACGCGTTGAGACGCGTTCTGTTCTGTTGTTTTTATCATATTTCCAGTTCTTTGTTGGGGTTGTTCTGGGGAAATGTGGCACGCCTCTGATAGTGTCGGCTTATTTACCCCCAAAACTTCAGTAACTTCCCAGTCCACAATCCCCACTCTTCTCCTAGTTGACAAAACTCTTGGTTTTTTGGGTATGGTCAAGGTATGCCAAAATGTCTGGGAATCCAAGCACTACGTTTATTTGCTGTACATAGCGGCATGTCTATCTCTCTATGTATTACATCTGGTATTCGTGTTGGGGACTGGGAACTGGGACTGCAACTGGGACTGAGTCTGGTGTTTACAACTGCAACTCTGTGTGTGTCTGGCAGACTGTCTAAGCTGCTCCCCCTTTACCTCGTTCCCTTCCTCTCCTCAGCAGACACACAAAGGAATCAGAGAACTGTAAAATGGTATTATTCAATTTGTTGGCAAATAACAAGCAAACTTCTTAATAATTCCTATTAAACATTGCTACAGTTGTAAACATTTTGTAAAAAACATAATTTTAGAAAGTATTTCAAAGATGTATACAAATTTATTAAAACGTTTTAGGTTTTATGTGAAGCTTTAAATTGTTTAAGTATTTTAGTTAGTCTGGAGAACTGGCTAATTAAGTTTTGGTAAGTGCCTTTAAGTAAATTATTAAAATTAGTAGTTGTTTTAGAATTTTACAGTAAAAGCGTATAAAACTCTAATAAATTAAAATATCTAATAAAAAAGAAGTCTTATATAATAATTCTATGCTAATTGAAAGTTTAAATTCCATAAAATTTTGTTAATTTAGTTTTAACAACCTTTAAGAACAGATTTTGAAAAGTATGTCTTAAGTTTCATAGATATTTTTATTAGCGGTTGATAATGCTATATTATCTATCCGGAAAATTAATGCCTAAATACGATAATTCAGCTCAGAACTGGGAATAAAAAGGATACAATTGTGCTATCGCTAAAAATTCTTTGAAAAGTCTTCGAGAAATTTGTAGGAATTGATATTCAAGACATTAAGGTATTGAATAGGAATAGGACAGGTTAGAGCAAGAAGCAGACAAAACTAAAAGAAGAAGGATAACTCCTTAAGGTTATCAAGCAAAGAAAGGAACGAAAGAAAACTCCTTGACCTCAGATTCACACACCTATCAACCAAGAGTCCAAGTAAAAAGAGTTATAAAGCAGAACTTGGTACAGCTTATAGCTTGAGACTCACCTTGCTAAAGTAGCCGACAATGTGACAGCCATCGACATCGGCCAAGGTCATGATGTAGAACAGAAACGGTTCCACGTCGTAGTAAAGCGTCTTGTGGTCCAGAAAGAACTTGGCCAAGAGACAGAGATGCTGGCAGTACTGCTTGTAACGCTTGCCGTCCACCTGCCACACCTGTAACTTGCCCTTTCGATAGATTTCATCCCCGGGCGGATGACGCCAGACACATTTCTGTGCGTGGCGCTTGATGCCCGTCTCGGATTTCTGATAGCGCAGACAAAACTCGCAGATGTACATCTTGGGCAGGCGGGCAGCGTCATCCGGATACGGAGATTGATACCAGACCTTCATCTTGTACTTGCCCATGCTGATGTATCTGCAAGGAGTGGAAGGGTTTCAGATTAAACTAATCGGTTGAAAGGGAGCAGGTGAAGCCTACTTGATGCCCTTGCCCACGGGCAGATCCTTGAGCTCATCCTCGATGCGCTCGGAGGCTTGCGCTTGAGCCTCGCGAAACAGTTGCAGATCATAGTCGGGCACCAGTCCCGCCAGATTCGGCTCACGATCCTCATCCGTGCAGTCCTTGTCGAGCTTGACCTGTTGAGAATTAAAACACGATTAATTGTTGGCCAGAGACTGGAACTGGGACTCCACAAACCTTATCGTTTAGAAAACTATTGCTAATAGGTCGGAAGTTGGCACGAGATTCGCGTATTTTGGCCAAAAAGTCGCGTTGCTCCGGTGTCAGAGATTTGAGATTGCTGTGCTGATTACCGGGAGCGCTCACGATGTTGATGGGTAGCTTGAGACGCTGCTCGTTTCGAAGCTTGCGCTCGTTGGCTCGCTCCTTGCACTCCGAGGCGGACATGTTGTGGAAGATGGGACAGGCCTCGGGCAGAAAGTGACGATCCAGATTGCCGCTCAAATGACCGGAAGAGTCGCAGCCTTCGATGGGACACTTCTTCTCCAGCTGCACGGCCGGAGAGACGGGCCGCGACTTCAACGAGGAGCTGAGCACTCCGCTCTCCTTCTTCACCTTGCACTTGCTGCTGTTGTTGCTGTTGAGGCCCGCAGCTGTGGCGGATTTCTTGGCAGGACTCTTAGACAGCACACGCTGTTTGTCATCCTCCAGTTCGAGATCTCCATCGGACTCCGTTTCACTGCCTGGTTTGGGTTGCTGCTGCTTTGAGCGTCGCATGCTCAGCGAACGCGTGAGTTTCCTCATGGGATTCGCCTTGTCCTTGCGCTCCTCCTCGCTGTCTCCCGCGGCTATGGCTGCTGCTGCTCGCTTGCCTTTGGCATTGGATTTACCCGTGGGCGGCTGTGAGCTGTAGGAATTACTGGAGTCCGTACCTTCTGACTCGCTCATGGAGCTCGATTCGGAACCTGAGGCGCTGTCGGAGTCATCGCTGCCTTCGCTGCTCCGACTCTTGCCACGTCGCGATGTGGTTGGTCCATTCTTGTTGCTGGTCTTGGCCTGCAGCGCCTTGGCGCGCATTTGCTTGGCCCGTACCGCTGTGGCTGTACTTGCCAGCTTGAGCGGCACTTTGCGTCCGTTTTTCACTTCCTTGTGGTACTCATCGTTGCTGTTGGAGGAGGAGCTCAGTGAGGGACGCTTGCTGTCTCCATTCCGCTGTGGCTGATTGCTGTTTTTGCCAGTTTTGCTGTTAGCAGGTGTAGCTGTAGAGGCGGCAGTTCCAGCACCCGATCCCCCTGCAGCTGCTTGCTTTGGCGCTGTGCTCGTCGAGGGCTTCCTGCGTGCGGCTGCTGTGGCCACTGTGCTGTTCATGGTGCGCGGATTCTTCTTTGCCGGCGGCGCATCGTCATCATCATCGTCGTCGCTGGAAAGTCCACCATTCCGCTGATTACTAGCTGCCACCACAGATCGTACCTTATTTGCTGCCGATGTCAGCGCGCTGCTTCCTGTTGCTTTCGGCTTCTCATTGTCCGCTGGCGTCGTTGCCGGGGCTTTGCGTCGCACCGCAGATTGCTGTGTTTTTGCTGGCGCTTGGGGCTTTTCCTCGGGACCCGGTGCACCCGAACTACTCGAGTCTGTATCGGAGGAGCTGCCCGTGTCCGTGCAACTGGAAGAGCCACTCGACGAAGTGCTTCCCGATGTGGAACTGGAGCTGCTGCCACTATTCATGTTGATAAACAAAATGCAATAAGATTTTGTTTTACTGGTTTTAAGGCTTTAAATTGTTTCCGTTTTACAGCAACCAGTTGCTGTTGGCTTTATTAACACACTGCAATCGAATTGGTTTAAAGTTTTTAAGTTTATCGTGCATAAATTAACAATTTTGTGTTTGTATTTTTTTTGCACCAAAGTGAACAATTTTGTTGTTTTGTTCAGTTTGGAACTAGTTCAGCGCGCCCACAGCTGAGCCATGTTGCAATTTATTGTTAAGGTAACGCCATGCGATAACATGCTATCGATATGTTTTAAATTTCATTGGGCGCGGTAAATTCTGCAAGCAATTATATATAAAATGTACTTAACATTTTTGAATGCTATCGCTGGTAAATTAAAATACTCTTACTTACCTTTTTGAGTAAAGCAAACATATCGATATGTACAGGACTGCAGCGATAGTTTTTCAGCGTTTTAACTATTCATCGCAAGCAGCCAACAAAACTGTACAAAGCACATCACTAAGTGACGCTCAGCTGTTTCAATGCGTTTGTTTGTTTGATATGTGCAACTAAAGTTGGCGTCCAATTGAAACATAAATTAAATCGAAACTAATAATTGCAACGAATTTGTAAATTCTTTAGTAGAGTATCTAGCTAACATGTACAACGCAGAATGCATTGCCATTAAGGACATTAAGCCGGGACTGAAAAACATCAATGTCATTTTCATTGTACTCGAGGTCTGTGAAGTTATCGATAACAAATTTTAGAGGAGTTTAATTTGCATTTGTTTATATTAAATATTTGTTATTTCTCAACAGGTGGGTGTGGCCACCGTGACCAAGGAGAACCGAGAGGTGCGCAATTTCAAAGTTGGCGATCCCACGGCCAGCATTAATGTGTCCATTTGGGATGAGCCGGGCAAGCTGATAACGCCCGGCGACATTGTGAGACTGACCAAAGGCTATGCGTCCATTTGGCGCCACTGCCTCACCCTGTATTCGGGCAAGAATGGCGAAGTCTTCAAGGTGGGTGAGTTCTGCATGATCTTCAACGAAGCGCTCAATATGAGCGAACCCAAACGTGCCGATCCTCAGGCATCCGCTTCACAAGCTGGCAACATGGTAGCCGTACAAACTCCCGTCGTGACGCCAGTGGGTGTGGTGGCGGGCGCTGTGCAGCCACCAGTTAACACCACACCTGCTGTGGTGGTACCACCCACCATAGTGAAACAAGCCGCGCGTGGAGGACGCACTGGAGCAGCTCGTGCTGGAGCCATGAAAGCGGATCGCAGATAAATTAAGTAGCAGCTGATAGACAATTAACTCATAAAAACTATAATTCACTGATTTTTTTTGTTTGTTTATTGCGAATTTGTGAAACATCCTTTAGAGTGACATACAAACATAAGTAATATAAAAAAACATTGTATTCCTTAAGGTTTTTGCTTTAACAGATGTGCATGTGTGTCGATGTGTTTGTGTATGTGTGTGTTTGTGTGTGTGCGTGTGGGTGTGTGTGGAATTAGCTTAAGCCCTGGCTGAGCGCAAAGCTTATGCCTTCTTCTTCTTCTCGTAGTAGGCCTGGACAGCTTTCAGCAACCAACCAACCTCCTCGACGGTCTTGATCTGGTAGTTGGCATAGGTCTTCAGCGTGGGCAGCTCCGAGACACGGAAAGTCTTGCCAATGCCATGGAGCACCTTGATGGCATCCTCATCGGTGGTATCGTCGCCAACATAGATGATCTTCAGGTTCTTGGCCCAATCGGCATCGAAGTGCTTCTCCAGAATCATCTTGGCACCCTCTCCTGCAAAGAAGAGGAAAGCAAATGGTTTTTACAAAGTTCATTTTAAAGGGATTCTTAGGAGACAAATTAAAGTAAACGACTGCGAAAGACCCTGTAATTATGCTGGAGTAAGCACGCAGTAAGTTTGTAAGTTTATTTAGAAACAAAAGAACTTTTAATTGTAAGAACTTCTTGGTATGGTAGCTACTAGCTATATGCTTTAGTCTTATGATTCTAAACCAACTCGGTCTGGGCTTATAACTACCTAAGCACTTCGTGTAGTCTCTGAAAAACTATCTTAATTTGTGGGAGAAGTAGAAATTTGAATCTGATATGTGCGTAGTATCAAAAGAGGTTTCAAAGGCAAAAGGTTTTACCTCTAGGAGCTTTTAGAGATCTTATTGTTCATAGAGATGTATATCGCTTCAGATTTGTTTGTGGATGCTTATCAAAAATACATCAGCATCTATAGAGTCTAGGAGTAAATAATTATATTTTATATACAGGAGCTTAATGTAGTCAATCATGGTGTATAAAGCAGAGGTGCCCATTTTCTGTTTATACCTACTCCTACTATACGAAAAGCAGGTAGTGCCCTTATTCAAAAAAAAAACATTTTCAGATGTCATTTCTTATCTTGATTTCGGCCTAAGTCTTTAGCAGAATAGCCATAGTACAGCTTATCCCTATTTAAATTTACTGTCCTTGTCTTGACGACAAGTTTAGACATGTAAAATCGGATTGAATTTTGAAGAAATGTTAAAAAGGAGACCAGTTTTTGAAGTCCTTAAGAATTCTTGAATTCTGTATTTGTATTTAAAGTTACAAGTTTTTCAGATGGGTTCGGATTCAATTTAAAGCTAATATCACCTATGTGTGGATCGTGGAAAATTTTCAAAAACCACAGGATTCTAAGCAATTATACATCTTTTAAAGGAATTTTGTTTTTCTGCGCTAAATTGAATTTGTTGTAGTAATTTAGCACATTGTTATGGAAGCCCGCTGATTATATAGTATATATAATATATATGCATGTTGGAAAATTGTATCTCCAGTTCATAAACAAATTTTATTTGTTTCCAAAAATTTTGGAATCGTACACTCGCTATATATAAATCTAAAATGCCGCCTGCAGTGGCCAACGGAAGGGGAAAGCATTTATCTAGATTGGGTATACATATAGACCGTATATCTATCTATCTGTCTATATGTGTGCCGTTATTTTTAGTCGGCTGTGTGGGCGTGGAGTGGGCAAATTGTGTTTGGCCTGCGGTCCGTCAAGTAAATTGTGCGCAAGCCACAATTTCAAATCATTCAACTAGGTACAGACATCAAAATATATATGTGTATATATGCACATATAGTCTACAGATATAGCTATATAAATATAATTTTTTTGTTTTTGTTTTTCTTGTGTGTGCGTGTACAAGTCTTGGAAGAGTGGTTGCCTTTTGATTATTTTAATTGTGCTGTTTTTTTGTTTTTATTTCTTTTGTTTGTTGTTTATTTTGCTCGCTATTAACGCTACATTTTTGTTTAATTGATGACGCATTAGGCCCACTGTAACGCCCCGCCCAGTCCTCCCCTCTCCTCCCTATCCCGATTGCATTTTCTTTTCAGACGGCACCAAAGAATTCTTCTCTCTTTTGTTGCCATTTCAAAATGCGCTTGGCAGCAAATTTCATTTTTCAAAATTTTCGTCTTTTTTTCAAATTTGTGTTTTTTTTTTTTTGCCATAATTTTTTTCCACTAGGAATTTATTGCTCCCGAAGGCGTTCATAATCATAATTAATTTTTATTTGCCAGCCGTAAATATTTTGTGTTTTGTCTTTTAAATTATGCACATTTGTCGCGGCTCATCGGAAACGTCGCCGATCCGACACTACATATTTTTCGTGGATAATTTTGGAATACTTTGTCGGCGATTGCATTCCATTTAATGTGTGGAAATATCATCATCATGTGATCATCAGGATTGGATAGACATTCAAATCTTTAATTTCTTTTAATCTCAAATTTTGTACTCATTTAGAAAGCTATAAAATCGAACCGTTTAACCAATGGACTACCATACTATATAGCCAAAATAAATTAAATGGGTTTCGAAAGCATCGCATCATTAGTCAAAAACTGTTTCGCATTAGTTCCACTTAGTTTAAGTGCTACAAAAATTAGTCTTGTTATAATTACGTATGTTTCCGGTCAACAGGTATTTCAAAAGATGGCGGCTAGTACGCCGATTTGATATATATAGTCTACACTACTTTCTAGACTGATAAATAATGAATCAGTTTAGCTATTCTCGAAATTTCATGACGATTGTTTGATTAAGTTGTCAGTTATAGTTAGTTGTTTTAAAACTACTATATAGTCCAACCCAGACAAGTTTATATATTTTCGAAATGAAAGCGAAATTTTGAAATTGAGAAATTACAAAGAAATATTAATTAATCAGCGAGCCGAGTACTATATTCAACAAATAGTGGGCTGTATATATATGTAGATATATGTATGTTTATCGCTATATACGCTAGGTGGCGCGCTTTTGACATCAGTTCGCGCTGCTTGTTTGTCAAGAGGGGTCCCATAGAAATTCAGAGAACAACAACAAGAAGAAATTTTCGAAAAAATTGGAAACATTTTTAAACGCTGACTACGACGACAGTCGACATAAATTTTCCTAAAAGATTTTTATATTTTCATTATGCGCTGAGCAGTCTTTGCCCGATTTTGTTAACGCCCACATTGTACGGCTATTGCCAGGCGGATTTTCTTTTTTGCGCCCGTTCTCTATAGAGGAAAAATATTTTGAAGCAATAATTAAATCATCGAAGCAAACCGTTCGAAATCGAATCGAATAGAATTGTTTTCGAACAGGTGCCGACGACAGAAACCGGACAGCAAATGGGCGGCAACAGTTGGCCAAGAATCGAACTCATATATATATTATTATATATATTTTAGAATATACATATATATATAGATATTGAATAGTTTAGTTTTCAAATTGATTTATGGTTAGTCAAACATTCTTTTACTTCCCTCCCGTTGCTCACTCACCTTTGTCCCAGTTGACACGTGGCTTGCCCTCCAGAGCGTAGGGAGTTTCGATCAGCTGGAAGCCATGGGATTGAATCAGACCCTTGGCCTCGGCAATCAGCTTGGCCTTCAGCTTATCGGTCACACCCTTGTAGTGATAGGTAACCGAAATTTTCTTATCCTCAACCCAGGCACCGGAGCAAACGACCTGCGGTAAATAAGTAACCCTAAGTTGGATTTTCATGGGTATCCTCTCTACTTTGAACTCACCTTCTCCTTCAGCTCGGCCACCAGTTTGTTGTGCTTCTCGAGCAGCTCCTCGGGCATTTCGATCTTGAACTTCTTGCCAGAGGGGTACTCCACCTCCAGACCATGGTTACCGGCATAGGTAACATTGGGGAATTTCAGATGATTCTTGATTTCGCTCAATTCGCGACCGGAGAACACAACCATGAAGATTTTCTCATTGGCAGCCAATTTCTTGATGTTGATTTCCGTATCCTTGGGCATGACGGACAGCTCCTCGGTCAGGGGAGCGAGTGTGCCATCGTAATCCAGCAGCAGGACCACCTGATCCTTGTCGGGTGTAATGAAACTAAGAAGCACACACGGTTTGCAATTAGTTATAGGTCAAAGTTTAGCTGGAAATTAGCTAAATTACCCCTCGAGAGCCTTGACGTAGTCCTCCTCCTTCTTCAAGAGCGGTGCCTTCTTCTGTTCGGCCATTTTGTATGGGGTGTTGACTAGTAGTCTAGTGTGAAAGTTTGATTTGTATCTACCGGAAACTGTGCGACGTGCTGGACGTACCTCGATCGACTTAATACTAATGCCAAAGACGCACCAGCGAAAGCCCCAAACCCCAAAGAATCTATATGTAGGAACGCGCTCTCACTCGCGCTCTCTCCTGCTCTCTTGTCCGCTCTGCGCTGTGTGTGGCAACCCTGGCCGCTGTACGTATCTTAGCCAAGTAATAGCGCACAATATTTATGAGCTATATGCGCATAAAAAGCACATACCATAACGAATCTTCAGATACATATGTATCTAGTAGTGTGTGTGTGTGTGTTTGTCTGGTATATATAGCTTCCGATCGAGATGTAGTATATAGCGTTTATAGGCTCTACAGCGAGTGGTGCACCTTCCACTGGGGTCGTTTTTGGACGCATCGCCGTTGACACACTTCTCGACGCCCCTCAACACTCGGCACTCGTCACTCCTAGCCAGATGCTATGAATAATATGATTTGGTACAAACTATGTATATATTTGTAGATTTATCTTCTTGCTTTTGACTTGTTTTGACAGCGTTCATTCATTCACTGTTCTAGTTCTTCTTCGACACTTTGAACTAGATGGATGGCAGTAGAGACTCCAATAGTTTTGATACACATAATTACAGGGTCTTTTACAGTCGCTGCTTTCTACCCTCTTCTTGCTCTCCTTCTCATTTACAAAGTCTACATATTGAATTTTCATATAAATTGTTTATTTATAAAGTGCTTAACTTAATTTCTAGCTGATCAGTTTTATGTTTATATAGCTAACTAAATTACAAATTGAATTGTTTATAATGTGCGATTTGCTGTAAATTAACTAATCAACGACTTTAATTAGACATAAACTTGAGCTATCCAATTGAGCAGATCGGTCATTAGCTGCTGTCGGGGCAGTCGGAAATCCGCAAAAGTCTCCAACTTGGCATCGCTGGCAATGCGAAAGGAGCGACCCAGTCCCTTGAGTACCTACAACAGAAAAAATCCTTAAGTTTAACAGACTTTTGATTGATTAACTAGTGTAACTTACCCGCATGGCATCCTCATCGGTGGTATCGTCACCAGCGAAGATCACATTCAGCTGCTCGGCCCAATTGTCGCCAAATTTGTTCTTCAGAATGTACAGCGCTGCCTCACCTTTGTTCCAATTTACAGGTGGCTTCGCCTCGATGGCTTCGTGCGCTTGGTTGGGACGGAATCCATGACTTTGACAGATTTGAGCAGCCAACTGTTTCTGTTCATCTTTCAGTTCGACGGGGGTTTCCCTATAGTGATATGTGAGCGAGACACGTTTGTCCTCCACCCAGGCACCATTTTTCTCCACTTTCTCCTTGAGTTCCCGCACCATTTCTGTGTAGTTTTTTTTGATCTCGGCGGGCAATTCGTAGTCGTGACGGGAACCATCGGGATACTCGATTTCCAGGCCATGATTACCGGCATAGGTCACACCCTCAATGTCCACATGTGATTGCACGTCCTTGAGTCCTCGTCCCGAAATCACAGAGACAAAAATCTGTGGATGCTTCGCCAGACGACGCAGTTGTGCTTCCAGTTCCACTGGCATTTTTGTCTTGGACGGACTGTCCGCAATAGGCGCCAAGGTGCCATCGTAGTCCAGTAGTATGGCCAGTTTGGTGTGGTTGTTCAGGTAGCTGTGAGAACATGTAGTTCAGTTTACTTAAAGATACTATAACTCTATTCTGAGACCATATTTACATCAAGGGTACGTTGAGTATATAAATTCTAGTTCAGGAATAATCAACCCTTGAAAATGTAGGAAAACCGTTCAACTGTTGGACTATTTCAAGAAACTTAACCTTTTGCTATAATCTGTCAAAGTTTAGTAAAGATCGCACAACTATGTCTTACAGAACCCATAGCTTGAAAATTGGTCTACTGTGTATAAAATTTCCTATATGTAATACAAGTAATACCCATTACAGTCTAAGAATTTCAGCTCAACAGTTTTTCTAAGACAATGATAAGATCTAAATTTAAATGCGTCTAGCTGTCATTTTAATCATCTGGAATAATGATGATTAATAGAGATTGAAAGATGAACTGATTAAATATTTTTAGAGCATACAAATTGAAAAGCCTGTGTAGGCGGTTACTTACTATGCCCACTGTATCAAACATGCTGCTTTCTCGCTCGACCTCAACCTATCTTTACATCCCTTCCACTCGCTGCCTCTACCTCTTCTTCCCTCTCTCCTGCTCCGCTTCAAGTCTTATCAGCGTAATGCTATTACATGACTTGCTCTCAACGGCAAGGTCACAGTGATAATGACATTGAAAACGCTTATGATGTTGCTCACTTACCCTGGCAAATGTTTTTGGAAATCCTCCAAGTGACTGATAACAGGTGCGACGCGTTTTTCCGGCATTTTATAGGCTTTGGTGTAGATCCTTGTCAACCAGATGAGACCCAAGATGAGTTGTAGTTGAAATTGTTTTTGCTGTAGAATTCGCACTAAAATTGATAAGTATTTTAAATTACTTAATTTTATTTTATTTTGTGTTGTGTTGCTGTCTAGGCGAGAGCTGAGCTGAAACTGTGGGTCGCTGGAATTGAGCGGTTCGCTTATAAAATCACCAAAGTTGGTTTAGTTCTGAAAAACTGATAACAAATCTAGCTCTTTACAAGCTAATCTCTTTGAGCGAAAAACAAGTTTATTTGCAGTAAAACTCTCTCTCTCTCTCTCTCTCACTCTCTCTTTATCTGCGTATTTTCTTTTTAGTGTTTTGTTCGATTATCAGTTAATTACACAGATAAATAGATATATAAGCATAAAATACTAGATTTTAGCTTGAAATATTTTAGTGCGAATTTACACGTATTTTTCGTGTCAGAAATGACGACAGAACTAAATGGAAAACTAAGCCAAATTATTTAATTCTACTAAATAAATTTTAAAATAAATTCGTTATTTAAAAATGTTGTTTAAAATGTGGTAAATAAGTCCAGCTGAGATTACCCTACTCTCTTAAGTTTTGTTTCCGATTTCCAGTTAACTTTTCAGCGTTCCTATTCCTCTTTAGCTCTACTAGCTACTGTCGTCTACTCAATCCCCCGACCTGTCTTTATATAACACTTGTTGCTGTTTTTCTGCACCGAATTTCGTGAATTTTTTTGTTTTCGAGAGACAGAGGCAGGAAAACAAAGGCGTCCATTAGTCATACCCACTTTCTCCGTTGTTTGTCGTTTCTCTGTGCTCCACGCGTTGTCAACGTGCCTGTTGCATGCCGCACTGGGGCATTGCGCCCTCGCCTCAAGTTCGTTTCGATAAAAACAATGCATTTATGTTATTAAAGTCTCAAAGGCTTTATTGGACTCTAACCCTCCAACCACTTGTAATTTTCCATATTCATTTCCTCCTGTATCGCAGTGGATGTCAACCCTGGCCTAGGATTGCCTGCGGTTAAGGTAGAACTTTCCCTTTCCCTTGCCTTTGTCACAAATTATTTGTCGTTCGGAAATCAATAAGATTAGTTGTCTATTTATAAATAGACAGAGCAGGAAAACATTCCAAATCTAATTCACGTGTTTGTTGTATTTTCACGTGTCTTCACGTGACTCTAGCGTGTCTTGAGTCTTAAGATTTGTAATCTGATTGAGTTAAGTGTAATTAGAAATTAATGCCTAAAATTTGTAGTTCAAAAAATAACTAAATTTACTAATTGACTATTTTTTGGAGGTAACTTAAATGTATTATAAATTGCCTGATGTTATCACTATTAATTTAAAAACTTAGGTTAGTCTCAACTCTATAGATGGTCTCTCTAATTTGCTGGAGTTTCAGGAATCCTAAGGTATCTTAAAGTACTAAATTTCTAAAGAAAATGTAGAAAAATAATATGATTTAAATTCCAAATAAATTCAGCTTTTAAAAATAAATTAACTTTAAAGATTTCCCCGTTTTCCCTCTCTTTAAATTTAGTCAAAAATAAATTACAAGCTTTTTGAATTATGATTTTATGTTTTCTGTTTCAAATTTCAACACGTGCACAAAGTTTTCCTGGCAGTTCATAGCTGACAAATTAGTTGGGTCCAACAAATAAACAAAACTGATGATAAGTTGTTCAATAATGAAAAGAGGCAGGAGCAACAAGTGCCAGTGGGGAGCAGGTGGGAGAAGGTACACTGAGGGAAGGAGGAATTAGTGGTGCTGAACACCTTTTGGCTGCTGTTGATGATGCGTAAACAACATGAATGCAAAGTGACAGCAGCAGCTATGACGACGACACAATTTGACCCGAACGGGTTAAAGGTAAAGGAGCAAAAATATAAAGAGCTAAAAACACTGACGCAGGCGACCAAGGGGTAACACCTGTATAAGGGTTAAGTAGGGGGCAAAGTCGGTGCCTTAAGCAAGCAGGCTTAATGAATCCACACACACACAAGCACGCACAGGGACACTCCGTTCGGCTACAGTGTGTTCTAAGGCAAATGCTCATTCTGTGCCATTGACAGTGGCATTCTAACCTGTTGCCAATTGAGACTTTGGTGCTCAGAGGCGCTTGTCAAAAGCAATTAGTGACCAGGATGCGACCCAAACAGTTAACCAAAAGGGACAGTCTTAATAAGAGCGACTAAATAATACCCTAGAGTTGGCCAAGTTTGAAAAAAAAGCATGTTTTAAAAATGTAATAGGGTCACCCTAGTACTAATTAGAATATCTTCGTATATAAATCAAAGAAATAGTACATTTTCTGTCCTATTTACTAAACTTTTAATTAAAATTTGTAAATTTCAAAAGCATTTAAAATTTTAAAGCTGTTTTCGTTAGAGTCAAAACTCTGCCATATGTCCGTCCATTCTACGTGCTGCTGTCAATTTAGATATTTGTTACCTTATGATAATTAAGGTCGTAGGTTGCTTTTGCCGTCCCTACCCAAACACACACACGTATACGTATGTGGCCATACACAAATATGCACACACACATACTCCCAAAACTCAGTTGTGCCCTTTGGGTGGCACTTCTTTGGAACGTGCCCGTCTCCCTCCACCTGATGTCAACAGGTTGCCTTTATGCCACTGCCATTGCCTCTTCCATATGCCTGTTTCAATATATGCACAAGTATAAGTGTTTACATGAAATGTGCGCGTGCGTGTGATTATGCACGTGCATGTAATTGTGTGGGTGCCAAAACCGCTGTCGCTAGCGCTGCCGCTGCCACTGCCTATGCTTAACATTAGCATTAGAGCCTGGCAGGAAATAAATATTAAACACATGCGGCCTCTAGCGGTATGAAGGTCAGCTAAGCTAAACAATGGCAATAAACAGCAGATGCGCATTCTTAATTCTATATATTTTATCATTTATTATATTATCGAATTTATTTTATTTTGTTTTCATTTACTTTGCTGTTTGAATGGTCGCTGGCTGTGGCGCGTGTGAATGTTACAGGCAGTCGCTGTTAAGTTGGCTGCTGCTAGCTCAACAGACTGTTACGCTGCCATAATGTGCATAACAGACTGTTAAGCCTCCACAGTGCACATAACAGACTGTTAAGCGAACAGAGATGCTAGCGAGGCAGCAATTAAGCTTTTAAAAGGCTATAAAAAATAAATGTATTTAAAAAACTAAAAATAAAATAAAATAAATAAATTTTATAATTAAAATATGCACAAACAGGATCAGATAAACATGTTTAAGTTAAGTTTTGTTTATAAATAAATTATTCGTTTTATCTGTGTGTGTGCATAGCTTGCGTTTGTTTGAAGCTAACTGTTGCTGCCGACGCGCTGCTTCGGCTGCTGTCGCTGCGCTGCTGCTGCCGGCGTTTGGTTTGTTTTGCTTGTGTTTGTTGCTGTTGCTCTTTCACTTGTTTTATTCGCCTGTTTGAACGCCAGCGCAACGGACGCGTCGACGCTTCCAATGCAAAAGAATTTCGTGTTTTTGTCCATCGCGGTCGCCTGTGTTGTCACCGCTGCCTCCGTTTGATGTGTTTTGTGGGCGTGTTTGTGCACTTCTGTGTCGAACTCTTTTGCATTTTACAACTGCAGGTGGCTGGCAAGGAGGCGCTACCACAGCTACTAAAACGTACGTTACGCTTTACTCTAAAGCTTTCCCCCTATCGCCTCTCCCTCTCACGCTCTCATTCGTTCGTTCGCCTGTTGACAACGTCGCGCAGTCGCTTCGCGGTTTCCTTCTTTTGTTATTGTTGTTGCTGTTGCTGTCGGCTTGTTGCGAATTTTCATTATTGTTTTACAATTGCCGCGTCGTAATAAACACGCATCGACATCGGCAGCGCATCGGCGTTGGCGTTGACGTCGGCGTCGGCATCGGAACTAGTACAATACTTTCTAGGTGGCTGTGTAGTTTAAACATGTGCCATATATAAAAGCATAATTGCTGGCTGAATTTAGCTTAATACGCGACAGGAACTTAAGCGTGAAGGTTCCTCAACTAAACAAAACAAATATCAAACCAAAGGAAATACAATAAATTTCCATTTTCCAAAGTGTAAATAAATCATTTCCTGCTGCAGTCACACGGTGCGTATACTGAATTACTTGCAAATGTGCGCGTTGCAAAATAAATTCATATAAATTCGCCAATTTATTTCAATTATAACAAACACACTTTTGCTCCGCAAATAAACAAGGCATAATTGAAAAATTATTTTATGCGTTTTTTTTTTTTGCCTTTCGCTTTTGGCTTTTGTTTTTAAAGGTGAATCGTAAACAATTAAAAGACTTCGCAGTGGCGGCACCAAAAAGACTTTCAAAGGGGTCAACTTAAGCTTCATTTAAGCCAAGAAATTCCCAACTTTTTGACTATAAAACATTTATACGCAAACAGCCCGAGTTTAATGACGACACGCCCCTGCGTGGACACAGCATGTTCATGTACTAACCCACCCTATTGACCTCGAATCAACATAACACGAACATAATTTAACCAAATATGTTTTGCTCTTTCCATAAATAAATAAATATACGCACTAGATGCTGGACGCGACTCGCATACCCTGTAATTTGAGTGGCATTAAAGAGTGCTGCCCAAAACTGTTTACAACTTAGAAAAACAATTGAAGCAGCAATTCAAAACAAGTTCTGTAAATATTTTGAACTTTAGCAAATGGAATAATTTGAAAAACTAAACAAAACAAATAATAATTTTGTTGTTAGGGGTAGGGTAGAGTAGAGTTGAAGCACAGCATCTACTAGTCCATCATAAGCTGTTGTCGTTGTAGCGTCTTTCACCTCTGTAGCTTATTGTTAAATCATTTTAATTAGCTTTAGATAGTTTCATGTATTTCCGACGCGATGACTTTGAAAAATATTCAAGCAAAACGAAACAAAAATTTGTGATGTGCGCGTTGAAAGATTTTGATTTGTTTGAATCGTTTTGAAAAATGTTTTTAATTCGGTCGCAAGGTCAACGAAACACGCAAAAAAAGAAGAAAGTGAATTTGTTGCACAGCTTTGGTGGTGCAGAAGGGGCGGGAGTGCGGCAAAGTGTTTGTCAAGAGCTCTAAACATTCAGTAAATACTCGTATAATGAGGTGCAGTGTGGGCAACCCACTGCCATAAAGCTACTTACTAGTTAATAGCAGCACCCAAACACCCCTGCAACCGCACACCCGGCAACCACACCCACAAAAGGCCGAGCTGCCGTGCTGCCGGCTTTAACTTGTGGCTTTTTGTAAAGCGAGCCACAAAAGCGTTACATTTTTATTGCCTTGGTGTGGCGTAGGGATGTGGGGCCAGTGGTGTCTAGCGGGTGGTGCACCACCACTGGTGACAATCGCCGTCTCATAATTCATTGTACATTGAGATTGAGTACCGCCTACGAAAATGTGACGTTTCATTTACGAGCGCGATCGTTAAGTCATTGCAGACAAATGGCCAGCTACAAGTTATTGATATTCAAAGTATATGACGCATACGACGCGTGTGACAGCCCCAAAAAATCTCCAAAAATGTGTTGTTAAGGAAATTTCACTTGACTTGTCTTTGTTGTGTGCAGAAATTGTGACCTAAACGCTTTGCAGCCACAACGAACAATGGACAATGAAAATTCGCTGGAAATCAATAGCAGCCAGAAGCTATTCGCCGAGATTTGATTTATGAAGTTAACCAGAATTTGATAAGGAAAGCCTAAAATGTTAATTCTATTATTATGCTGGAATTTTCAAATTATATGAAGCTTTCTATGGCTGTACTAGGGAGGAGTGTACATTTATTTATACATTTTATACAATTTTAGTACTCAGACATTTAATGGTCTTAATGAGTTTACTAATTACAGTAGCAATTTAAATAGATTAGTAAGACAATACTTAAAGGGAATTAAATGTAGGCTTTAAGTGGCTTAACTTGTACTAAAAACTTTTAGCAACTATTTCAATTTAATTAAATGAAATGCTCTAACTTTAAGTCATGCTGAAAGTTATGGCATTTAAGCCACATTTGTTTGATGAAAAACTACAACTACTTTAAGATTTATGTAGCTGCTGATAAAGCCAGAAAACTATTTACTTACGCCCTCCCTAGATGGCAATCGTCTTTCAGACAGAGCAGTGGGGGTTGCTTAGTTTTAGGCACGTGTTTCTCGCAGTGCCACCAAACCACGTTCAACAGCTACAAACATGTTTATCCCAGTGTGTGTGTGTGTGTTGGTGTGTTGGTGTGTGTTTATAATGTGGGTACTTGTGGTTTTTGTATCATATTACTCACATTGTTCTTCAACGCTGCCCATGAGTTAGCAACTTTAGCACGATGGTCGCATTTATTTTTAGTTAAACGCCGCTTATCACTCACACCTTCTCTTTCACTCTCTCTGCTGCTTTCTCTGCTTCTCTTTTGCCCCTTAACTGCCCTACCCTTTTTGACGCTTGTTTGGCCCAAAATGACATTTATGACGGTTGACTTGTATTTATGAGGCTTATTTAACAAGGCTTCATTGCGGTACGCATTGCTACCGTTTCAGTCTGTCGAAATGAGAGTTTTTTGCATCCTTTACAAGGCATGTTACTTTTTTTAACTTATTTAATTTTTTATGAATCTGAGACGGAGTTTTCTCTATGCAAAAAAAACTCTAAAAATAAAGTGTGAAAAAGTCGATTAAATATTTCCGAATATTACTAGTTACTTGGGTAAAAATTCTTTTTTTTATAGGTTCCATTACATACTAGTTTTAAAATGATTTCTTTTTAAACGTAATTATAGTAGTTATATAAAATTTTGTGTTTTACACTACATAAATTATAATTACATTAAATAATTTAACTATGTTTTGCAAAGTCTTCTGTTTTGATGCCTGTGAAGTTTTTGATGCGCTGTTGCCAAACTTCACTTTCATTCAAGGGTATTGCCAAGCTCATGCTAAACCGGTTATCCAACCGACTGAATGTAACTTGCACTTCTCTTACTTTACACACACAAATTTCCCTTTTTTTGGCATACGTTTATATTTGTTTTGGCTTATACCGTATTCAAGGTTCTGCGACGCAGACGGTGCGTGATTACTTCCACATCCCACATGGAAATGCGCGACAAAATAAATACTTTTGGTTTGTGGCGGTATGTGGCTAGCGGGGAAGAAGCAGAAAAGGGGGCGGTAAGGGGGCATGGCAAATGGAGGCTGACCGGCAACTCTTCGGCGCGACAAACCGTCTAACAATTTCGCATTTTCAATTTCAGGGTCTAAGCGAAAAACCAATGGCAACAGTTGTGTGTATAAACTGTACTGATGTTGTTGGTAATGAAGTGAAATGACAAGCACAAATGCCTTGGCAATGAGTGGTGCTGGAGGGGAGAACGGGCGGCATGTGGGGGACAGGGCAGATAGGTGCTACAACTCTAATAGTCATGAGTCGCGTCACAAGTGGTACGCTTCCCATGACCTTAACCAAAAGTGGAAGCGGAATTGCTTTGGTGCCATGACAACCCACGAGTCGAGAGTACTCCACTCGTTATTATTGTTGTTATTATTGTTTTCTTTTTTTGTTATTGGTCAGTGGTTGGGTTGATTTATTTTCTATGGAATTTTAAGCAGCATACTATAAACATCATCAACGCTGTGCTGCTACACGTGTCACAATCAACGAGACGCACATTTTGTAACCGAATCTCAACCCAATTTACCTTCAAAATATAGCACGCAATAAGCTATTTTCTTTCCATAAACATAAACAGGTCAACAAACTCGGCTCAGACTTCCATTCATTGCATAGTCTTACAAACTATGCTGTCGTCTCGTTCGCCCTCTCTCTCACACACACACACACTGACAGTGACCCTTTGCTACTGTTGCTTCTTTCTCCAAACAAGTTTTGAATTCAATGTCTATGCCAAGGTCTACACGGTCGATGGTCCTTAATGTATGCTCACAAGGTGCTGCTGCCATTGGGGTGCCTCACTGCAAAAAACTTTTAACACTTTGGGATAATTGCTGCCGATTTGAGGCTTTTTTAGGGTTTAAGGGATTTCTTTTATAAATAAGTCCTAGCTGGCAGAGACTTTCTATTGATGTAGTATTTTGTTAATCGTTTCTTTTAACGCTGGCATGGGGTGTTTCCCTGGAAGAGCTTTATTGTTTCTGTAGCTTTTTGTAGGCTTAATAGCTTGTACTTGCAATACTCTTAACAAATTAGTGTTAAAGTAAAGTAAAGTAAGCCGATATAATAGTTTAGTTTTCTATAACATTTTACCATATTTTTAATTTACAGGGTATCTCTTAATCATGCCAACTCAACTTAATAGAACACTCTTTTTGTTTTTGTATTGATTTACAAACTTGTTTTGGTTTGTCTCCTTTTTTTTGTGTTTCGGAAAACAAAAGTTTTTGGCTTTGCGTGTCGCAGCAGATTTTCGTGCCCTTTTCGCTGCCGAGCACCCCTACTGCCTGTGAAAGATGGCAGATAATGTGCGCTAGAACTCATTAGTGTGCGTAACAGTTGCTCACTGCTTTGTTTACACCTTGCTTCGGTGCACCGGCCCCAATAAAATTCAGAATCTCCGACCCACAACTTTGGATCAGATTTTAGCTACAGATTTTTGCGGACAGCGTGTGAAAGTCCACATGTAGCTGAACAAAAGAAAAGCGCAGTAATTAAATCGAAATCAAAATCAAAATCGAAACAAAAGTTTCTTTAAAGCAGCAGAAGCAGCAGACGATGGGCAGACAGAGATTAATGGAGCAGCTTTAAAGCCCCGGCAACACAAACCACTTGATGCACAACACTCGTATACGCATTATGGGCCCAGGACTAGCTGTTACGTATACGCCACGAGTTGCCTCACCGGCAATTGGTTCATTAGACACGCACAGCTTCATAGTAGTTGTTACCATGTTTTCATGTTTCCATGTTTCCAACGGCTCCATTGGCTTTCGCTTTGTTTGAGCTACAAATCCATCTAATTAAAATCTACGCAGCAAATGTTCTTTAGGTACAAAAGGTACAAAGTAAAGTCTGGCCAGGTTGTGCTGCCTGATTCTGATTCAAGCCTGGCCAGCGCAGCGCACTTGTAGCTGTTGTGTGGCATAATCAGCATGCATGTGAGTGTTGCCTTTTCCGACTGATGAATATTTATCAGCAGAGCAGACATTAATACTCCCTATATACATATAGATGACTCTCTCTCTCTCTCTTAGCTGTGTGTGTGTGTGCGTGTGTTAAAACAACAAATGGGACACGAGCTTTTGAACTGTGCGCACAGTGGTAAAAGTAATTATAATACGCTATTGTTAGTGTATACTCTAAAAGGCGTTGAGTTTACATTTTATTTGAACTATAATAAAACTTAATAAAATTGTATTTAAAGGTAAAACTGTTAAATATATAACAAACTAGAAATCTTATAAAAAATAGAGTTAGTTTACTTATAAGTTAGTTTACTCTAAAATGTTTTGAAACTCTTCAAATCTTCCACAAAAATCAGCTTCCTATTATTTTGAAGTGTATCCGCGCTTCGACTTAAACCGTTTATGTTTACCTGCAACTTTTCTTGTTTACTTACTGGCTGGGCAAACATTTAAAGTACTTAATATCGACTGAGCTCTTGCCCAGAGTTCTTCCCCGTGCACTTGTTGGTCATAATTGAGTGTGCATGGAAAGCGGGATAGAGTGCAACATTTGCCTCTCAATGAGTCAAGTGATAATTGATATTTTACGAGTATTGTATTTACTTATTTTGAAGTGCTGGTAATATCTGCTGATAATCGTTTGTCGGGGTGTGTTGCATGCGATAATCATAATGTTCGCGATGCAAATGATGATGATGACGATGTATATGACAATGATGAAGATCCTGACCATGTCCCTGACTGTACTCTGGCTGTGAGTCAGACCCTGGGACGACGACGCAAAAAGTGTCCAATAAATGTTTCATAGTTGTCGTTGTCGTTGTCGTTGTCGCTGACATTGCTGACCTTATCACAAAGAAGCACAAACAAACGCACTCACACACACACGTCTGTCGATATATGTATATTTGTGGGGCAGCCGTTAAACACACACACGCACTCATATCTTTTGTGCTGCGCCTTGGCGTATGCTACAACAAAATTCACTCGTCTTTTGTTGCGGGCGCTTAAAAGTATGCAATAAAGTTGGAAGTTGAGCCAAAACAAAACGGGACCTGGTCAACTGTGTACAGTGTTGGCATTTCAGTCAGTTTCTAAATAAATCTAGCATGTTTAAGCTATAAAACTAGCTAACTACACCAACTACTGTCAGCACTGACTTATGTCTTAAAGTTGGCTCGTCAGCTCCCACATAGATTACGAGCATAAAACTATGCCACCAATGAAAAAAAAGGTATGCAAATAAACTGTAATTTGGTATGACAAACTATAGCATATCCTGTACTAAATGAGCTACTTGACCTCTGTCGACAAAGCAGTGAAATAAAAAGAAAGGAAAAACGATTTCGAGGTGACAGCTGCCAGTGTAACTTTGCGGAAAAAGTGGACATTAGGAAACGAGCAAACTGTTACATTATTGTTGAACATTTTATTGCTGAGCAGAGTTTTTTTCCTATTTGGCGGATATACCCTCATCAGTGTTAGTTTTGTAGGGCAGCAGAAAAGGTTCTGTCAATCAAGTCAAGCAGACTTAAGCCCCAAAATACCCCTGTTTAATATATATTTTTCTCCTCTTTTTTTTGCAGAAAGTCTGTATTGTTTTTTACTGAACTGAAATGAATGCCACCTCACCAAAGTCGTCGCTGGTCAAGCTGGGCCTGCATACCAATAAACAAAAGACCCTGAAGGTCATGGTGCTGGGTCAGAGTGGTGTGGGCAAAACGGGTAAGTGTCAAGGAGATGAACATTAGACTGGTCTCTTTAACACACTTTTCACTCTATTCCCTTTTGTGCTGGTAGCCATGGTAGTGCGTTTTATAACCCGCCGATTTATAGGAGAATATGATCCAAACTTGGAGAAAATTTATACCTGCCAAACCACACTGGACAATGAGGCCATACAGTTTGACATACTAGACGCCACCGGGCAGTTGCATGTAAGTCTATACCCTGTAAACCTAGAATTGATATTACAAATTGATTACTCTCTGCAGGAACTCGATGGTGTCAGCTTGGAGTCCAATATACGCTGGGCAGATGCATTTATACTCGTTTATTCCATCACAGACAAGTGCTCATTTGATGAGTGCAGTCGCCTGAAATTCCTCATCAATTACAACAAACGTAGACGTAAATTGGGTTCCACCAGTAAGGTGAGTCCTTAAGTCCTTAAGAGTATTTTCAACGTCTGTAAAAGTTTTATTTTCCTTCAGTTTTTAATAAAACTAAATTTTAGTTATCATTTTTGCAGGATTATACGTTGGACATACCCGTCATACTAGTGGGCAACAAGACAGACCAGACTGGTGATCGCATGGTCACCCTGGAGGAGGGACAACGACGGTTTCGTGAGCTCTCCTGCGCCTGCTTTCATGAGATCTCCGTCAGAGAGAGCGTCGATCAGGTAACAAGTAAATTTCCCATCTGATTTTCTTTATTAAAGACTTTCTTTACAGGTGCAAAATGTGTTCCGCGATGTGTTTCGCTTCTGGCGTGTGTTCAGCAAGTTTCCCAAGCTCAAGCGTTCCACCAGCGATGTGGCCCATGCTGCCGATGGCATTTTAACACCCGACTCGGGCTCTTGTTCCTTCTATGACACAACGCCCTTGGGCGTGGCACGACGCTCGTTTCTGGTCATCGGCAGCGCGTGCCAAGAGGAGGGCAATGGGGATCATACCGAGTCCACTGATGACATAGCCAGCAGTAGTCTGGGCAGTTCCCGCAGCGATATAGATGCTCCGTTTCGTAATCGGGCCTCCACCGATGGCACTTTATTGTCCAGACCGAGACGTTGGCGTTATCCACCGCCTGGTTGCTTGTTGCCACACACGAATCGCGTCGAGCGCCGCATGAGCATCTCGACGAGGGGCAGTAATGCCAGCTACTGACCTGGCTGTTACTGGGTTTAGTTAGTCCAATTGTTCCGCCAAATATATTTATAGCTAAATGTTAACAAAGCTGTGCGTTAATGGAAGTGCTTGAGTTCAAGTGGAGGAAAAAAAACTGTGTTTATAATAACACTGAAAGGTAATTTGAGCATATTAAGCCGGTGCAGGCAAAGTTGGATTCAAATTTATCTAGTCTACAGCACAACTTTAATAACTAAAGTAAAAAAAATTGAAACAGTGTTTTTAACAACACTGCTTAAATGCAAAAGAGGAGAGTTAGTGTTTCCTAGGTTAATGAATATGAAAGAAGTGAGCTAAATTCATATGCAAACATTTTATAGTTTGTTTGTTGAGGCAAACAAGTGTTTTTAATAACACTGAAAGGTATTTTGAGCATCTGCTCCATGTTGTGCTTGGAGTCGGCCAGTGTCCACAGCGCTCGGGCTCCAGCACGGGCCATCTCCAAGCTCTCAATCTCCTCCACGCTCAGCTGATCGCGTGGAGTCTGCAGAATGCTAAGTGGAAATTTTATTAGTACTCAATGAACTAGATTAAATGTGTAATTGTTTGAGGTTAAGGAATCTATATGTAATTTAGGTTACCTATTTCTTTGAGTGTACTGCGTATTCCTTACCTCATTTTGATGTCCAGCAAGTCGACCAACTTGGAGATGCCTCCACAATTGCGCACATATTTGCGTGCCAAACGCACTTTGCTGACATTGGACAGAGTTTCCGCTGCCATGGTCTTCATATGAAGCCGGTGCAGGAAAAGTTGCATTCAATTTTATCTTGTCTACAACACAAATTTAATGACTAAAGCAAAAAAAAAATGAAAATAGTGTTTTTAACAACACTGATTAAATGCAAAAGTGCAGTAAAAGTGAGATAAATTTATAGGCAAACATTTTATGTAAGGCAAAAAAGTGTTTTTAGTAACACTGCATTGGTAAGAGAAGATTTTAAGCACTAGAATTAAATTTCTTGCCTAAACCTTCAGTTTTAAAAGCCTTAGTATAACCTCAATCGATTCAAACATTTTGTTATAACTTTCCGATTTGGATTTCTAAAAGCTTTTGAACTACATTTATTTTGCACTTGCAACAATTTTAAACAGCAAACAAATAACTAAAGAGCTTTGAGTGTAAATGGAGAGAGTTATGGTGGTCGTCATTGAAAAGATACAATTGCTAATCATCGTCAATCTTGAGCATGTACTCCTCGGCACGCAGAGCCAGCTCACGTATGTTGCGCAGGCAGCCGGCAGCAGCGAGTTGAAGTTCCTTGTTGGTAGAACCAATGCACTCCAGCAGGAAGGGCACCACACCGCTCTGGAGGGAAAATAGGGGGAATTGAATATATAAATGGAAAGCAAAAGTAATTAGAAAACATGTAAAGTAAATGACTTGGGTAACAGAGAAGGAAAGAGGTCTGTACTCACTCTGAACGTCAACTCACCTGGTGCATAGTAATGCAGTTCTGTGGATCCATCGACAGTTTCTCCAGGGCCATGGCAGTGGTGCGATGCACCAGAGGATTGTCGCTGGTCATATACGTGACGATGGGAGTCACAGTGCGCAGTCTGCCCAGTTCCTCGGTGTTGTTGCCAAAACAGGCACAGGCTGCCACTGCAGCAGCCAGATTCATGCGGAGCATATCATCTGTGGTATTGACCAAATCGGACAACTTATAGATAACACGCAGATCGGTGAGTATAGCCAGATTGGTTTGATCCAAGGCAATGGTGGCAATGGCTGCACAGACCGCAGAGAGTACCATGATTTCCTTGGACTTTAGCAGTCCGACGACCAGTTCCATGGCACCCACCAGACTGCGTACCAACTCAGCAGAGTCTGTGGCATTCTTGACACACGGGCAAATGGCATAGGCGGCATGGGCCTGAACCCGTGGATTGGTGTTCTTTAGTAGTGACCAAACCAGACGTACTGCATCCAGTTTTTCCAAAACACGCATGCTCTCGGCATCCTCGGCGCACTCCTTTATGGCCTTGGCCAAGTTTTCGAGCAGCGGAGCATGCGAGGAATTGAGTAGAGCCACCATAGATGGCAAACCACCGGCATGGAGTACAGCCTCACGATTCTCCTGGAAACGCACACACTCGGAGAGTGCTCCAGTGACATTGGTGAGCACCTCGTCACACTCATCGGCTAGCAGAGTGACCAAATGATGTATAACATTCATGTCATCCAACTCCTTGACATTCTCATCCGTCATGGCGCACATCCAAATGGCACCAGTGGCGCCACGCAACAAGGGCTTATTATCCCGCACTGTTTTATCCTTGATAATCGCCACCAGTGGCTCCAAACCACCTGCTTCCCGCACCAAATCCCGTGTAGTGGCATCAAAGGCACACTTGTAGAGCGCCGAGCTGCCCTCGACCTTCAGATCAATGCACTCCGACTTCAGATGATTCACTATATCCGCTATCATGCCCTCTGTGGTAATGGCCAGCTGGAATTTTGGCTCTGACGAGCACTTTTGCACGGTGCCCATGATGGGTATGACCACATCAATGTGCACAGACTTCAGTAGATTGGCCATGAGTGGCACAATTCCACTCTTGCGCATCTGCTCCATGTTGTGCTTGGAGTCAGCCAGTGTCCACAGCGCTCGGGCTCCAGCACGGGCCATCTCCAAGCTCTCAATCTCCTCCACGCTCAGCTGATCGCGTGGAGTCTGCAGAATGCTAAGTGGAAATTTCATTAGAACTCATTGAATTAGTTTAAATGTGTAATTGTTTGAGGTTAAGGAATCTATATGTAATTTAGGTTACCTGTTTCTTTGAGTGTACTGCGTATTCCTTACCTCATTTTGATGTCCAGCAAGTCGACCAACTTGGAGATGCCACCACAATTGCGCACATATTTGCGTGCCAAACGCACTTTGCTGACATTGGACAGAGTTTCCGCTGCCATGGTCTTCAGATCCTTCATCGAGGAGCTCAAAATGTCGACAATCAAAGGAATACCATCAAGATCCACAATAGTTTTGCGTATGTCGATGTTTAATGTGATATCGGATAGGACGGTTAAAGCACCCAGACAACATTTGGTATCATTGCACTCCAGTATGTTGACCAGAACATCGAGGCCACCGATATCCTGGATGGCAAACTGATTGATTTGTGTACGCAAATCATAGTCCTGCAGGCAGCACAAGGATACTATCGTTGCCGTCTGATTGCCCGCCTTGATGTACTTCACCAGTTTCTGGATATTATAATATTCGGCAGGTATTTCGGCGGCTCGTGCCACATCCTTCCAGCGCTCCTCCTCATCCGTCGACGATTCCTCCTCCGTGGTATCCGAGTCCTCGACCACAACGGGACGCTTGTCACGGGAAAAACGATCCGGACAGGAGCCACATTGTTCTCTTATCTTACGCGGTTTTCGCGTTGCAGTTCCGCTCATTATTCAATTAAGTGATGAGTAAGTAAATATTGTATATAAAAAATATATATATATAGTTAGATAAAGGCTTTAGACTTGTGCGACTTTGTTGTTTAGAAATTTTTGTGTTATTTACGTGAAGGAATTTCCAAAGCGAGTAATCGATTAAATAAATTTAGTTTCCAAGGGAACGGGCTTAAAATCAGGAACTTTGTGTTTGTAACTTGTGTTTAGTTAAGTTGTCTTGGAATAATTAATCTTTATTAGTATTCAGTTTTAATCTTTTACTGCACTTCTTTACTGCACAGACTTTTTAAGTATATACGATTAAAAAGATACAAAATTCAAAAAAGATACAGATTCAAAACATACTTTTGAAATATTTCTTTCTTGCACTGTTCCATAATCCACATCTGAAGTTTCAGCTTAATATTAGTATATGATAGTAGTTTATTTATTTGTCACTTTTATTTCAGACAAGACGCTTTTGGGTAGATTTAATTTATCGTATGAAGTTATAGAAGTTTTAAAATAAATTTCCATAATCTGAATCTGAAGTTTCTGCCAATTGTTTTATGTCGAAGCGAATAAAATCAGAGCTGTTCAGGTCAATGCCCAACTTTAAAACTAATTCTGCCATTGAATATCGTTTTTCAGGTTCTACACTCCAGCAGTTTTCAATAATGGATATTAGAAGCCCACGATTCGGATAGTCCTTAATATCATTGATGTCTGGCCTTTTACCTAATATTGCAAAATGATAAGAAAGACTTAAGAATGAGGGTTGAGTGACTTACCTTGGCTGACTTGAAAAGTAATAGTCTGATATAAACTATTTCCCAGATGATAGAATGGTATTCTTTGAGACATCACCTCCCAGAGAACAATACCAAAGCTGTAAACATCACTTTTCTCCGTGTATTTTTTAGCCTCGGAGAACTGTGCATATAGAAGTTATAACACCAATCTTTATCTTTCGCATTCATATACACTTACCACTTCCGGTGCAATATACTGAGCCGTTCCCACATGGTATGTCATCACAGATGCCATTTCCCTAACTGTTCCAAAATCGCCGATTTTCAATGTTCGATAATTGTTGGAAAGCAACAAATTCTTGGTCTTGATATCGCGGTGGATGATTGCCTCTGGTTTTATGCCATGTAAGTACTCAAGACCCTTGGTTGGTAGGACAATCATAGACAATTCTCGTATAGGTTAATGTTGCGTTTAGAAGGAGGCGTTTCCGCGCACATATAGGATATATAGTCTAGATCAGTATCAAAAGCTGGGTCGTATAGAAATGTCCGTCTGTCCATCTATCTGTCCGTCCGTTCAAATAAATAACTGGGTCTTCGAGACTATAAGAGCTACGGCCAGCAAATTTGAATTGAAAGTCCGTCTCTTTGTCTATCAGATCAAGTTAGTTTCAAATTGTTTCTTTTGAACATACCTGAGCTAATTGGCACATCCAATTCAGAGCCGCCAAGTAGGTGTAACTGCGCTTCTCTTTTTCCTCTTTATGGAGGTAATCGTAGAGTGTGCCACAGTCGGCGAACTCCATTACAATCTTTATTTTGAAACCAGTGTGCCTCATTAATCCGAATAACTTGACAATGTTCTTGTGGTTAACTTGGGAAAGGTATTTCAATTCCCTCTTAAGGTCCGTCATTGCATTTTTTTCTTGAAACTTGTATTTCTTGACTGCAAATTGATTTCCTCGCGAATGAGCTTTGAAGACAGTGCCATAAGCACCAGATCCAATAACCTAAACCAGTATCTTTTAACAACAAATTTTACGAATTTTTTACTTTTTATTTTACCTCGCCTAGTTTTATATCTTGTATATCAAAACTGTGAATTTGTCTGCAAATGAAGTGAAAAGTTAAGTCAAATATAAATTTAGATTGGTTAGTAATTTTACCCCATATAACTACTGAGGCTTGTGATAATAGTTTCCATACTGGGCCTCATTGCGGGATTGAAATTCAAGCAAGATTTAACTAAGTTTGAACTCAATGTTTGTATAAATTCCAAATTTTCCCAACTAATTGGTCTTTGTTGTGAGAGAACCTCCCAGAGCACAACACCAAAGCTGTACACATCAAACTTTTCCTTGTTATGTTTATTACGCATTCCCTAAATATAAATACTCAGCAGTATATATAAAATAAAATAACTTGTAAGTTAACCTACCTCTGGTGCATCGTAGGGTCCCCAAAATCTATCAGGATGCATTGGGTTGATTGTCTTGTTACTTATCTTCAATCGCTGAAAGTAATCGGTCAGAAATAGCATGGTGGGTCGCAGATTATAGTGGACCATAGGTACTGGTTGCATGGCGTGTAAAAATGCCATGCCCTGTAAGTAAGCAGTGGTTTTTAAATATGATTAATGAAAAATCGGCTAAAATTTGCACACAACCTAGTACTCAAAGAAGGCAAAGGAATCTATTAGATTTGTTTTAAAGAAATTCTGAAAGTCGGTTTATTGTATCCTGAACAAATTTGATAACTTAGTTCTTATAGGACAAATTTATGAACAAATCTTATCACTTGGATCGATCGACTGTAGACTTTCTTATCTTAAGAATATGAAAAGATAAGATTAGCGTTACGTTTAGTACTAACCTTCGCACACTGATACATCCAGTTTAGCGCATCCCTGGGGTTGTATCTTCGCATGGGCCTATAAATTTGATCATGGAGTGATCCACAGTCCGCATACTCTATGAGCAATAACGATTCCGTTCTATTCAATCCTGGAATGTCAGTGCGCCCATATAGTTTCAAAATATAATCATTATCGACGTGCAGTAAATTGTTAAATGTCCTGTCTAAATGAAAGACATCTTCAGGACTACTGTATTTCTTAACCGCAATCGTTTTATCGTTCCAGTTTGCTCTATACACGGTGGAAAACTCTCCTCTTCCTAATTTCTAAATTAAGTAAAACTTTGATTATACTTTCATGAAGGACATTTCAAGCAATACCTCCTGAATTTCCACATCCTGATAGGCAGCAACGTTAAACATGTCTGATCGTTAGCAGCTTTACTGAGCAACTAGTTCGAAACCTCTCAATATTATCAGTAGCAACCATTGCTGAGGCTTCTAACTTTTATCGCTTTTATTAATCTTATCAAATAGTAGTGATAACCAATAGGAATCGTCTACTCCTTGTCTATAATATTTAAAATATTTTTTATTACTTTGAATGACCATCAATCTTATACTCTGAAAAATCATCATAATTAGGACAAATAAATGTTTTTATAGAATTTTAAAACTTTAAAAGTTTTCAATATTTTATTTTCTGATGATCAGTAGTTCTTGTCATTAAGAATCCAAATTGGTGTGCAATTTTTGATAAGCAAAACAAATGCAATTCCTTACTTTGATTACATGCTTATCTGCATGTCAAACCACTTGATAAGGACACGTTAAAACAGTTGTAAATTAATTCAAGCTTTTATTAAAATTATTATCATCTTTGTCTGTGCTTACATAGAAATTTATTAACTTTAGTAAATGTAGTTGATAAAGTTTAGCTATTAAACTGCAAACGATGTAGATCAATAGTCAATGTAACTTCTACATCCGTCATTGATAATCGTTTTTTCGATTTCATGTTCCAGCATTTTTTAATCGTTTGTTGTATACGCTCGCGATTGGGATAGTACTTAACATCATCGATGGGAGGACGTTCGCCTGAAATAGTTTAAAGTTCTAAGAATCATTTATTTTTATTACAATATATACTTTTTGCCTACCTTGGCTAACTTTATTAAAAATAGTCAGTGGCATTTTGTTTCCCAAATGATAGAATGGTTTCTTCTGTGACATGACCTCCCAGAAAACGATACCGAAGCTGTAAACATCACTTTTTTCCGTATACTTTTTGCCATCTGTAACCTAGGTCATAAAAACGAATTAAATTAATTTCTTTTTAGTGGATAATTACTAACTTCGGGTGCCATATATTCTGCCGTTCCGACAGTCTGTGTCATCAAAGTTGCCATTTCCGTAACTGTTCCAAAATCACCGATTTTTAATCTTTGATAATTGTTTGCAAGTAATAAGTTCTTTGTCTTGATATCGCGATGAATAATTGGCTTTGGTTTCATGCTATGTAAATACTGAAGACCCTACAAAACTAAAGGGATTACTTTGATTCGTATAAAACATATTTAAACTCAATTTACCTGTGCCAATTGGTGCATCCAGTTGAGAGCCGTGCAACAGTCGTAGACTCCACCGTCATGTAGGTGCTTGAAGAGTGTTCCACAGTCGGCAAACTCCATAACAATCATTGTTCTTGAATCATTGCTTAACATTGTGCCATACAATTTTATAATATTTTTATGGGTCGCTTGAGAAAGGTATTTCACTTCTCTATCAATATATCTATTGGCACTGACATCCTCGATCACGAATTTTTTCAACGCATATCGAACACATAGTAGTTGAGATTTATAGACTATACCGTATGCACCAGATCCAATAACCTGTAACAGCATTTATCAGCATACATTACAGACTTGAGTTAATTACTTTACCTCGCTTACTTCCATGTCCTCTATTTTAAATACAATACTTTTGTCTATGAACAAACTAGAATCGGTTGAAAGAAGTTATATATGCTTAGGAAAATATGTATACCTCATAAAACTATCAATCCTTGTGACAATTGTTGCCATCTGGGGCCTATTAGCCGGATCAAGCTGCCAGCAGCTTTTTATCAGTGATTTAATTGATTGATTATCACAGGCTGTGTTTTCCGGGAGATATGTGATTTCTGGATGGTAACCTAGTAATATTATATGATCATAAACATAAACAATTATCTATCTATTATAGTTTTATCTTGAAGAATTTTGTATTTTTGTTGACATGTCTTACTATTTCTATTATAAAGTGGTACGCGTCGAGTCAGGACCTCCCAGAGCACTACTCCAAAACTGAACACGTCATACTTCTCTGCGTGCAGATCGATGAGCCATCCCTGAGAAAAAGTATTACCATCTGACAATCGAATATATATATATATATTATATATATATAGTCTAACCTCTGGTGGCATATATGCCATTGTTTCCTGATATGTGAGTTGCTGAGTCAACCATTGGGGATGAAGTGCCATTTCACCGATCTTTAATTGCTGGAAGTTATTGGTTAGGAATAGGTTATGGGGCTTTAAATTATGATGAACTATTGGAGCTGGTTTTATAGAGTGTAAAAATTCAACACCCTGTGCACACTGATGCATCCAATTAAGCGCCGCAGTTATCTGATATCTTTGTGTTTTGGATCCATAAATTTGCTGATGTAGTGAACCACAATCTGCATGTTCCATGAGTAGAAAAGTCGAACTATTAAAAAACCCTGTAGTCTCTGAGATGCCATAAAATCTCAGAATATTTTGCTTATCAACGCACAACAAATCCGAGTATCCTTTCGAAAGAATTGCGTGCGAAAACAATTCCGATGTGTTGTATTTCTTTACCGCAACCGTTTTATTATCCCATTCAGCTTTGTGCACAAAAGTATGTCTACCTTTTCCGATTTGCTTGGAATTGTATAAATCGTTGTAATATATTTTGTTTGTTAGGCTTTTCAAGCAATACCTCTTTATACTTGATATCACGGTGATTTATGTCTTGCGCCATGTCCGATCGTTAACGGCAATACCTACTAACTGAACAGTTAAATATTTACAAACATTATCAACTATAACAACTAGTTTGTAATGCACTTGCAGTTTGCAGCAGTGACAATGCTTTTAATATTGTAGTAGTTTTAATCGATGTAGCTGATAGAGTTCTTGGAAAAGAGCCAAATCTATTTATGTTGTTGTTGTTGTCATATTTCGTAGAGATAAGATTTTAGATATGACATCACTAACTTAAGTCAAGGTTGCACTAGCTGCATTAAATAATAACGACAGCAAAGTTGAGTCACGCAGTGTACTTTAAATTTGCGCGCCACATTAGCGCCATCTAACGTTCAATCACAACACCGAGCAATGTAATGAGGCTGCGGTGCGATAAGTTGAGTTAGCTACGGTCACACTGCACAACAGCTGTATTGCGTCTTTGTTGTGTGTTTTTCTTTTTGTTCAATTTAAATTCGCAAGCGTCGTCAGTCGTGTGTTTACATTCTATTAAATAATATCAGACAAATATGGGTAACGCCAGTGGTAAAAAGGAATCGGACAATCTGTACACATCGGAAGAGCTGCGTTTCCTCGAAACTGCATACCGCAATGCCTCCGGCGGTGCATTAGAAAAATTAACCTCAGATCGACTTGTGGTACGTGTCTTTAGGTCGTTGCACTTGTGCTGAAAACAAAAATCAATGAATATTGCAGTAGTAGTTGCAGTTGCACTTGCACTGCAGTTGTCCCGCAGTGCCGCGTGCTGCTTGCCGCGGTCACAAGTTCAAGGTTTACGGCTCGTTCCGCATTCAGTGTCAGGCGACAGCCCAGTAGTTTTACTATCTATGCGGTGAAAGTTATCAGTGTTATCAAATGCTTACCTTACAGTGCTTGTTATGACGAAACGTATATAAGATATATGACTCTGTTAATACTGAATGTATATTCAATTTGTTTGCTTTGCGCATTTGCCGCTAACTTTTTGTTTTGTTTGCATTTTGCGCTGTTTTAATTTGCTTGCTAACGAATTAGTCGTGATTTCAAGGGTGCTCATAATTATGGCAAGCGATATGGAATTGAATTCAATTGATAATAAACATAAATTCCCCCTAAACCCAGCCCATTCCTCAATGTCAAAGTATTTGCTAACGATCGCATTTTATTTTTTGTTTTCTTTTCATTTCCGTTTAGGAATCATGGTCTCAAACAATCGAACGCTCGTTAGCCGAGAGCACGGCTCAATTTTTGTTTATGCCAACAAAAACGGGACAGCATAGCATGAATATACCCTTAAAGAAGTTTGGTGAGCCCTACTATATCATGGAGCGTGGCAGCATTGATATGAAAATGCATTTCCTCTTGTCCTCCATGCAACGCACTCCAAGCGACACTTTTAACATCAAGCAGCTCGAACAGGTAAGTCATTGACTAACTGAACTGTTAAACGACTTGACTAATTTGTTTACTTGCAGTACATACACTCGGTAATCAAGAGCTATGTGCTGCTGGAGGGCACAGCCAAGGGATCCTGCATCAAGGAGTGGCAAGATTTGGGCTTCATAACCACTGAACGTTCGGCCTGCAGTTTTGCCAAAGGTCTAATGCGTAATCTGGGCAAAGATTTGGATCACACCATGCCCAATGAAACCCTAGAACGTTGGCTACATCTAACACCGCAGTTTCTACAGTTATGGCGCGAAGTATTCGCCCAGCTTTATACACGTCATGGTGGCAGCAAGCGCACAATCATTAAGGAGGTTGAAATTTCCATACTGCCACAGCTGTGCGGTAATTAGCAAATAACAAACATATAATTATATTTCTTATTAATCTTAAACCAAACAATCGTAAATCTTTCGGAAACAGATGCGCCACAAAGCAGCCACTATAGGCCCATCATAGAGCTACCACATGTGCTCTATGTGAATGCACAATTACCGCGTGAGATGCGTCACAAGTGGCGTTTTCTGTTCTCATCGAAAATCCATGGAGAAAGCTTCTCCACCATGCTGGGCAAGATGTTGGACAAGGGACCCACGTTGTTCTTCATTGAGGATGAGGATCAGTATATATTTGGTGGCTATGCACCGGAATCGTGGGCTCTGAAGCCACAGTTTGCCGGCAACGACACCTCTTTGCTCTACACGCTCAGCCCTGCGATGCGCTGCTTTAGCTCTACAGGATATAATGACCATTATCAGTATCTTAACTTGAATCAACAAACGATGCCCAATGGACTTGTGAGTACTTCAATTACATTAGACTGCCTTTTGTGCTAATTGTATGTCTTTCTAATTTACAGGGTATGGGCGGACAGTTTGAGTTTTGGGGTGAGTGGCAGAAATTCTTCTTTAATCTGACAACTTCTATAAAGACACTTCTTTTTTAGGTCTGTGGTTGGACTGCATGTTTGGCGAGGGACAAAGTGTAGAGAGCTGCACTACATATGGCGACTATGTGCAGCTCAGGTGAGTCTATAGTTTTTTACTTCTTTAGCTTCTATACCTAATGTTTTTATATACTTTTATCTATAGCAAACGCAAAAACTTCAAGATACGCAACTTGGAAGTTTGGGCTGCAGGCGATTTGCCAGTCAAGGATGATGAAGAAGGCGGTGAAGGACAGGTAAGTCTTAACGTAGCTTCCAAACGTGTTTCTCTTATTGCTTTCAATATTTCTCTACTGCAGAAACGTTCGATTCTGGATGGTAATGTGGAGGATCGTGCCATGTTGGAAATAGCTGGAAAGCAAATGCATTCGGATGGTCTCCGTGAGCCGGGTATGGATGATTGATTGCGGTCCCAAATGAGTTGGATTGGCTTGGTATTATCATGTTTAAGAATTTATGGCCCTATTTCTCTATTGAGTGTGCAGCTAGAACCTTTACATATATATATATATACTTTAGCCTTAAAATCGTAATTCTTCTTGGTAACTATTTCTACACACAAAGCTCCTGATGAGCAGACGAATGTTTGTTCTTACCATTCCTACAAATTTTTGCGTAGCTATTAAAGTTTATACATATACGAAAATACATATTATACTATAGAAAGAATATATATAAATATATACATATATATCTATATAGATGTATAAGTATTATGCATAGTGTCTATGTAATACTCAGAGTATTGTTGTTGCGTTTTAGGACTACAAGTGAAATCACTTTTCGAAAGCAATCTAAACTGTAAACATTAAATTGTATACTATAAAATGTAATCGCCTAGACATATATTTCAATTCTTTTCTCGCGTTTAAATAAATCGCATGTGTATTTTGTTTGCCGAATTCAAATTTATTGCTAAAATTGTTAAACTACGTATGTATAAGTTAAGGCATTTCTGGTGGGCATTCATTTCAATAACAACAGTTAAACCCATTAAGTGATTCATTATATATCCACGGCATAGCCGGAGAGTGTTACGCCCGGTGCAATCTCCTCCTCCACATAGGATCCTGCCTCCTCGAAGGATCTGGCATTGCTGTCCTCGAAGCTGCGTCCTACACTGGCCGGTGTCTGGCGCAGCGGTGGTGCTCGCTGCCCAAAGTTACGTGCCACGCCAAAGTTGCCACCACCTTGATCTTCTTCATCGAAGCGACGTCCCGTTGAACGCAATTTGGGCGCTTGGAATGTGTGTTGGTGTTGCTGATCATTGTTGGCGTCCTGGCGGTTGTGGAAGTCATAGGTGCTCGTTTCCGAGCCGCGTGGATAGTTCGTTTTGCGCAGCATGGCCTTGAAATTGAACGGGGCATCCTCCGAGTTCTGCAAATGGGCGGAAAAGTGTTGGATTAAGAGGAGTTTGCATAGGATTCTGGAAGGTAAGTCCTAAGTCCTTTTACTTACATCGCCTTCCTGGTATCTAGCCATGTTTTGAAGCTCCCTCACCGGATCTGTGGGTGGAAACGACGAGCGTTGTTGATAGTTTCGCTGCTGGCTGGGATTGTTCCTATAGTAGTTGGAGGAGGGCATCGGCGGTGGTGGAGGCGGTGGCGCCGCATAGCCCTTCAAGGAGTTGCGACGCGAACCCGACCGATGTACCCCCCAATTGCTGTTGCTCTGATAGTTGCTGTTGTAACTGTTGTAGGCATTGTTGTAGGCATTCATGTTCCGCTGCATTTGATTTCTGAAGAGGATTACATCATGAGTAACCTTTAAATAACTTCGCTTCTGTCCTCCTACCTTTTCAGCTGTTGTGGATCCCGAAAGAAGCTCTGATTGTAGATGTTATCGCTCTCTCCCATGCGATCCCAGTTGGTCTGACACGCCTGCTCTTTCTTGTAGGCATTGTAGGTGAGCAGGCACGAGGTCATCGAAGGATTGCGCTGCAAAGGACTATCCCAAGCCTCATCGTCATCCTGTTGCTGCATTAGCAGGTTATTAGGAAAGGTTTGCCGCGATATGGAATTAGCTGGATCAACCATGTACTGTGTGTCATAAAAGGGAATCTGATCCAAGCGGAAGGGCATCTTCTTAATGGGCATGGGCAAAGGTCCGAGCTGCGAGACATTCACCTCTCGCATGTTGATCCGCTCAAACGGTACAGCTCGAGTGCATTTGTTTAGTCCGGCCACCATGCGTTGATTGTAGATGTGCACCTGGAGCAGACAAGTGAGTAGTAGGCAGGAGCTCTTAACTGGGTCATATGAAACTTACCTGTTGTGATAGGTTGACGAAGTCCTGAAAGCGGGCAGCGCGATAATGCAGCAGTACCTGGAAAATGGACTTCTCGCGCCACTTCTTGGCAAAGGGTCGTATGAAGTCCGCCGTGTTCTCATTCAGCTGTCCGGACTTCTCGTTCACCAGTGGTGGCAAACGTACGCGTTCGCGAAAACCACGAAAGGCTAATGCAGGTTGACACAAAAAGGGAGAAAGGTAAAGAGAAAGAGGAAGAGAAAGAGCAGGTTAGAATTGCGGTCAGTGTGGGGTTTGAATGGGGAGTCACCTTAATTTAATTAAATTTTCATTTATTTTCTATGCGGCACTTATAATTCATCACAACCTGAGTGGTGTGTGGGGGTGGGGGCGTTATTGTCAAGTCAAATGTCTCAGGTGGTGCTAAGCCGATTGCCACCATCAGTGGGTGTTGTCGGGGTAAAGATGTCGCACCACTTAAGCCGCTTAAGTGGCTGTACAGCACCACCGAGGTGTCTACCCTTAACCACACGAATGTAGACTTGTGGTTTGGTTACTTTTCATATTTTATTGTTAGTACTCGTTATAGTAGTAGTGGTGTTAGTATTGTGTGGTGGTTTTAAACCACCCACCCACCTTATAAAGTGCGCCCACATGGGCATTGTTTGATTATGTTATGTGGGTTTTTTGGGGATGTGGGGGATCTGGTCTTGGGAGGACTATTCATCGACCGAGGCCTGTTCGATTTTCGATATGCACACGGCGGCGAGTGCCTCGTCCTTGCGTGCTTCCAGGAACAGTTCGTCTGCCTCCGAGGGAGTCTCGCTAATGTCGATGTGCTCCTCTTCGTACTCCCTAAGTCTATCGACTTGAGTTTTTTTACCTTTTTGAATTTTTGAAGCGGCCTCATCGTGCTGTCCGGGACCTTTTTTGCCCACTGTGCCAAAGAAAAAGAGATTGATTTGAGTGTGCGACACATAGATGGCGCCACTTACGCTTAAAAACTTTGCCACCCTTAACCCGCTTGCGTGCGAGCAGCGCTCGCATCATGGACTGCACTTTAATGACCTTCTTCACCTGCAGCTCGTATTGCCTACAAAATGTGGGAAATGTAAGTATATAGATAAAAGTGGCCTGTAATAAAGCTCACCTGGCCAAATACTCATCGTTGTAGTAGCGCAAGAATACCTTGTTCTTGCCCACGGCCCAACCCTCCATTTTGAGGCGCAAGAACAGGAGACGACAATTGTCCTTGGTCATTTCCACGGGTTCATCAAAATCAAAGGCCAAAAATTGGTAGCTAAAGAAAGGATTAAGCTATGATATATATGTGTCCTGAACAAACTTATTTAGAATCGGATGAACAAATAATAATATACTCTACTTGTGTAGAACTTCCTAGTACTTACCGCTTGAGGAACTCATCGAAGGGCAGACGTGTGGAGTAGCCACGTTGTCGAGCTATGACCGTGTCGAGCACTCCGAGAGCCTTCATCTGTTGCTGCACCACATCGGAGTGGAAGGCACGTGGCTTGTACTCCAGATCAGCGCGAATGCAGCGCACGAAGTGCACACCGAGATTGGCATTTTGACTGAGCATTTTGAGCAGGGTCAAGCAAGTGAAACGGAAATTGGCGGCCATGGTGCGCAGGTTATTCACCTGGGAGATGCAACCAGCACTCAAAGTGTTGAGATTCTACAAGTAGAGTGAAGTAAATAAGAGTCCTCTGACAGTTGCATGGGCTAACTGAGGAACTTACGTAGGACCTGCGTTCGGTTTCGTCCTTATGCTGAACGGCCTCAAAGGGCATGGTGAGATTGCCAGCCTTGGTCAACTGATTGGTAAACATGAGCATGATGCTCTCGTCCAGCGAGGAGCGGAACGTTTCGATCATCTCGGGCGGCACAAAGTCGCGATTGATGTCGGTGAACGCGCGAGTATCATAAATGATTCGACCCGTATAATGGGCCACCGATATCTCCGTGGCAGTGTGCTTCTTCACAAACTGGCTGTGCTTTTCCGACACGCGATCTGGGAATCCAAAGGAGTTGGTAAAATTTGTATTTTATTCAAGAGTCTCAACCTACCCATAATCAAGTCCTGATCCTGGCAGGAACGAGAAGCATCGTCAATAATATAAAAAAGTCCATCTGGTTTAGTTAGCAGATTGTCCAGAGCCGTCTTGTTGTCGTAAAAGTTTAGATTGATGGTATCTATGTCCTCGGCCTCCATTTCCAGCATTTCGCTAATGAAAATACGTTGATTATAATGATACTGCATTTGCTCATTGAGCGTGTTGATCATCAGCTGCTCGAGACCGTTGCGATGGAAGCACTCGAAGCCGTACATGTCGTGGACAATGATGGCATTCGTATCGCCGCTGGAAGTAAACAGACAGATTGAAGGGGATAGACAGAGGGACAAACGGTCTTTGCTCTACTTACAAGACGGCTCTTGGAAAGGACATGTTCATGTTGATGCGATTGATGATGAAATCAACGAGACGCGAGTAAATTGTGGATGCCACCGCATCCCTGGCGTCCCTAGCCTCCTCTGTGGTGTACTGTCGTCTCTCGGCAATACCGCCCTTGACCATTATGAAATTGGTCAAGGACCACATGAATTTCTTCTCGTCCACGCGGAGTAAGTCGGCAATACGCGAGACCATGTCCGTATTCTCCACCTCTGCGTATTTGCCCGACTGTCGGAAGCGAATGTTGCCGATATTAAGTATAGCGGCAAGTACCTTCCGTACCGTCTCCAGTTGCTTGTGATTAAAGTCCAAATCACGTAGGATATTCTCAAAGTCCCGATAATGCTCTACATTGCCTTCAGGATCATCGCGGTGATACTTTAGCTTGGATGGCGGTACATCTGGCGGTATGCGTAGATAGCGATAGTTACGATCCGTCTTTAGGTTATAGTCCTTCAACTGATTCTGCTGATTGATAAAGTCATAGAAGTAGTAAAATATATGGAAATTATGCTGGCTGCCATCGGTTGTGGCCACTCGCAGTTTCTCCAGCATGTACATATTGAAGACGGCTCCGCTCATCTTTCCGGTCTTGCCGAAGGTCAGACAGTACTGCAGGACACAACGGGTTGAGTCATTGTTTACCGGAGTTCCGGCATTCACCATCATCAGTATGGCCTTGATGGAGCTCTCGACTCGTCCCGTAGCACCACGATTGCCATCTCCGAGATAACAAAGGTGCTTGATCAACAGCCGGGCATTGGTGGACTTGCCGGAATAACTTTCACCAGAGAAGACAACGTGCTGTGGCTCACGATGGTGCAGCATGTCTTGATAGGCAATGTCCGCCACGGAGAAAATATGCGGTTGATTCTCCGAGCGGGACTTAAAGCGGTACTTGGCATGAAACTGTAGGAGACATAAGAAAAATTGTAGGAAAAGATAGTGTAATTGCGGTCTACGGTCACCCACCTCAGGGCTAAACTCTTGCTTGATCGAATTCGAGTTCAGGGAGAGCAGAATGTCGCCTATGAAGCTATAGGACTCTCCCATTTCCATGCGATTGCGTAGCGAATCGATTACGCTCTCATCGACCGGGTTCTCCAGGGCAGCCAAGTCCTCCGGGTACATGCGTTCCGGTTTCTCTTCAAATCGTTTGATATAACCACGATCCACAAAGAGTTCGGGCTCCTTGTATAAGTTCTTGACATCACGTGCCAGTTCCAACATCTCCGATAAATCGGATCTCATCTCATCCTCGTTCTCAATGAGTTCGGTAAGAAAAGGATGCTCGACCATCTCCACCATCATGGGACGATTCTCGGCATTCTTCTCCAAACACTCGGCAATAAAGTCGTTAATCTGTTGCGACCAGTTCGTAGGGCGTGTCAAAGTGGGCGGTGGATTGCGCACAATGGAGAACATAGCTCTAGTTGGATGCATATCAGCAAACGGTGGTTTACCGTCGGCCAATTCAATGGTAGTAATACCCAAGGCCCACACATCAGCACGTACGGTAATGTCCGGTTCCCTGGCTTCCATGGCAGTTACGACCTCCGGTGCCATCCAACAGGGTGAGCCAATGCAGGTGCCCCGCTTGCCCATCGTCGAGTCCACCTGACGCGACAGTCCGAAATCGCAGAGCTTGACGCGTCCATTTTTGGTCAACAGTATGTTATCACCACGAATGTCCCGATGTAGCACATGATTCCGATTCAGCTCGATGGCAGCACGACAAGCCTCCCGAATAATGTAGGCGATGTGCTCCTCCCTCATACGGCGATCCAGTTTCAAAAGCCTGTTAACCATATCCGATGCATTACCGCCAGCACAGTACTAGGAAGTATCAGTTAAGATTAAGACTCAAAAACTTTTTATATATTTAAAATCGCCAACTTACTTCCATGACGAACCAGATCTCATCTGGGCCATTGGGCTTCGACAGCTTGTAAACCCCATAGAACTCGGGTAGATTGGGATGGGCACAATAATCACGCAAGGTGCGATATTCCTCCTCGATGGACACCTGATGTTCCTCATCATAATGCTGAATCTTCAGTGCTACAATGCGATCATTGTCCAGTTCCTTGGCTCGAAATACCTTGGCATTCACTCCCTGTGCAATCTCCTCATAGATCTCGAACTTATCCGTCGGATCCGGCAATTGCGAGTACGGCAAATGCATTTTGCTTAACTCAGCAGGATACTTACAGGATATAGCTATGGTTATAGTATTGTGTTTTAATTAAACATGACTTTTATGCGAATTACATTAGCAATGAAAAAGTTTGCATAACCTTGTTGCCAACTGCTTTGCAAGGGCTTCACCTGATTAGGGTGACCACCTACCTAACTAGCTGTGAAGCTTAGGGGCTTGAAATATCGAAATTATGAGACCGTGAAAGGTTTAGGTGCGACTCGATTACTTTCTGGGTTGCTTATAACAAATAATTGTATAACCAGGAAATCCAATCGGATATTTAAAAAAAATTAGATATAGCGACGGTTTTTGAAACTGCTAAATAACTTGTTAATCTCCAGTAAAACTTTTTGTAGACAACACTTGGAATTGCTTAACTGGAACCCACCTTTACTTCCTAGTGACTTGAATGTCCCACTTTACTTTGGTTATCCTTTCTGTCCTTTTCTGTGTCTAGTCTGAAGATAGTACCGAACCGACCGCACGCTTGCAGCACGTACCGCTGCAGAAAGCCAACTGAAAGTTGTGCAAATGGAATCGTAGGCTTTTTACCAGACTGAAGAAGCCCCGCAAGGCCACTGAGCCCCAATAAACAGAGAGGGGTACGTAGAATGCACCTTGGGTAATTATTTAACCTAACTAATTGAATTAGTGGCACTCACGTGAAACCAACATACAGCGGATCAAGCGAAACATATAGAGAAGTATATGGTCAAGAAGGAAAACAAAGTAAATTGAATAAAAGTCAGCTGATTGACAGACCAATCGTTTATCTTATTTATTCGTATTTACAAGTATTCAAAAATGGAAATCGATTGCTAAACTAAAATAAGTTACCAACTTAAAATAAAATATACACACACTCACACAAATAAACTGCTGACATATTCGTATATTCAGATCTATTGTAATCCTATTCGATATGAAATATTTTTAAACTAAATCATTTGTTTGCCATTTTGTTGCAATACATAATTATATTTTAATACTGTTGTTTTGTTAAATTTAAACTGCCGCTGTTGTTAATTGAAGCAAAGTCTTTGATCCAGTTCTCAATTGAATGCCTTCAGTTTCTCAATTGCACACACTTATCCATTCCTCCACATGGCATTCATCGCACTCTACACTACAGCACCATTGAAATCTACAGCGACATCGTTCTGCTCGTCGTTCCTTAACCTGGCTGTAGCCACGCCCACAGCACAATGAGGCGCACCCGTCGCTGGTTGTCGTATTCCGATTGCACTTTCGACCCACTGTGCCTGTAAAGGTATTGAGAGTGTTAAAGGGGATAAAGGCACTGTTGTCAATTTTCAGTTGGTGCAATGTTGCCAAATTTCATTTACTTTTATATTGCATAAAAATTATTATACTTTCTGCAAGAGTATATTGGGTTTGTGCAAAGTATGTAACAGGCAGAGTGTGTTATTCGGTCGGGCGTGCTTTTCCTACTTGTTTAGCTAAGAATGGTATAATGTTTTCTTAAAGTAAAGCTTGGAAGAAAGCTTTATTGTTCAGTGTAAAATCAAAAAGTCAAAACTTTGCAACTTTGATATTGAATATTTTGGGTCTAAGACGTCGGATTTTCGATTGGTATGACTTTTTGGACTCGGGAGGACTAGGACTATCGATTGGCATCAAAAAATCGCAATCCTTAATTTTGACGATTTTTGACAAAAATGCAAAGGGGTAACACTGCAAAATTTGTCAAAATGGGGTCGAATTTTTAAATTTTGAATTTTGGAGGAGAATTGATACTACTAGTTGTCGAGAGTCTAAAAAGGCAATGCGTTTCAAAATATCACTTCAATTGACTGAGAAATGATCATTGAAAGTTGAAAATTTGAATTTATTGGGATTCCAATTTTCATTACTTTTTAGCTACTTTAAGTTAATTTTAAGTAATTTTTTATCAAACTAGCTATTTTAATCAGTGTAATTCTAAACAGTAAACAGAGAGTACTGCTTCTTAAAATACCCATTAATCAATCGATAGTTTGCAAAATTAAACAAAGATCGTCTATCGATATCATTCTCCGCTTCACGTCGAGAGGTGAGTTAGCTCACGTTGTGGCCATTAAAAACCCATAAATAAACAATTAAGTGCAACTATAAGCAAAGTATCATAATTGTTAGATGTTAATTGCCAACGTTAATTGCCATCATTTGACTAGACACGGTTGTCGTCGCTCGGCGTATTGCAAGGAGTGTCAGGGGTTGTACCAGCGGACGGACGACGGCAACAACAACAACAACCCCGGTAGCCCCCGTCAACGGTTAATTATAAATTTGCGTCGTAATTAACACTTTAAACTGGCTCGCAGTCGCAGCGGCTTTTGATAATTTGCAAATGTGTCAACAGCAGCCACAAAATGGCTAACGAAAATTGCAAGTGGCAGTTAGACGTTCATGTTGTTGGCTCGCTTGGAAGTAGCTGTTGTTGTTGTTAGTGTTGCTGTTGTTGTTGCTGTTGTTGTTTTGAGTACGTGCCGTGCGCATGCGCAACTCTCGACTTTTGTCGTCGCGTATTTTGAGTTATGTGGCATGTTTGTTAGCTCCGTTAATAAATGGCTTTTTTTTGTGCAGTTGTTGTTGTTGTGGTTGTTGCTGTTGCTGTTATCGTAGCTGGTTGTTGTTGCTACCTGGCCCGCTGTTAATTTGCATTTGTATTTTATTTATTAGAGGCAAATCAAATTTATCGCTTTAAGCCATGCCAATAAATCATTTTTAATTAGTTTGAATCATATTTGCTATATGACCGAATTGTTGCCATTTTTCTTAATCAGTCAAATTTTCATGTCACTTCCTATTGAAATTTGTTAAATCAATTTTAGTAGAGTGTGATTTGATGATGTGTTTTAGAGACTTCCTAAGCACGCCCTCATCTGTCATTAATAAGCTTCTTTATTCCATTAGCAGGACTCACCCTGTATATCCGCTGCCAAATCCCGTTCACAGAAGTTCGGCGATCGCTGATAGTAGAACAGCGACGTCTCCAGCTTTCTGGCCATACGTGCTGCGTTCTTATCAGCATTCGGCTGACGCGTGCCTCGTTCGCTGTCCAGACCACGTTGGTTATCCTGTCCTTCCAGCAGACTGGACGCATCAGAGGACACCAAATCGTCGGAGCTACCAGCACCATTGGCATTACCTGATTTCTTATTGCGTGATCGCTTTAAGACCACGACTGGTTCACCATTGCCGAGATTCGATTGATCCACAAGTATTGCCTTGCGGAACTGATGCTTCAGCACTTTGCCGACTATATGGAAATCCGGAGCTGATTTCCAACAGGTCTTGAGCTGACAACTGCCCGACATGCCGTGGCACTTACAGCGGAACTCCATGTTGTTGGAAACGGCCTGAAAATCAGTAGGAAAGGTACAGTATGAGATACCCCTTTACACTAGCATGTTCAACTGTTTTCCAACACTGTATCATCCATTTCCTCCCACTCACTTACCATTCTGCCCGCATGATTGTTGTGCAAATTGATTTTGGACTGTATATCGCCAGCTTTTTCACGACAATCCAGAAATAACTTGGAGTACTCGACACCAAAGTCCATGTTGTGGGAGCAACCGCCCCATTTCCAGCGACTGGCAATTTTGGAGCGTTCATATTTCTTTTCCTCCTCGGGTGTGAGTATTTGATTCGTTTCTAGGTATTGTAGAAACTGTTTCTTCTCCTTGTCCAGCGATTGGCGTAGATTCTTGTTGAGAGTTTTGCGATTTATTGTGGGATCACAACCGCAGGACATCAAGCGTCCTTGACTACAGGCTCTGGCCACACTGTGTGCCACGCCCGCTGCCGAGACGGCAAAGGCAAAAGCGCTCTCCCGATAACCTGTAAAGTACAGCGGTAAAAGAAGAAGAAATAAAATGTTGGAATTAGAGTTGAGTAAGTTAACTCTAGGGATTCGGTTGGTAAAGTTATGCGGTGTTATTTTTAACACTGAATGCCCCAGTGATTCGACCATGGGGAATTGAAATTGTGCGGCATTTTTGGCTTTGACATGTGACTGGACAAGCCGCCAAGCCCCAAAAGTGGGCAGAGAGATCAGCAGCCAACATTGGCCTCCAGCTTTGGCAATCGATCGATTGATCGAACGATCAGACAACTTTTAATGATGCAAAATTTGTGGGTAGCGAGCAAAAACAAAAAAGAGAAGGAGAAAAAATACTCAGAGAGGCTGAGAGACCACACCCACTTGGGTGGTTAGGCTGACGGCTGTCAAAATTGACATTAATCATGATCGACATGTAACGTCATTGAGCGTTACCAAAGTTGGCAACATTTGTCAATCGATTGACATGCAAATTGTCAGCGCCAATCGTAGCAATCAAATCGATGCGGCGACAGTACATATGTCAATGTGACATGCTCCCATCACGTAAGGATCGTAGAATGATTGGGGCTGAAGCTGGAGCTGTCAAACAATCAGTCAGACGGTCAACTTTGTACGAGTCTGTCACTCAGGATGCGCACGAATGCAAATGTCAATGTTGTGACAAGTTGTCGCTGTCTTTCCTCTTGTTGTTGTTGTTGTCTTACACAAAGCGATCATTCGATCAGTCGATCATTCGATCACTCGGTCGTTCGTAATGCAAAAGTGTAGCGCGCATTTGATTGACGATTAAGACGCCATCAATCAATGCATCAATGCGCACAGTAGCCCAAGTCAGAGACTTGCAACAATCTGATGCCATTTCGCGATCTGTGGAGATCGCTTCGATTGCGAGTCACTTGATTTATGCATGCTTTGTTGTTGTTGTTGTTGCTGTTGCTGCTGCTGTTGTTTCCCCTCCACAGACCCATTTGCAAATCCAAATCACATCATTGCCAGCAAGTTACATTTGACAATGCCTTGGGGCTCGATTGTGACGTGCTTCTTACTGCGCATAAATTGGCAAACCGATCGACGACGATCGCTGTCTACAGTCCCTTGTTTAAGTCTCTCTCTCTCTCTCTCTTTGTCTCTCCCTTCCTCTCTCACTCTCCTGCTCTCTTTGTTGTGTTGCAATGCCAAGTAATTGTTTGCGACATACGTCGCTCGCTTGTTGTCACATGCATTTGCTTGAACCAAAGACTAAGATAAAGGTCGATCGTTGACGACGATCGTACGTAATCCTTTTACTACTTTTGTACATGGCTGCCTGACTGCCTTTTCCAGTCTCCCATACTCCGAGTCAGTCTCCAGACCCAACCTCACTTGATTGACAATAATGCATGGCGAAGTAGCAGCAACGATCTTTGCGATCTGCAGCATTGACGACGATCGAAACGATCGTCGACCAGTTCCATAAGTTATAGTAGATGTATGCAAAATAGTTGACCTGTCCGTGTGCCGATTCGATTGTCAGTCATTGTGGCTCTCGGACTTGATTTGTTTCGTTTCACTTGGTCGATCGTTGATCTTTTTATACCCCTACCCCTTCGCACACCCCCTCGCAATTGGGGGCTGCTGTTGGCTGCTCAGGTTGCCTCTGCCCTTATATGTCGCCCCAGTCGACCAAAACGTTGCACGCGTTGCTGTTGCCTGTCAATATTGACTCTCGTTATGTGCAGAGTTCAGTTTGTTGTTTCCTTCCTTATTTAATGGACAGGCGGGCAGACGGACAGTCACTGAGACTGGGGGACAGTTGGATCGGCAGACATGTCACTGACATAAGCTTGGGTTTACCATATTGGTTACCCTGAAGGCTAGTCGCGAGAGAGATAGAAAGAGAGTAGCAGAGCGAGAGGCAAGTTACTTGGAAGTGCTGCTGGTGTGGCATGCATTTGGAGATTTATGGTTTAGCATTGTTATATTGGCCAATGTTGTTCAGTTTAAACATTAAGCTTTAACTTTAACTTTAACCTGCCTCAGTTTATGGTCCGTTCAAGTTTTTGCCCCATGCACTTGATGCCAGTCCCAAGATTATGCTCAAATGCAAATTATATGTAGATCTGCTGTAATGACATTGTGTTTTTGGACTTTTTACCGAATTAACAATATGCAAATTTAACTTCTAAAAGTGTTTCAAAGTCGCTGCTTATTTTACCAAAGTTTTATGAGTTAGTTAGTGCAACAGAGCCACCAAATCCGAAGTATAGCTCTGTTAACTCTTTAGCTTTCAGGTATTTTGATGCTTTTGCTTTTTAAGAAAAGTCTTTACATTTTATTTTTAATAGTTCTGCTCCAATTGAAATTTTCCCCAAGTTCCTGCCCCAAATTAAAGCTTTTCTTAGGGAAACTCATGAAAGTATCTATGACAAATCCCACAGCACTCTCTCCCAATCTCTTTTAATTCATTCCGTTGTTGTTCTGATGTCATTGTTGGCTATTGGCGTCTCTCAGCGCTCATCCCTGCACTTCATCGTTCCCCTTTCCCATGGATGGAGTCTTGTTGGATCCCAGGCGATTTGGTTTTTGTTCGTTTGTCTCTGGAAATGTCTCGATGTCGTTTTGCAGTACGTTGTCAGTGGTCGCGGCAGCATCCGTCAAGAGAGATAACAATTTTTTAAATTGAAATTGAATGAAGTGGTTTGCTTACAATATAATTTATACGATGAATGCAAATAAATTACGCCGGACTCGAGTCAACTTGACTGGACAACTGGACGAATGGACGACTGAACGACTTGACTTGAGTTTTGTTGAGTTTAGCCTTTCCCTTTTACTCGTCGGTCTCCCAGGCAACTCTTCTTCTTTACCTTCCCCTTCTTCCGTTTAGCTGCCTGTCGCTTTTGGGTCGCCCTCCCCACACTCCCTCCACCCTCCCAAACTCTTTCTTTCTTATTGCAGTCGCATTGAAATTTGTGAGAAATCTTTTCAACGCTGCCACTGTGCTCAGATATCGTTTGCATCTCTGCATTGCATGCCGCCATTTTGATCATTGCCTGGTCCATTGTTTTGGCATTTTTACAGCAATTGGATGACGCATAATTTAACTAATGAAGCGCTTGGGAACGTGTCCCAAACATGCCTCAAGTTTAGGCTGTGGAGGACTTTACTTGATTGCCAGCTGAGCAATTGCTACACTGTTCAAAATGCATTAGCTTTGGGAGAGGATAAATGGGCAGCTTATGATAAAATTAGAGTATGGAATACTCTATAAGATGTTATCAGTATATCGTTAAAGTTCTGTACAAACTAGTCAAAGCATTACTAAAGATACTGACCCTATTTATCATAACAGTTCTGAGCTGCAGATCGGCGCCTGTGATCACTGAGTTACCGCTACTTGTTAACTGGCCAACAAAAGCGGCTAAGAAGCGGTGAATTCTTTGTTGACGGTCAGCTGGAATATCATCATAAGGCACACGCCAGTGTAGTAGTAGTCAAAGTCGGTAGAAATCGTGTGTAATTTAATGCCACGGCGACAGATTAAGATATCAAAGTCAAAGTTCGCACTGCCGCGTTGCTCTGGCAATGCACTAGGCTGTGACAAAGGTGCGTCCAGTCGACAGTTTACTGTACATGGCCCAAAGCGACACTCTTACTAGCGCTACTTAGCTGCAAAAAAAAACTTAGAAACATGATCTGGCCATGTCAACTGGACCGGGAGCATTAGAGAGTCAGTCATCTAGTGCAGTTTTACCTATCTCCCATCTCTATTTCCATCTCTATCTCGAACTCGCACTGACTCTGCTGCGGTTTTGTTCCCTGGCGTGTCTAATAATGCGACGGCTAATAGCTTCGGACATTGGCTGCCAAATCAGGGGGTCTTGGGGAACACGAGAATGGACACACATTTAATTAGACTTTTGATGTGCCCTTGCTAAGGGTATGACTGCTTTGTGGGACAGTTTGCTGTTAAGTTTCAAATCCAAGAAGAAAGAAGAGAAGAAAAGTTTATCGGGGAACTTGTACTATATATATATGTATTCATTATAGACACCCGGTTAGGAAAGGGTAACTAAACAGCGGTTAATTGTTAGAGCGTTTATCTTAAAGGCTTTTTCTACTTTTTGCCAAGCGGTTTGCGTGTGGGCCGTTGCTCTATGAATAACCGCAAACTCGTTGACAGTTTGTTGTATTAACTGTTGTCGTTGTTGTTGTTTTTGTTGTCGTTTGTTGGTCATAAAGCGATTTTGTTTGCGTGAAAGCTGAGCCACACTTACTGCACATTTTAGTGTCAGCTTAATGGCTTTTGGCCAGGCTACTTGGGAACTTGTGGAGACTTGGGAGACTTGGTAACATGTAAAATTGTAAACTCACCTTTCTTGAGCAGATTGGAGGCATGCGGATTGCGACTCTTTGTGCTCAACGATGAGCAGTTCCAACGATGCCACTGAAACTACATCAGCATAAAAGAGAGGAAAACATGATTAGCTAATAATGCAACAGACTGAATGGAAAACAAATCTTGAAACTCAACAATTTTCGAACCAGAAATGCCACTCAACAGCATCGCCAGCAATTAGCGAGTGTTTGATGGCAATTTCAGATCGTTTTGCGTATTTAATGGCCAACAAAGTCATTTGAGATAACGTCTTCTATATTAAATATCAAGTTCTTTCTTTACCTGTATTTGACACTCTCTGATGGCCATATCCAGTCCTTCCAGCGCCGCGGCTGTCACATCACTAGCCTTGTAGCATAGTTCCACCTGATCTTTGGTAAGACCAGGCACTGAGCGGCATGTGGCACGGCCATCCGGCAAGCCATACAACCTGGCAGGTAGAGTAAAATATATTACCGATTATTTCTAGAAAATATTTAGAATTCAATTGCAATTTAATTCTTTTTTGATCCGTTTTCTAAGAAAGTTTGGGGCTTTTATAGAATTTTTATATATCTGAGAATATTAGGTTGCGATCTATCTCTCTCTCTTCTTTCCTATACTTCTTTCAAATTAACTTTCTTTGGGTAGGGCCAGGTAGGGTCTGCCGCTAAATCCTAAAAATCAACAACTCCTGAATCTTTGAATTACGATATCTCAGACAAACGATGTGATATTTGAAAAAGTTATACCTTTTTGGACTCAGGACAATCAATATAGTCGAACGTAATTCAAGGTTAAAATTTTTTGAATCGGTCCCATTTTGACAATTTCCATGATGTTACCCCTTTGCATTTTTTCAAAAATCGAACAAATTTTCAATGTATTAATTAATGGATATTTTGATGCCAATCGATAGATCTGGTCAAAACGATATAGAAAAGGTATACTATTCGATAGACAAAAGCTTCAGTCTAAAGATATTCTAAATCAAAGATGGTAAATTTTCAAAATTTTCACCGCTTCTGCTATAAAAGCGCTTATGTACAATAGCATCACTGGCTAGTAATCAAATTAAAATCCACAGCTGAATCCGAATTCCATTCCTAATTTCAGTTCCGAAACAGAATCCAAGCTCATTGCCCCACACGTAGTCAGCAACCAAATCATTGCCATTAACCTTGAGCGCCAAAAAACCGCAGACACAAAAATATATGTACATACATATATATATTTTTAAAAGTAATGAAAAACAAATGCTTGGCAACAAATTTAATTTAATTTCATTTTATTTGTTTATGTGAAATTTAATTTGAGTTTTGCGGCTGATTTAATCAGCAAACTGGAAGACAGAGTTCAGCAAATAGACGGACGGACAGTAGCTAAATTAAATTCCAGCAATGTCATAAATCTCCAGTCAAAACTTTGGTCTATGACTCACAAAAAACCAAAAAAGAAAACAAGTAACAAGACTTTCAAAGACCCCGTACTCGTTCGAGTGAAAATTATGTATGACTTTGTTTGCGATAGCTCAAATAACACTACATGTCTTCATACAAATGTTCTATCATATTTTAATTCATTATGTGCTGGCTATTCTACGCCATAGTTCTTTCTGAGATATTGGTTTGTTTAGTTTGAATTTTGGATTTAAGATCTACTGAAAGTTCTGTTCGCTTGGTATTACAGCTGGAATATGCAAATTCCCAGTTGAATTCTCAGGCGAAAAGAAATCAACAGTAAGATACAACAGAATTTACATGTGCCCAATTTAAGCAAAACAATTTTGTGCACAACGAAGAGTTGTTAATTCTGTTTGCAGTACCAGTTCTGTTAAAATATGTGCAGCTCGTGATCTTCCTAGACTAGCGATAAACAACATTGATCAGCTAAAAGTGAAGATTTTTCTAGCTGATGCACCAGGCGAACAGAATCAGCAGGAAGCGACATTAATGTTAATGCACTGTTAATGCACTGTTAATGTACTGTTAATGCACTGTTAATGCACTGTTAACCCACTGTTAAACCACTGTTAAACGACTGTTAAACGACTGTTAAACCACTGTTAATGTACTGTTAATGCACTGTTAATGCACTGTTAATGTACTGTTAATCCACTGTTAATGTACTGTTAAACCACTGTTAATGTACTGTTAAATCACTGTTAAACCACTGTTAAACCACTGTTAAACCACTGTTAAACCACTGTTAAACCACTGTTAAACCACTGTTAAACCACTGTTAATGTACTGTTAAACCACTGTTAAACCACTGTTATGTTAAGTAACAGTTTATGTTAATGCAATGTTAAGTAACATTTTATGCTAATTCAATGTTATGTTAATTAACAGTTTATGTTATTTAACAGTTAATGTTAATTTAATGTTAATGTTAAATAATTTTTGCATAGCGACCTGCTGATTTTTCTGTTGGCCTGGTATTTCCTCAATAATTACTAACGATTTTGGGCACTGCGAAACACAGCGGTCAAGCAAAAAAAAATCTGCTAAATCGAAGATTTCTTTGTGCGAAACACCAGGCGATTAGAATCAGCAGCAAGCGACAGGCTGTAATTTAAATTCAATTAGTTAATAGCTTGTTAATTATTGTTACTAAGAACATTATAATGCTCTCTTAACATAATGCTTGGAAGAAAGCTTTCTTGTTCAGTGTAAAGTCAAAAAGTCAAAACTATGCAACTTTGATATTAAATATTTTGGGTCTCAGACGTCGGATTTTCGATTGGTATGACTTTTTGGACTCGGGAGGAGTAGGACTATCGATTGGCATCAAAAAGTCGCCATCTTAAATTTGGACGATTTTTGACAAAAATGCAAAGGGGTAACACTGCAAAATTTGTCAAAATGGGGTCAAATTTAGAAAATTGATTTTTTGCACGGAATCGATGCTACTAGTTGTCTAGAGTCTAAAAAGGCAACGCGTTTCAAACTATCACTTCATTTGGCTGAGAAATGAGCATTCAAAGTTGAAAATTTGAATTTATTGGAATTCCAATTTTTATTACTTTTTAGCTACTTTAAGTTAATTTTTAGCCATTTTTTTATCAAACAGCAGCAGAGATCTCTGAGCGCAATTAGCGCAGAGAGTGGGAGCCTGCTGCTTTGTTTGTTAGTGGCCAAAGTGATTTAAATGTGTGCATTTGTATTTGTCCGCTCCTTAAATGAGCGGGCGCTGCCTGTTAGGCACATTTCTCTTCTGACAAACTTAATAGACCCCGCTACTTGTTTTTAGAGTACGAGGTCTAAAAACAAAATTAATACTCAAAAGCTAGACAGCTAAATGGAAGAGAGGATTGAGGAGCTGACAAAGAACTGAGTGACTACAGTGGCTCAGTGTGGTTCATTGTGGCTCTCATTGAACTCATTTAGAGCGCGTCATTCGGATTCAAGGTCAACGGAGAGGTGTTCTGATCTTGCGCCACAAAGATACAGATACACAGATACAGATACAAAGTTGCGAGTGGCAGTTGACGTTGAACAACTTCATCGTTGCCACATACACTACAGATACAGATACACTTCCACTTCCACATCGCATCACATCGCATCACTTCGCATCGCATCGCATCGCGTTGATCTATGACACGCAGATCTCACAGCCTGGCATACCGCGCGTATACGTGATGCGCTCAACGATGGCGTCTGCAATGTATTTTCTTAATGTTAAATCCCTGTTGCGTGTGGAGCAAGCACTGAGGAGCGGGGCCTGTTAATTGGGGCACGTAGCGCATGTAAAAAATACTCAAATGTAGAAACGTGCCATTTTCACACACGTCCTCAACTGCAACTCAAGCGCAGACAGTGATCTTAGGTTCTCCACATCAACAGCTTGTACCTTAGCTATAGCTTTGTTTTTGTCTTGGACTGGAGCTTTAGCTAAAAGTCCATCATTTGGTATGCGAATCACGAAGCGTGCAGTCCACAGAGCCAGCTGGACTGCAAACTGATCGCAACTTACGCCCAAAAACATTATCAGAGCAGCTGCAATTGTGGCCACAAGTTGGCATTGTTGCGACACTCTTTTAGCCATGTTAATGAGGTGCAAGTGGCCTTTTGCCGCGTTACAATAAAGAGCAGAATATTTTTATTAAGATGGTATGTCAGTTTAAAGCTGATTTAGTCTTGTAATTTTTGATGGAAAGGAATTACCTAAAGAATTTAATAGACTAAGCAAATAGAACATAATTCCTAAAATTATTCTGAATCTTTATTTACATTTATTTATTTATATTTTATGATTTTTTTCATAGAAGTTTTAATATAATCTCAATAAATTCCAATAGAAAACTAGTAAATATATAACAAAAGCGAAACAAATAAATTTTTTATTTAACATCTAATATTTTTGCAAACACAATAGCAATTCAGATAGAATTCCTATTAAAAAGATAAGTGAACAAAATTAAATGCCACAAAGAGTACTCTTGTGATGGAATCTTAAAGCTGAGAGCTTGAACAGATGAATAATGAATTTGAATTTGAGGCATTTGTGAGTTGAATGCGCTTGACCAAGTTTTAGGCATTTCCTTTCCGACTGCGAAACACAATTCAACATTTGCTCATTTTATTATTACTTAAAGCGTTTGGGTAAAAAAAGAGAATGTGATAAATTCATTTAATTACAGTGAGCTATGGAAATACAGTGGGCACCCTGTATGCATATTTTCAATGGTCGCCACAGATCAAAAGCATTCCTAGCTGTTGCCGTGGCTCCGTTGCCAGCCTGCCATGGAATGTATCTCGTCTCGTCTCTCGACCCAAAGTCTAAACAGTTTCTCTATGTGTGTGCGAGTGTGTGTGAGTGGGAAACAATGTTTATGCCTAACTGGCTTAGATAGCTAACTGATTTGATATAGTTCGTGTATGCGAACTGAGCTTAAATCGACAAAAATCCTTGATTTATGCATGGGCTACCGTTTGACAGACTCAGAAAAAGAACAAATATTTTGAGGCCTCGACTGGGGAGCGACGTTTTGGCGGCGCCTCTTAAAGCCTTTTGCCACACATTTCAATCTTTTTATGGCATTTCAATAGAACTCAAATCTCAACTTTCTGAGCGTGAGAAACTCAAATTATGAAAAGGAGCGAATTGAAATTGAAATTTCTGCAGATATCGTGAATTTTATGTATAATAATTTTAATGTTTCTTTTACTTTTTTAGCTGGGCTTAGTTTATCGTAGCAAACACTTTTGCCACTGATAAGCGGCAACATTTTAAGCCATGGCTAACAGATCGATAAATTTTATAAGCGAATCAATTGCGCCTGCTATCGCATCGCGTGAAATACGCAAAAGACTCGACATCGACATCGACTTTGGATCGGATCGGATCGAATCGAATCGCATCGTATTGAATCGCATCGAAGGATCCAATCGAAGACTTGATCTTCCAGTTGAAATTGTAGTTGCATGAGTCAGAGGACGACGCATCGTCGTTGTCTTCGTCTCAGTCGGTTCCTTGACTTTGTTGCCTTATCAGTTTTATTGAATTCACAGCAACAAGTTCAAGAGAGAGAGGGAAAGAGCAGTGAGAGAGACGGCAACTAAAAGCTATACGCTTTATAAAGCTGTTAACAAAATGTGCATCAGTTTAAATTCTTTATCTGAAAGACGTCTGGCAGATGGCTCTCAGCGATGCCCTGCATTGCATATCTTTCAACCAATTAAAATGCATTTTGCCAAGAAGTTTTCTCTTTCTTCCTCTTGCTCATCCTTTTATTTTTTTTTTTACTTTTTTTTAAGATTTGCGGCTCTTTAAATTGCAGTTTTGTTTGCTTGATTTGTAGCTTGCGATAGGGCTGGGACTTTAGGGCAGCGAGTGGTGAAGCAAAAGAGCTGAAAATGTTTAAGACAATTTGGAAATTGTTTCAGAGTTGATAGTAATATAAAAGGGGTAAAAAAAAACAGCTTTAAATAATAAGAATGAAATATATTATCAGTAAATTATAATAATATAATAATTGAGAAAGAATCATACAAAATTAGTTTGTCCCTTAGAAAAGTTTAAGAGATTTCAAAGATTTTAATATTTTACTTCACTGCCTTTTCCCTTCTCATCTTTTAAAGTGGAATTAAAATGCAGTGTATTACATTTTTAAATAATATTTTAGAGCTTCCAGGGTATCTAATCAGCCTTAAAGGCAAGAAAGACTCGACTTCTTAGAAGTTCTCCTCAGTTCCTTGCAGCATCTTTTAAATCCGTCTGTAATCTGCGCTTATCTAAGATATTACAACTGCAAGTGAGCTGTAAAATTTAATTAAGTTTCGAAATGTTTTTGGGATGAGGCAATTTTCTTGTCGATTTCTGATCATTTGGCAACCAATTGAGGTGAGTTTATCGCGCTGTTTTGCCGATAAGGAAATGAGGTAAATTTAACAAGTAATTAAATGAGCTGCCAGGTAATTTTTATACAAATATCGTATATACTTAAGATCTGCAGGCAGCTAAAGTAGCAGCGACTCATAAATAAAGTCGAGTCGAGTCACTGCGTTGCGCATACGCCATGTGTTGCAGGTGACAACACTTGAGGTTGCATGAGAGTTGTTGTTGTTGCACCCAATTAGGATTTGGCTGCTGCATATTATGCACTGCACTTGCCAGCCTCATTTTGGGGGCGTGGCAGTGTGTGTGTGCGAGCGTGTGTGCGAGCGTGTGCTTCATTTGCATTTCAAACGAAAAATTGTGGCAAGCTGCGGTTGCAGTTGCCTCATTATGCGCTGCAATTATGACGTTGCAACGTTGACGAGCCAAGCAACGAATTGCAGGCTGCTCTTCAGCCTGCATTGCTGCAGTCTCGAGTTGACTGCAATTCTTCTTGTTCCATAGGGTTGTCAACATACTTTTTTGCTTGTTGACAATAGCAACAACAACAACAACTACAACAAGCACAACTGCAACGAGATTAACAAGCTGCAACTACTAGGCAAGACAAGCCAGCAGCCAACCAACCAACCAGCCAACCAAACAGCCATCCAAGCAGGCAGGCAGTCAGTCATTCAGCCGCACCTGGAACTGGCAATCTGGAGAGACAGTCGGACAGGACAGACACGGCTCTCTCGTCCGCCTGACTGCGCACACAAGCCAGAGTTAAAGTTGCAATTGGCAGTGGAGACAGTGGGGGGGAATGGGGATAGATAGAGGGCTGGGGATAGAGCTCGATTGACAGCGCCAGGCGCATTATAAGACCTCAGTGGCAGAGACCACCCTGCAATTGAAATCAACTCAATTGTGTAGGCTGTGACAAGATGCAGGACGAGTGCAGCGCAGGGCAGGACAACAGATGCCAACAACAGCAGCCAAAAGGGAGCTTGCGCTTGCCGCTTGCAGCAGAAATGTGGCAAGTTGGCTCTGGTTGGATACAGCAGTTCAGTCCAGCAGTGGCCATGAACTGGCGTTCAAAATGGCGTTGTCTTTGCTGCCAGTTAATTCGCAATTTTTGGTCTAAAAGCAGTAGAGTTGCCATTTTAGACGGCAAACGCATAGAAATGGCTTTAACAATATGATTGAAAATTGGTTAATTTGAGAAATGGTAGGAGTATTTTAAAGCCAAAAGTCTGCAGTTGAGGTATAGACTCTAAGCTATTTTTTGAGTAAAAAAGTTGGTAATAAAATTGAGTTATTTAAATAATTCCTTATTCTTGTTAGTTGTGAGTTCAAGTGAAGTTATTAACGGCTATAAATACCATAGATAAAAGACTTTAAATATTAACATTTTTGTAGTATAATGTAGTGTAAAATAACAAAATATTATTTAACTACACTTTCAAAAATTCCCAACAGAAAACCTGCCTGTTGAGTTCACATTGAGTTGAATAGTTCAACTGATCAATCTAAATGCTAGATCAATATTAATTATGCCAACACCTTTGGCTGACAGTTTTCCGGAGTTGAACGACGTGTAAGACTTGGAATTGATTAATCTGTTGACTCGACAACATAAAGTGCTGTTGTTGTTGTTGTTGTGGTGTGTCGTTTAATTAATTAACTTGCCACTGACAACAACAACAACAACAAGAGGGCAACGGTTGAGTTAATTTGTTGACAGGCGATTTACACCTTTTGAATTTTGCTTAACATACGCTGGAGAGCGTAGAGCAGTTGATGGATACACATGGTGGCAGTAGATACATTGGTTGTATCTATAAGATACGCTCTTACACACTTACCAGCGTGTGCAGCAGGCCAAGATAATCACAACAATTAAATGCAAATGGCAATGACGCGACGGCGGTTGTGTGGCAACAGAGCTGGTGTTGCTGTTGTTGTTGTTGTTGTTGTTTCCTGCATTGCTGTTGTTGCACGTCTGTGTTGCTGGTGTTGCTTGCCACGCAGTCATCGCTCGTCTTTGATTTGCATAAATTTTCATACAATTGAAGCCTAATTTTTAATTGCTCAACATTTTTGTTGTCGTTGTGGTTGTTGTACACACTATTTAGTTGGCAAGTTGTGGTTGTAGTCTCTGCTGTTGCTGCTGCTTTGTTGGCTTGCTGTGGCCGCGTAACAGCAAACATTTTGTAGAACACATTTGTAATAACTGTTTAAATCAACTCGCACTTCACTTTAATTGAATATTTAATTTTAAACTACTTTTTAACTTTACACATTTTTTATTTTTGATATTTTAAGCACTTTTCTGCTATTTTTTGCTCGAATTTTCTTCTGTTTTTCTTATAGCCACATTCTCAGATCGTGACCAAAGCGCCAATAAACATTGATCTTTCAGCTTTGGCTTTTTTGAGCTCAGTCTCTGGCACTCTGGCTACTGGCCAACTGGAACTCCCTTTTTTCTTAGTTTTTTTTTTGCTCACTTCTTGTAATATTTGCTTGTTGGTTCCTTTTTACTTCTTTTTCTTTTACTTTTTTTTGTGTTTTGTTTATTTACAATCGTTTTTACAGCGCTGAACTTCGTCTGATTGGTCCGCAGTTGGCGATTTGCAGCATTTCTTCTTCACATTTTCTTCTTTACTTTTGTATTTATTTATAGCCTTTTTTTTAGCTTTATATGGCTCAAGAAGTTAGCTTATGGGTGGCCCTTTTTTTGCTTAGCTGCTTTTCTGATGTTGACTTTATGGCACAAGAAGAATTGTTTTTACTGTTGTTTTACTATTGTTGTATGAACAACTTTTGGGCTTAAATTCTTAATGACTTTTGGCAAATATTTGGTTTAATTTACAGGAAATTTTTTTACACCAGACAAATGTATTTTATTTTTAAATTAAAATTAAAAAAATTGCACAACTTTTATTTATATGTATCTATTTTGCTGTTTTAATTTAGAATACACACAGATTTTATGTAGATTTAAAAAATGCGTTTTACAGTTTTTTTACACTTTGTTTTTTGATATTTCTGCTAAAATATATTTTTAATTTCACCATGTATGTTTTCGTTTAGTTTACAATACTTTAACAATTTTTAATTACTTTTTTAATGAATTTTTGTTTTATTACTTATGCTTTAAATTTCATGAATAATTTTGTCACTCAGTTATATAAATATATTTATCGTTCTTTAAATAAATTTTCAATCTTTACCACAACTCATTTATTTTGTTTTCCAATCTTATTAAATATTTTGTTTTAAGTTTAAAAAATTATTTATATATTGCTTTGTTTTGTGTAAGTATATTTGATTATTAAAACTTTCATGGGCTCTACATAATTAATTGTTTAATTTAAAACGTTAGTTTCCCAAATTAATTTAATATAAATAATTGTATTTAAGTTTAATTGTATAAAAACTATTTATTGCACATTGTAGTTTCTATTTTAAATATTATTTATTTCACCAAATTAGACGGATCTCAAAGCGGCAAACGTCCTGTCACCGAAGCGTGTGGCACGACTATGAGGCAAGAGCCGAGTGCGACTGCCTCTAAATGCAAATTTAAATCAAAAATTGAAACAGAAGCTGAAGCTGAAAGCGCTTGAAAGTCCTGAGTCCTGCCACCATGCTGTGTGTGTGAAAGTGTGTGCGTGTGCCTTGTTATCCTTGCAGCGCCATCAACAACATGATGACGATGAGGAGATGAAGATGATGCCGTTATGCGCGTGTCTTGACTGCCGTTCGCCCGTCCTTGGGGTGGCTACATGTCCTGTCTGTGCATGTGACTGTGTGTGTACGTGAGGGTGTGCGTGTGTGTGTACGTGCGTACTCCTGCGGGCTGCGCAGCGACTGGCTGGCGAAAGTACAATACATCAAAGGACACACACAGCCAGCCACATTGAGGCAGGGCCGAAGCGATTTCGTGTGCATTTATCGCATGCGATTTGTAGCTGACATATTGCTTAACCACCTCCGCCCTTTCCCCCTCCTTCACCACCCAATGCCCCATTGACTTTTGTTGCACTTGCGGCCTAATTAACACAAAATGCATTTCAATGATTAAGGATTTAGTGTCTTGCTTTCGCCACCTGCGGTTCCCCCAAAATTTGTTTGCTTAAAGCGCTTTAAAATAAAATGCGAATAAAAAAGCGGAAAACTGATTAAGTGGCATTGTTGTTGTTGTTGTTGCAGTGGCAAGGGGGCAAGGACACGCGACCGAGTGGCACTTGTGTGGAACATCAAAGGATTTAAGCGGCAACAACAGAAGTGAAACTGGCGCAACTCAAGGACTTCAATTATTGCATTCGTTGCCTTTGTTATTTTTATTGTTGTCTTTGAAATATGCTAATTTACATTGCAGCGGTGTCCTTAAAACAACAAAGTGACTAGATTGAAGCAATTGATTCTTCCGGGTTGCCAAGAAGCTCCAAACGACCTCAAATGTGGGTCGTGTGTGTGGGTGTGTGTGTGGGTGTGTGTGTGTGAACTTAACCCTCTTTGACTTTTCACTTTTGTTGCTACACTTCAAAGGCTGCAACACTTGTTGCCAGCTGTTCTCTCCACAAATGGTGGCAACATCTGCGCCTGCAACAGAAGCAAATGCAGCAAGACTTTAGGTTAAGATGGAATTTATATTAAATTTATGCATTTAGAATTGTCACAAATTTCATAAAATAATTATAAATTTCATAGTAACTATTTTTTAATATTTTAGTTATTTTTTGTCATCCATCACATGTGATTGTAGCCTAGTTTAATCTGAAATGCTCTACCCAAATATCTTTTATAATTCTATCTAAGTTTTTAAATAAGATATGACTTCATACAAAAATAATCCAGCACTTTCGTTACTTTAAATATATATTTAAGGTATAATAGATGTGTTATGAGCCACCTAATCTACCTTTGCTAGCTAATTTGGCACTAACTTTAAGGCCAGAGAAACCACAGATTTACTTTAGGTTTAAGTCGCTCGACATAACAACAACCACAACAAATTCGAGCAGCTCTTTACCGCATGCAATTGCCATGAATCATCATCACCTGGTTGTGGCTTTAGCTTCAGTCTGGTGCTCACTCTGTTCCTGTTCTCTGTTCTCTGATCACTGTCTCTGGTTCTCTCCCTGTTTCTGTCTCTGTCTCTGGCGGCACATCCATCAATGTGCCGTTGACATTTGCTGCGCTGTTGACAAGAATTGTCACAATAAACAATACAACGACGACAAGCAGCAGCCGAGGCAGCGGCAATAATGATAGCGGATGAGCCACAGAGACAAGGACGGAGACACGTGACAAGGAAGGGACAGGGGAACGGGGCACAGGGCCAAGGGGCATGCAACATCATCATGATGATTAGTTTGGTAAGTGGCAGCCAGAAGAGTGCGCATAAATTACCAAAAGGATTAACCAACGAGACAGCTGAAAATGGAACTGCCAACGACCAACTGCAACTGCAATCGGTTGCAAAAGGGGCAAAAAGTTGTTGTTGTTGTGCAGTGAACTGTGAGCAAGGGATTCCCAGAGCTAACAGAGGCGTGGCATGAGAGGCACAAATGCCATTGAAATTAAAATCAGATCAATTACACAGATATTAACATATTTTTGTCGAACGGGGCAAGTGTTGATATCTTTGTCTAAGTTCCAAAAGCAGAGGGTTGCTTTTGTATGAGCGATTTTTGCAGGGTATGCAAAGGGTTGACTAGACAACAGTTAGAGCTAAGGAACTTTATTACTATAAAGATATATTCATTTAAAGCCCATGAAATTAACAGGGTGTGTTTAAAGTCGCCTACTTTACAGAGTTGTCCCTTTAAATCGTGCCCTTAATTAGCACAGGGGTTGAGGGTTGTCTCAGCGTATTGCAAGCATTACACAACAGATATTACAATAGATTAATCTGAATAATTTCCATAAAATGACAATTCCCACGCGCAAAACTTGTAATGTTTAGTTAGTGAGTTTTTCATTTGGGGTTTCCATAGATTTTCCAAGTTCTGCACTGACATTTGCAGGTGTGTCTTAAAGTCCACAACAATTTGAGCTCATTAAAACGAAAAAATGACGAAAAAGAAGCATTTTAATGGCGTTGCCCAGGGTTACAAAAAATCTGAAAAAAAGGAGCAGCCAGAGAGAGATAGATATATATCGAAAGAGAGATAGAAGTAGCCCATAATTTAGTTAATTTTCGATTGTTTTTGTTTCTGCTGCTGCTGTTGAATTTAATTAACTCAACGACGACGTTCATAAATCCCGACAAACATTTCAAAATGACGCAAATTTTGCGCTGAAAATATTTGCGAAAAGTAAGAAATAAAAATAAAAATTAAGCGAAAATTAATCAAAGTAAAGATGAGAGAAGTTTAAGCAGGGCACGAGGGCGGGACCCGGGGGGCGGTTGGAGGAGGTGGAGGCCAACCTGACGACATAACAAACATAACTCGACGCATTCCACGGGGCCAAAGTGGCACAAGGTAAACCCGAACCCAAACCCAAGCCCATACTCCAAACCGAAAGGGCTTCCTACTCGAGACCCGATTCGATGCGATTCAAGTTGCGTTCTCAGTATGGGAAAAATTCCGTTGGCCTCCAATCAGTGAACGCAGTTTGCATTGCTCTGACATGAAAAAGAAATCAGTGCAAAACGCATTGAGTTTGGCTTTTTTCTGCTGCTTCTTTTCAGCTGTTTTTTTGTTGTTTTTGGGTTGGCTTGCAATCGGCTGTGCTTGGCTTTGGGGATGGCTACCTCTTGTCTTTTCTCTCCTTATCGTCCACTCAACAGTTGACCGAATGTGTGGGAAAATTTTTCATTTTTAATTGCACTTGGCCAGGCCCAAAGCACAGCACAGCACCGCACTGAGCGACAGACATTGAAATTTAAAGGAGCCAGAAAGCTCAGTGCATTAAAGCGGCCAGTTTGGCTGCTGACTGTTGACGGTTTCAGCCTGGCCTGCTCTCTGTTGGCTGTTGGCTCTGGGCTCTCGGCCCACCTACAAATCTCGCCCAGCTGTTGGCTCAAAGCGTCTGCATGCCGGACGCGCCATTCTATGAAAATTCCTGGCAACGTCGCAGCCGCGGCTGGAATCCCAGCAATGCCTCCATCTAAAACTATGCAACCACTTCAGCTAAGCTATCTGCCTCTCCCTCTCACTCTCCCTCTCTCTGTCTCTCTCTCTCGCTTCTGCCTATTCTTCTATTTAGTGGCAGCGGGAGGAAGTGGGCGTTGCTTTGCGTAAATTACAATTAAAAATTGTTTCAAGTGGTTTACAAACCACAACACACACTCACACACACACATGCAAACTTGCACAAGATACAAATTACAACAAGTCGCAACAATTTGAGGGCTGAGCAAAATATTTACGAAACTCCTGAACTCTGCATTCAAGTCAGGAGCAAGCAAAGTTTGCCAAGCATTTTATTTTTAAGTAAATAAAATTTAAATTGTTGAAATTTAGAACAGCAGCTAGAAATAATTTAATCTAATTTTATATAACAATATTTAATTAATTCTAAAAGGGTTTACAATTAAGTTATACATAAGAGTTTTTTTTAGTCAACGTTCATGGAATGATATCATGGTATCATCGGTATGTTAAGAGAAATTTTAACTTGTTCCCTTTCCCATAAACTTAGCATGAATCATCATTATAGTTAAGGTATGTTAGGAAAAGTCTCTTAAAGAGATGCTAATGTATAGCTAAGCTGTGTTTTAGTCAGTATTCATTCAGTATATTCATTAGTGAATCACTTTAGTTCTACTTAAACAGTGCATTAGATCATGTAGCCTTTTGGCTTTAATTGGTAACACAAAGCAGAGCTTCCGGCTTAATTATCCAGTATAGAAGCTTATTAAAATTGTGATCACTGCTGAATTAACTTGGCTTACTCATAGTTATTTTCTTTTCAAACTTAAGTCAGTTTTATAACTACAAAAATTTGGTTATATATTAAAAATAAATTAAAATTTAATTGACAGTCAATTTAATAATTTATTTATTTTTACTTTTTCCTATTTCGTATACTTATTCTAAAAATCTTAACGTTATATTCGGAATTTCCCATAGCATTCTTAAGGACATAATTAAATTCTATTGTATGGAATCTTTAACCATAAGTCCAGCTGACTTTACAGTGTTGTAAAGTATTCACTAATTTCAAACACAATTCTTCTTCCTTTGATCAAAAAAAAGTTCCCAGCACTCGGTTGTCGGCCATCTTGAGTCTGTTGGCCAACCAGAAGATGTGGCATGATTCTCGAGCTCGAGGTTGAGTTCCAGTTGTAGTTGCAGTTGCCGATGGAGTTGTAGCTGCCTCAAATGTTGTTGTTAATGACGTTGATGTGGCGCTGTGGCAAATGACGAATGCAGTCACAACAAGTTGCAGTCAGAGCAAAGTTTGTGGCAAAAAAGACGGGCAACAGTTGGCGTAGCTCTTGTGGCATGCCAATTGCCAATGGTGGCAAGAAGCTGGACACATTCTCATTGGGGCAGAGAGCACACAGCACAGAGTGCCACACCATATGGCGCCCTGATGTGGCAAGACGACTTGCTGCAGGGCACAAATGTGGCAATGGGCTTTGATTTGCTGTCGACTGCAATCAGAAATCTACACATGTGTGTGTGTGTGTGTGTGCAGCGTTTTGTTTCCTTGCAACTTCATTTTGTTGGCATCCCCCGTTTGGGGGCACGACGCATGCGTCGACTCACAAAATGAACGCGTTGTGTGGGTGGAGCCAAAAGCGACAAATGAACAAACAAGAGAGCAAAGAGCGCGAGGAGAGCGAGAGCGTGAGCGTATGAAAGCTTTGAGCTTAAAGCTTTGTAAAGCTGTCTGCATTTAAGCTTTTTGCGTTAAAGCTTTCAGGATGCCACACAACCTTGCCAGATGGCGCCATTAATCATTGCCATTTCACGTTCCCTTCCCGTTCACGTTACCGCTCCCGTTCCCGCACTGATTCCCGTTCCGATTCCAGTTCCCCTGCAAGCAGTTCCAGCTTTTCTGACTGCGCACGCGCACAGCTTAAGAAAATTATGAAAGATTTACATTAATAATTCTTACAAAAGCCACACATAAATAGCCGCTGCAATCTGTGTTCCTACCCTCCCCTCTCTGCCCCTTCCCTACTGCTGTTGCCTCCTTCTTCTGACCAGGTCTGGAAACACAATAACCATTTTTATTAAGCGACAATCAGCGCGCGCTGCGCGATGCCTCCGCTTCAGGCTGCAAGTTCTTGGTGCTCTGAGTAAGTTGTTGGCCTGGCTAAGACTCCTGAGCCCCCTCCAACCCATCCCGTTGGCTCATGCAGCACTCGTGGTCCATTTGCAGGGGAGACTGCCCGCTGAGCATGCGTGCGGGGCTCTTGCATGCAAATGGAATCACTTTATTAAACAGCTTACATAATTCATGTGCTGCACATTTAATTTAAGGTCATCAGGCTGGACTCTGGACGGGACGAGGCTTTTAGCCACAAAGACTTCGGACTGCGACTGAATCGCAGTCGGAGTTGGAGTTGGAGTTGGAGCTGGAGTCTGACTTCAGCTGGGACCTGGTCTGTTTTGCAGCATAATGAAAAAGTCTGTGTAATAATTTTTAAATGTTTGTAAAAATAGGTGTAGACAAGTTGAAATTTATTATGCCAACGTTCGGGAAGCGGCAAGGGGAACCTGGAACGGGGGCAGTGCAACAGGGAACGTGGGCAGTGAGCAAGCGCGGAAGTATTCGATAGTTTTGGACAAGAGATGAGCAGCCGGAATGCAAGAGCGTGGGCTGAAAATGCAAAAGACATTACAGTTAATAATTCTAGATGGATATTAGCCATTTCATTACGGGAAATTTTCTTTAAATAGCGTAAGGAGAGTGGAAAAGGCCTTAAAAATAAAATAAATTAAGTGTAGTTAGTTAAAATAAGAGAATTACGAGGGTAAAAATAAAGTAACAGCAATGAAATTCAATTTAATAATTATTTAACAAGTAATTAGTATTTTAAGAGTATTTAAAATGACCTAGCTGACGAAAGGACAAAATTAAATGAAAATAAAAATGTTATAAATTTCCATTAAGAATTCTTCTTAAATTATTCTTACCCAAAATAACTTTATTTGCTAAAAACTTAACTGAAGAAGCAAATTTTCCCCAATGTTCTACCCAATAGCGTTGAATTTAAAAGCCAATAAATTGGCAAAGAGTTGCGAATAAGGAAAGACAGCAGAAATTTCAAAATATATATTGAAATACTTCATTACACGGACTTAGCTGGAGAATCAGTGAAAATATCTGAAATTTGTATGCCCCTGGACGAAGCTGGACGAAGTTTGAGTTTGAGTTTGGTTGGCTGCCAAACATGAGTGCATTAAAAATCAACTTAATTTCACTGCCCATGGGGTCAGTTTTATGGGAAACACAAAGAAAGAGAGCTGGAGAGAGACAGGGCGACAGGGAGAAAGAGAAAGAAAAGGAATAAAAATGATGAAGACCTCCAAAGTGGCAAAAACACGAAATGGCAACAAAAATCATATTTTCACAGGCGCTTGGCGTTTGCGCAGAACTTCGCACTTGAGCACGCGGCGATGGAGTTGGCATTGGGAAGAGGGGGGCGTAGGGGGTGTGGTCAGATGGAGTTAAAGTCGGGCCTGGAGTGTGGGCAGTAACGGGTCGAAAGCGGCCAAAACTTGAGCGGTACCTGGAGACTGCAAACTGCAGACTGCCGTGGCCCAAACATACGCAATTATGTGTTTTTTATTAACTTGGCTCGGAGAGTGAACCATCCTTGTGGGTCCACGCTGTCCTCCATTCGGGGGGTCCACTGTGCACACGCACTCTCTATATAATTTTAACACATGCTGCGTTTTGGGGCTCATTTTTTTCTCTTTTTTTCAGCTTTTGGCTTGTTTCATTTTCTGTGCTTTTATTTTGGCCAAAACATTTCCCTTTTGGCCCTCTTGACTGCTTAATAACTTTATTTAGCTTAGATCGTTGTTGTTTGCTTGTGTGTGGCTGCAACATGAAACTGTTTTGGCCATCAGTCAGACAAGGGCGGCAGTATTAATTAGTGCGGTAGTCCTTTGTGGCAGCCAGCAACAGGTCATTGCTTTTGTATCTGTGTGTATGAGTGTGTGTGTGTCTGAGTGTGTGTGTGTTTTTGTGGCATTATTTAGACATCAGGACTTTGATTGATGATCTGAGTTCAGAGTGTGCGTGCATTTGTATATTTATAGCTATATATGGGTGTTAATGTGCAACTAATAACATTTCCAGCTGAGCTCAGATACATTTAAGTCTTGGCTGACAATGAGGCCAAGAAACAGGCCTAAATATTAGCTAATCAATTTTATAAGCGATTAAAAATCAAATACAGTTTGGTCTTTACAGTTTTATTAAATTTATAGTCATTTTTCTGCACTTTCTAATTGAATATTTTTTAACTATTCTTTTTTTCTGACGAAGCAAAATTCAATAGTTGAGAGAGCATGTCAAGAGTAGAGTAGTGAAAGTAAAGTGTCAAAGGTCATAAGCGTTAAATGTGCTTATGTCTGTTTAGGTGTAAAAAACATTGTTTTTGTAGTGTGCAATTAAATAAAGAGTTTTTTCTCAGAGCTGCTTGAAGGTTAAGTAACCTATAGTAGCGCTTACTGAATTATATTTTGCGTATTTGTTAGGATAATATTTGACTAACAATACTATAAATAAAGCGTTTTATAAAGTATATATTTTCTATATATTAAAACATTCATAAATATTAGACATTTATAACTATAAATATGTAAATTAAATTTTATAAGAGCGCTTAAATAACTTTCATATATAATATACATATTTATATAATTTCAATAACTATTTCAATACTTACACAATATTATTTACATATTTATATATTTTTTTAAAATTCTTCAATAACGCTTTTAATTTTAGTTACATAATTTTATATTTTAATAAATATCAACTCTTATGAAATTTAACTCACATCTTTTTTTACTTTTTTTACTTACTTCACTTTTAACCCTTTTTTCGCTGCTATTTTACAAGGTAAATTAACAGTTTGCACAATAAAAATGAACAACGCCGCGTGCAACAATTAAACAATTCATTTATCTTAATTTGTCTGCAATTTCCCTTTCTCCTCCTGCTCACTCTTCGTTCTCCACTCTCCTCTCTTCCCTTCTCTTGTATCTCTTTCACACAGTTTGCTTTTGGCCAGCTGTCTACAGGGTCGAGCGACTGTTGCGTTTATTTCTTTATTTCGTGTGCATTGTGAGAAGTGAAAAAAATTTGAAATTAATTGCAGCGCCTGCTGCTCCTTTGACTCTCAGCTCTTCCTCTATCTGCTCTGTCTTCCCCTCTTCCCCTCCTCTGCTATCCACACACATTTTAGGCTGGTGTTTTATTTTGTGCTGTGTCATAATCTTCACACCCAAATCACAGAAACTGTGCAAGGATCTCTGAGAGAGAGAGAACTTCGTTGGCGTTGATGATCTTTGGCTGTAATCTTTTAATAATTTAAGCCAATTCGGCGTAAACCGTTAACGGCACTGCTCGCCCATTTGGCCGTTGTTTAGTTCTGGTCTTTGGATCTTTTCGTCTTTTAGTCTTTTGGTCTTTTGCGCTGTGTTAATATTTGCTCATGATGATCGGCTTTTAAGGATCGTCTCGGTTGGTGGAAGAGCATGTCCAGGGTGTTACTGCTGTCTGGCTTACTGAGCTGAGCAAACCCTAATTACCGCATTAAGGTGTCAGAATGATGACCATCTCTCAGTCTTCCTGTCTGTTCCTCCTGCCCCTTCTGCCTCTGTTGCCTCTTTCTGCTGCAGCAACAATGTGGCAAATTTAATGAATATGTCAAGTAGTCAACGCTCAACGCTCAATGCTTGGTGCCCAGTGATAAATCTGTTGCCAGCTTAGAACGACCTGGGAACTAACTCAAGTCACAAAAGCCAACCACTTCAATGGTAAGCTCCAGACTTTTCTTTTCTTAATATTTTTTTGTATTATTTATGAAGCGTGGCTCCTTTAAAGGCAGGAACTGTGGGAACAAATTTAATATGTTTTAAATGCATTTTAATAGTCAACAGTAACAAACTTAGTCTAAGAATCGAAGGATTGATTTTCAGCAGTTTAAAGTTTAAAAAGTTTTATTTTATATAACCCCTCACTTCATTCTTGAGATACAAAACAATTACTTATATTTGCTGACCATGTTTCTACATAATAAACTAAGAAATTACCGCTCATTTGAGAGCAACACTTTTGGCCACTTTCCAATAACTTTTACCTAAAAGCGTTTAGTCCATGCCAAGCCCCAAATGAAGACAACAGGCCATTTCCCATTGCCATTGCCATTGCCATTCCCATTCTCAATTCCCATTCCCATTCGGCTTTCGGACCGGACTCAGACCGGAACGTGCATGGCCAAAGCGATTGAGGAGTGAGCCAAGTGAAGAAACCGAACTGATCGAGCGGACCCTGGACCACGAACCTTTTTCCCTTTAGCCACATACATTTTCTGCTTCTTCTTCGTCTCCCTGTGTGTGTGTGTGTGTGTGTGTGTGTCTGCCTTCTTTTTTGAGCCTGAACCTGCTGCAGTCCAGCACTCGCAGGTCTCAAGAATCGAGTCTCGCATCGAGTCTCGGACTCAGTTTTTAGTATGAGTTTGAGTTTTGAGTTTGAGGTCCAGGTCCAATCGCTGGTACGTCGGTCGGTCGTTCGTTCCATTTTAATAACATTAATTAAGGTGTTGCCTTCGTTGGTGTTCTTCACGCCTTTCCTTACAAATTACGCAGGAATTTCATGTTTCAGGTTTTTTTTTGTTTTTTTCTGTTTTGTTTTTGTTCTTGGCCCAAAACCGCAGCGAGAAGACGACGCGTCGTTCGAAGCGGTCTTAATAGTTGTGTTCTTTTAGCGCCCCGTCTGTCTCTCTCTATCTCTCTCTTCTTCCGGCAAACGCTGTAGCTGTCTCTCTTACTCCCTCTGTGACTTTAAACTGCAATTTGGCTAAAATGGTTTGCAGTGATCAGTTGCTTCGATCTCGCAGTGCAATTCAATGCGAGGCTGAAAATTAAGCCATTAGTTGGCCAAAAAATCGCATGGAAACTATATATAAATTTATATTAGATGGGGGCGCCATTTTAAGCGCCACTTGAAAGAAACTACCGGCAGATATAACTTTGATCTAGAAACGGCATAAAAATGCATTTTTTATTAACATAAAATGCACATTTATAAGGCAGCTGAGAAGACGCTACAGGAACTGGCACACAGAAAGGGACAGAGACAGGGAGAGCAACTGAGAGTGAGCGAGAGAGGTAGAGCTGCTGGCCAAGGTCAGTTTGGGGTCAATGGCATAACACTAGGAGATACTTGTGTTGAAAAGATAGTAAGATTTTCAGAGCGCCAGCGCCAACTGGAACGCCAGTTGGCAGTTGCCAGTTGCCCGTTGCCAGTTTAGTTTGTTAGATGGATGACTAATAAGCGTCGCCACAATTAATTGAAACCCACAGATATGCATCTACCGAATGGCTCCAGATACAAGCAAATCTCATTAACGCGCCCAAGATAAAGCCACTGAATCTGTATCTGTAGCTGTAGCTGGAGTCACAGCCACAGCGACGAGTATCTCACCATACATTTTGTTCAGTCAAGTGTATGGAGACGATGCGATGCGATGCGCTGCGTTGCGAGATTCAAGATGCGATCGAAGACGCGTCAATTCGATGCTCCTTCCCCGCTACCCACACTCCACACTAATCCACAGATACGTAGTGCCCAAGAACACTCAACAGAAGATTCCAAAAAAACTGAGAGACAGAGACGAAGACGAAGACAACGACACATTTCGAGCCTTTATAAATGCACGAAGATACAGTTTTGGAAGTCAAGCGGTTTGCATTTGTACGATAAATAAAATGAATGCGATTGTTAATTAGTTGTTGTTGTGCTTGTATCTTATCGTCGCATGGGCTTGTCTCCCCCTCCCCCTCTCTCTCTCGCTCTCCCTCTCTTTCACTGATATTGACCTGGCCCATTCAGTAGGCTGTTGGTAATGGAATGGAATTTGGGCATGTTGAGCATCTGCTTGAAGCATTTCATTGCGTTCCACACATATCAAAAATTAAGCTCACAGATTTCCACAGAGCCCAGCTAAGCTCAGATAATCCACTTGAAATAGTTTCAAAAAAGATACAATTAAAGTCGTTTGCATATGCATGAGCTTGAGTCTCTTATTTATAGCAACATAATTAATTGTTCTACTTTAAAGTTGTTTTAAATATGGGATTAATTGGCTTAATAATTATAAAAGTTATGACAATGCACCTTGAACTGTTTAATAGATTTCTGTTCATAATTAACGTAGCTAAAAAATGTTATTCATTTAAATAAATATTTTCAAAAACTTGGCTACCAAATTGAATACTGTTTCCTATTAAAAAAATTATGCTAGTTTTGACAATTCATATAAAAGTCTATCTGCTCACTGAACAAACTTGTTTAAATTTATTTCTATGACAATTCATTGACTTCTGTTGGGATTATTTCATAAAATCGCTTTAATTACATGCATTTAGCGACATCTATTAGATTTTTTAATTTATGCATTCAAATCGACAATCAACAATCGACGATCGACGATCAGCGATCAACGAATCATTGATAATTTATGCACAGAAGGCAAATCAATTTAAAGTTTTTTGTTTTTGTTCGAATGCGATTTTGAGTTAAAGTTGCTTTTGTTGCTGTTTAGGCAAATTTCTGTAGATTTTTATCTCGTGTCGACAACAATAAAATTGTGTTAATTTATGGGAAAGTCACTGGTCTCCACTGTAGCTGTAGCTGGCAGATACATTTACAGATACAGCTACGGACTACTTATTGTTGACAATACTTGCAGGTAAGCGACTATAGATACAGCTACAGTATCTTATGGCTGTTGAACTTGTTTCTCAATCGGTTTCTGCTGATGTCTTCATTAATTTAAGTTTAATCATTTATGCAGATTTCAATCAATGGGCGAAGAGTTACGTTTCAGATACATTTCCGTTTGGCATTAAGCCAAAGATTTTCAGTTTACTTTAACTGTTTGATATACAATTTGTTGCAGTTAATTGAGCTGGAGTAACTCCACACAAAAATTTTGTATCTTTTGCTGAAAGTAATAAAATTGTTCAACTTTTCTTTAGCGTTTTTATTACAACTATTTACAGGCTTACATGGTTCATACTACGGCTGATACTTATTTACAACTAGAACGGCCTAAAGCCGGGCTAAAATCAACTTTTTTTATTTGAAATTAATTACCCTGTTTACTAGTGTTAGTTAATACTTAAAAATGGACTGCAGCAAAACGTTGTGTGTTTTTTAAACTGTTGTTTATCACGCGAAATGGAAAGCTTTCAAATATATATGTTCATGACTATGCCGAACCCGAATCTGATACCGCTATCAAATTTAGAGACAGGTGTTGACCTCCCGATGCTCCAGACACTTCTCGCACGTCACCTCACAACACCACTTGAAGACACAATTGCAATTGGTCCATTCGGCGACCACACGATGCTTATGCCCCCGACTGCAGCACAGCAGATCACAACTCTCAGGTCCCGTCGAGGTGGCATTACACTCCCTATCCTGCGTGCCCAAAGCTCCTGTCTTGGCGTTCGGTGCACAAAAGTCAGCCGAATCATCGGCATAGACCAATTGATATTTATTCGCTGGCTTCGTGTGTGGCGTTTCGGGCATAAAACTATTGCCATCATTGCGTAGCGCCACCTTGCGGGCACCGTCGTATCTATCGCGCAGTCGTGCCGATATCTCACGAAATGGCGGCATTTTTAGCCAACAGGTTTTAACCGTACACGAGCCGGATAGACCATGGCATTTGCACTCCAAACGCATCGCATCACGTATGGCCTGAAAACAGAGAGAATTGCAGAGAATTAGGATTTGAATGGCGTGTTATTGTATAATTATTTTTACACTCTCAAGTTTTTAATCACTACTTTTACTTTTGCATTCATAGCTAGTATTTTATTTGTTGTACTGCTTCTTACCAATCTGCCCGCATTGTTGTTGTGCAGCTTGACCAGTGTGCCCAGATCACTGCGTCGCTGTCGCTGCTTCGCATCCAGAAAAGCCCTCGAATGCCGCAGTCCAAAGTTCACATTGTCACTGCAACCTCCCCACTCCCACTCGCCCTGCGGAAACTTAATGTTATCCCAGAATTTGCGACGCCCTCGTCTGCCTCCCGGTCTATGATTATTCCGCTGTCTGCCCAGCATCACATCTGTTATGTTGTTGTTGTTGTTGCTGTGATTGCTGCTGGCGATGCGCTGCTGCTGTGGCAACTGTTGACGCAGCTGTTGACGCTCGAGTGCTGCCTCTGCAGTGGCTGCATTCACCATCTGCGGTTGCCCTCCATTGCGTCGCATATGGGACTTGTCGCAGGAGCACTCTACCAGCTGGCCCATGGTGCAGGCCTTGGTCACCGCATAGGTAACACCCGCTGCTGTGATGGCGTTCACAAAGCCTGTTTCGCGGGAGTCTGTGGGGAGTAGGAGAAAAATAGGGGAATAAGTAAAATTTGAATGCTCATAACTTGGCCAAATGAAGACATTTTTCAAAAAGTCATACCGTTTTGGACTCTGGAGAAATAGTATAATCGATTGTAATCAAAAACTGCAAAACTCCAAATCGACCCAAAATTGGCAAAATTTTATGATGTTACCCCTTTACATTTTTTCAAAATTTTCAAAAATTTTTAAATATTTTTAATGTTTGATATTTGGATGCTAATTGATAGTTCTAGTGCCCCTGAGCTCAAAAAGGTATACCAATGAAAAATAGGTCAACAGGAAGCTTAAATATACTAAGTCAAAATTTGTTTCCTTAGGATTCTGATACACCCCTTTTCTCAATATAAACTCAATTATAACCTTACATAAAATTGTATCAAATATTTAATACCCATAGATACTTATCTAGAGTCAATTACCAACTACATGAGCTGTAAGTACTTCCATACAACTACAACACTTAGTGATAATGAAGTCAAACTGCATATGCAGATTATCTGCACTCTAAATGACTCTATCGATATCGATTTATTTATAATCGCTGTTGATTAGCTGTATTCAACACGCTTTGTCGCATGATTGATGTCAATTTGTCAGCTTAGGTGACAAAATGATATATTACCGCACCGATAACCGATCGCTGATTTTTTGCTGGCACTACACTATGCAAATAAGAGAAAAAATGCGAATGACTCGAAGTTTGCGCTGTCATCGACACTGCAGTGAAGTCACGTTTTTAATGAAATCGAAAATCGTTGGTGTAATCGAAACGGACAACGATTTGCATGCACGAGCATGTAATGCGAGCAAGTTCACTTATGTTGAGATGGCCAAGAAGTGGATTGATGCCGACAGGTGATTTGTCTTTTTTGGACAGTCACCACCCCAAAATGGAAGGGCATCATTACATGGTCAGTAGAGGCACGGTGAGAGAAAAGACGAATTTCTCACTTCTCACTGCTCAGTCTCTCATTCAGTTTGATCTTGAGCAACTGACAACTTGACAACTGACAGGACTGCACTTTTAATCCACAAAAGTGCGAGTGTGTGTGTGTGTGTGGAATTTATTGCACATAATTTGGTATGTGTTTTGTTTGCGCATTGTTGTCATTAAGTGCAGATTGCTCAGTAACAACAACAGCAACCAGCACCAAGGAGCTGTGTGTTGGGGGTATTCCATTTGACCATTTCGGGCAATAATTTATTAAAATTGACAGCTTTGTAGGCTCATTTCAGGCGCTATTCATCAACGGGCGCAACATTTTTATTATGCAACTTGATGGATGATGCGGTCGCCTGCTGCCTGACAGTTTTTGCCTTATTCCCAATGCCTTTGCCTTCGCAGTCTTGCCTTGCTTTCTGGCCTTTTTCCAGCCATGAAGAGGCTGCAACTTTTAGCTGTAATTAGGCAGCATTTTCGAGGCAGTCGATGATTGGTTGGCATTTCCATCAGCTGCTCAGTCGCAGTGTTGGCAGGCATGGCCTTTATTTCAGTTTCGTATGTAGCTGAACTTTTGGCGAAAACTTTAATTTATATGGATTTACATTAGCTGGATTTATGTCTAAAACTAACAACGTAATTAGCATGATTTTTAAAGTAAACACTAACTTTTACTGTTGAATAGTTTTATGAATAAAAGACTGTTATAAATTATTTCACGTTTTAAAACTGGGCATATAAAATAGTTTGTCTTGTATATAATATTTTAAAGAAATTTATTTGGGGATTATGCGAAACATTTGCTCGTTTTAAAAGTTTTATTGCCATAATTTATTGCTGTAATTTAAGCAGCAATTATCTAGTTGTAAGCATAAATATGCTTAAGGAGAACTTCTAAAAATTAAGCTAAAACTTAAAAAAAATATAGTTAGAGATTATTTAAAGCCTTATTTGTACTTTCTTGTGCCTTTTTGTTTAACAATGTCTTCCAATTTAATATTTCCTTTAATATTAGACGCTTAAGTATACCTATTTCAGTATTTTATAATTTAATTATTATCATAACATAGCCTAAAGTTGCCCGCCTTTAGCTTTTTCTACCGCTAAAACTGCCAACACCAAGCGCAGTTCCCCAGAGTCTGAGTCACAAGTGTTGACAGGTTGCCAGGTTGAACTGCATAATAAAGCAGCTCCATTTGGCCTTTGTCGCCAGTTAATGTGGATTTTGTTGTGGATGGTTAATGTAAGGCATATGCATAACATATAAGTAGATTGTGCTTATATCTTTATCTACTTGTAGTAGATACACACATTTAGTTGTAGACTTACCGCGCATTAATATTTTCCTCATGCTCTTCCGCAGCACTGTGCAGTTCCAGCGACGATTACGAAATTGATATTCACATTCGCGGAATCCCAGATTAATCCCATTGATGATCTCTTTGAGCAGCGCCGAGTCGTGTCGGCAGATTTCGGCCAATTTGCCACGCAGACGACGTGTCTTTTTGCACATTAGATTTGGATCGAGTAGAATATTTGTGCCCTCGGCCCTAGAAGAAAGTAGAATTATGAAAGTGAGAGTAGACTCTTGTATGGAAAATCCACTTAAATAACTATTCTAGTTAATATTTATTCAAGAAAGGCATTCATAGAGCTCCATCAGCTGTGTGTGGCGCCCAAAACTGTGGAAGTGGACGCTTCACTCAGCGGATGGACGCATTCAAAATAGTTGCATTTATTTAAGCTGCAAGCGGCAGCAAAGAGTTTCGTTTATTTGCACAGAAAAAGGAAAACACAGCGTCTAAATGGGTTCTCTCGGCAGTTGAACTAAATATTCAGCTAGTTGCGGCTGACGAGGCGTATACGCAATATGGCGCAGCGCTCACAGACAAGCAGACAAACACAAACACACACAGACAGAGACAATGGTCTACAGTGGCGAAAAGTTGCCAATTGTTTTGTTTATTGTTAAAAGCGAAGTAACAACGGCGCTCAATAAAATTTGCCAGCACAAATACACACAGTACACACACACACACACACACACCCACTTGACTCAATCGATGCAATTTTCGTTTCGTTTTCATTTCAGCTGCTGCCGCAGCAGCAGCGTTAAAATTTAATTTAGCTGGAAAATTAATAATTATTATTGGCAGCGTACAATGTGGGTGCAGTGGCAGGCGTTGAGCATGCGTGGCTTTAGGCCAGTGGCCCCCCTTTCCCCTTCAACACTTTACCCCCACACCTGTGTGTGTGTGTGTGGAGCCACTGGGCGGCGGCGTTTAAATTGTTTTTGTGTGCGCTTTGCCTTTGGCGCTGATTTATGTTTTCCCATTTCAGATTTATGATTTTTTAATAGCTCAATTGTTTTGCGTTCGCATTTTTGTTGTTATTGTTAATACATCCCCACTATTACACTTCTCTGCCTTTTCTTTTTCGCTTTGCTTTTCTTTTGTTTTACTTGCTCTTCACATTCGCGTGAAATTTGCTACGCTCGTGAACTTTGCGCAATTCTCCGGCGAGTGCAAGTTTATGTTTTGCTTAAATAATGGCATCTCAGGCATTTTATAGGTCTACTGAGTCGGGACGACTCTGAATGCTGTGATTGATGTGCGTCCAGTCCAGAGTTTATCTAACTTCATTTCTGTTTAGTTCCATGGAATTTTCTGTTACATTTTTGCAAACTGGTGACTCAGTCAGAAATCACAGTCTAATCGATGACAAAAATTACTGATATGAGTAAGGAGACAAGCCCTTAAAATGACTCAACAAATTGGCAAACATCACAGCGCTTATCTAGCACTAGATTTTTAGCGATTAGTCAATCCAGAGTCATAGCTATTACTAGCGTATAAGTAAATAGTATTTTTAGACAATTTTAGGCTATTTCCACACACAGTTAACACTGAAAAATGCTTCACAGTACACACAAAATTTCTCAAATTATTTAAATTAAATTATGATATAAATTAATATTAATTTCGCTAGAGTTTAATCAAAATTCCGGTATCAGAATGTGCCTCTGCAATGTATTTGCCTGTTTGGACAACGCCTGCTTTTCGCTCAAGACAAAAATCTTTATATTTTGCTGGTGGGTTCTGTTCCATGGGATTATAGGTACTGGCACGTTCGGTTATGTGGCCTGTAAGCACTGCATGTTGTCGAAGAAAGACCTTTACTAACTCCTCCTAAAACCTACTTAGTTTCACACACTACATTCAATGATGAGCATCATTATATTGGCATCTTGTTTCTACTATCCATAATTGAAACTTATGCGGGAATTTTGCTCTTTTTGGCCTTTGCAGCGGTAAGTTTTAGCTTAAATTCTGATATTTTCTTAAGAGCCTCTTTAAACAGAATTTACGAAAGGAATTTTTATTTGGCGTCATACTGAGCACTTGTCTTCCCATTGCCGGCGTAAATTCATTTCTTGTTTATATGATTGGTAGGTCGGTTAAAAGTGAAATTCGATTAATTTCCTAACCTATTCCTACTTGCAGTTATTCAACTTGTCTTTCTCCTATTTGCCTGCAGATACTACAACACTACGATGCTGACAAATCAAACCTTTATGGATGTCTAAACTTCAGTGGAAAGTTGAAACCGTTAAAATTTTTACTTTTTTTCCACAGCAGACAATAAGTAAAAATTTTAACTGCTTTAATTTTTCCTAAATAAATTAAAATAAAGGCAAAGATTTAGTGCACATTGACTAAAAGTTCATAAATCTGTAGTTTTAATACAAAATTTTAGCATTTTTTTTTGCTGGGGAGTATTTGATTTTGAAAGTCGAGATGTGTGTGCCCGATAGGTGTAAATGTATGGACAAGTGCTGGGGTACGCTAAAGCTAAAAGTTCAGATATTTTGTTGGTGGACTCTGGTACACGGTATTCTAAATTCCTTGCTATATGGCTACTATGCTTGTAAGTAGTGCTTAAACTGTGTTACAGACTGCATTAAATCAAGACTATATATAGTTGCAACACGTACGGAAACCGATAAGGATACAATGTATGGAGGAATGTGCTTTCTGCTGGCTGTAATCCACACTTATGCCGCAATTGTTCTGTTTGTGTCTCTGAAATACGTGAGTTTTGAATAATTGAAATCCTAAAAAATTATAAGTTTTCTTTTTCTTAGTCCCTGCGAAGACCTTATTTATTTTGTGTTGTTCTGAGCAATCTATTTCCCCTAGCAGTCAGCATAACTGTCTTGATTTATTTGATTGGTATAACTGCATTTTATGGAATTTCTTCATTTAATAACTTTCTTTGCTTACAGTTTTTCAAGTTGTCTTTCTCATATACCTAGTCAGATACTATATAATTTACTTGAAACCCTCAAGTCAAACCATTCGCGAAGTTTAGTGATAAATCGAAACTAAACCAACTCAAAACTTATCCAGTATGCACTGATTTTGTATTTAAGGATTTTACACTTTAGTTACGTACACGACGAGTGTATCAAGTTGCTTGGATTGTCAGAAAGTTTTTACTCGACATACTTTGATATCAAAATTAATCATGGATTGCGGTATTTGCACACTCCGACGGGTTACCATCGTTTTTGCCATCATTACTATATTTCACGGTGCAATATTGTTGATTATCATAAGTACGGTCGGTTGTAAGTAGCTAATTAATGTATCTATATCTTAGTTTTATAATTCTAATCACAGTGATCGATTGGCATAAACGTATCTTGAAAAAGAAAAATTTACAGCAATTGATATTCATAGGATTATGTGTACTACACTCGGTATCGGGTGTACTGATGTTAATAGGCGTACTAAAAGTAAGTCTTATAACTGGTATATTCTACCTTATCTCCAAATTTAATAAAATTCGATATAGAGCCTTAAGTTTATATATATTCCTGGTCTTTTGCTGAGCTTTGTAATGCCAATAGTTTCTGTAACGACGGTTTTAGTATATATGATAAGTACGTACAGTAATATCCCAAAAAGTGCACTTTATTGATTGCTTTTCCTTCTTTCATCTTTCTTTCAGTTATTCAAATATTGTTTACTACATTCGCTTGCAGGTTTTTATGTTTTATATAAGAACTCAAGGCTGGAGTCTAGACTTTCGAAGAATCAAGAGTTAAGCATACAAAATGTGGTAAATTATGAAGTGTATGAAAATTGTTTAAGATTTGCTGTGCCTACTGGGTAATTCTCAAATTTGTATTCTAACTGGAACTAGTTTTTAAAAAGAAAATACTAAAGTGTGTTTATTTAATCAAAAAGATTTTGGGTGTTTTAATTTATTTTATAAATATTTTTCTATGTTATTAATATTTTAATTTAACTTTAAAGTGATCTTATCTTCTTCTTAGATGTTTCAATTAGTTTTTACACCGCTCCAATTGAGTTTTCCCTCTACACTTTCCCAACACACACTTGAACCGTTTTGTTGCTCCAATTTGCCCACCTGGATCGCATTTAAAGCACCTGGTGGCCATGCCCTTGTCTTTTTCCTGTTGTTGTTGTTGCTGTGGCCCTGTGGCGATCACTCGATCTCGATGCGGACTAAGAGATTATGACAACTTAATAGCTACAAATTTTTTGTTAAAAAAAAACTCGAAAAAAAAACAAATAGAGCAGACAGTAAAGACTCTAAAAAAACTGTGAGTTGTTTGAAAACGCCAAAACTAAAGATAGACAACAAAATCAGTGAAAGAGAGAGCTACAGAGGGGAGAGGGAAGAGCGGAGAGAGAGGGAGAAATAAAACAATTGAAGTTCACTAGTGTACAATCATAATGATGACGACGACGATGATGATGATTATGATGAGATCGCAATGATTCGAATCTCAAAGTCGATGTGCTGATGACTGGAGAGATCTAAAGAACTCAAAACTCAAACACCTTTCAAGCGTGCAGAGCGCGTAACCACACAAGTTGCCAGCAGCCAACAACAACAACAACAACAACACTACCAACAACAACAACAACAAACACGAGGAGTTTTTGGTTAAGCGGAAAATAGCCGAGCCCGAGATGATATGACGATGATGCTGTCGATGTGGCCGACTGTTCGACACTTTTTGGTTTTTTGAAGTTGAAGTTTGCTTGGCAGCAGCTACAACAACAACAACAACAACAACAGTTGTAGCAGCAGCGACGCCAGCAGCGCTGCTGTCGGCAACTTGAAACGGCAAAAACAACTTCAGTCTGCCAGTCCCATGTTCCAGGTCCCAGATCCCAGTTCCCCGTCCAGGCAGCCAGGCAGTCAGTCTGGCAGTCTGGCGAGCTGGCAACTGGCAACTGGCAAACTGGCAACACTTGGCCAAGACGTATCTTTATTTTGCTTTCACACAAAACGTTGGAAAGAAAAGAAGCGACTCCAACTATTCAAGTGTGCCCTATTGCAGTTCTTGTTGTTGTTGTTAGTGTTGGTGTTGTTTGGGTGTTTGTGTTGCTGTTGTTGTTGTTGTTGTTGTTGCTGTTGGTATCGTTATAGGCCTCAATGGATTTTCAGTGATTTTTTTCTTTGATCAAAGTGCCCGGTTTGTTGGTAGCCACTGACAAGTGGTTGAAATTTCCCATACCCAACCCATGCCACGCCAATCCGATCACAGTCCAGTGCTCTCAGCTGTGCTAGGCTCTACAGTTTATAGGGTATATTAGCTGGAAAAGTAAGGGACTTATAATTATTTACTACACAAATATTCAAAGACTTTGCTGACAACTCCATTTCAACGAATTTATGGCTTTAAGAATATTTTTTAATAATTTTAAATACATTTTATAAGTCGTTTAAATATTATTAAACAAGTACTTAGATTTAGTTATTCAAATACATAGGGTATCTATCAGTCGTTGCTTTATTTTCCTCCTCTGGCATTCTATGTAAATAGACAGTCACAATGGATGCAACTTCGATTGATTGACTCATTTTCATGAGTTGCCGATCGTTGCCAGTTGAAACTTGGCAGTTGCCAGTTGGCATTCTCTGAACTGCCCCCTTCCCTCCTTTGGCCACTACTCCACCCCGGACTGCCACTGCGCCACTGAGTGCGTTGCAGTGTAAACAAATCAACGACTTAAACCACTTGTCAACATGCGAGTGGCAAAGTATTTAAACAAAGCGTTGACAAGTGAATGAATGGCCGTCTCAGTTGTGCGTGTGTGTGTGTGTGTGTGTTTGGCCAGAAACGTTTTGGGCCACGTTTATGGATCGCATTGGCCAAAGCCAAGTCAAGTGCTGTTGTGGCTGGTCAGTTTTCAATTTACGCGCACAAATATTTGTCCACAGAATGCCTCAACGCAAGTGCTGATCTCTTGAGCACACACAGCCAGGAAAACCAAATGAAAATAGTCAAAGAAAAACTCAAGAGAGCTGCGGTGTGGGGAGAGGGAAAATTGTGATGGCTTTTGATGTGGGCGGCAGCGTTGACAATTGATTAGCCAGCTAACACAGCAGCCGGCGGCATGCAACCAAAAAAGGTGTTGACTTGGCTCAAAGGCGCTGGCCAGCCAACTGGGTGTGGCTCGACAGCGTGTGTGGGCGTCTTAGTCTCTTTTTTTTTGGCACCTTCTCGCCAGCTACAAAAAAAGTTGTTTGTCATTTGGCAATTAGCAAATTAACATGTTGGCGCCGTTAGCCAGGCTCAACTGTGGCTCATAATGATGGCCATAATGATGATCATGTCGTTTGACACTTTTGGAATTCAGTTTGTGCTGCGTTCCCAGGCTGTGCTGCTTGGGGCATGGCCATGTCCAATTTGCAGCCAGGCTAGCTAATAATTCACGCATATTTACTATCAGTTCTTTTTAACAAGCTGCCGACTGAAGAACGCTGAGTTTCAGGACCCCAGAAGAGACCCCAAGTGACTGCCATGGAGACAAAGACGACATCAATCTTTTTGGTGCCATGGCGCGCAAATTGCGACAACGTTTAACTTAATTATAGCACAAATAGGCGTTGCCACACCGTTGCAACGTTGCAACAAAGCGCTGGACATGACCATGTCCAGTCGGCTTGACTCCCTCCTCCCTCCCTCATTGAGATTTAAGCAATCTCGGTTTGTTCTTTGAGTTATGCCACAAATTTATGTGACATTAGATAAATGTGCTGGCAAGAAAAACGCTGAGAAAGAAACTTAATTGGCAATATGTAGCAAATGGCAGGACAAAGCGAGAGTTTAAGAGGCTAAGGGATACGCTGGAATATTGTAGGGGAGTATTTAAGTTGAGCGTATATTTTTCATACAAAATTTTAGTTCTTCTACGCTGAACTGACACTTTAACTCTTGCCCTAGGCGCTGATATGCATCTGGTACTCTGAGGTGAGCGCTCCCTCTCCTTCCCCCCTTTCTCCCTACCCACCTCCAAGATGACGCTTCGATTTGTTAGTTACCTTGTGCACTGTGCACTAGACCTAGACCCTTTGGCTTGTCAGCCAGCCAGGCAGTCGTCACTCGCCACTCGTCAGTTTCGAGTCCTTCAACTTGACCCATGTCTCAATTGTCTCTGGTCATGCGTTTTAATTATGATGCAGCGACTGAGACACACAACTGACAATGTGACAAGAGGCGCAGAGACAAATTAACAAAATAAACAAATCGCATGACTTTTAATTGCAACGAACAGCAAAAGTTGTTGTACTTCTTGCCGTCCGAGGTAAAAATGGGAGACGAGCCCGTGCCAAATGCAGACTAGATACAATAACTAGCTACTGTTGAGAGCTTTCCCCCCTCTAGGTGCAGTGCATTTCCTGTCAGTCGCTACTCACGGCATCACAATCAAGTCGTCTGCATTAAATTTTGGCAATTGGCCGAGTTCTGTACGCTCGTTAGCCCCCCTCTGAACGTGTATGGCTAACCTAATCATATTGGGGGTGTATTTTGATTTTCTTCTTGTTGTTGGCTCATAAAGTGTGCCAATTTTTCTTGTTCTATTCTATTTTTTTACGCTCTGAGATGGCTTTGCTCCACTGACACAGAGGCAGAGGGACTAGAGAGCACACGCGGCGTATGCGCAATGTTGTTGATGTTGCCTCCCAGGGCGCAGATGTTGGAACAACAAACGCATCCAACACACAGCTTGAGACTAAGTGCCAGTGTGTGTATGGGTGTGCGTGTACGTGTGTGTGTGTGAGTAGTGAGCACTGTTTAACCCATTAAAGCCTGGCGGGTTTTAATTGCCATTTCACATGCTGTGAGTGCCAAAAAGTACTTACTACTTATGAATGAACCCTCTGAATGAAAATCTATATCTCTCAATGAATATTAATGCAAAACAGGAAATGACCACAAAAATAGATTTAACCAGATCAAATGCAGCAAATGTCAAATGATTCGACGACGAAGACGACGACGGAAATGAGCTCATTTCATTTCATTTGAAATCAAATTGTTGGTTCAGTTCATAAATTTAAAGATTTTGCTCCATCATTATCGATATCATCAACAGCATCGCAGTGAGCGATGTTCTGCTTTTAATTAAATTCCAGACACATCAGCGAAATGCATTTTGCAGCAATTTGCTGTAAGTTCTCAGTAATTGGTTTCGAATGGAATGGAATTTCCATTCATTTAACGGCACATCGAGCGCACTCGTCTGGGCCCCAAAACCCATTGATTAGCATCACAATACGATCATTTGATGTAGTGCATTTGGCTGGAAAACGACATGCAGTAGATTATCGGTATAAATTCGCAGACTCAGAGAGGGATAGGAAAAGGGAGGAAGGGAGGAAGAGAGAAAGAGAGAAAGAGAGAAAGAGCTGCGTGGTGGGAGTAGCGTGAGGGAGCAGCAAGTGGAGAGCAGGGGAGAAGGAGCTGAAGACTTAATAAATTTTGGTTACTGCGTTTAGAAAGTTTAATATTAACTTTGTAATAAGAAAACTATGGAAAATAGTAATTAATGAGACTTTAAAGATTAATGTCAATAAGCAGGTAAAATCCTAGTGAAATATTGCTTCCTTTGGACACTTTAGACACTCATATTAAATACCTAAAAAAGCTCTTAACTATCTTAAATTTAAAACTTCAAAATATCTCGCATTTACAAAATAATCAATTAATTAACCGTTCAAATAATCAAGCATTCTGTTTTTATTAGAGCTTGTGAATAGTTTATCTATTACAGAAAAAATCTATTTCAAAATGACTATATTATTGTTATTATATAGTATTTTATTATTAGTCTTTATACTCAATGATCTATATATTTAGAAGCTGCAAAGCCAAAACCCTATCGAAATACTACTTAATAAGCTTTTTAACTACTCGTTTATCTTATGTTTAAAGTTCAACTTTTTTTGTGATTAAAATTTATTAAATAAAATATTTCTTTATACCTTTTTACTCTCAATTATGCGCGCTACTAATTTTTAATTACATTATAATAATTAAGTGTCATACCTTCAGTTTGACCATATATTCAGAATACTTATGCCCGACTTTTCAATGCCCCAGTTTTGATCAAGTGCACTCCTAACACCCTTTTTACCCTAAACCCCAGTTCGTCTGAGAATTGCAGGCACGTCTTCCTGTCCGTCTGTCTGTTTATCGCTCTGTCGTCACGGTCCGTTTGTTGTCAACGCATTCGTTAGTTTTGTTGATCTTTTTTTCATTTCGTCGCCCTTGAACGGCACAGATGAAGCGTAAAAATGGCGCAAATATCTCTATACATTCATGTACGTACCGAGTTCGATTGCGACTTTTTTGTGGGGTGGCAACAACATGATTGTCATCATGATCATCATCCAACAACGCCGCGAACTTGAGCTCTAATTATTTAATTAATTTATTGCAAAATTGTTTGTTTTTTCCAACTCAATTGAATGTGTCGATGGAGGAGGGTTCTCCTCGAACACTTCCCCTCTGTGCTCCAAAGAGTCGCCTCTTTAATGTTGCAGGTGGCCTCTTTAGGTGCTGGCTGCCACGCCCAGTTGAACAAAACTCAAATAAAATCAAATTAATGCAAACTGTTTTAACCGTCATGCAGTCTACGCCACGCGACGCCCACACCACGCCCACTCCCACCCTCCGCTGGGGATGCTCTTGCCCTGATCTGCGAACAGCAAAACCAAATGACAAATTCGTTTGGCAAAACTCAAGACATTGCAAATTTCTTTGGCGCTGACAGCGACAATTTTTCTACCTCGAATGCGAATTTGTTGCAGTTGCAGATTCATTGATGCCACTTTTGCTGGCAAATACTTTTGGCAGCGTCTATAGCTTACAAGTAGCCCCTGTCCCTGTCCCTCCCCCTCTCGCTCCCCTTCGCACTCACTGTTTGTGCGACACTTTTCTTTCTATTTGATGTTCAAGCTTTTTATTTTATTTTTATTCTTTTTCTTCTATTTATCTTGGCCTGTAATTTCGCGCATAAATTCAAATGCATCTCTTTATGTGTTTGTTGTGAATTTTATTTATTTTGGCTACACTTTTTGCATTTTGGGCTTTTGCGTATTTTTGGCCACGTTTTCGTCCACACACACACACATAGTCACACACAAAAATTACCATGTAATTAAATCTAAATCAAACGTCACATTTTGAAGGTCCCTCACAGGCGACATCGTCCGCTCGATTGGCTTTGCCCGAATTTTGCTTTCAATTTATGTTCTTTTTTTGCTGTGGCTTTGGCTTTGACTCACCTCTGAAAATCATAGAACTCATGTCGCTTGCAATTTCCCACTTATTGCACATTTTTCCTCCCAGTTTTCGATTTGTGTTGTCGTCAGCGAGCCGTACCCCAAACAAAACCGGAAACGGTTACGCCAATCTCTCGAGCTCATATATTGATGAGATCTGACAGACTGTAGAGCAGCGTTTGTAATGGGTTTCTTGGCATTGAATTTGTGAACGTTGAGAAACATAAATTTCACCTCAACGCGTTTATCGTTTGCCAATCTATATAAATAAAGCTGATCGCAAATTGCAATGCCCGATTTGAGCAGGTATATATGCTAACTAAAGATGGGGAGATTCTACAGATAGTTAAGTCAATATTTATTGACCAAATTAAATTAAAAGATAACTAGTCATTATTTTCAAGGCAAGGATGGCAAATATATTAAATTTAATATATTTAAAAGAAATTATTTCCATTTAGAATTTAGACATAATTCAAAAAAACTTACATCCATGCATGTCCAGTAAACGTTTTATTATTTAATAAATTATTTTATGTTGTATGACTAATATTTAAAAATATAGAAATACCAAATTTACAGGCTCTAAAAAATCATGTCTTCCTGCTATATACAAATTATGATATTCTTGTTAAAACATGATCATAAAATTAACTTTATTAGCTCGTGTCATTTGACTACCCGATCGATGCTTATTGACAGTCATTAAAATATATAAATAGCATAATTCAAATCTATTTATAATGCTCCAAATTGTTAAACACATAAAACTAAGTCACTTAAGATCCCACTCAAAATATATACACAAAATTTAAGTTTATTAATTCAACTGAATTCGAAATGAACTTGAATTAACATGCAAAAATAATTGTAAATATTTGTTTTAATTAAAGTTTCTATTAAAAAGTTAAGCTTACCAGCCGAATCCCGTCATTGGCATTGCAAATATTAAAATTGCAATTACCATGAATAACCGCATATCGCTCCGAAGCCGCAAAAAGCGGCAACAAACAATTGTGTCCCAGTCTCTTGAATGTTTTTTGTTGTAGTTCGCTGTTGTTGTTGTTGTTGTTTCGGTATTTGGCCAGGTAGTTAAAGGCTTTTTATTGCGGCCACGATGAGTGCGACGAGTGCGAGATTTACTTATTTGAATATTTCGCGAAAATAAAAAAAACAAAAAGCGCGAAACCGAAAAAAAAGTTCAGTTTCAGTTCAGTTTTGTGACGTGCGAATTAATCAAGCGTTGAATTCAGTTCACTTGATTTGAGTTGAGTTGAGTTGAGTTTAACTTTCAGTTTGACGTGGCGTGAAGTGAGCATAAAGTGAAGCTGGAGGTCGGACAGGAGACAGGAGACGCACTTGACAGCAGAGACATCGCGGCGATCAATCCAAGAGCAGCGATCACAATAAATTAATGAAATATAATGCTGATGATTTGTCTGCTTTTCTTTCACTTTTTACATGTACATAACATATTTAATTTATTTATATTTTATATAGTTTTTTAATTATATTTTTACAGGGGTTTAAACACAGCTGTTGCGTGAACTCGTACGCACACGGAGAAAGCTGGTCTCGTACTGAGCCGCGTGCAAGGAAGCAGTCAAGTCAGGAGTTCAGGGCCCAAAAAAAAGAGCCACAGTTCGCCAGTTGGCCAGTTGGCCAAGTTAGCCAGTTAGCCAAGTTGGCCAGGCACCGAAATGTGAACAGCGAATCAAAGCGCAAAATGTTGAAAAATAGTTGGAAGGGTGGAGCTCCGTTCAAATATACGATCACTTGAGGATGAGCTGCAGCACAGCAAGACAAGGGGGTAGATTATGTTCAGGGGGGAGTGCGTGTGTGTCTGTGTGTGTGTGTGTGTCGAGAACTTCTGCTTTTGGAGTAGCGTAAAAAATGAAATTAAACGCGCGCTTTAATCAAAGCGCAGTCTCTTTCTCGCGGCCCAAAAGATGAAACTCCGAAGCTTCCAGTTTCAGTTTCAGTTTGAGTTTGAGTTTTGGTTTTGCTTTTTGCTCAAGTTGTTCTTCTGCTGCTTCTTCCTCCTCTGCTTCTTATTCTCTTTTCGTTGGCCTTTTTTTTGGCGTATCCTTAGCCAGTTTTTCCCATGCTCCTCGGGAACCCTGGGAACCCGCCACAAATTGCACAAAGAACAAGCACAAAACACTCGCGACGCGAAGCACAAAATCGCGTTCTCCTTCTTGTTGTTGTTGTGTTGCACTGTTTGCTGTGAATTTTTGTTGTGGTTTTTTCAGATTTTTTGCTGTGTGTTTTAAAACTCTCGTGTTGTGTGTCCGCTGCCGGGCACAGTTCGCGACGCTCTGCGTTATTTGAAAATAGTGGCGCACACTTTTCGCGTTTTGTTTGGCGAAAAAACTACAGAACACTTTGCACTACTACAGTATTAAATGTACGGAAGGCACACGAGAGTGCGATCTCCGTTGTCTGTTGTCAGTTGTCCGCTTGCCCGTTCTTCGGTCTCCGTACGGACTGCGATTGCGATTGCGACTGCTCTGACTCTTGACTCTTGACTGATCTGCGTCTGCGTCTGCGTTTGCGTTTGGCATCGGGAGCACAACAAATGCCGGCAATAGGCTATGAATGGACTCGTACGTGAATGCCTTGTGCTGCTGCTGCTGCTTCCTCTTCTTCCCATTGTTGTTGTTGTAGTCAAAAAGTCTCTTTAGCTGCCGACATCGCTGCCTTTGCTCTTGTTCTTATTGCCGCTCTGTTTAGAAGCGTGAAAATTTATTTCACTCATGCGCGTTCTGTTCGCTCAACAACAAAAACAACACTAACAACAACAACAACAGCAACATTGACGACTTCGCTGCTCGCCGTCGCCGTTGCCTTCGCAGTCGCTGTCGCTGTCGTCGTCGCCGTCAACGTCGCTGTTATTTTGTTGATTTTTGAGATATTTTCTAATGTATCTGTAGATATGTGAATGTATTGCGTTTAACATTGTGCTCTGCCCACTGGGCATACAGTTGCTGCCAATTGTATGTGCCTCAATCGCAAAAATGCAATTGAATTCAGTTAAAGGCGGGGGAGTAAAAGGGAGTATACTTTATTGCTACTATAATTTAAGCTTTAATGTATATTACATGGCTTTAAACTAGACACAAAGGTACACTTTTAAATTAATTAAGTAATTTTATCACTTAAATTTAAAAATGTGTTTTAACTATTTAACAAAAGTTCAGTAAGTAACAATATATGACTAAGAGTCTCTATATATCAATACTAAACTAAACTAGGATATTAAATTTTATTATAAATAAGTTTTCCAAAAATTTGAAAAAATAAAATATTATTTAATACAAAAATTAAATTAATAACTATGAAATTATTATTATTTTAATATCATTATAAGTCAATAATTATTAGCAAAACATTTATTATTATAATAAATTAATAATAAACTTCAATAAGTCAAATTTTAACACATAAAAATTAATGTACTTTTAATTAATTTGTTAAATTAAAGTTAATAGTTCCTACACCTTTATAGCCATCATGCCTACCTCAACATTTGCAGCGTCTCATAAGTATTAGCACTCAGTGTTAACTCCTACACGGCCTACCTACCAAAAGGCATTATTTCTCTTGCTCTACGTCTCGCTGATATCGCGCTCCCCCCAATCATCTTCCTCTTCACTGTTCTCTCTCTCTCTGTTTGTCTCTCTGATTCGCTCTCACTGCCACCCGCACCGCCTTTTTGGGCAGCCGCAAATTGTTTACACGCGACAAACTTGTCATCTGTGTTTTGTTGTGCGTGTGTGTGTGTGTGTGTGTGTGTGTTTTATGTGTGTGTTGATAAAACCCCAAAAAAGGTTAGCGACTTTGTCTCCGGCCACGTCTCGTTGTCCGTTTGTCCGCTGTCTGCTCTCGTTGTTGGGCTAGGCCACAGTCATCTGAGGCAGGTAAGAAATTGTCTCCTGGGTCATAAAAACTGTGCCACTTTGTACTATGGAAGTTGCCACAGTGTCTTCGTCACCGCTTTGCATAAAGTTCATTTTACTCCACTGTGACTTACATCGCCAACTCTCGATCTTTTCTTTTATTTTTTACCATATCCAGCACGTTCGCAGCGTCTTCGTATCTCAGCGGACTAATCATTCTCAAATACAATAAAACAGATCTCATTTTGAGTCGCTTCGAGTCACAGCAGCAGCAGTGGAAAAAGTAGCAGCAGCAGCAGCGTTCAAATCATTTGCTACCAAAAGCTTAGTCAGTAAACAGTGAGTAAAATTTAGAGCATGGCGTGTTAATCTCGTGCTGCTGACGCTAGAAAGGCGCCCCCCTGGCCACACCCCTTCAGAGCACCCCCCTCTGCACTCCAGAGAAATATGCAACTAATAAAGGTGATAAGGAGGTGATTGTAGGTGTATTGCAATGATGATTGGATGCTCTTTTTGTATAGGGTTAGACGGAAAGAAATTTAGAAAACATTTGAGAATTATAAATAATAAAATTTTTAAATAATTATATAAAATTTTTATTTTTGTTAATGTAGTGTCTGAAAATATTAAAAAAAATTTTGGGAATCATGAACACATTTTTGAATTATTTTGTTAACTTTTTTGTGGTATTAAGTCTGAAAAGGTAGCAGAAAAATGTAGAATTTTGATGAACAACATTAAAAAATTTATAATAATTTTTGTTGATGCCTAGACATAAAATTGATCAATAAATTTTTTAATTCAACTGGGATGTTTTAAAAAAAAACCTTTGTTTTGCCTCTGCCAATACAACTTCCAAGTCCCCACTGCAAACTTCTCAATCAACCCACTTACAGCTGTGAACTGGGCCTTGGCTCGCTGATCTCGATTAGCTTTATGGGCACTCCAGCTTTCCAGTTCGCCCGTGTTAGGTATATGGGGTAATTGTAGGTTTTTGTTGCTCTCTTTTTTCCCCCTGAACATTTTGTTTGTTTATAGAACATTTTAAACTTAATATTTGTTTGAGTTTTGTGTGAAACCATTTTAGCCGTATTGTGTTGCTGTTAATTTTGTTTAGTGTGTGGTATTTATGGTTTATGAGCCTATTGCTTGTACCACTGTGCGTATGAGTGCTTAGGGCTGGCGTTCTAAAGTTCACAAGTTGTCAAAATGTTTGTGCTCTCGACTTATCTGCGCTGTTAACACATTACCAACACTGACATGTCTTTAGTGTGCTAGTATTGGTATCCCTACTGTTGTTGTTGTTGGTTTTTGTTATTGTTTTTGTTGGGTTTGACGGCGCTGATTCAACAAATAAACAAAGCGCAAAAGTTTCCGAGGCAAGGCAGGCAAATATGTCTATTAAATGAAAATAGACACTGACGAACCTGGAAAAGCACTGAAACTGAAATTGTTGCCCACCATTCCATGGCACAATCTTTTGTGGGCTGCTGCTTGCTTAAAAAACAATAAAAATCCGAAAGGCATCGGCGCAATTTCTGGTCATGATTAATGGATGCCAAACGCTTGTGAAATGCCATAAACAATGTACAGTGTACAGTGTACTACATATGTACTTGTACCTCTATCTGTACCTGTACATTTACCTGTAGTCATACTACACGTACACCCCTCGATCCCAGCCACAATTGCACTTGGCTTCAATCAAATTCAAAATCAACTGTCAAACTTGCTTCACCTGATTTTAACCAAGCAAAGTGGGCGGCCAAAACGGTTGGGGGGGAGTGAGGCAGGGCGGGGGCAGCTGTTTCTCTAGATTTGTGGATTTGTTCGCACTATCAATGGGTCATAAAATTTTTATGGACCAGACATACGCGTAGCATACGCAGCAACAATTCATTTAAGTGCCTTCCTCGTAATTCTTCATAAACTTAAAGTCAGCTAAAATAAGCCACAAGCAATGGGATGATGGAGATCTGTTCTTCACCATCCATCTATCTATATCTACTGCTATATATATCTGTATCTTTATCTGCCTGAGTGTGTTTGTGGGGGTGTTTTCCTATGTTTGTGTTTGTGTTTCGGGGAAACAATTTCTAATTGTGCCACAGAAACTGCTCAAAACCGGCAAAAAGAACAACAAACAAAAACGTCATGTTATGAGCAATTAACGTAATTGGAAAATGGCATTGGAAGAACTGGAGCGTATTTTGTAGTGCCCTAGTTCTATGACTTTAGAGGCACTTGGAAATCCAAACAACAGTTAAGCTAGAGATGGCAGTTTTAGCAGTAGTGCTACTAAAAAGGTTAAACAGCACTTAAAATTAACAATTAAAATTTAGAAAATTTATAAACAGTCTTGGTGAATGGTAAACTACTTAAAACCTCCAAATTAGTTTCATTTAATGATATTAAAAATAGGATAATTTTTGTATTAAATAGTTTATAATGTCAACTGTTAAATACCCTAAAAATATTTATCTTAAAACTGAATATAGAAACTGTATGTAATATATCTAAGGTCTTAATTGAAACAACAAAACTTTAAGAAATTATTTTCCTAACAGACACAAAGACTTAACTAGAAATTAAGAGCTAACTTTTAAAATGATTAAAGTTTTTATGGTATTTCGATTTCTGGAAAACTCTCTGAGGCTGTAACTCTGAGAAATTTCGGCATCCTTTGATGTCTACTAAGGAAACACACGGTTTTGCAGAATCAGCCAAAAAATACATAGTTGCCTAGAAAGTGTTTTCATAGGAATAAGTCAAATATACAAAAAGTTAGCGCAAATTTTGAATTATTAAGAATTCTTTGATCTTAATTAGCATAAACTATAAATTTACGATAAGGTAAATTTGCTCGAGGAAATCCCCAATTGTTTAAGCAGTAACTTAAAGATCGCACTCACTGTCAGCCCGGAAATATGCAACGCTTCTTGCTACAAGCCGCACGTTGCACGCTGCTCGTTGCACAATGAAACACTTGAGAAACTTTCCCAGAGTTTCTTTTTCCGACTTGCAATTAAAAGCGCGTAAATTTGAAAACAACAAAGTTGCTATAAAAATCTTAATTTTTCGCTTCAATTAAATTTGTTTTCTCAATGTTCTCTGTTCATAATTCAATAGTTTTTATTGTGCTACGTCGGCAGCCATAAAAACTTATTCATTTAATTGGATTTTTAAGGTGTTGAGACTAACTAGAAAGTGCGCAGGAAATGATGCTCCAAAAATAAAACAAATGAGAAAAATAAAAACTTAGTTTATATATTATTCGAGCTTTTATTATTATTATTTATTTATCTGCTTTAGCACCCATTGTTGCTAAAACAATTAAAAATAAAATACAGCAAAACAAAAACAACATTCAAAACAACTGCGCGACTTTTTACGAGCGATTCAGTTGATTTACTAGCCAGCCCCCTGTCAGAGGAGCTCTCGGGTGCTCCACAGCTGAGAGAGAGTGTGTGTGTGTGAGTGTGTGTGTGTGTGTGTTGATAGGCGTGTTGAAACAGACAGTCAACGGCGGCGTGCTAAAAGAGATTTATGCTCATTTTGTCAGCTGCGCGTCTGCTCACTCACATGGCTGCCTAAAGGGGGGGAAAGCAGAGCTACTCAGGAAGGGAAACTGAAGCTAAAACTCTATGAATTTCAGCATAATTTTTACTGGCCACAATAAATTAACACAGGCAAAAGAAAGCTCCCCAAAAAGCTGCTGACGAAAAGTGGCAAAGTTTAATTAAGCCAAACCAATTTGGAGTTGGAAAAATGCGCAAATTTCTTGCGCAGCTCATCATAAATTGGCCTTAGTGCTGGCCAGTGGAGTCAGCTAAAAAAAGCGTACAAAAAAAGAGACCGATCAAAAACAAAAGACCGACTGGACCGACTGACCTTCCTGCTTTGCCTTTGCCTTGTAGCAGGACCACCAGAGATTCCCCCCATTTCGTATCGATCGTCTGCTGTGCTGGGGGCTTCTTCATTTAATTTGCTGAACAGGTTTATGCATGCTCATCGGCCACTCCTTTCCCCCCCCTCTCAATCTTTTTGACAGTTGCCTTGGCCATTGGCAACGTCTTTGCCGGATTAAGCGATTAAACAAATTAAAACAAATTACTTTTTTGCACCCACCACAGCGTCGATTGGCATAAAATTAATAAAAATTTGCCTGCCATGGCGTTAACTTTAAATATGTCACAGGTTCGAGTATTCTGTTTTGTAAACGGTATAAAATAGAGTCGGTAAAAAACAAGCTTGAAATATTTATATTGCAGTTGAAATAAATTTTAGTTGGTTAATGATTTTTGGGCTTACTACAGCTGCAACGACTGCAGAAGAACACTGTTTTTTAAATAAATAAATGCACACTAAAAATATATGTTTTATGTAGAACTTAAGGATTAAATCAACAGCTTATAAATATTATTTAAATAATAATTGTTATTTTCATAAAGAAATACAACTAACTTGTTTTTTGCCTGCTTTAAAATATTGACTTTAGATTAAGCCTACTAAAAATATATATTTATGGATTATTTAAGGGCTTACTGTATGATATTAGTTCTTATTTGAAATGAGCTTATAATAGTTATTTTAGAAGTGTTATTCAGCTATTCATAGGGCTGTTTATGAAAGAAGCCAATGAACAGAGTCTTGAACCTGTTACCTCATCTAAAAATGTTCTATAAAATATATAATCCTTCAGTAAAGAATATTTGTACCCAAGGGTGTTTCAATTTACAATCCTCAGACTCCTTACTCCGTCTTTTCTACGCCTTTTCCTTTTCATCTCTCTCCCATGCTTTTCCCCATACCGCTAGCTGTTTCCCACACCCACATACAGGGTGCCCCAGCTGCATAACTACATTGTTTGGCGTGTGCTGCTCTGTTTAAGTTTTGTCAGCTCATAATTTGTGGAAAGTTCGAGCAGCGCTTTTCCTGCCTTGGCGCCCACAAATAATGTGGCCCAAATGTGCAATTATAATTATTGTTAACGATTTGTTTATGTAGCATTTAGTTGGCGCGTTTTAGTTGCTATTGGCAATGCCGAAAAATTTATTTTAATATTTATGCAGCGAAGTTCATTAAAACGCAAATTTATTATACACCTCGAGGCTGAGGTTGCAATTCGATTTCGTATTATTTTGGATATTTCAAAAGCAAAACTTACAAATTTATAGCAACTTTGCTGCTTGGCAATTGTTAACACATTTATGTCTACCTCTTCGAGAAGAAATAACAACAACAACATTGGTTGATATTGCGTATGCGCCAAGTGAGTTTATAGCAGCCAAGTTTATATATATCTTCTAAATATTACGCATACGCCGTGCGTTGCCGAGTTGCCAGGCACAAGTTACCTGTATTTACTGTGCCTAATCACTGCCACTAAATATGAATTCTCACAAGTCCAACACTTTATAGTTCTCAAGGCGAAAGTTGTCGAATTCATTCATGTGATGTCTATATATCGATATTTATTTTTTATTGCACTGCTAATTAATTGAGCACTTGATGGACAGTCATCGCCAGCTCAATGGATTTGATTTTTTTGTGGTGTTTCTTCTACGTTTATAACTGCACTAATTAACGGATTCCCTTGTGATGTGTCATGTGCTAAAAATGGGTCATTCCCAGCTAATTAATGCACTGTTAAGTGTTTATTGATTGCTTTTGTCAACTTGCTGGTAATTAACAAGTCGCTGCACATATCTTAGCTCAGCTGATCAATTAAATAGCTTTGAAGAGTGGTTACGACTATTTTTTGTGTATTTGAAAATATACATGATATTTTTAAACATACCTTTTGGGCTTACACTTCATTTAACAACTTTTAACAAAAAGGGTTATTTTAAATAAATTAGTTTTTAAATTATACAAGTTAAGTAAATTTTAAAAATCTTATAGGTACAAATTTACTTACATATTTAGAATATTATATAACATTTTGGTAGCCATTTCTTGCTTATTTAATTTCCACTTTCTATTAATTATTAAAAAGAATATAAATAAATTAAATATGTATGTAAAAATATTTTTATAAAATTTCTTGCTTATTAAAAATTAATAATTTTGCATATAAAATTCTTAACCCAATTCTTAAGTTCTTCATATACTACTTCTCTCCCTCTCCTTCTTCTCCATCTTCTCATTCCTTGGCATTTCCTTTACTCATTTCACATTTACCATTGTTGTCATCCATATTTATTTTATCGTTAATTTGCATTCGTTATCGCATGCGATATTGATTTGCACTCCAGGGCCATTGTTATTACTCACCTGTCCGTACCTGCTGCTTATTTATTTATATTTAGCATTTTAAAAGCTATTCGTTTTATTTTACCATGACCACTAAATTCCCTTGAGTCTTGCAAATATCGGGAACTACAATAAATACTACGTTACTTCAATTATGTATCATACAAATTTAGCCTTTAAATAAATGTATCCATTTAAAATAGTTTAATTTATATTTTAATATATTTATAAAGCTTTTAAAAGCTTTTCCCTGCTCACTGCTATTGTTTTGAAGCTCTTTAATTAATTACATACAATTAATGAGCTAATTTAACAGCAGTTTGACTAAAAACTGACTACGGGCAGTTTAAACTGAAGCTTTAAGTGACTTGCTGTTGTTGTTATAATTGTAGCAGTCACTGTTGTTGTACTTGTTGTTGTTGTTGTTGCTGCGAGTGCCTGTCAATGGCACTCAGTCGCTGAATGCAGGGCATGTGCTGCATGCATTTAACTTTAACATGACAAACCGCAAACTCATAATACAACATTGGCGACATCAACAACAACAGCAACAAGAACAGTGAGTACAATAAGTTAAGCAACAGGTTTCAAGTTAAGCAACCACAAAGCAACAAGCCACAAGCGGAGGGCTCAGCGGATTGATGAAGCTCTTGCAGTTGGTAAGACGGAGCCGCCACAAGCACTGCAGTACTGCTGTGGTAACCCTCCCGCGTACAGCGGGTACTGAAACTGTCGCCAGCTGGACCAGCGATTCATAATATCATATTTCACTTCCTTCAGGATATCATAAAACTTGGCGCATTTCATTTGCCGTTTCGCAGTTTTTTTTTTTTTTTTTTGCTGTTTTGCCGTTGTCAACATTTATTGAAAAGTCGTGCCGATTTTATAGCCATTTTCACTGGCAACAAACACAACGCGCTGTGGCACGAACAGGCCATGGAATGGAGCGCCAGTCTTCAGTCTCCGGTCTCCTGGCTTCAGTCTTCAGTCTTGGCTATTCTACAAGTCTTTGCGTCTTTTGCTTAGTTTTATGGATTCTTATTTCGCAGCTATTTATCTCGCTTAGTTGGTATTTTGGCGTAGATTAAGTGCACTAAATACCCATTGCCAGCAGCCGTAGCAGAGGCAGTGGCAACATTGGGCACTAGAGCAACCATTTCTGTGGCACAGACAGTCCACAGACTGGGTCGATATCCAAAACGAAATGCTACGCAAATAATCGTAGCATATTCGAGTTGCATTCGTTTATTTATGAGTTAATATACATGAATTATGACATCAAAGGCCCCACAGCAGACTGAAATCGAAAACAAAATGGACTTGTGCTTGGAGTGGGAATTGGTAGTGGTAGTAGTAAGGGGTAGTGGTAGTAGTAGGGGTATTCCTAGTACTGCTTTTGGCTGCCTTTTGTGATATTTGGCAAAACGTTTGTTTTGACACGCCGCGTGTCTAACGGGGCGACTTAATTGAGTTTCTGGCCGGGAGCTGTTGCCTGTTGCCTGCTGAACCGAGCTGGGCGGGACCACACGCAAATCAGTTGGGCCCCAAGCTAAAGCCGGAAACTACAAAAACAAAAAGCGAACCCGCGAAGGTTGTGTGAAAATCATCGCTGAGTTGACCCGCAGTGGATGCTGGAATTGGGTAAGCATTTATTTTCAAATAAAATGGAATATTTTATGACTAAACGTCAGGCAACAATAGCCCACAACAACAACAACAACTGAGGTAACAACAACAACAAACTATTACCAAATATTTTGGAGCTTCTGTTGCGGCTTTGCGGTTGGATCTTCAAGCCAACAACTGAGTTTTAACTGAATTGAGTTTGCCTTTTTTAGGAGCGCGTCTCGACTTGATTTTGAATTGGACTTGAATTTAAAGACACAGTTGTTGTTGTTGTTGTTGCTACTCTTGTTGTTGTTGTTGTTGTTGTTGTTCTCGTGGTGCGTGTGGCATGTTGCCATTTGAGTTGTACATGTGTTTGCGGCTCTTTTGATAGCTACAAATTTAGCTGCTGCTTTTTTAGCTTTTGTTTCTCATCTTCGTTCTGCTCCACATTGTGCAGCAATTAGTTACAGCTGCGAGCAGCGGAAGGAAGTATTAGTCAGCAGTGGTTGGTGGTGCAAGTTTCTCAAGGGCAGCGGCACGTGGAATTCTTTTTGGAGTACGGCATTTCATGAATCTTTGAAATCAAATCGGCTGAGAAATGAGTCAGCGCCTCTGCGTTGTTGCTGTTGTGACGCATGTGCAGTAAGGAAGCGAAATTAGCTCACAATCAATTTAAAAGTAAGTTAAGGAGCAGATTTGTTAATGGTAAAAAAAAAGAATTCTTAAAGCTAGCTATTAAAATGAATGAAATGATCAAAAAGTTAAGGAGTATGTGATTAAAAAACCGTTTTTAAATAATAAAAATTCTAAAAAATTTAGTAAAAATCACTTAAATTATTTAGAGTATAATTCTTGGAATCATGTAAATTTTAAGCACTTTTATGTGTATTTTATTTACAAATATTTATCAATTAATCAGTTCATATACTTTGTTTTCGCACTAGATTTTCATACATGCATTAACTACATTAACTACTACAAGTTGCCAGTTTTTCTAGTCTAAAAATATTTATCAAAAATTCTAAGCTTTCCGATTTATTTGTAAATTAACTGAAACTGACCTGAAATAACCTATAACAAGCAAATATCTTTTCTTTATCGATTGCATTTGTCAAACTACATTTGGGCTGAAATGTAAAAACCGCAGAAAAGACTAAAAACAAAGTAAGAAAAATGAAAATAAAAATAAAACAAACCGTCAACGTTAGGACAAAATGCACTGCGAGATTGCTGTGGTCAGTTTGGACACGCTGTGGGATTGGGTTACAATTTCCCCATAAAAATGTTGAGAAAAAAACTCACACACACATGTACACACACATATGCGCAGTTGAACCCTTTGCGGACTTTGGACAAAGATTAGATCTGCCATGCGCAAAAATATTATGATGCGGCGACCGCAAACAAACAAAAGCCAAAAAAAAAAGGGAACTCGTATATTTCTACAGTCAAACTGAAACTGGATGGATGGCTACCAAAAAATGTGGCTGCTGAATCATAGAAACATAAGCGATTATAAGCGATCGCCGAGATAGCCCATAAAGTCCACAAAAAAGCCAAAAAACTTGAACCGAAACAAAAGTTTTTTTTTTGTATTTTACTTTGCTGTGCTTGCTATAATTTTATTTTTCGCTGCTAATTTGTGCAGGGCGACTGCCAGTAGTCATTAATGTCGCTCAACTGTCGAACTGATCTAGGGCGATCCTCGGTTCGATCCAATGTCGGCTTAGGCCTCGGACTACATACAGAAATCGGTTGACAAAGCGTTTTGCGAAACCTACTGAAGGGCTGAACGAGAGGGGAGAGGGGACAGCAGTAGGACGATCCGTCTGGCAGATGACTTCATTCGCATTTTGTTCGCAGTGCCAATTTATCGATCAACACGCTTAAGCGCATTTCTCGACCAGTCGAGACAATCAACGATGACGATCACAAAACAGCGATGACATTGAGGGCTTTAATTTGCCACGCCAGCACTCCCCAGCCCACCCTGCTACTCCAAACTGCTTGTGCTCCTGCTGCTGAGCTTGATAAGCTTTATTGATGCGATTAGCGAAATGAGCTTTGTCCGACTCCCTTTTCCCTTTTGTCCTGTGGCCTAAAATAACCTAAAACTGACAACTGACATTTCTCATTAACAACAAAATGCTGCTCCTCATTGGCCTCCACTGCATTTTGTCAATCGACATCAGGGAATGAAGTCATCTATGGATTTTCCACTGACAAGGTAGCCTAAATTTGTTAGCCAACTGTCAGCCTTAATTTAAGAGCATTATCTATGGAGTATCTGCAGCAAGTAATACATACTTTGATTTTGGGGTATAACATATCACAAGTTTGATTAACTGAGACTGAGCTTAGGCAGGCAAATGGCATCTCTGAGGGGTTGGATTATATTGCTTAAAATTTTGATTGAACCTTCAGGCTGAAAATAAACTCAAGAAGTTTCATCAGTTTTCTAGAACTTTTATTAATTTTCTTTCATCTTTCAAGCAATACATAAAGTTTACTTAGTCCTTCTAGAGCTGCACTAAAATTGCAGCTCATAATAATTTTCAAGTCATGAAATAATCTCAGTGCCTCTAGAATTTCCGCATTAATTCCAATATTTGCTGCAATTCACATAGTGTCACTAATAAACATTAGTGCAGCTCATCCACAGAACTAAATTGTGGTAATGTTAAGACAACAAACACAAAGGCCAGCGCCGGATTACTTAATTCCCAAATTGGCCTTAATTCACGCGCCAGAGTGTGTTAAATTGGCAACGAAGGAGCGAGTGAAGTTATGGATGGCAGGAGGGAGAAAGGGCAGCTCAAGACTGGGATTGGAATTAAGATTGAGACGGCGACTGAGACTGGACGTTGTGCGGGGGCGATGGTTGAGTTTTCAGCTACAGGTTTAGCATATGCCACCCGTGACTACCTGGAGTTCGAGGAGTACGAGCAGTACGCGCAGGCCGAGGATCGAGCCAGCTTCTTTTGGCCATGGCCAATCAACGCCCGGGGCAAATGTATCTGTATCTTTTACTCGCTCACCTCTTCACTCTGTGCGTCTGTGTGTGTATTTTGATGACTACTATCTGAGCGCATCCGGAGGTCTGTGCTGGCCAACGAATGAAGACGTTTCGTGACTGTGTCGGTTCCTCTGCTTCGTCCCGTGTCCTGACTCGGATTCTGCTCTTCATGCTTATTATTTGAACTCAATTTTGTTGGCGCGTGTAATTTGGCATTGCCTTGAATTTGGCATACGAATTTGCTGCGCCGCCGCCAAACAAATATTTGCAGAAACTTTGTAAACTTAATTCCCTTCTTCTTCTGCTTCATGTTGCACTGCCGCATTGTTGCATGCCGCTTGGTACTTCCTTCCTTTCAGCTAGAACTTCATGTGCGTTCCTTGAGTATCGAATAACACAACACACACACTCTGCACACACAACATAATTAATAAATACCATCAACATTGATTAACTCAACTAAGCTAATAAAATCATTTGTCATACGACTGAACCTCGACTAGTTAACCACAGTGTCTCCCTGCAAGTCTCCCAGCTCCCAGTTCCTAGCCCCTCCCCCTGCCTGCTGGAGTACATAAAAATCGCGTGACTAATTTTGAAAATTAAAGCCAGCTCACAGAGTGGAGCACATGGAGTAGAGCAGCGAGCAACTGATGCTGCTCAACGAGCGTGTAAATAGCGCAAAAATTAATCAGTCGAGAGAGGAGTGAGAGGAGCGAGAGGGGTGACTATACACTGCCAGAAAAAGGTCTAGGACTAAGCACGCCTTGGGAAAAGTTTCTAGTAGTAAGTAAGCCGGTGCTTAGTCTTTTCTCACAGTGTAGACAGGAGTCTATGAAGCTGCAGCAGCGACTTGAAATGAAAAATCTGAAAATGCGCACTAACAAAGCAACAAATTGAAACTAAATACTTGCAGACTTTGGAACAGGATGACTACGTCGACGAGTTGGAGTTCGAGTTGAAGTTGAAATCGAAGTCAGAGCCTGGTCAGAGTCTGGATCAGAGCCTGCTCAGTTAGCCGCTGTTCATTTGGCTTGAAATAGTTGCAATCAGTGCAGCGGCTGCTTTTAATTGCCACAGGTGAGTGAGGGGGGAGGCAGAGGGGAAGGGGTAGAGAGGAGAGTGGAGAGAGCGAGAAGCATCACAGCTGCGACAAAAGCAACTTTGCCAAATGCCAAAGATGCCACTGAGCGGGAGACAAGGCGACGACTTTTTGCTCATGCGGAAATCGCAGCGTTTTCCACAGCCAAGAAGAAGAGGACGAGAAAGAGGAGAAGAGGAAGACGAAGCAGCGTCCGTAAGTAGTGAGTAGTAGAGGCAGCGAAAGGAAATGCCTTAAATCAATTAGTTGAGCACTAATTGCCCCAATACCTTGTGGCATAGTTTGCCATTTGCTCAGCACCTGTTTGTGCCTCGCCTTTGCCTCCATGAACTCCCCTCTGCCCACACTCCTCTTCTTACTGCTCCCCACTTCCCCCGCTTATCCACAATTTTAATCTCTCCACTCTCCTGCTCTCCATAACTGGCTTAATCTCAGCGCGCAAATTCCTGCGGCCTTCTCATTGTTTGACGTCGTCGTCGTCGTCGTTGCTGTTGTTGTTGTCTCCTCGCGTTGTTGTTATCTTTCTCACAATCAAGGTGCACCAAGCCAAAGAATATGCGAACACCGCCACAACCGCAGCACTCACCGCCACCGCCACCGCCATAGTCACCGCAGTCTCTTTCTTTCTGCGCTTTTTTGCTGTGCCTCCAACAAGTGCAAAAAACTGTCTCAAGTGCTCCGCGGCTGAAGGAAAGGAAGTCGTCGCATCGGATCGGGCAAGTGCCCCGATATCTGAGCGAACTTTTTGTTTGAGATATGTTAAACTTCCTGTAGTCAAGTTTGAAATTTACCTTACTTTTTTTAGGTTTTATCTTTTCCTTGGGTTTTTTTTGGGGCGTGTCCGCGACTGTAGATCATGATCTGCTATGTCAAGCATAAGTATGACACACTTAAGCAAGGGACGTGTTTGTAGAAGTTTAAGTACTACAACTACTTAAAGAAGGGTTTATTATGGAGCCTACTTCCCTTACTAACTCTTGAAATAATAGGCACTAAAATAATTAGGCACTAAAAAAGCTCTACTACCCTCAAAATATTATTACAACCCCTGGTTTTATCAATATATCCCCCAATTAATCAATACTTTTATCGATTACTGTTTATTTAATTTGATTCATGCATTTTTCGCCCATCTGGCAGCACTAAATTTACGCGTTTGCTTGTTAAGTTGGCTGCAGCTGATTTCATATGTGAATTCAAGAGTAATTTAGCTGTAAATGTTTATTATTTGGTTATTACTCAACAACTGGGTAGTAAAAATCATGAAAACTAATAACTAATTAATCACAAGTGATGACTTTAAATTTATGTACTTGTTAAAAGCTGTAATAAAATGCCAAAGTGGCTCCTAAATTTAAATTGATATGTTTTTAAGAACAACAAAATAAAAACTCGTTCATTATAGCATTACAATATCATTATGATCTATTATAATGACCTCTGAGCTTTTGATTATCTTTTTTTGGCAAGGCCACAAAACAAGACAACAAGAAACTACAGCGAACAATAAAGCAAAGTTAAACAAAGTTGGCTCAGCAAGAAGACCAATAACCCGAAAACCCTTTTTCCCTGCGCCAATAACTGGTAAGGGGTCAAAACTGAACAGGAGAGGGGTAGGCAGGGGGTAGCGAGTAAAGAGGTTCACTCAAAGGGCAAGCAAACAAAGGACGGCGTTGATGTCGAGGAGGACAAGACACAAAAGCGCCCCGATGAGTTGATCGCTGAGCAGTTAAAAACTCCAGTCTTCAGTCTCCGATTCGCATCCGTTGTGAATTTGTAGTGGGCACCCAGGCGCAGACATGCCAAACATACAAAGCACCCCTCGCACACACCGCCGCCAACCCAACTGTCCAGCGGTGCGCGCACCTTTGGAATTCGGTGGCTGCGAACGCTGCATAATGGAAGCCAAATGATGGGAAAGCTTTTATGCGGCCACAAGAAATACTCAAAAAAGAAGAAAAAACTAAAAATAAAAGAAGTTGATAAAAAAAAGCTTAAACTTAAACTTAAACTTAAACTAATTAGCTACAGTTAAAAAATAAAAAACAAATCGAAAATGAAACGAGTCTAAATAAAAGTCGATTACTTGTTCGATTTGACTTTGAACCCGATTGTAACTCAATTATGACCACTTGGCCACCCAGTAAGCCAAGTTAAGCAGCGGTCCCTACCCTCCCCTCTCCCTTCTCCTCCTGTTGGAGAGACCCTCAGCAGCTGTCGCGTCTTTAGCCAAAAATGGTAATGTTTACATGCGTGTCGCACTGGCAGCACAATGTGGCATGCATTGATATGGATGTGCCCCATTGGATGTGCCAATGTCCATGTATGTATCTTGGCCAACACTTTTTGCGTGCTGTTAATTACATGGCCAAGGCAGCCAAAGGGGGTAGAGTGGGAAAAGGGGCTGAAGTGGTCGCTTGTCTAGTCTCTGCGGTCTCTGAGGGTCTCTGCCTCTGTCTCTCGCCTGGTGGTCTCTGCTTTGTCATTGCTTCCTGGTAGTTCAACTTGTCGCCAGTTGTAAACAGTTAACAGCAGCAGCTAAAGCAGCCAAAGCAGCTCGCGATGATTGATAGCCATACAGCATAGACCAAACGTTTGTGGTACTTCAAAGCGTAGGCCAAAGCGTAGATACACTGGCAAAAAAGTGGTAGAAATTTTATGGATTTAAATCAGTAAATTATGTTATTGTTTTCTCTGATTAGTTTGGAATGAAATAAACTAGTATACAAATTTATTTCCATAGTAAAAAATATGTATTTAAATAGTTTTTAAGGGTATTCAAGTATTCATAGGTAATATCATTAGTTTTCTGACGTGATTGGTAAAAGTAGCAAATTCGTAATAAAAATTGCATAAATAAAAGTCTATAATAATAACCAATGTGTCCATTGAGCGTTCCTCAGTCAATGCTCATAATTTCCCTCTGAAAATTGTTTCCGTCAGAGTTTTTTGTATTTCTAGCCAAGGAAACGAGTATTAAATTCTAAATTAAAATAAATACAGTGGAATCCGGTTATAACGACTCCGCTTAAAGCGTCCGCCCGGTCATTGCGACGAAAATTCGATGACTTGTTTGGTCCTCATACAAGCGTTAAAGCTTCTACCGGGTATAACGACGTAAAATCGTCGGTCCCTTGAGTGTCGTTATAACCGGATTCCACTGTAATATTAAAATCAAAAAAATTCTATTTACAGAAATTGTATTATATTAAATTTTTAGTATTAATTTAAGCATAATTAACTTTGAATTACATATTATTAAACTCCATAGTTATTTGTCCCTCTTTTCCAAGAAAAACTACTTTAATCTTGAGTATTTTGCGCAGTGTACGCTGCTGATATTTGTCTAATCCATTAAATTCTCACGGTTCACGCCTCGAGCACAACAATTGCCACTTAATTAACACGAACTGCGACTCTGGTTCGAATGTGTCGAAAATATTTCGGGCCCTTTGGCACAGTTGTATGACACAGCTTGCCGAGGGGAGGAGGGGGAGTGGCTAAAGGGGGGGAAAGGGGGCTCAGTAACGCAGTGCTGAAAGTTTTGTCATGCCAAGAGTGGCGCGTGAGCCGCATGACAAGTGATTGTGTGGCAAATGTGGCAAAAAGAGATCTTGAGCGGAGACTTGAATGCGAACCTTGCCACATGGATCGATATCCATGTCGAACCGTTGCATTTTGCCAAATCAAACAGCGGCGCAAACGTGTGGCGTCTGCAATTACAACACAAAGAAGCACAAGGAATGGAGGGCGGCAGGAGGGGACAGCAAGGAGAAAGGGAGACGACTCCAGTTGAGTTTCGAATCGAGCAACATGCTCCAAACATGACGAACAACAACTGTCATTGTCACATCTCCACAGCAAACTGATCAGAGGAGATGGTCTGCATTTTGATTTCGTCTGCCACAGAGTTGGCTCTCTTGTGTTGCCCCTGGTGTTGCCTCTGGTGCTGCCCCTTGTGTTGCCTCTGGTGCTGCACGTTGCAATTCATTAGGCCGCCAGACCATTTTGGGATGCGCGTGCGCCGCTTTTGGCCGCCTCAAATGGACCCCGCCGCGTGCAAACATAATCTTAATCCGCTCGTTAGTTTTATTGATTAGAAGCAATGTCAGACCGATACCTTTACCTATTCCAATTCCAATTCCAGCTCCGTTTCTGGACTCCGTTTCAGACGACTCTTTGGAGACAACAATTGTCGCCTCGCTGTGCCATATTTGTGGCATCAACGCTTGCCACACAGACAATGCCTCGTCCACACAGTCGTAACTCGCTAGTTGCCACTACTATGTGCCCCGTGGGGTTATAATGTATATAATGGCCAATAGGTAACCGTAACCGTAAGCGTAATCGTAATGTTAATAGCACTGGATAATGGATAATGGTCAAGCCACAACATGGTTACACTGGTTACACCTCTGTGTGTGATTCCCCTTCAGCTTTCATGACACATTTCTGCTCTCTTTGTTATTTGTTTCATGGCTGTGAATCATTTGCCACCGTTTCAATGCTGATCTCTAATTACAACTGACATAATGGTGAGAGAAGTGGAGTTTTTGGAATTTCAAGCGAAAGTTGATTCACTATATATTTTTTATATATGTATTTCTAGGAAAAGGAAATATTTTCCAATGTAAAAAAATATCTAAAGTACTGAGTTTAAATGCTTTTTAGTTACTGCTACTTTAAATACGCTTCAGCTTGTTTTGGACTTGTTTGTAAAGGTAAGAAAAAGATTAATTTAACTTTAGCATAACAAATTTTCCGATTAAGTTTATTTGATATTCATGTAGGCTCGTAACTAGTTCTCTAGATATCAAAACTTATATTTACTAAGACTTAATATCGAATTAATGTCTTTAGTTTTCTTTCCCTTGATCACAAGAACTTTAAAAAAGTGATTTTTCGGAGGTTTGTTAAATGGACTTTTTTTTCAGGTTTAAAGTGCACATAAGCTTACTCGTCGTTTAATATTTTACATAGTTAATGGTATAAATTCAGATTATAATTATTATATGTTTATATAATTTATCTGACTTAAGAAAGAGACAACTTAAAACTCCAAGTTTCATCCGTCGTTGGTAACAAAATTTTCAATTTATTGCAGTACCTTTAGCTAGATTGAGTTAGCTCTTCTTTTATGAAGCATGCAACTATTTGTTAAAGAATTTACATAAAATACTCTACCACAAACGTATCTAGCTAAATTCTACATTAAATAGTTAAAAATTTAAACCTTTATGCCATTAAACAAAATACTTCAATATTAGTCAAACAAGTCTACACCTCTTGCCCATCCTTTGTTAATCAGTTCAAATCTGAGAATCGACTTCCTCACAACAGAAGTGCATTCCGGATGTTTCCTTTCGATGTGTTTCATTTCATTCCGAATCGGTTTCTTTTTTCCCACCCGTTTAATGATACGGAATTGCAGTGAGCGTATCAAAGAGCGAAACAAAACTGTCAACTGAGGTGGACACATGTAGCACGATCACTTTTTGCCAAAGAAAACGAAATCCAAAAAACAGAAACATACATATAAATGTACTTATATATATGTAGGTATGTAAGTACTACTCGAAGCTGGCAGATCAGTAGCTGGAATCAGGATCAATGTAAGCCACAAGCCTCGTCTCCGACATCGACTTTGACTCTGGCGATTCGCGTCTGCGATTCGCGATTCCGATTCCAATTCCAAAGCTAAAGCCTCAGACTCAGCCTCAGCCTCGTCTAGATCTGTCGCTGTCAGTTGCATAGTTGCCAAGGCAATTGCATGTCCCTTGCAGTGCCCCTGCCCCTGGCTCCTCCTCGCTGCTCCTGCTGATTGTCGGCGCATTTTGGATGCGCTGACAGCGCGGAATTGTCGTTCGCATTGTCAGGTTCAAAAGCAGTTGCTGAGACGACGACGACGACGACGACGACAACGATATACAAAAGATGCAACTGTCGTTGTTGTTTTTACTCGATGTTGTTGTTGCTGATCGCTCGTTACTAGTTGTTGTTGTTGTTGGTCACTCTGACAGCCGCAACACAAAAAAATGCGCTTGGGAAACTGCCACCGAGCTGCTTAAATCAAATATTGAAATACCTGAAGCAGCCATGACCCAAGTGGCATTCCTGCCCCCTCCCGCTACCCTTCACACTACTTTGCCCCACTGTGCGCTGGCCACAACTAATTGCCGCACACTTGAACCAAATAATTGCCCAACAAAAATAAATTCCACTTTGTTGTTATGATTTTTTTTTTGTTTTTTTTTTTAATTTTATTTTTTATTGATTTGTTTGTGTATTGCATTCGCAATTCTTGTTGTTTTTGTTGTTGTTTTCTTCGTTTAATACTTTACAAAATTGTATTGCGTCTATGTGCTAATATAAATTAATTAAAAATAGTCGAATTAGTCTACTAATTAATCATAATTAATTACGCTTATTATTAACATTATGTTTATCAGTTAATTAATTATTAGTAATACCTAAAACGCACAACCCACAGGCTACAAACACATACACATATAAATTAAAATTGGAAATTAAAGGAAAATTTTTTTTTAAATTTAAAAACTTCTTGTTGTGCGTAAATTTTAGAAATTTGTTTAACAGCATTAAATAATTGTTTCGTTTCTGCGTTGTGTGGCGCCATCTAGCGTGCATTCGTTTAACTTACTTAGTCACTAACTTACAAACTAAACACACTCATTAAACTAGCATCAACTTATTTATGTACACAAAAAGTTTGTATGGAAAACGTGTGGAAGTTCAGCTGGTTCCCGTTCGGAACTAGTTCAGCTTTCCACAAAAGGGGAGAGCGAGCGGCTCACACGGCGTATGCTTAACATTTGCTTTGCAACGGCGACAAAGCGAAACGCAAGCAGCGCTGCCAGCGTCGTAATCGCTGCTTACGAAAACAACAACAAAAGTAACTGAAGAGTTACTCAGCTGCTGTTAGAGTGGGTAGGAGAGAGTGGGAGAGAGAGAGGGAGAGAGCTGCGCGCATTTGAATTTCAGTCTTGTTTTCGTACAACTTTTTTTTTTTCGTATTAAACGCGCTTTAAAAATGTATATATAATTAAAACCTACGACTAAACTTAGTCTAGTATTAAGTACTCAGATGGGACTTATGTGAACAGCAACGTAATTTACAAAAATTTGCTGAATTTATAGAACTAAAAACTGGGCAAAACGAACGTCTGTGAACTCGTGTCCGCGCTACAAATATATATATCGGGGGATATATAAGATATATATCTATATAGCTATGTAATACTGCTTACAAAAAAAAAAATTGGTGAGTGAAGGCTAAGTGCGGGTCATGGAGTTTAACTAGGCTTTAGTCTAGGCTCTTAAGTGCTAATAACAAAGGCTAAGCGTAGACAATACATAACACATACACAAGGGGCGGAAGGGGGCGTGGTGTGGAGGGGTTCGTGGGTGTGGAGTGGGGGCATTTAAATAGTTGCTCTTACAGGCACGTGTGTATAATCTTCTTGGTTCGACACAGCTTACACTTGACCTCACAGCACCAATGGAAGGTGCAGGCGCATCTCTCCACCACCACAACCTCCTGTGTGCGATAGCCACGCCCACAGCACATCAGATCACACCCATCGACGCCCAGCGAGGTGTCATTACACTGCCGTCCATGTGTGCCCAATATACCCTGTCGCAAGTTCTTCTCGCAGAAACTGGGCGAGGGCTCCAAGTAGACAATGTCCTTGGGACCCGGCGGTTTGTGCTCGGGATTGTGTGGATTCAGCTGGAAGTGATATCTGTTGAGGAGAGAAGAAAAGGAGGTATGTGTTAGTTAAGTTTTTTTAACGGGATCTGACTGCTATATCATATAGCTGGCATAGGAACAATCGGAAAATATAATAATAATTATAATAATATAAGAGACCAATTCGGGGCTATATTTTTATCTTCCCATTTAATTCTATTTAAAATGAACTTAGTTTAATTTAACTTATTTCATTCTCCGCTTACCTATTGTGCTTGCGACCCTGTCGCCCGCGTCCATGACCTCTTGACCTGGCACCTGCGACAGGCAAACTGTTTGGCGATGGCATATTGGGATGATGTTGTTTGCTGCCTCCGTGCGTGTTGTCCAGCAACAATTCCGGCATATGATCATTCAACATGCGTTCCTCATCGTCATAGCCACTGACCGAGGCAGGCAGACCGTTGTTGCCACCGTTAGAGACGATGCCATTGCCGCTGCTGCCACCGCCAACGCCGCCACCCACAATGCTGTTGGAGCTAGCCGCATTGGGACTGACAACAGGTACGGCATTGCTGCTCTGTCGCAGACTGTTGCTCACCTGGACGCGTGTGGCGCCATCGAAGCGGGCCTTCAGATTGTCGCCTATGACACGGAAATTGGCTAGTCGCATCCAGCAAGTCTTCACTGTACACGAACCGGACATGCCGTGGCATTTGCACTCCTGACGCATCTCAGCCTGTACGTGCTGCAGGAGGTGGAAGAGAGGGGAAAAGAGGGGAAAGGATTCATTAGTATGACTTTATTAGGTTGCTGGAGTTACTGCTGAAGTTGCTGCAGCTTTTTCAATATATTTTTCACTTAATTATTTTGCCGTTTTTTGCTCGCTTCGATTGGCGGCCCGCCTGCCACGTTGTTGCAGTTATTAAAAATCAATAAATGTTGTTGCAACTTGCTGTGCGCATGTTGCATGTTATTGCTGCTGTTGCAGTTGTTGTTGTTGTTGTAATTGGCCTGACCAAAAGTAAGAAATCAACGCAGTTGGGGGGCTCTTTCAGCCAGCATGATGATCATCATCATCGCGATCATCATGAATGTAGCCCATAACAAGTAATAAAATAATAACACAGATGGTGGCCCCCAAAACGATCTTTCCATCGAGAGATCCAGAGATCGAAGACCGTATCGGAAACCAAACGGAGACTAGCTTCAAAACGGAGCTGGGAGTAGGGAGCACTCGGTGTGCTACTTTCTATGTGGCATAGTATGCACAGGAGGAGCTGTTTATGCTGCACAGTGGGTTGCACTCATCGTAAAGTGTGTGCGTGTGTGCCTGTGTGTGTGTGTGGAAATTAACTGAAGATTTATGCTGGGAACTTTTGGGCCAAGAGCAAACAGTTAATAAAAATCGGGACGGACTTGATGTATTGATTTGAAAAGTTTAATCGACAAAATAATCGAAATTAATCGAAATAAATAAGTCAACACGCTAATTAATTAATCGATATTTATCTATGGGTCAGAAAAATCATTTTGATTGATTAATGCACGTTAAGTTGTTAATTTACTCCACTGTGCAGCAGCTGTGCGCCACTTCGGGTGTGTGTGTGTGTGTTTAGCTCTGCTTTAGAGCTGGAAGCTGTCAACGTTTGTAATATACGAGCTACAAGAGCGCAAACGAGTGCATAGAGCAGCGCGTAGACCGAAGACCGTCTTAGCCATACCCCTACTCCCCCCCACCCCTGCCTAAACAAGTTAGCAACTCGCCAATTGGGGCGGAAATCGGTAAAAAGCATTCGTTGATTTTTATTAGGCAAGTCGTAAATTGTGGACCAACCAAAGCGACAGGCATTAGTATAATGGTGGTTGGTCTTGGCCAACTATTGTCTACTACCAAACGGCTAACATAGTTTATGTGGCTTAAGACTAGTTGACTACTTACCGCTCGACCCGCCTCATTGTTGTGCAGATTCATCTTCTCGCGCAGATTGCGACCACGCTCGCCCGTGTCCACGAATTCGCGCGAGAACTTGAAGCCGAAGCCAATGTTATCGGAGCAACCGCCCCATTCCCAATCCCGAACGCCAGCGACGCTGCCCGCCTGATGATTGGCCTGTGGTGAGCGGGATTGGTGGCTGTAGTCACAGGTGCAGGACTCGATGCTGCCCTCACTGCAGGCACGAGCTATCGAATGGGTAACAGCAGCGCTGGTAATCGCATAAATGAATCCAGTCTCACGGCAGCCTAGAAAGAGAGGAGAGAGAGAGAAGAGTGGGGAGTGAGTGACGGTTGTACCTTCTGGGTGTTCCACTGACGACCCCACAAGCAACAAGATCTCAATCTTTAGCATTCCTTTAGTTTGCCCATGAATAATGACACTTGTCCGCCAAACTCTGGTCAATTATGACACTTCAAGTTATCACCGCAGTCGCCACAAACTGACACAGATTAAACGCTCCACAATAAATTCCAACTTACAACAGTCGGCCACCAATCCACTAGTTCTTGACTCGACTTTATGCTATTTACAACTATTATTAATAATTTTATTTTAGTTTTTATTTTTATTTTTGTATTTTTAGTAGCTGCCTCCGTTTCGAGCGCTGCGCATCGCAGATAAAGAACAATGAAAATTGAATTTACATGTTGCAGATAATTTTTCAAGTGGCCTGCAAGAATGCGAGCTCAAGAGCTACACACACACACACCAGCACACCCACACACAGGCACTACCACTACTACTACAGCTCGAGTATGAGTGTGAGTGTCTAGTTGACACATGAGCGCAGTCAGGTAGCCTCTTGTACACTCATACTCATAACTTATACTCGTATTTATGGGTAGTAGCTAAATGAGTACTCGACTTTTAGACTACTACTATTTCGTAGTTTCTCAGGGCTCTTTAGAAGAAGGAGCAGCAGAAGAGTCAGTGGAAAACATTTGAGAATTTTAAGTCTTTTACAAGTTATGTGATTAAAATATTCCAGTAAATATACAAAATATGTTGGAATTAACTTTAATAGAACTCAGCTCATATTATAAATAATTTATGTTGGATTTCGCTATATAAAAAGTGAGTCTTCTATAAACTAAACAGCTGTGGATACTTTTTTAAGATATTTGACCATACTTTTCTTGAACTACTAAAATCATTTTTAAGGACTTATTATTTAATTTATTAAGGATTTTGATGGAAGAAAACTGAGTCCTTTATAAACTAAACAGCTTTGAATATTAAATAATATTTAAGATATTTGAACATACTTTTCTCGAACTATTAAAATCATTTCAAAGGACTTTTAAATTTAAACTATTTTGCTATTGTTTCAAACTATTTTTTGAATAACTTTATCATACCAAAATACACTCAAAATGATCTGTTTAAGTAAGAAAATCTGCCCCTTAGTCTGTTGACTTCCAACTGTAGCTGCTGATTGATGCAGCTGTGATTGACTGTCTATCTGCGGCAGGTGACGATTGACAAGCATCAGAGCAAAGCAAACGATTTCATTCTATTTTTTTCTCTCTCAACTTCCGCTTAATTTTGCCGCTTTTGAATTCCCGATTTCCCGGAATTTTATTTCTATTTTTTTTATTTCACTGTTCAATTCCCGGTTTATGTTTGTTTGTTGTTTAGGTGTGTGCGAGTGTGCATATGTGTGTGTGTGTGTGTGTGTTGGTTTCGTTTTCATTTTGGTTTTGTTTTTGTTTAAATAATTTCACGTAAAAGGCAAATATGTGCGATGTTTAATCTGTGATAAGAGCAGGCGGCCGTCGAGGCAGCGGCGCATGCGCAACAACAACAACAACAACAAGTAGTACAACAACTACAACAACAAGAGCAGTTACCAAAGTAATGACAACAACAACAACTTGACGCTGACTTTTGGTGATTAGCTTAGCAAGAATTCGCGTTACATTGCCTGCCCCAAGAGTGCTGTGTGTGCGAGTGTGTGTGTGTGTGGAGTGTGTGTGGTTTTTTTGTTGTGCTGTGTAAATAGCTTGGCAAATGTTTCGCAGAAAACAGCGTCGAACAAAAGACAATAAAACGGCGAACATTGAGCAATTAAGTTGGTGAAAGAAATGAGTGGACTCATTCGACTCATTCCCATTCCCATTCACAGTGCACAAATGGGTGTGTCGCAGGTACTCTTTACTTTGCTTTTGTTGTGCACCAAACAACGCCCACAAAACAAAATAAATAAAAAATTGTTTACGCTTGTAATCTGAGTAGCTTTTCCCCTCCATCCCCCCGCTCTACCTCTGCTCCTCTCAAAGGACTCTTTTTGGGCAGCTAATTGCTAAACGGATTTCCGCTGCTGCTGGGCGTGGCAAGCCAAACTGCTGTTGAAATTGAGAGCAGAAGCTGGCAACTCAGGTAGGTTACTGCAGGTAAGCTGCTTAAAGGATCTTTCCTGGAATAGTTTAGACATTGATATAAAAGCCACAGGCAGTCCTACTGCTCTTTGGGGGTAACTCTAATTCGTCATACTTCATGATTAGAATGCGCAAAAGTGGACAAAAAGAGGCAGAAGCAGAAGGAGACTAATCGCAGTCAACGTTTTAAAGCGTGTGGCATGGCAAATTGACAAGGTGTCACCAATTAGAAAACAAGTTAGTTGAGTTGTCCTCCCGTCCTACAGTCCTTCCGTCCTCTTGCCCAACACACAAGAGGCTAAAGTACTCCTGCTGGGTCTGATCCCTTGTCTAACGCACGTCTCCAGGGTATTAAAGCCACTGACAACCCCAAGTGTTAATGGCCAAGGTGTTAATTAGTTCCAAGGGCACATAAAAATAACTGAAACTGAAAATTGAAAACTAAAACCCAAAATGAAAACCAATAAAACAAAAGTAAAACTCGATGAAAGTGCTGCGATAAAAAGCTGTCAGCAGTCCAATAATTTCCCTCTAAAAAAAAACAATCTATAAAATGTCAAGTGAGTGTAGGTCATAAAAAAGGATATTAGAAGTTTGTGTCCATTCACTGTTGATAAGGTCAAGAGCCCCGCACACTATAAAAGTCAGCTGCCGTTGAGTGAAACTCTCTAGAGAAAGCAACGCACGCGCCCCTGACTTTATATATACACTATATATATGTATATAGTTTGTCAGGTAGCAGCTAGCAACAGTAGCTAATAAAACGGCAGGATATAGCCGCTTTTCGGCTGAAACGGCAGGACAGCGAATTCAACAATGTTTACATTTATTTGAAAATTATTGTTGACAACAGTCCGAGTGGACAGCATGACAGACTGACTGACGTACGACTGACAATCTGTCACCAGGGAGCTAAAAAGTGTTGCATTTCTGTCGCCTGGGAATTGTCACAGCAGGCGCAACAAACAAGCACTTTTGATTGATTTGAATGTGACTCAAACTCTGACTCAAAGTCAGCTCGAGTTTTGGTGCTGCCAACCTGCGCCAATTAGCATAAACATGCTGAAAAGCATGTGGAGCAAGTGCAGCAAACTCCACCACTAAAACAAACCCAATGCATTGTTCACTTGCTGTTGTCCGCTGACAGCGAAAGTGTTCCTACTACAGTGCCACATGTGGCAAGTGCGCGCTCATATTACCAAGACAACAAAAACAAACCAAGAGCACCCTAAAAAGTATAAAAAATAAGAACTAAAACTCACAAATCACAAAACAATTTGTGTATTTTTTAGTAGTTGACAAAGAGGCGTTGACAACAATATTTTGTGTAGCTCAAGCAACTGGATTGCAGATCAGATTTCAGTAGGGGAAATGGACTAGAAAGCGAGGAATAGGTTGGAAATCTAAATAGTGGAAATAACCTAGCCAATTTTTAGCCTTTAGGAATAAATAATATACATTTTTTAGACCAATTTTCTTTCCGACCTATTTTTTATACCAATTTTTTAACCCATTTTCAAACTCACCTCGATCAACGATCTTGCCAAACAGATTTTTGCCGCGCAGAAAATTGCGCGTCGAGCAGTTCCAGCGACGATTGCGAAACTGATGCTGACACTCACTAATAGCCATGTTGGCGCCCTTGACCAGAGCACCCAGCACGCCTGGATTATCCCTAACCAAACGACGCTGCTTGCGACGCAGTGTGGAGTGTATGGCGGGATCCATGTACATAATGCCAGTGCTAATGGGTGAAATATTGTTCGGTTCGCCGACCTTGGCAATGCCCCTGTAAGAAGAAGCAGCAACAAATGAAAAATTATTAAGTGAACAGTAGGAAGGGGGAGTAGAGAGGGGGAGTGGCTAGAGAGGCGTGTCAAGACTATTTAATGCTTGACTTAATTTTTGCGCCTAATTACAAGCGGGGAAAAGTGGAAAACTCTCGGCAGCTGGACACGCACAGAAAACTAAACCAAAAACAATTTTTAAGTAGACGGATCAACATTTTCATTATTACTATGTGTATGTATACTCTGTGTGTGTGTGTGAGTGTTTTTTTGGCATTATGTTTATTTCCACTTGACTTGAGTTGAGTCTTTTGTTTGTTGTTGTTGTTCTTGGTTTTTCACTTGCGGCTTTTCCTTTTTGTTGAGCACGTCAATTGCCGGCGTTACTCATGCATGCACCACACACACACACACACACACACGCACACACACATTCATACACTGACAAATATTTGATGACACTTGTCGGCTCTCGCTTCCATTTGCTGTCATCTTTTCAGTGACGGCCTTGCTTGAAAAAAAAACTGTTTTATTTATAATAGCAAACGAATATTTAAACTCTTTTGTGCAATGTTTTTATGTTGTTGTTTTTGCTGTTGTTGCTGTTGTTGCTCCCATTACAAATTGTTGTTAAACAGCAATAAATAAATGTTTATTGACAGCCGCGCGTTGTATGCAAATTAATTGCCAATTCAATTGCTTCGTTGATTGCGGTGGGAAAGTTAATATTACTATATAAACATATAGTATATATATACATTTTGAGTTCATTGTTTTACATTTTAAACAATTGCAAATTGCGTAATGCTTAATGAGCGTGCAGCAAAAGTAAAATGTAAAACACACGCAATTGTTTTCGTAAAAAATGAGTTCGATTTTTATCGACTTCGATTTCGTTTCCCAGGCGGCTTAAAATCGCTGACGGAAGATTTATGCGACGGCAGCAAATTTCAGACGTTATAAAAAGTTATTAGGGCACCAGAGGCAGCGATTTTGTTAAAAAAAAATATTTAATTTGTTTGCTGAACTTCTTTGAAACAAAAGACTTAGACAACGAACTTGAGTTTAACTGGACACAGCTTTTGCTGCACTTTTGCTGCTACCAATAAACGCATAAGTGTGTCACAGCCACACACAGCATTCACACACACACTACACACACACTCTATGCCCCTTGGGTAAAAGCTTTAAACGCGCTTAGAATTTTTAATTGCTTTCATCAGAGTTGACTGCATTTTGTGGCTTCCGCTTTGTGCGTGCAACCAACCGCTTTTTTTGGCCAAAACCTTTGACTTTAGTTTTATAAAAATCTTGCGTTAATTTTCGTGGCTTTCTTAACGGTCTCAGCCTGTTGTTGTTATTTGTGTTCTGCTGCGGCGCGTGCCTCAAAGTTTACTCTCGTTGTTGTTGTTTGTTGTCAGTGACTTTTGGCTTTCTGTTCTCTCAACCTCTGCGTTGCCTGTTTGCGCTTCTTCTTCTCGCCCGAACGCTAATTGCTTGAGCTGCTTTTTGTCCCATTCGCAGTTTTGTTGACTTATGCAAATGTTGCGTGGGCGAATTATCAGCTAGCATTTTCATGGTCAAAACCTGACTGAAAACTGCTCCCCCAACTCAAATTTCCCCGCTTTTCCATTTTACTTACCACCACATGGAGCCTCGGCCTCTGCCCGATTTCTGTTTGCTTTCGGCGTCGGCGCTGCACAGCGCCAACAGGCAGACGATGAATATATAACTTAAATCCATGGTAAAGTTTTTCACTTTTCTGTTGTTGTTTTTTGTGTAGTATTAGTGACTGCTTTTATGTCAGTCACAATGATATTTATTTAGCTTGATTCGCTTGTCAATTGGCTGGGTTTATTTAGCCCTAGCTAAATATTTTTTATGGCAATTTCACGTTCAATTAGCGCACTATAAATTGGGCATAATCATCATTAGCATGCGCACTTTTATCGATTTCAATTTGATTTGCATTTTATAGGCTTCAATTTGTTATTAAACTTTATTTTGTTGCTTGTTGTTTGTTGTTGTTATTGATCACACGGTTCGTTTAATTTTCGTTTATTTATTTTGGCACAAATTTCTTGTTTATATTTTCAATTTAATTCACTTGCACAAAAACTGGCAACAGTTTTATGAATGAAATGAACTTGGAAAATTTTAAACACTTTCCATTTGCTCTACATAGTCGTAGTAGAGACAGTTTAGCGCGATATTAAATTCGAAGTCGGGAGCGGAGGAGTGAAAGATTGTTACCCGGTTCAGTGCCAATGCATAACTGAAACACACGGCGCGTTCTTTTACCTGGGCAGAGCGATCAGAGACTCTCGGACTCGGTCTCGGACTCGAACTCGACAAATAGATTTAAACCTGTTCAGCTGTCGCTGTCGATGTCGACGATGTCGCTATCGTTGTCGTAGTCGTTGCGTGCGCGTGTGTGTTGACGACAGCGAATACGAGAGGCGAATGAGAGACACTGACGGACGAAGAGTCGCTGCCAACATGCGGATCGAAGGCAACCAACCAGAGACTCCAAATTAGAGGCTCGAGCATCGCGACATGACAGTCGCAGTCGTCGTCGACGTCGTCGTCGTTACACGAGCTGCTTGCCGAGCTCTTGCTTCGTGTGCTCATGCACATAGTTTGCAGCACCCAGTGGGATCGTTTTCAGCATAGCAATAGTTGAAAACATAGAGCATAGATCTCGTACTTATAGAGTTATTTAAATATATATATATATATATATAATTTATTTTGTTATACTGTAACAAACTCAGCTAACAGTACAAATAAATAAACCAAAATTCAGCTTTTTTTAATTTAATACATTTATATAGAATATTTATTTATTTTCTTACAACAAATTCTGTACCCTGTGCAGCTGTTTTGCATGCCCACGTTTGCTGCTGGGTGCGTTGTTGCTATTGCCGTCGCTCTGCTGCCAGACGAAACGATTGACGATCGTGGAGGAGGAGCAATTTGCTGCTTGCTCTCGCTGGCATTTGGTTGGGCGTGTGTGTGAAGAGTGCAGCCAGCTGTGAGCACGAAATGAGAGGCAAATGTTTGGGAGCAGTTGCTCAAGCATGTACTCTCTGCGTATCGCTATGCTTGTGTATGAGTGTGTGTGTGTTTGCGTGAGTGCAGCTGCTTGAGTGTGTGTGGTATATAAAGTGCTTTGCGCCCAATAAGAAATGGCGGAAATATTGAAATAATTTGCGACTGCAGTTTTCGGTATTATTCGGTGTGGCGATCGTTTTTGCCAGATTGATGGAATTTATTTTAGTTTGTAATTTATGGCTGCACTAACTGCATTTAATTACACTCATTTTGCACAATTTCACACAAATTTCAATAACGTTTTATTACCTTATCAACAGCTTTAGGCTATATTTACTCACTTTATTCACCGAGTCGGGTTTTCTGAACTTTTATATAATTGAGCGTGTTATTACTAGATTAATGCAATTAGTAATAGCATTTTGTGGGCTTTACAGCTATGAGGCGTCATAATAGTAAAATATTTATTAACTTGGCTGCTATTTGGGTGGTATGAACAATTCGTGAATCATTAAACCATTTTGTTGTTTAAAATTTAAAAACTTAATCGACTTTTTATAACGATTGTATAGCACATTTATATAGTTGTGGCTTTGTAAGTAAAGTCTTTTATTTGTAGATTATATGAAGTAAAATGTATTTAATAAGTTCTGACCACATTTCGATGAGGATTTATGAATAGATTTTTTTTTAAATATATTTAAAAATGTACTAATTTTTTATTAATTAGCATTCATGGAATTTATATTTAATACATTAAATGATTATTTCCAATTTGCCTGTTTATTTCCTCCAGACATAACATTATTTCATTCACAAGAATGTTCTCTACTCGCTTGCTTTTCGGAGTCAACGTTTTCGGAGTATGCGCTGCTTATGTACTCGACAGAACGCACACGCACGCTCTGCGCTCACTCTCAAGCACACGCACACATGCTCAGTGACTCTCTCTCCCATGCACACGCACACACACACATGCACAGGCACTTACAGTGCCTTGACTGCGCCAACTAATTGGACAAGTCGACTGCATTTTGGGCATGCGCGCGCTCCCTTGCACCTAAGGCAAATGTAACTGAGCAGGAGATCCACTCTGCTTTGGCACTTAATTTCCTATATTGCCATTGCATTCTAGCGCATAGTTGTTGTGGCTGCTGCTGTTGCTGCTGCTGCAGTCGCTGCATGCTCAATGAATTAAATGTATTTTTAAAGATTGTGTCAGTCCTATTAATGGGCTATTATTTGAGGACTTAAGGCCTCTTCCTGCTGCCTCAGCCTCTGCTGCTGCCTCTACCTCCGTCGCTGCCACTGCCATAGCCCTACAAAATGGCGTTTCCAGCTGAGCCTGTGCAAATATTGGCACAGTCTGGCAAAGAGCGAAAAAGAGTTAGGAGAACGCGAACTATTTGCTTAGGAGCAGACGGGAAGACACGGAACATGCTGCTCGGTGGTGCTCGGAGGTGCAGGCGGTACCAGGGGCCGTACGTAGCTGCAGAATTAGCGCGTTCTTATTAATTTTATTGCTGCGGAAAGTCCGTAAATACGAAATAAAGTCTCTGGCAGACTGACAAACTGATGAACCATCAGCATTTCTTGCCACATTTTTGTTGCAACTGCAAAACTGCACGGCAGTCGAGTAAACAAATCATAAAAACCGCTCTTAGGTAGCGTTCTCTGGCATCTCATGGGTATGCGGGGCTCATAAAGGCGCGCTATTTGGTATGTTGGTATGTTGTGAGTAATGGCCGTTGAGCTCTTTTAATTTGGCCATAATGAAGGCTATATAAATTGGTATTACCATGCGATATGGTTAGCCACAACACAACCAGACGTGGCGAATTCGATTTCAGCTAATGACCTTGAGTTGTCTATGTTAACGGTGTTTGTTGGTAACGGTTTGGGTTTTGGGTTATTGGTAGCCAATCCATCAACTCTCGGACTAAGGTCTAAGGTCATGAGAACGGCAGCTGAGCGACGAGTTGGCCAAAACCAAAACAACGCCACACAATGACAAAATATAGGGAAACCGCACAAAAACAGCGAACACCCACAAACCCCCCGAGGCTCAAATCGCGCTCAAGGTCATGCACAAGGTGTCCTTGGTCTGAAGGTCACACCAGCCAATTTGCAGGTGCTTAAACCAAAGTCAGTAAGTCAAACACGAAGAGTGTTGGTAAATGTGTTGCTCAGAGTGTTGTAAGCTGCTGTTTGGCACGACAGTGTAGGGCGTAGAGGGGGCGTGGTGCATGGCAAATCATTCGCAAAAACTCTCAGTCGCATAATTGCAAATAATCGCTGGGAAAGCGCAACTAAAATGCTGACTTCTGTCCACTGATGGTTAAGATTTCCCTGTCAACGGGGGCGTGGCAACTTGCAACGTGTTGGGAACTCAGGTAAGTTTTGTTGCCAGTCAGTTGTTGTTGCTGCTAATCAGTTTAGCTACAATCGAAATTTATATGGTCTGCAATCATTTGGCATCATTTGCAGCTAAGACGAAGATGCAACTCCATGAAGTTGTCAAACAGTTGCCACATTCGACACGCTGTGTCCTGTCAGCAGTCGAGTCACACCGTGTGTCCTGCGGAGTTGACATGCCGTGCCACGTTGACTTCTCTCCGTTTCTCCCTCTTCCCCTCTCTGTCTCCCTCGCTCTGTCTGTTGTTTTTCCCGATGTCGCACAGGGTGTGAAAATTGCTTCCAAATAAAAATTTGCAACACTTTTGTGCTCGCTGTTAGCGTCTTTTGCTGTCCCTTTGGGCCATAATGTTTGTTATGCTTGACTGCCAGCTCTTCTTCTTACACTTCTCCTTCTTCTTGTTTGCTAATTTGGCCAGTTCCGCTGGTAACAGCTACAAATTCTGCCTTCCAACTGCTGCAATTATTGCTACAATCATCCACAGCTCGCGTCCAAAATCCTCTCTGTCTCTCTCTCTCCTTCTCTCGTCTCGCCCCTGTCAATTTTGTTAATTCAAAACATTGGAACACTTGCTGTGTCCAGCTCTGTTTTCTTTTTATTGCACTCGATTTTACGCTAAGATCTGTTGGCCAGCTTGGAGTGAGTTTTCCAGCTGAAACGGCAGTGGAAGTGGTAGTGGAAGTGGGCGTAGAGGCAGCTGTAATGGGCATGACATGAGGCGATTATGGCCAGCATAAAGCCAAATGTTTCTATAGATCAGCACGTTTATTGACCAGCTAAAGGAACTGATCACTTATTTAAAGCGTTAACAGCTACACTGCTATGAAAACAAGAGTTAGAAGATGTGAGTGTTGCAAAAATTAAAAAGGTTTGGAAATCAACTATCAATTAGATTAATTTCGTAGTCCTGCAATTATTAAAATTGAAAATTTTAGTTTAAAAGATTACAAAGATTCATTAAGTTTTCCCAAAAGATAAATAAATTGCAGATAAATTTAAAAAATATTTATACTTAATTTAATTTTTATAAAATTCTCACTTTATTATGAATTTGCCATCACTAAAACCAGGGAACTCAATCGATCCTGAATGTAAAATTTGAATTATATAATTCCTTGATTCTTTGTGGATTATAAAAGGTCTAAAATTTCTGTAGAAACCCAATAAATCCTTGACTATTTTGTAGATTATCAATAGACTACAATATGTTTATATAGACCCCAATAAATCCCTGATTCTTTGTTGTTAATGGTCTACAATTTCTGCATGTACATCACAATCACTGCTAATTTTCTTGCAGTGTAATTTACCTACATATTTTTTCTATTCTTTCTTGAAACTTCCCAGCTCAAGTTCTGGCTATTAAATGACAACTTTAGCGGCAAACTGTAATCAAAGCAAATAAAATAAATTTTTATAGCTGGCGCTTACTGCAGATTCCCGCTATTAAAAGTACTAGACTGATATTAAAGTTAGTTAAACTGTTTACTTAGTTGCAGCATAAAACGGGGAATCATAGAAATTGCCGTGCTCCGAGCTACACACCCACCAGAATTGGCCAAGTTAAGACGAGTCTTAGCAACTGTTGTTGCTACCATTCAAATTGCGAGTTTTGCTCTTAACTCATCTCGTGGCTGCTGTGGCTGCAGCTGCCATTGATGACTCCACATAATTTGTTTTGGCCAAGTTCCAAGAAGTGAGAAAGGAGGAGGCGGGGTAGAAGGAGGAGGGGGGCAGGTATGAAAAGAGATTTGAAAATAAGCCATAATCAACGCCATCATCATCATCATCATCGTCAGGCATCAAGCCTGGCTCTGCCTCTCTCTCTCTCTGTCTACCCCGCGGCCGTCTCTCTCTAGTCTGTCGATGATGGTGGTCGACTTGGCCAATAAGGTAAGAGGTTTTGCCTTATGCTTCTACCAAAAACAACAGTTACCGCTGCTCTCGTTGTTGTTGTTGCTGCTGCTCGAGGCGTTAATATTTTTATTTTTTGTTGCCTGCCTCAGCGAGTGTTGCGTGTCTGCTCCGTCTACGGACTCGGACTCTTGGGGAGGTCCATTTTGTTGTTAACTTCTCACTGCTCTAAACAATAAATTTTGTTGCTTGGCCACTTTTTCGACATGGTTCACGCACTTTAGGCCAAAATATGCCACTAATAACTACCGAAAATGAATGGTAACCCAACTGAAACCCGCTCCATGTTCAACTTCGTCGGGGCAGCTGAGAAAAATGGGCGTTTAGTTACGCTTTGATGACAGTGTAGAATTTTGTTCAACAATTTATATTTCCCGTGCTATGTTTCAAAAAATTATGAGCGCGCATTTTTTTCGCCTACTTTTTGTTATCTCTTTCTCCCTCTCTCTCTCTCTATTTCTATTTCCATTTCCATTTTTTTGTTGTATTTTGGAGCCGTTAAGTGCCTTTAAAATGTTGAAATTATCTTCGCATGCTTGGCTAGGTACAGGTACAGGTAAATTGGTAAAAGGTGAATGCCAAAGGTGTTAAAGTTCTCTTTATCTGCTGCATAGTTAAAGTGCTTTTCTCTCATTTTCATTTTCATTTTCATTTCTCTAATATCAATTAAAAATGTTTGAAGCGGAATGCATAATGCATTATCATCAGTGCTGGCAACTCTGGCGGTCCACGACTGCAACTACGACTACGCCTTTCTCCGCCTCCTTCCGCTTCCGGTAGTGCAAACTACAGCAGAGAAATAGGGGTAAGGTGCAGCGAAGTAAGAGGTTTCAAATGCTGGTAGGCAACATGGCCGGTGGCACTGAAGCGTGTGGTTTTTTCGGGGTAGTGTTGTTGGCCTAAAGGGAAAGCCATTTTGTTTGCCAGCAATTTTGGTAACAAGTAGGGAGTTGAAAGAGTGTAATGTTAGAATTCGGAAATATGAAATATTTTCTTTATAAAATGTGTTGATTCTACAAACTCTTTAAATACTTTAAAAGGATTTTATCATATTTTTTTTAACTATAAGTTTACAGCGATTTATTTATCGCAAGAGTTGTAGATTTCTGCTTCTTACTTACAGACTGAATTAAATATTTCAGCCATCAAAATTGACTTTCAGCTTATCGTGGCTTAAATAAGACTCTTCAAATTTCTGCTAAATTACTTCCTAATAAAGTACTTTACTTACTTTAAGTTTGTATACTCATATTTACTATATCTATACTCTTATTTAATTGGTTAATGTTTCCAAATTGCTGTGTAATTTGATGCTGAAGAAGTAAGCAATATTTTTCGCACTCGTGTGGTAACATCGGCATAGATTTACTAGTTGCCACACGCGTTTGCACTCGAGTCGTCTCGGCCGAGGACTAAGACCACCAAACAGGGACTTAGTGAAGAGGCCTACTTAAGGACGATTGTGTTGTTTAGCATAACATACTCAAGTCTGTAGTGTGCACAGTGTCTGGTAAAAGTCAATGCACGCCGGAACCGGATCTGATCCGTACGTTGGTTTTAAGGGCACGTGTGTGAGTCTCTCAGTGCTTTCAGTTTTTCCCACTCTCACTCAGTCGCTCCATCTCTCTCTCTTTCCCTATCTCCCTCTCTTTCTAGCGTCCACTTAAGCGTGTAAAATTTCCAGATGCCTCTAAGAAAAATACGCGTAATGAAAACATTTTAAAGTCACTTGCATAAAATGTGGAAACTTATTAACTGCTGCCCAAATCTCAGTGGCTCTTGCGCTCTCCCCTTCTCTCTTCTACCCTCTCCCGCTCTCCTCTCTCTCCCTTTGCACTGTCAAGTTGTCGCCGTGTCGTTCTGTGAGCTGGGGAAAAACGCGAACGTGTGAGAAACCTGTGCTCGTAAAAACAAAAACAAATTTGGAAAAAACGCACTCGAGGATTTCGCCCAAAAATAGTCAAAAGTCATCAATGATTCGGTGTGTATGTTTGTGTTGTGTGTGTTTGTTGTGTTTACTTGTTGTTGTTATTGTTTAAGCTGTTGTTGTTGTTGTTGTCATCTAATAATTTAAATGACTTAATTATTGCGTCAGACAAGTACCAAAAGTACTACCAACCAAGGCGGCTACTCCAAACGTTTTCCCAGGCGCCACCTTCTGATAGTTTTCCTCGCTTTGTGTGTGGGTTTTTCCTGTGCATTTCCTGCACTTTTCCACTGCTTATTAATTATGCAGTTTATGAAGTGCGAATTCAATTTTCTTTACACTATTTTTCTCCCACTTTTTTGGCGCCAACAAATTCGACGCGACGCAGAGACGCCGCCTGGAGAACGCTCAGCTGCCGGGGCGACCTTTTGACCCGGGGCCGCCACCACATCAAACAATGGGAGACACGTAGCAGGACGCTCGATCAAAAAAATCAGTGTAAACGCCACATTCGTTGCGCCTCAAAGGATAACAAAATCGATTTGGAGTGGACAGCTGCTCCCTACGAGGACCCTAGCCAAGCACTGCTGTGGTTACTGCTGCTGTTGTTGTTGTTGTGTGACTTGTGCCGACAAAAGCCGTGAAAAATAATGACCCCGAAAACAACTTAATTATTGGACTGCGTGTGTAATCTTCCTGGAATTTCTCGGTAGCGCAACAATTGTGCCAAAAAATTGAGAGGGGACGAGAGGGAGGGGAGAGGCAGAGTGAGAAATAAAGGTGGCCACATTTTAATTAGCCATGGCCATCTAATCGCTTTGTCCTGTTTCCAGGAACTCCACTCCAAGCCTCCTTTGGGTGGTCCCGCTCTCACCCGGCCTACCTTTCCCTCTCCCTCTCTCTTCCTCCCTCTCCTCTCCCTACTCTGATCAATTGTCTCAATCTCGTGACGATCGAAAGGCGCGTCTATATACTCCATAGCTTTTGTTGGCTTTTCCCACACTTTATTGACAGGCCGCTTGGCTTAAGGCCATAAACAAATAGGCAAACAGTCACTGCCGCTATCGCTGTCGCTATCACTCGACTTGGCCAACACGACGGCCGCTGAGTGGCTTTTGGCCAACACCACTAAGCTTTGCCTTTATTGTTGTTGTTGCTATGGCCTTTGTCTGAGTTTTCACACACTTTCTTGCCGTGGAGTTGCTGCATTTTGGCAAACCGTCTGCAAGTACACTGAGAAAAAATGTGTAGAGCTTTACTTATTATGTATGTGCCACTTAAAACTTAAAGTATGTACTTATAATGTATGTACTTAACTTATTATGTATGTAATATTTTAATTTAGACTGATTCATATTGAAGATAACACTCTTTTGAAAGTATTTTCCCTAGTTATATTCAAGAGATTGATCATTTACATTAATTTATTTTATTTTTCTGTATTTTTTTACATCAGCCATTCCTTAATTTTAAGTTTATAGCTTTTTCGCTCAGTGTAAAAATCTATTTTTATTATGAGCCATAAATTCTTGATTTTTAAATATTTTCAAGCTGTTAATTAATTAATATAATTAAGTGTTAAGTGCTGAATCAATCAGGAACTCGCTGACATTCCCAAGTGATGATAACAGCGGATATTAAATGATATGTTGGTAAGTAATTCGATTGTTCCAGCATTTCACATATTTTAATAATTATTTACTTTAGTTTTAAGACAGTTTAAAATATAAAATAATAAATTAAAATTAATGGTTATTAGTCTAATATTATAAAACATTTCAGATGTTTTTATAACAATTTTTTAAAATGTTTTAAAATTAAGCTTTCCATTAAAACATTACAACATTAACAAATTAATACATAATCATAAAATAGAGTATTGCCCAACCTTGTAAATTTAGTAGCTTATTGTTATTAGTATTTTTGTGTACGTTTTTGTGCCCCTTCATTTTTGGATGCTGCTACTAAGTCTGGTTTTTGTGTGCTTTTGGCTGACAACCGTCAGCAACTTGTCTTTAACTGTTGTTTTGAGCAGCAAATAGGCAAATAATGAAGATGAGGCGTTTTAGTAGCTGTTGTTGTTGCTGTTGTTGTAGTCGTGCATACCCCGTTGGCTACTGGCTGCCAACAACACGTCGACAGCTTTGTCATTGTGCAATTAACGCGCAGAAAAATTTAAATTAATTGCCTTCAAAATGGCGCCAAGCAGAAAAAAGCCAAAGATGAAACGCTGATGAGTGCCACGCCCAGCATCAAGTTCAGAAGATGACAAACAACCAGATGATGAAGACACAGTGGGGAAGCTGAAGAAGTTGGCACACCAAGCCCACTGTCTGGTCAACAGTTGACATGGTGTGGCAATCAAATCCGTTGACGAATGACATGGGCGTGGCCGTCACTAGCCCCAGTCCACGACTAAATGATTCAACTAAAAATAAACACTACCAAAGACGTCAACTTAGCGCTTGCTAATTCTATAATTAATGAAACCTGATTAAGTCAAAGTTCTGCAGATTCATGAGCTTTCAAAATTATCTTAAAAATTTTGTATGCAATAAATTTTGAACACACATTTTAGCTGTGCTTATTTAGAGTGTGATTTTTTGGGAGTAGGTTTAAGATATTCATAATTAAGCATAGAAATGCTTAATTATTATTTGTGTTTTGTTGGTTTTTGTAGAAATTTTGTGAGCAAAGTGACTTATTTTAGAATTTTAAACTACGTCATTTAGAGCAAAGTCAACGTTTGGCTATCAAGGTCAAAATGAGGAGCTAAAATTTAGAACACTAAGCAATTTTATAATTTAAAATCAAGTTAATTTTGTATACTAAGTACTTACTTAATAAATTAAGTAAAGATAAAACATTTTTTATACGGAATATTACAGAAAATCTATTATTTCATAACTTAAATGGAAAATATAAATAACTTACGCTTCAATTAAAAATATTTGTACAATTTAGGACTCTTTCCAGAAGATAAGGAAACCCAAATTCCTGCTCAAATCTTTCCCAGGCTCAGTTTAGCCGAGAACAATTAAATTATAGCCGCTAATCGCCAACGGAATCCTAAAAGATAGTTCACTTATTGTTGGTCTTAATTGTAGATATTTTCTCTTGAATGAAAGTTGTGCATTGAGTCACTTTCCTTGCCCCTAAGTCGTCGCATATAGAATAAAGATGAACATTTTGGGTGGCATTTCGTGGAAAGATAAGGGGCAGACGAGCTGAGCCCTAGAAAGGACAGCGTCAAGAGGTGCTACAGCTGGTCAACAAACGGTTTTTGGGCCAACCCATTCAAGATAGACAGAAATTAAGACATAAAGCGTCACAAATCGAAAATTTCGAGCAGCAGCGACGTCGACAGCGACAGCGACTGCGACTGCGACTGCGACTGAGGCAGATTCGTAGCTACGATAAGCGGCCTATCCAATATATACAGGTGATAATTATATAATTTGTGACGGATGGACAAGCACATAAAAATGTTTCATTTGGCCTAAGAATTTTTTATAGTTTCTCTTTCTCCGTCTCCAACTCCATCTCCGCTCTTTTGTCTTTGCTTTGTGTTTGTGATCTTTGTTTTGTGTTGTTGTTGTTGCTGTTGACTTTGCCCACGATTCTGAGTCGAGTTTTTCAGGGACTCCGACTGTGGGGTGTGGCTGGGAAAGTGTCGGAAAGAGTGAAAATTGTAGCACTGGGTGGCCCGTGGGAGTTTTCTTAGTTTTTCGTTTCGTTTCTTATTTATTTTACACATTTCTACCTCCTTCTTTCCTCGTTATCTTTGCTGGGAGAATTCCTACTCCTTTTCGGCCTTTTTTTTGGGCCCAAAGTTCGTGCTTAATTGTCGTCTTGCGGAATTGTGGAACGTCGCGGATTCCGTAAATTTCCCATTCGTTCCGAGAGCCCATGGACCCATGGGCTATTCGTCATTCGCTTGTCTTGCGTTCATCATGATCAGCCTGATCATCATTGTGTTCGTAATCATCAATAAGCTCATCATCTAGTTGCGCGCTGTGTACAATTTTTTGTGTGAGATTTAGCAAAAATTGGTTTTTGTGTCGGTCGTTTTAGCTGGATTTCGTTTTGGCGTTCCTTTCACAGCATTTCACAGTTTTTGCTGCCAATATTAATTTCGAAGACGTTTTAAATGGCCATGGCTAAGACGCGACTGCGTCTCAAGTCCCAAGTTCAAGACCAACTTCGACCATAATTTTAAATATGCGATGGCCGCAAAAAAAACCTCTGCAAACCCCAAAATAAAGCTAAAAAACTAAAAAATCTTGCTGCTTGTGACAGTTTAAAACACACAAAAAAATTGGTAAAAAATGCGCACGCAGTGAGCAAAAAATTTGATTGAAGTGAATCAAAGAAAAGAGTAAAAAAAAATAAATTTAAAAAAACGGCTAAAAAATGTTGCCTCCTTACTGGGCACATAGTTTTTTTGTCGCCACTGTCTGATCCACTTGGAAGCGTGCAATTCTCCGGAGACAGCCGCAAGTTGGCAGCAAAAAACTAGAAAGCTTTCCGAGATTTATTTCTTTCGTTAAGGATTTCTGGCTGGCATTTCGGAGAGTTTTGCATTGCAGATCCATAAAAATTTCTGGCCTTACTCATGAATGCCTCTCGTCATTCCCATTCTCATTGTCATTGTCATTATCATCAGCAGCGGATCGCTGATGCCTCCCTTCGTCCATCAGTCAGTCAGTCAGTCAGTCACTCCTTCAGTCCGTCATTCAATCAGTGGTTTCGGGAGCACTCTCGTCATGGCCTCGTCGTGGCAAATGTTTAACATTTGTACGCCTTTTTTTGTTAATTTTTTAGCAGTTTTTTTTGCGGCTGACTTTTCTCTGCTGTTTATTTTTTTGCGCCATAATAAAGAAATATTTTTAATAAGCTTTCATTCATTTTTAACGAGGGTTCCGTCCACATTCTATAGCGACATTCTGTTTGTTTGCTATTGTCTTCGCTTTTTGCTGAGAAATCGCCTTTGATTCACCTAATGGATTTGACTGGGATGATCGAAAGACACTCCTGGGAGCAAGTTTCAGAAACAATGCGTAAATTCAATCAAATATCAATTAGTTGGAGAGCAGGAGTCTAGAAATTGAAGCGATTATATCGGGAGCTTGGAAATAAAAGTAATAAACTATTTTTTAATAAAACAATTACCTTATAGTATGTTCCCAGTTGAAAACGATTTTTTATCACTGTCCATTACTTAAATGAAAGCCTGGATTATTTTTTATATTTTTAACACCTTTTTTTAATCAATTACTTAACTAAAAGTCTTGATTCCTTTACTCAGTCTGTTGTAGCTTTTACTTACCTATCAAATTTATAGCTTTGAGTAGCTGCTTTTTTTGGGCCACGCTAACAAACGACCCCAGACGCCTATACATACAATATACGGCCCATTAGCTGCCGTTATCAATTGCCAGACAACGTGGCCACTTTATTTCCACTTCGATTCCATGCGATTTTCAATTTACCGATTTCCCGAAATGAAAATGAAAATTGACATTGAATTGGAGTAGGCAGCAAAAAGTGAGCAAAATGTTTTGGGCCATGTGCACTCGTCATCTGGCTGGCTAATGGGCCTAAACGATATGCAAAAATAGAAGAGCCAAGATTATGTACTGACTGATAACAAAGAATGAAATATGAATGTGAGTTGGTTCTTTTCAAGCGGGAAACAAAAGAATTTTGGTTGCATGGAAAGATTTATGCAGTACTTGAATGTGAACAGAGGCCACTTGTGGCGCAAAACGTTTAAAAAACAGTTGCAATTGCAATTGCAAACAGAGGTCAGGGGTCAGAGGGCCACCCAGCAGACTGAACGGAGAAGGGATGGGATGGGATGTGCCGACACAAATCACCGACAAAGGAACTAACTGTTCAAACGCACACGTTGAAAATGAAGACAGGACCGCAGGCAGAAGGCCAAGATGACAGCTAAAGAATGGGCACAGAAGCCCAGTTTCGATAAGGAGTTTTCTCTACCATCTCTCTCTCTCTCTCTCTCTCTCTCTCTCTCACTCTCTGGGAAAGTAGGAAAGTAGGGAAAATGCCTGTCAGCTGCGACAGGAAATTCACACACACAATGCATTCAGAGGCTCGGCTCAGTGTTCAACCAAAATACAAGTTAATAATGTCTTCATTATTGTTCAAGCGTAACTAACATGGTTTACACATATTAGCCTGGCCCAGTGTCTGGGCCCAAAAACCAGCAGATAGCGTTGAAAATCGCTGGACCCACCAATGCGATCCACAATTGTCTCCGACTTGACTTCTTCTGATAAGACAAAACCAAAGCGAAGCAAACTAAACCAACTGCTTCTTCCTCTCACCCCTCTCCCCTTCCTCTGCCCCTTCCCCATCCTCTGCTCACTGCTGCGTTGACTTGACACAATTTTTATTCAAATGCCGCAAGATGAGGCGGCATATTAACATTATCGAAGGTCCACGGTGGGAATGTCGCACAAGACGATCATTGACGACAAGAAATGCCGATTGTTGGGGTTAGAGATGGAAGCGTGACACGAAGTTGTAAAAGGCAAGAGCTGCTGATGCTTTAATCGATAGTTAAAAGCTTTAAAGTTAGTTCACACTGTACATAATACAAATAATGATAAAAAGGGCATAAAAAATACGAAAAATGTGGAATTTGATACCAAACCATATTCTACTTCAATAAATATTAAATTCAGCATGATTGAAGTACTTATAATAAAATTCGTCGTATAACAAAAATATAAGAAATATTATACCGATAAAATTATTCTTTTATGTAATCTATATATTATAAATTAATTATTTGCCTTATTTGCCATAAAAACCTGTTGAAATTATTTATTATTATTTTTTAAATAAATAAATTAAGTAAAAATATACATATTTATAATATGAATATCAATAAGCAACGCTGTAAAAATTCATGTTGTAATTAATAAATTTCTTAACAAAATATATGTATTTCATCCAGAGCTTTTAACTAAAACATAAACTAAGCTTTTAGTGTCTTTGCCTAACCTAACACATAATTAACTATAAGCATTAGCTAAGCTTGGTTAGAAAAATAATTATATAGAAACCTTAACTTTTTATTTAATGTTCTATAAGAAGTTTGCATATATACTAAATGCTTCTATAAAATAGTTAAGTAAATCTAGCTTTATATAAAAAGACAGAATGTATGCCATTTCCGACACATCGTTAGTACTCGTGTTATTGCTGCGTGTCACGAGCACATCTCTAGCTGGGATCCCCTGGCGTGCGCAGCTTTATCACTTCATTTGCTGCCACAGTTGCTGCTGATGTTGCCGCTGTTGTTGCTGCTGCTGTTGCTGCTGCTGCTGCTGCTGCAATTTGACCAGCACTTCTTTGCTTCTTTTACTGACGACCGCATGCCGCGTGTGGCAGTAGCTACCAAGATTTCAGATTGAGAGCTGAGAATGTGTATGGGAGAATGAAAATGGGAGTGAGAACAAGAGCGAGAGTGTGCGTAAGAGCAGCTCATCATCAACACATGTATACAGCTATACATATATGTGAGTATATATGTCTGCATATAGTAACTCTATGTCGGACCAACCGCACAGCAGTGCAACAAACAGACCGACAAATCGTCAGGCCCACAGAGCAATACTCAGAGCGACCACCCAACAATTTGAAGCTGCTGCTGAAGCTGAGAGACTTCGTCTTCCACTGATGATGAAGATGAACCCAAACCTGACCAGGCGACTGCCCGTTGTGTATGGCATTCTTTGAGCTGTCGTCGCGCCGAGACTAGATAAATGGACCTATGCATATAAGTAGTCCCATGGAGGTAAACGCATCCGAGGGGCAATCGCAAATGGCCAGCTGCTCGTCAAGTGGCCAAATGCTTCCGTTCAGTTCCCAAGTTCCGGAACGGCGCCGCATATGCCACACAACAAATGTGTCCAAGTCGGCAAATGAGTATTAAAAAATAAATGGCAGCGACATTAACTGATATGAATGCATTATCAGCTATTTCTGTACACTGTGAGAAATTGGTAGGCAATCAAATAAAAAAAGTTGTTGACATTTGGCTTATAAATTAAATAAACGGAAGTATGTACATAATTTACATTTTTCTTGCAGTGTACGCATAACAAATTTAAATAAATTTGGCATGCAGGAAACTACTTAAAATAAATATTATTTAATTTAAATACTCATAAAAGGTTTCAGATTTTGTGTCAGATAAAATATTTTTCTCAGTGTAGAAGCAAGGATTTAAAGATATTTCATCATATATTGATTTTAATTGTATTTTTCTAAAATTATTATTGGCTTTTAAACAAAACAAAGTGCATAAAAGTACAATATGAAACTGATTTTCTTTCAGTGTACTAAAAAAATATTTTGTTGAAGAAATCAAAATTATAAATTAATTTAAAATTTAGATAAGCTGTACAAATTTAAAGCTGTAATAAAAAATAACCTTTTGTATTAAGCAGTTTCTCTCAGTGTATTTAGCATGCAATGCGGAACAGTTGAGCAGCTGCTGTAACAGCAAATAATGCGCCATAAGTCGAGCATATTTAGTGGGTTTTATGTATTCTTATTTGGGGTGAGAGATAGAGAGAGACAGGAGAGAGAGCGAGAGAGAGCGAACGGACTACGACTTGGACTAAAAGGCTCTCCGGCTGTCCACTTGGCCAAGATAAGATTAAAAACAATTTTATTGCAGCTCTTTAGTTTGGCAGCTTGAGCTTGTCAGGCTGTGAGACTGTGAGAAGAGCGTTGCATGCCTTTAATTTAATTCATTTAATTTTTATTCAAAAAGAATGCCCTTCTGATAAGCGGAGACGCCAAACAACTAAGTAAGTTGATGTTAATGTTGATGTTGATGTTGATGCCTCGACATCGACATCCACATCCACATCCAGATCGAGTGAGGGGCTCCCACATTCCATTTGGGATTTGGGGCGATGCTTTGGGCTAAAAATGATTGTGGCTTAAATCGATTAATGCGCCTAATCAGCACCTACCATCTACCAGCTACAATGTGCAGCGATCTCTCTTGCAGCTCCAACTCCAACTCCGTCTCCATTTTCAGTTCCAACTCCAACTCCAACTCCTGCTACACGTTCAGCATTCGCGCTTCATTCATTCGAGAGCTGACTTCATTGATTCATTAAAGATTTTTATTAAAAGGTTTTAATACTCGCATTAACTCCACACGATCTCACAACTGATCACACGATCGTTGCTCTGTCTCGGTCTTACCTGTTCATTTGGTCAACTGAACCGAATCAAAGCAGAACCAAAACCAAACCAAACCAAACCAATCCGAAAACAGTACCGAAACCAAACCCAGCAGAACAGTTGAGTTTTAATGCTTGATCTGGGCTCGATCAGAGTGATCTTCTTGGCTGCCCTGGCGCTTCTTTTTGCTTGTCATCGTGTCATGTTTTGTATGCTGAATGCTTTTTCATGCCGCTCTTTTTTCACCATCAACTTCATCTTCATCTTCATTTTCATGTTTCTTTTCTTGCTTTATTTCGTTTTGGTTTTGTTTTGTTTTTGTGGAAAGTGTGAGAAAGGAAATATCTTCATCGTGCGATCACCAAACGATCGACAATCAACAAAGTGCAGCTACGTATTAATAAATCTACAAAATGCATTAATTGCACCATTCAATGGACAAAAGATCAACAAGTCAGCGGGCTTCAATTTTGATTGGCTTCATTAGGTCTTTTAACCCCAAGAAAAGAAAGATCACTGATCGGACACAAGAATTTTTGGTTGAGCTAATTTTTGTAGCATTTCTTTTTTTTATTTTTTGGTACAAATTTACCTTAATTTGTATGAATGGCGATCGCACGCTCCTAAGAGGTTCTAATTGAGGCGATCGACGTTTCGGTTTCTCCTCTCTCGCTCTTCTGTCTTCTTTTTGGTAGTATCGTGTTGGCTAGGCTTTAATTGAATTGACAACCCGAAAATGAAAACGGCAGCTGCTGTCGACGTCGACGTTAGCGTCGGCGTAGCGCCAACAACAACAACAACAACTCCACTGACGATCGGTGATCAAGGAGTGGTCGCTGCGGTCGCTACAGCCTTCTCATCGGCCTTTGGCTATTAAATGTGAAACTGTAGAAGAAGTGGAGGAGAAAAAAGGTTAAAAGGTTTCCAAACTTCATTGTTGTTGATCGCTGGGTGTTTGTTGCTTTTTGAATTAATTTTTATTGTTATTGTTTTTGGGCTGTGAACTCAATTAAATGAAACGCCAGGCGGCAGTCAGTGCCAAAGATGTCATCAACAGCGTTTACATCAGTTTGGGTAGGATCGGATCGGAGGGGAATTGGGGCGGGGGTAGGCACTTGGGCTCTGTTGGCGCCTAAAGCGAAACGGCATCTTCCTCTTCCTCTTTGGTGTGACATGTGGCGACAAATTGAGGTTATGTATATGAGAGCGAGGGAAAAACGATCCCAACTGATCAACGCTGAGTTGTGGATCAACGGGGTAGCGCGACTGACCGTCGATCGTTAATTAATTAGTTTGCCATGAATTGTTGGGTAAGGTTTTGCAGCAGGAATCAGTTTTCGAGAACGTTAAGGTCAATAACTTGGCCAAGATCGATGGAAAAAAGCATAAACATGTGCAAAAACATGGCCATTGAACTTTGGAGGGAAAAAAACAAGAACTGTTTTGAAAGAGGTAAAAAAAACATGACTTTCTGCTACAGTTGGCTGGGTAAGCAAATGATCTTACAAGTGATTAATAATAAGTAACCCTTACTTAAGACGAGCCTATCCTAACCTAACTTAAAAACTTAACTTTAGTGTACAAATCCAGCACAAGGACTCTTCAAAATCAACTCCCATATTGCATTACAGCAACTTCTAGGCGGTAAAATTGTTTAGAGCCGCTTGAACTGACGTCTGGAATGCATAATTCATGGTCAGCTAAGTGCTCCACTGGCACAACTCAATTCATGGGTTGCCCCTGGGTCAACAGAAAAAGCAGCAGCCGAAAGCAGCAGCCAAGCAGCAAACCAAAGCAAAGTAAAGTAAAGCAAAGCAAACCAAAGCAAACCAAACCAATCAAGCGATAAAACATCCAAAACTAAGCAAACAAAATGAGACAGGGAATGGGATGGGCATAGGGATAGGATCAGGGAACAGTGAACAGGGGACTAGACCAACTTTGACTCGAGTTTGGCTGGAGGCAGGAGGAACGGGTAGAGCTGAGAGGGACTGCGACTTCGACGATCGGTAAATTTGAAAGAAAATTAAATCCGTAAATGAGGAAATCAAATATCGTAAAGTGCACGGCGAGTTTTGAGCGCTGTGTTGGTGGCACGTTGCAAGTGGCAAGCGGAAAGTGGCAACTGGCAAGTGGCAAGTGAATTGGGCTCGCCTAGGATCGTATGGGCCATGTTCAATGGGCCATACAACTATATATACATACAACTATATATTTGTGTACGAAAGAGCTAAGATCAACTGAAACTGGCGTCGGCACTTGCTGTCCATATTCCCATGACTCTGAGCAAACACAGGGCATTTGAGCAATAGAGAAGGAGCAGGGAGAGAGTTAAAGATTTTAGCGTTTTGCCGACGATTTGTTTGTCCCAAAAAACAGTCGAAAAAAATACTCAGACACACACACGCACTCTGGGATTTTTGAATTCCAATTCGCTGATGCGTTTTATGAACGCGTGCAGCGTTAGTTGAAATGCAAACAAACCTTTGTTAACCTTTTTGGTTAAGGCCTATGTTACCTGACCCCGTTACTAACCCAAAACGCATCCCTGAACCAAGAGGAATCGGGTTAAGATGTGACGTGGCGCGCGCGTTTAAAGACCCTGTACTCAAAAGGATGGAAAGGGTGTATTAAGTATGTAGGCAGACGGTGGAGGGGCCCTATAGAGTGTATATATTCTTGATCCGTCTATGTGTCTAGCAGATCACCGTTTTCAAAACGCAATGGCTTGAAAAGTTTCAGAGTTTTCTTAACCAAATTCACATATCAAGTAAATAACATATTACTATATATTCTTACCAAATTTAGTTCAGATCGGACAACTATATCCTATAGCTCTTATAGGGCTAACCTTCGAACTAGCTGGAAAAACTGTTTTCCTGAACCAGTACAGGTTCTTTTACAGTCGCCTCACTCAGATATAGCCCTTCCTACTATTATTTTGTGAGTTTTTCAAATTCAAACACAAACAGAATCAAAAGATCCTCCAAAATGTCTATAAACAATCTTAACATTTTGGGAATTTGTTAAAACAACAAACGGCTTTTGCTGCAAATGGCTTAATTAGGCATCCCTCGCCTGTCTCTTTCCAACTCACTCTCTCCATCCCTTTCTTACTCCCTGTCTGTTTTTGACTGACAAAATATTTGCCTGCTCTTTTGACAGCTGTCAAGTGGCGAACCGTAGCGATGCGTATAATTCCCTTGGGGGGCGGGGGAAGCTAGAGCCAAGAGGGGCGAAGAAATCTCCAAATATCCGTATCCTTTTTGTTGCCTATGCAAATTTACCTAAGCACTTTACGTTTGGTTGTGCTCTGATCCAGGAAATACAACATTCCTACAGATACTTATTTTCGAATTACGCTCGAGAGCACTCGAAAGATACTTTATGTGCTCAAGATACAGATAGTTGTGTGCCCCTCAGCTTATGCTGTTTTCGCCTTGCGATGTTAAATGAAATTTGCACTAATCTCTGCACTGTTCACATATGTGAACAGGATGTGATTTTCCAATGATTAACTTTGATGAAAGAAGATTTCGAAATTGATCTACGATTGATCGGGCGAACACACGCAGTTCCCTCTCTCTCTTTCTCCCTCTCTTTCTACTGCTGTCTCCCTCTTTGTTTTGGGTTATCTCTAAGACTGCATCTCCGCTTGAGTTTTTTTTTATATTCTACGTTTTTTCCTGCTTCGGCTCATTCATAAAAATGGCCAAGATAGCGAGTTGACAATGTTGCCCAACTGCAGATTGAGATACATAAAGATAAGAAAGATATTAGATTTAATGAGCTAAGAGCCAATGCCTCCGTTTAGCCAATGACATATGCGACACACACACACACACACACAGTCTGTCAGGCTAAAAGTATCGATTGCACTTGGCCAAAACTACTACAGACTACTAAAAGACGGCTCTGCGAAACTGGTACTCGTCTTACGCTCCGATTGCAGTTTCATTTTTTTCACACGCGGCAGGTACAACAACAACAGCAACGGCTGTGACGTCGGCAGATGAAGAAGCAGCAGCAGCAAAGCGGCAACAACTTTGGCGGTCCTTTTCCAGGAAGTTGCGCCTGGCGTGCGCGCGTTTCGCAGCTGCCAGTCGCTGCCTCAGCCGCAGTCGCTGCCTCTGTCGCTGCCTCTGCCGCTGCCTCTGCCGCACTCTCATTCACACGAACGTTTTGCAGCGTGTGTATCTGAAGTTTTATGCAAATTAAGCAGCAGCATCCAAGTGGGTTTTAGCCTACTTTATGGTCATCGCTCAGTCTCAGTTGTAGCCCCGGCACTTGTCGAACTGCTGCTGCCGCTGTATCTGTAGCTGAATCTGCATATGTATCTGTATCTGTAGGTACTTGTATTGTAGCACTTAAGCGGTACCCGTTTTGCAGCATCAACTGTATCTGTATCTGTTTCACATACCTTTTTGTTATTGTCTATTAGCGCTCACACACACACACACACACACACTCGCTTCCGATCTATGCGCTTGAGCGGATTTAGCTTAATTTAAATCCAAATCTTTGCATTCATTCCTCGTTCTCCCTTCTCCCTACGGCCCTATTTAGTTTTTGTTATGATCTGGGGCCTGTTCTTAGGGCTTGAGGTACTCAAAATTGAACTATTTCTTGAGCATAAGCCGTAGGCAGATTCCTGAAAATCCTTTTGCAGCTCACAGAACTTGACATTTTACAGTCTGCTTAGCATTTGTACAAAAACAAGTGGAAAACATAGCGAAAGAAAAGTGTTTTTCCAACATGATATGTCATAAATTGGCAAGAGCTGCGATTTATGTAATTTTGGTGCTTTAGAAACTAACAGAGAAGTGAGTAACGGAGTGAGTTTTGCGAGCTAAAGAAGGCATAAGATTATTAAACAATTAAGTGTAGAAAATACAGTTTATTCCTAATAACTAAATTATATTTATATTAAAGAAAAGTTATCAAATGAGCCCTGTGACCCAATGGAGGCAGAAAGAGCCCTTTGCTGATATCATAGCAGTAGTTAAAAAAAAAAATCTAATTTATTTCTAAAGTTAGTATATAGAAAATCTAGTCAAAGTTTTCATAAAACCACCGGAAAAAGTTGTAAACTTTTCTTTATACTGCACTTTATTTCAATGTTTTCCGAATGCAAATGCTTGCGATCATCAAATATTATCTTTTCCCACTGATCTCAGCGATTTCGCACTATTGCCCAGCAATTAGTCATTTATGGCCCAGCCGCAAGCCGCTTGCTGCATGCCTCAGCGGCTTGCTTCATGCCACTTGCCACTTTCGAGCATGTGTAGCAACAACAACAATCACAACAACTACAGCAAGCACAAGAAACAATCAAGTTGTGTGCGTAAACAATAATGGTTATTAATAAAGACATGTGTACTTGGGCCATAAAACTGAAAATGCAAGCATTCATAAAAACTTGAAGGTAGATAGTGTAGATACTTAGATACAGATACAGATACAGATACATACGAGTTGTGGCTGATAGTAACTTTCGAGGTACACAAAAGACATTGTGGAACACACCCAGTTGGAAAACAATGCTCCACCTGGGAAATGGGCAGACGAGTGTTGCTATCATGCTATCAGGCACTGTGCCAGCCAGTCTGACAGTCGACGGTCGCTCTGCCTGTCTCTGTCAGTGTATCACAATTCAATTAAGATTTATATTTTGTTGTTAAACAATTTGTTGCTTTTTTTCTATATTTATTTCCACATTATTTCGATGGGAACATGCCGCAAAAGGAGCCACAATTCGAATTTTCTGTTGACTTATTTTTCATTTAGATTTTCCTGGAAAAGCGTTTGCGGCAAACCCTCGAGTATCGTTTCAACTGTGCAATGTTTAATGACAATTACTCCGGTATATGTAGCTGTAGCTGTATCTGTATCTTTAGCTGTATCTGTATCTATAGCGTGGGAGCCACACTGCTCCTCTGTATCCCCGACTGACTCCTTATCGCAGCGTGGGAGTTGAATTTCATATTTGTTTATTAACTGGTAATACTATCTTCAAGCTGTTTTTATTTATGACTGTAATTATTTAATTAGCGCATGCTAATTGTTTTAAAATTAAACAAAGGTGAATTAATATTTTTTTTTGGAAATTTTGTCGATTGTTTAATCGAAATGTGCAAAACAATTAATCGACGACTAATTTCGCTGCTCCATTGAACAAAGTTTTTACATTAAACAAAAGATAAGAGCAGCAAAAACAACAGCAAAGCAACAACAACAACAACAACAACAACAATTTAAAGAGCATTCGATTTGATGTCTGCTCATTTTGTTGTTGCGCAATAAAAATTCATTTCAATTCGTTTACGCGTAATGAAATGGAAGTCATATAAAAGTTGCCACTCCCCCGAGCCCCTGAGAGTTTGGGAGACTGGCACTGAAACAGTTATTGAATGTACACTGTTCAAAGCAAGTATTTGAAGGCTTAGATTTGGTTATTGTATTAGGACTACACATAAAAACTAACATTAACTTTTGTGAAAAATAATAAAAATGTTTTTCTAATTGATTTTAAACATATTTTTAAAAAGACCTTTTTAAACCACTTTCTTAAATTTCTATGATTTGAGCTAAGGAGGGGATAATGAATAAAATTTTGAATAAATGAATGAATAAATGTTTTTCGTTTTATATATTATTAGTGGATTTTTGTTAAAAATTTGGAATCGATTAATGCATTTTTGTGGGTTTTATAGCCATTCAAAGTCACAGTATCAAGACATGTATCCACATGTGCTCGCCACTGTATGTTATTAACTATTTGGAATTTAAGACTATTAAGATTGTTTAAGTATTGATTTATTTTAGGCTTATTATTGAGTTAATTTTACAGTTGGCAAGATTTAAATTGTTAGTATACTTATGTTTCTTCATAAATCGTTAATAGATTAATAGTAATGTATTAATAAATTTACTATTTTTGTATCATAGAATAAATAAATAAATAGAGTAAATTGTTTTTTATGAAGAATATTTTTAAAATATTTTTTTTCAAACTGCTCTATTTTTTGAGTGTATCTGGACAACTTGTTCAGACAATGTTGCTGTCCAGCTGCCGTGCAAATGATGTGAACATCAGCTGGACCAAGAGGCAGTCCAAGAGGGGAGCTAAGAGAGGGGTCAGCAGGAAGGGGGTTAGGTAGGTGAGTCCGCATCAAATCACATTATTACGAGCATTTTGTTGCTGTTTCTGCTTCTGCAGAGCATCTTCTTCTCTCTCTCCTCTGCTTTATCTGCTTCGCTCTCGCTCTCTATGTTTTCTGCTGCTGCTTCTGCTCCAACTTCTTTGCATTTGATTGTTTTTGTTTCTGCGTTTTCTTTGTTGTTGGTTTTTGTTTTTGTTTTGGTTTTTGCTTGCTGAATTTGTTTTAGCTTCCTCTTCTCTGCTCCCCCCACCCCTCTATCGAGTTGTTTATCGCGCATTGTGGAGGCAGTAAAGGCAAATATTGTATCGCTCTCCCTCGCACCCGCTACACCCCTAACCCGCTAACTCCTGACAATGTGTGTGTGTCATTGCGTGTGCGTGTGTGTGTGTTGAGTGTGGTGAAGAAGCTTTAATGGAATCTCGTCATAAATTCAAATTTTATTACTGCTCATATTACTGCCGTGCTCACGGAGTCAGACGCAGTGCACTGGTACCCCCGTCCCACCCTTCCACCTGCCTCCCTGCTGCCCCGCCCACACCCTGATGTACTCTCCTGCGTACAGACAACAAAACTTATATGGCAATACGATGCGAGTTTATACAAACATGGGATATTCCACTGTACTCACACACACATATAAAGCCAAAGACACAGGGAGCCAGAAGGAGGAAGAAGTAGGCAGAGGGGGGAAGGGAGGCGGCACAGTGGTTGCCAAACTGACCAAATTGATGGGAAAGTGCTGTAAAACGAGCAGCAAATGTTAAAAGCTTGTTAAGCAAGGCAAATAGAGCTTGGGAAAGGCCTCAAAGTGTTAGCCAAGTTAGCTGATTAGAAACGTCTTCAAAATCATAAATTTGGGGTTCAAAAAGTTTAAGAAAGTACAAAAAATATAAAGAAAACTCTACAAATTTCCCGATTTCGACATCTTCTGAAGTTCTTCCCGCTTCCAGAAAGTTAAAAGTTTCATACACTTTTCATATAACTATATCACTAAACAAACACAAGTATAAATTCCTTAACGACTTCAGCTACAAACTTGAGTGCCATAGCTAACAGCTTTCAGCTGCAGACCAATTAAAATTGCACTGTGAGCCACTGTGCAAACAACATAAGCAGCGCGCTTCAATCACGCGCAATTAATCTGCTCGAAATCCTTTTATAGATAATCACACACAATCTCAGATAAAGCAGATGAAGAGCAAGTGGAGCAGAGTGGGATGGAGGGGGGATCAGAGATAGACTGAAAGCTGTGCTCTGCTTTGGCCAGAGTATCCTGTGCAGTTTTACGACAATTGTTATTGTTATTGAGGCATTTTCGAAATGAACAATTTCAACGCTGACGATGACGCTGAATGACAACAACAGAGCAACAACAACGACGATGACGACGGCGACGTCAACAAGCATCAGCTGAGGATGGGACACGAGCACAAGGTACATGTCAATGGCAATGAGACGAGTCGAGAACGACGCGACGTCGCTGCATGCATCATAATAATAAAACACACACAGACAGTTGTGGGGAGGGGAGGGGGGAAGAAAGAGGAGGAGAGGGAGAGAGCGAGAGGAGTAGAGACAGTGGGACAGATAGACACTTGGACATGAAGAGGACAACATCGTGGAATGCAAGGATGAACAGAAGGAGTATTGAGTTTGAAGTGTGGCTAGGGGGGTAGGTGCAAGGGAGCTAGGGAGCCCCAGAGGGAAGTGCTGCAGCTGTGTGGAACACTCCGGGCGGTTCTAAAAGCGTCAACGCAAATTAGCAGCAAAGTGTAAATTGGAAATGCTTTTTTTGGTGCACCCCACACAGACAGCGAAGCGCAGACAAAGAGAGAGACAGAGTGCGATAGACAGAGACGGGTAGAGCGACAGATTCCGACTCCGTGTTGGCTTTTAAGGCCTTTAATTAAGTTGTTATTTGGCCGGCTGATTAGAGGCATCACTTTTTCTGCCTTGCGCCTTTAATGGATTGAAATTGTTTTGCGGCTGATCAATGGGTTCAAGTCGTTTCCCCCTACAGCCACTCCTCCCTCAGAGTCTCCCCACTCGCTTATCGCCACTCCGATCATCTGTGCAGTTGTAAAAATGTCAAATTTGTGTAAGTTACAGCCAAGAAGGTAGCATTCAACCAATTTTATGATCTACAAATTGCTAAACCATTTTTTTCTCCTCTCCGTTTTCTTTGTTTTTCTTCTCTAGTATTTGCTTGTGGCTCGATAAATTTCCAAGTTGCCAATAATAAATTAATTGACCATAGCTCAGATTCAAAAGAAGAAGAAATGAGACGAAAAAAAAACTTGCTCATCTGCTTGGCTGTGGCTTTGAAAACGGTGTGTGGTCCACAGCTCTGCTCTGGGTTCATCCGATCATCTATCTCGATATGTTATGTGGGGATTGGGGATTGGATCGGGGGCCTCTGGTTTTTAGCATTTTGCGTCGTCGTTGAAACTATGACAAATATATTTCAAGTTGCCTCGGAGATTCCGCTCTTTATTTATTTACCCCGTCTACCCCTCTTACCCGTCCCGCTGTCCCCCCGTCTTTCATTATTGCTGTCTGCGTTTCTATTTCTTCATTAAGTTTTCATCAGTGATATTAATTATTCATGTCTTAATATCTTCATATCGCATATATTTATTTGTTTTCCCATTTTTTTCTTCTTTTTGTTCACTTTGTTTCGTTTCATTTGGTTTCTATGTCATTTAATATTTTTTAATTTAATCTTTTTGGGGTCTAGTCGCATGTGTTGATATTTCACGAGTTAATAACTTGATTAAACCAACGTTTTTAGTATTTATTTTCAGTCTTTCATCTCACTCGCTCTCGATGTGTGTGGGAACTCAGTTGAAGCAAAAATCTCCATAAATTTAATTAAGCTCAAATGGCAATGCTCCAGTCCGTCAGAGTTCATTTCGGTGACGATGACGTAAATACGTTAAATGTCTATTGGAAATTCCTAGGTCAATGATTGGAGAGCGACATTACAATATTCCTTCTACGCACATTACTCATACGCACTGTTTGTCCAACTAACTAGCTAAACTCCTGCAATCTAATTAAAAATCCATAAGCACTCACAACTTAATCTCGTAATTAAGTCATAAAAAATACACAAATTGATTCATAAAATAAATCTGAGAAGGCAAAAACAAATGTGACTACTTTAAACCCGCTGCCGATATCGCCGTCATCAGTATCTATTGGCCCTATAAAACTGCCCCCGAGATAGGTAATGAAATGCATACAACTTAATAATCCCAAGAAATCAAATAAAATGCCAAATGTTTTTATTTCAACAGCTACGCTCATTTTGGGCCCACTTTGACTTTGACTTTGGCATCCAAGCCAACAAAATTTGTATGCAAACCGTTTATAAATATTAACGAGCCCACACAAACTGCACATATATATATACATTTCTATCTGTATCTACATCTATTTGTACACAACTATATATATACTGGTACGTATATATCTGTAAGTTATTGTCAGTGAAACAAAGATACTTTTTTTGTTCGGTTTTTTTATGCATATTCATTAGATGTAAATGCCAAAAACTTTTAGTCGCGTTTATCGTCTATCGTTGGTGGCCCAAAGCATTTATTTCATATTAATAAGCAATTTTTTAAACTCTGCTCGAAATGTTATGAAGCTGACGATTACATTAAGACCATAATCGTTAGCATATCTTTAAAATGGGCTTAACAAATAAGGCTTAGGCCACATGCGATTGCCAGATGCCCTGCGACTTTAAGCCGCTTTCAATTAACCGGGCTAAGATTAGCCAAGAAATTGTAGTAAATTGTATACTTTATTGTGGATTTATTATTATTTAATTAAATGATCCTATCACTTACTTAACGACAAGTAGCTAATAGTACTTGATGTTACCAAGTAACTAATAATACTCGTTAAGTAAGTGCTAGGAAATTTAGATATTTAACATAAAATACAAAGTCCTTACTTTATGGCCTCAAAAAATGTATAAATTTAAGTTTAGAAAGTAAAGAAAACTTAGTCATTTTGGTATCCAATTATTTAATGATCTAATATTATATTTTAAGCTTAGAGCAAATAAATAAACCAAGTTAAGATAAACAAATACATATGAGTACATTAAAAGATTCTTTAGTTTCTGATTTAATTTATTAAATAATTTATTTTATTTCTAACTATTTTCGGAGTACTTATTTACAAAAGAATTCCCATTCATAATGAAATATTTTTAAATACACACGTTTCAGAAATGTAACCTGTTACTAACTTCTAAGAGCTGTCAAAAATGGCGTGTAAAACTCCCAAAAATAGACAGAAACCTCAACTATCTACAAAATATCTCTGTCATATGCCCCTAATTGTTATCACTGCTGTGTCTAATTTGTTCTACTTGCTGATAAGCTCTCCTTGATTTCTATTTCGACAAACGTTTTGGTGGACACACCTTGAGTGGCCACTCCCTCTAAGCCCCTCAGCCGCTGCCCATGCCCACACTTGGTTCAGTTCTCAGTTTATGTTTTGTTTTCATTTTCGTTTTCGTTGTCGTCTTTATTTATTTATTTATTTAGTTAAGTTGCATATTTTATTCGATTATTTTTGAAATCCAAACATCGAGTTGGGCGCTTTGGTTGCTAATTAAAAAATGTTCGTTGACAGTTATTGTTATTTAGCCATATATCATGGCATTTCATTGGGAATTCCAGGGCTCCGCACAGTTGCCCACCAGTTGCGTTTTTTTTTTTTAGTCTTCTCTTAATGCTTAATTGAGTTATTTAAATAAATTATTTGGCCAAAAAAAAAAAAAAAACGATAGAGACACAGAAAAAATTGAATAAACGGAGGCAGTCACCACTGAGCAGCCATCGAGGGACCACTTTGAATTAATATCGCGTTGTCACACAAAAGTCAAACGTCATTTAACAAATGTTGATATGTTAATATGAATGCAAAACCAAACTGAACGAGGGGCAGTTCAAGAGTTTACATGGAAAGTGTGCTGGGAAGTGAGAAGGAGTTTTGTAGATTAAAATGAGTTTTATTTGAGGAGTGTGTCTAAAGATTTATTTTAAACTAAATTCGATTTTTGATGTTAATTGATGAATAAAATAAGTGATTCTGTATTAAAAAATATAATTTATTTTTTAAAGCAAATGGAAATTATGTTCACTTGTAGTTTGTTTAAGAGACGTAATCAATAACTTACATAAAAAATGATTTTTTTTGGAAAAAGTCGGAGTTTTAGTATGCAAACTCATGTATTTAAATTCACCTTGCGGCTAATATCAAATTGACTCAAATTTATTTATTCAACCAGCTCTGATTTAAACTACTATAAACTACATTAGCTACTATAAAATTATATGTAAAATTTAGTAGATTATAAAGATTTTCCAACCTAAAGAACAACCCTCGATCTGAACGATGTTTCCATGGGGCTTTCAGTTTTGAATATGGACAGAAAAAAAGCAAGACAACAACAACAACAATAGTCCGCTATCGCTTAACAAATGTGTGTGATATGTGTATGTTTCCTACTGTTGTTGTTGTTGCTGTTGTTGTTAACTGCATTTTAGTTTCAGTTTCAATTTTAAAGCGATTATGTTAATGCTCGAAACGAGTTTCCAATCAGCCATTACCATTAGCGTTTTCGTTGCGTTGCGTTGCTTTGCTTTGCGTCGCTTTCAGAAAATTTATGGCACTGCCTCCGGAATGGGCCCAGTTTTCAATTACCGCAACTCGACCCCGCCAAACGACCCCCGACGTAGCTGCAACAGCAACACCAACAACTGAAACGGAATTCGAATCTGTATCTCAAACTGAAAAGCAAAATCCAAATTAATTTTCCGTTTTTCACGAACAACTTAATTGGCAATATGTGCACCAATTAATGGGGCCAAAACGCTTCGGGCCAGGTCTCAACGTCAAGTGAAGAAAAGCCCGGACTTCACTACTGGGCATAGGGTGCAAAACTGAAACACTGGCAAAAGTTACACTCGCAGCAGCAAAAAAAGAGCAGCTCAGTCAGCTCGGTCCAATCCGGCGTATACGCAATGCACACTGAACGTTGAGTTTCCCTTTAGAGTTTCTGCCACTGTTTCACTGTTTCTAATTTAGGCAAAACATCACGTAAACAATTGTGCAACAATTTCTTAGGGGAGGAGTGCAAAAGGGGTGGGTGGGGGGTTCTGGGGTAGCAACTGATTGTGCAAACAAATGGGGAACAAAAAGCTGGCAAGCGACCTGGACATTTCATCATGGCAGCAGCGTGGCCTTCGGGGCAACAGCACCACGCACAAAATGCACTCTAAGCTTGCGCCACGCCCCCTCCACCCTGCCCCTGCCCACCCTTGGGTACTGCAGAAAAAAGCTAATTGTTTTGATATGTAAACCGAAAGCAGAACCAAAAATCAACACGCAGCGCAGCGCACTAGAGGGCCAGGGTGCGTGGTGCGGTGTGCACTACAACGCTGAAGTGCAGCAGATTGCCTGGCCTACCCCACCACTCCCCTACCAACGAGCTACCCCCTTGGCAAGCAGGGGAAACTCGTTGAGCATACGACGCGTGTTGCACGCCCTCGCGTAGGCATTGTTATTGCTACTGTTGTTGTTGCTGTGGTTGCTGTTGTTGTTTAGTTCCCAGTTTGGTGCCCTGCCTCATTGAGCATGGTTATTGCCAAGCTTTTTGTGCTAATTAGCCACGGTGCTTCATGGTTATTAAGATTGCGTCAAGTGTGTACAGTCAGCGCTTGCACATCCCAGCCCCTTCCCCTGCTCTCCCCTACTCCCTCCTTGCAGCTCTTATTTCCACAACCCGAATTGTGTTTGCTGCATTGGCAGCGCCTGCGGGCGTTTCGCATTTTGCATGCAGCATCCACAAGGACACACATACAAGCTTCACTGTAGCTGTCGTTGTGGTTGTGGCTTATTATGGCGCACGCATCCTTCAACTTCAGTCATGCCCATCATCATCATCAGCATCGTTATCATCTTCGTCGACGTTTTCGTGATTATCGTTGTGGTCCGAAGTGCGCTTGAAATTGTTGTTGCAGCTCTGAACAGATTGTTGGCTACAAACTGAAAACGGCCATGGAAATTGCATTGCGTTGCAATGTGCTTAAACTTGCAACATTTGTATACAGTAACAATATAAAAGTGTTTTCACCTAGCATTTCGATAATTTTTAAATTTATTCGCTATTAATTTAAATTCTCACTTCTGCTTAATATTGTTTAAGTTATTTTTTCAAAAAACTTTATATAGTATTAATTATTTAATTATTAATTATCTGCCATCTGCAAACAATTTTCTAATCAAAACACATCAGTTTTCTGCTAGCGCCATCTAGCGTGGGCACTTCCTACAGTACCTTTACAGTGCTGCTACAGCGCTGTTAGTTAGCAGCTTAGCCAAGTTGCAAACCAATGCTGTTAACTGTGTTTCATTATTACTGTGTTACATTGGCGCCATCTACACAGCTGTTGGCAGCGCTGCTTAATTTGTGTGCGCAGCTTAAAAGTATGCTGCAGTTTCAGACAGCTCCTTTTTGGAAGCAGCATACAAGTATGCAATACATTTGTAAAATGCTGCTCCTGGCAATAAAGTCTAAGGATTAAAATAGTAAAAGTACATAAACTAACGACTTTAGTTTTGTAAGTCTATTAAAAATCCACATCTAACATATTAAATAGCTTTCTAGTATTTTCCACAAATTACAGTATTTACTATTGCCAGTCGACCCTTTGACGACTTCTACCATTTTAGCCAAAAGGCTAAGTAATTGAGTGTTGCACGCGCCCTGGCTGGTTTTTTGTTACATTTCCACTTCAGGCTATGTGAAGGCTAATTAAGCGACGGCCACGATACTTGAAATCCGCTTTAATTGAATCAAATTTCAACAGCATTTAAACAATATTCGAGAACGCATTACAAATTCTGTTGGCGTCGTTCAATGAGCCAAAAGTAGCTGAGCAAATTTTTCGCTTGCGCCACATTAAGCACACAAGTTAGTGGACGAATGGGAGTGGGGAAGGGGTGTGGAATGGGGGCTAGCGGCACAGCCATTTGACAACATCATTGGCAGCCGTCGCCCATACCCGTCGCGCACTCAGACTAAGGGCTGATTAAATTGCTAAATGTGAGCTGGCAGGCGCCTTTGTTGCTGGTTTCTCCCATTGTTCCTTAGCAGCTGAGAGCCACCTTCGGCGAAAGGAGCCAAAAGTTTTGCCCAAATGTGTCTAGCTGGCTGCCACCCCGACTCTAACTACTCTTACCTTAAGTGGACCTGTGCCTTATCCTTATACCACATACACAGATACACAAATACACACACACGTATCCTTGCTTATCCTTGCCGACGCACTTACGTCTCAAACTCGAACTCGCACTCGCTACTCGTAAAAGCGTAAAACTATTTATGGATATTTGGCGCATAAACAAGTTGACCTTAGGAACGGGACACGAACGGTAAACAAGGGGCAGGGAAAAGGGGGTGGCATAAAGGGGAAAGGGGGCATACCGATTTTGGCTTTAAGAAATGTTTGCGTTTATTGAATAGCACTTTTCTTTGGCTTTGATGTGTGGCAAGAGGCAGAAATCTGAGCTGTCTTCGGGCACTGCTATCTAGTGTTGGCAGTTTAGCTACTATGTAGCTAAAAAAATTAATTTTGGTATTGAAAAAATTTTTTTTATAGCCCAAGATTAAAAATTTGCCAATTTTCTCAAACTTTGACTGCTCATAACTCAGTCAAATGAAGCCACAATTTAACAAGTTATACCTTTCTGAGCTCAGGACAAATAGTACAATCGATCGGCATCCAAATTTGGAATTCTTAAAATCGACCCATTTTTGGCAAATTTTTGTGATGTTACCCCTTTGCATTTTTCAAAATTTTAAAAAAAAATTTAGTTTTTTAAATTGTCAATATTTTGATGCCTAGCGATAGTTTAGGTCGTCCCGAGTACAAAAAGGTGTCAGATTCGTTTATTGGACGAACGAGTCCCTAGATATTGCAAATCAAAGTTTCACTGTTTTGGTTTTGGATGAACTAGATCTGAAGTGTAGACCAATTTCGTTGTATACTTTAAAATTTTAATAACAATAATAAATGTACAAGCAAATAGCTAAGGAATGCTTATTCATTTTATTGAATTTTCTTTCAATTACTTAAAGATGTAATGTTTAAAACAGCTATAATGCCAGCACTGACTCTGAGTGAATGTTTGCCAGTTGACCAATTTTGATAGCATACTTTTTGGGTTATCAAGGAGAGTGTTCCAGAAAGCGGATACAAGTTATCGACAACTGAACTTTGCGCTGCCTAGAGAAACTTGAAAAATACTTGTCAGCAAATAGCTGAGAGTCTAGACCAAATTCACAACTTGTCGTGACAAAAAATACAAGAAAAATCCTACTCTGCCTTCCCAACTCGAAGAAAAGTGTTCAGAGCTGAGGTGAAAATCCTTGTAAAACTACCGTAAAGCAGCTTAAAGCGTTTCGCAGCTTATCGCCAGTTTAGCAGACACGGAAAAAGTGTGTGCAGCATCGAGTGTGGCACAATTAAGCTGCCTTCGTTGTGGCAGATCATTTTCATGCCTGCCCCCGAATGGTGAGTGGATGTGGATGTGGATTGAATGTGGATTGAATGTTTTGTTTATGCTGCTGCCGCTCATAACTTGTCATAAATTTGACAGCAGACGTCGTTGGTATGCGATGCGATGCGGGTTCATTGTGGCCACAGATGAAATGGGAATTGAGTACTGGGTACTGGGGGTACTGGGTACAGCGTCTTTATCAGGAAGAAGCAGTAGAGTGGGTACCCAGTATATTCCCACATAGTTTTGAATTGCAAAATATAAATGACGCACTAATTGCAGCGAGTGCCTTAAAATTCTTCTTTTATGCCTTTTTCCCAATTGAGAAAAAGCCATAAAAACAAGCAGAGAGCGAGAAGAAAAAAAAACTATATTACGTAGAAGTAGAAGCAATGAAAGAAGAAAGAACCTGCCGGCCATTTAATGGCATTTTATGGTGCACAAAGCAATTGGCTATGAAATTAATTTCGAGAGCAAAAAAACAAAAACAAATAGTGAATAGCGTCAGGAACTGAAGTTAATGTCGCATGCAACGCGACGACCCGCAACAGCATCGGTACTTGCCCCAACGTGTGTGGCATTAAGTACTCTGTACTCAGTACTCACTGCACCTGAGCCCCCAAGGAAGCCCACGCCAATGGCCCCCTTTGAAGTTCTTCCTGCTGCTTTGATGTGACGGCGTCTTAACAAATTACAAAAAATATAGAAAAAATCGTACTATATAGAAAAACATATATATTCCCATATATAAATTAAATAATGACTATGGCAGCCACTTGGGGCATTATAATGGGTGCATCAGCAGGCGCCTAGTTGCCAATTAAGCACTAAGCAGACTAAGAATAGCTGTTGACCACTTCACATGATTGAGCGATTCAGGCCAACAACAGCAGCTGACAAACAAGAGCATAACAGGTAATAACAAGAGCAAAAGGAGAAGAAAACGGCTACAAAATACCCTGTAAAACACTAAGACAAAAACCTATTCATGTGCTTCTACTCCCCCAAAAGTTCGACTAACCCTTTGAGCTTCCACACTCCTACAGGGTATTTATTTAGAACGTACAGCCGACAGTAAAACAAGACGTCATTAGTGGCAGGTGTCTGTAAAAATGTTTAGACTTGGCCCGTGTTTGATTTGTGTTACTTTTTCAGCATCTCTCGCATCTTTTTCAATCAAGTTTTTTCGCCTTTTCATAAACAAAAAACCAGAAAATAAAAAAGAAAAAACTTTGTTTGTTTTGGAAAAATATACACGAAAAGATTTCGAACATTTTCTTTCGAACTTTCGAAAGCAAACACAGGAAATGTGCTACAACATTTTCTAATTTCCAATTTTCACTTGGAGTGGACACTTTCTGGGGCGGTGCAGCCACTTTTGACCACTTCAAAGGCCTCTTAACTGTTGGCGACAATTAGCCAAAATATTTTAAGGTGGAGTTAAACGGTTTCTGTCATGCCATTGACGCATTAGAAGCAGTCTCGCTGACTCCAGAGAGGGCGGTTTCAACAGTTTTGGGAGTTCTTAAAAGCGTGATATGCATGACAACATTTTGTTGTTGCAATTTTACGCTGCATTTAACATTTGGTTAATGGACAGAGGTCAAATGGTCAAGGGTTAATGGTCAATGTCGACAATTAGATTTGGGGAGCATAAGGGAATGCCCTTAATTACTTGGGAGCAGCTTAAATAAAGTCAAGGGGTTGCATAGCGAAAAGGCAGCTTATGAAAGCTTAGGTATTTTGATAAAAAATATATTTTGGAATTGTATTTTTGGAATTTTAAAAATTTGAGTATTTTAATGGATTAACCATTTGATTTTAAAGATGGAATAATTTAAAAAAAAATTTTAGAAACCTTTTAAAACTGAAAAACGTTTCTTATAGAATGTATATGATTCATTAAAAAGTTATACCTAAACCTTCAAATGTCTTCCAGAATTCTCTTTCGCTGCCCAGCTCCAAAAAGTATGCAATAAAAATATCAGAAAAAGATTTTTAGCTTAAGGCATAAATCGTACATACTGTGAACTAAATAAACTACTTAGAATCCAGATTTAGGTTTATTGTTTCCACCTATTTTTAAATCATGTCACCACTAAAAAGTGCATCAGCTTCAGGCGCACTATTTGATTGACACATAACGATCGTTAAATTCTGGAAAAACTATAAAAAATATAAATAAATAAACGAGCATAAAAAAGTTGATGTCTTCAGCTGCTTATCTGCTCAATGAGCTATTGGCACTTGAGCTAAAAAAGAAAGAAAGAAAGAAAGACAAAAAACATTAATAATATTATGAGCATACTTCATTCAATTTCATTAACTATCAGCAAATGAAGCGTGGAGAGCTCATTGAAAATCATTAGCAGAAGCTTTCAGATGAAATCTCGACAGAGTAAAAGAAATTACCTTCACTAGGGGGAAGAAAAGAGAAGGTAGAGTGTATGAAAGAGAGAGGGAGAGTGCGACACGGGCTCATTGTCAAGCCAATAAAAGCTAGAGTGTTATATCTGCTGTTCCCGTATATTCCCAGGCCCAGGCCCGTGTCCATGCCCATCTTCAGATACTTATCAGAGGCGCCCAACAGTCGACATTATTTTCATGTACATTTGAGTGTAAGTAAAAGTAAATTAGATAAACGCCAGTGGAGGAGAGACAGAGAGGGAGAGAGGGGGAGTGAGATAGAAGGCACAATCATGCGCTGTATTGTGAGTAGCAGTAATCGCACTATACTACTTCTATATACACGATATCAATGTTAAAATGAATCTTAATTGAACCGAAACTGAAGTCGACGTCGCAGTCGGTCTGTCGACGTCGCTGTCGACGTCGATCAAAGCAATCGCCGACGCTTCAGTTGATGATCGCTCCATGAGGAAATGTGCCTGGTCAGAGCTCAATGAAATTGACAAATGTTTGGACAAATAAACAAGCCAAATGATCGACAACGAAGACTATGATTTTTTTTTTCATTTTTCATTTATTTTGCTGCTTCTTTCTCTTTTCTGCGTGTTGTTTTTGTAATTACCTTGAGCAAATATTGAATGGGATACGGAATGCGCTTACGGTTTTGGGTCAAAAGTTGTAACTGCAATTTTTGCCTCATTTGCAGGCCCATAAAATCCATCCCGAGTCGGAGTCGCAGTCGGAGTCGTTGAGGAGTATGTAATGGAGTGCCTTGCCCTTTTGGGAATGTGTTGACGCAGCAGACAGAAAGACGGACTGACAGACAGTGGGACAGAGATAGAAAGAGCTGGGAAAGAAGGTAAATAGCAAACAGCCTCAAGTTTTTGTCGACAACAACAAGTGGAAAAGTAGTTGGAACATTATGGAGTTTGCCTAAAGAGAAATGTGTGTAACCAACAGATTGAGTGACTGATGGATGGATGGTTGGATGGATGGCTGGATAAAGCAAGCAAACAGTAACTATACGGTTTATCTATAGATAAACAGAGGGATGTGCAGTAGCAACAATTAAGCGCACAGATAAAGATACAAAATTAGCCACAAAAAGTAGTTAAAAATTTGACTTCTATAGCAAAATATTAGCTAAAAAGGGTATATCTGTATTATTACTAATTTTACTAACTCAACATATGACAAAAATGTGGCTAATTGGACTAAAATTATATATAAATGAGTTTAATTATTAATTTTATCTAATTTCATATACTAACAAGTAATTACATTTTTCTTCGCCACTCAGCTTACTGAATAAATCATTAAAATTGCTTTTAAAACATATTTATATTTTAGCTGCAGCTAAAAATACATTTTCCCCCTTTGAGATACTTTAGTTGTTAATTAAATTGAACATTTTAATGTGTTTGTTGTTTAAAATGTGTCAATTTAGCATTTTGTGTTGATAAATAATGATTAGACAAATGGATGTCAGAATGGATGCAAGCAATTGACAACTTGTCGTGATTATTAATGAACAAGATACATTTGTATCTTTTGCGCTGCGCTGCAACTCCGACAGCCTACCACGAACTCTAGCTGCGCAGCAGCAAATATCTTCAGCATGCGCAACAACAAAAACAAAAGCAACACAAACATAAACCAAACTAACAATAACAACAACAACAACACGAACTACTACAACGAGCACTTTATGTGTGCCTATCAGAGGCAGGCAACGAACACGAATACGACGTGACACGAAGCAGCCACGAAGCAGTCGCCTGCTCGCCTGCCTACTGCCTACTGCCTGCCTGCTATGGCACAACAATCGTCACAGTCGTCAGTCGAGTGCCGAACGAGCTGGGAAACGCACGTGTGTGTCGCAAGCACGCAGCGAATAAGAGAACCAGAGAAAAGAAGCAAACGTTGAACAACTGCGAAAAGAGATTCGAAATCTCAGCCAAATACGAAAAATTCCAAAACGTCGCGTGAACATTTTACCGCTAAAATATATTCAAAAAAACACTAAAACCGTTATTTTCGTGTGAAACGTTTAGTGCTAAAAGTGAGCAATACGCGTGAAAGGAGTTTGAATACGTGGCCGGCCGGCCGGCCTCCGTTTAAGACAACCGTAAATCCGTTCGCTACTCCAACTCCAACTAACATAGAGTAGTACATATAATAGACGTAGTCGGCGCCTTTTTATCTGGCCGCAAGAATAAGAGAAAAGCTGAAAACCTTTAAGCCTGTTTAGATGGATGGATCGGCGTGAGGCACTGAAACGGACGCGGCGCGTCGTCTGTTCAAACGGGTTTCGTTGCGCTCGATCGGGGGAACTACGACTACGAGTGTCTTCAGTCTGGAATCGTTGGCCTTTTGATGTTGCGCCCTCAACCGCAGTACCAGCAGCACCAACAGCACCAGCAGCAACTCGGCAATTTTCATCGAGCAGCTCTAAGCGTTTCCAGGAAACCAACTGTAACGATCAGAAGGCGACGGCGGCTGCTGTTTTAAACCAAATAAATCAACATTCAATGAGGTGAAAAACACACACCACAAAAAAAAACGCATCTTTTTTAAAAATCAAAGTTCATAAAGAAAAATCCAAACGTTTGAAGTGCTCACGTGAAAAATTTATGAAAATCTTTGGAAAACAAAACAAAACAAAATGTAGAAGCCAAGAAAAATAAATGCGCGCAAATCAAACGAAAAGTATTAAGCAGTCCAAATAAGTTCAGGAAATTCAGTTGGAAAAAAGCTATACAATCAAGCTAAATATATAAATAAATATTGCAATTATCAAATCAACATAATCTCAAATAAAAATCATAAATCATAGCATTTAAAGCATATAAATCTTTTGATACACCAAACAGTAACCAGTAACCAGTAATAAACATTTTTAAATAACTTATAAATTACAAATATTTTATTAATTAATAACTTAGCATTTAGTAATTTATTAACTACAAAATACGAGTACTTACATTCGACACAAACATCAACAAATCAAGCCAAAAAGTAGATTTTAGCTGCAGCCAAAAGGAAACGCATTTAGTAAAATCTCTGATAATTGATAACATTGATAACAGATCACTGATAACAGTTGAAATATTTCAAAAACAACAACAACATGCAGACGACATTTGTGAACGCGTTGCTGTTGCTGCAGCTGCTTTGCCGGCTGGGACGCTGCCAGGAGCAGCAACTGTTGCTGCCGAGCATTGAGAGCAATCCGAACGTGCAGCAACAGCAGCAGCAGCAACAACAACAGCAGCCACACAACCATCAGCAGCAGCAGCAGCAACAGCAATCACACCACAGCAATCCAAGTCTGAACAGCACGCTGCTCAACACGCTACTCAGCAGCACTGGACAGGTGGGCGCAGGTGCTGGCGCTGCAGGTGGAGCAGTCGTTGGTGGTGCTGGAGCCCTGCCCATGCCCGGCGGTGGTGCCATGATCAATCAGCTGGGCGGCCTGGCAGGACTGGGCAGCAGCACAGCGAGTGCACCAGCAGCCAATGGCATGGGCTTGGGTATGGGCATGGGCATGGGAATGGGACATGGACTGGGTCATGGCATGGGACACGGCATGGGACATGGCCTGGGCATGCATGGAGGAGGAGGCGGTGGAGGAGGAGTAGGAGGAGGAAGTGGCGGACCCGGAACAGGACACTCGCATGGACATGCCCTGGCAGGATTGGCCAATCTGGGCATCATAGTGAACAGCAAAGGATTGCAAGGATTGCAGGGTATGCAGGGCATGTCTGGCATGCAGGGAATGTCTGGAATGTCGGGAATGTCAGGTGGATACGGCTCAACGATGCTCGGTGCAGGAGGCAACGGTGGAGGAGGCGGAACAGGCATGGATATGCAAAGTCCTTAGTGAGTAATTTGAACATTTAATTTTTTTATTGTACCACAAACGCTTAATTGGTCCACATGGAACAAGTGAAATCTTAGCATCAATTGATCAAGATCTTCAACTCATCAAATTGTGATTGGAGGGACAAGGGGGCAGTTACTTGGAGGGGCGTGGCGGTGTGTACTTTTTTTATGGCATTTGCTGACTCGAGGCCAATTGCCATTGACTCGTTGAGGAGCAAGTTGCTACATGCCACAGATTGAGACATCCACAAATCAACTTTTACTCGGCAATTATAAGAAGCTATCGGTCACTCTCTCCCTCACACACTCACTCTATCTATCTCTTTTCTCTATCTCTACATGCACGTCTTGAGCTCTTTCTTTACTTCTGTCTGACCCGGCTAATCACTTTTGACCCTTTTCACATAAAAAATACAAGATTTAATGCTTCTATGTTGAAGTAACAGATTTCTTTTAAAAACACTTTTATTGCCAATTGTTAAACTTGTAAAGCTCAACTAGAAAGTAATATATTTCTGATGTCGGGGAGTCTTAAAATAAATAATCAGTCTTTCCAGTAGTCTAAAATATTTTACTTTAGGATTTATTTCAAAAGTTATGAAACTTCCGATGAACTCTGTTATTACTTGCATAAGTTTATATGTATACATAAAAGATTCAAGACTTATAGAGTTATATTTTGGAAATTTAAAATATTTCATAGCAAACTTCACAACTTCCGAAACAGGATACAAAATTTCTAGATAAGATAAGATATAAGAGAGAAGCACAGCCAATTTTAAAATAAATTAAAATTCTTTAAATGTACATAAAATTGTCTCTGTTATGCATCTTACTTATCTTGCTCATAAGATTCAAGGAATATTTATTAAATACTTGTTTCTAAATTCCACATTTAATTCCATATTAAAATTATTGGTCATTATAGAAACCGGATACTGATTAATTTGGCAAATGAATTCTACATAAACACTTCGGTGACTTTCTCAGCTTTTGGTAGAAATTCTTGCTGATAAAGGCACCAGATTTATAAAATAAATAAAAACTTTTACAAACTCGCGATAAAATTCCCAAATGCCAAAATCCAATTGGCGAGTTCTTTCCTAAGAAAAAGTGCCTTCAAATGGGTTTTTAAAAAACACTTATTTGTTTAAGTTATTGCAAATGAGTGCATTTTATTACTGTTTAGATTAACGGATTTGTTTAGCCGCTGAGATGAAGCCGAGACTGTTCCGGAGGCAAAGTCAGCGACTGATTGATCTGCTTCCAGTCAAAAATAAAAATAAATAAATGGGAAAATTGTGCAACAGTCGACAGAGCAGACCACCCGAAACGAGTGTGTGTTGGTGTGTGTGTGTGTGTGTGTGTGTTGTGTGTGTTGTGTGTGTGGCAACGCTTTAGTCTGTTGCATGCCACGGGGGCAAGTTTAAACAATAAACTACAATTATTTATACTTTTCTGAGCTTTTTTTTTGCGCCTGTCAGCCAAATATAAAAACAAAATTTAGCTGCAAGGATTGAGGATTTTTGGGCTGAGAGCGGCGTGGAAATGTAACTGAGACTGGGGTGTGAGTGTGTGTGGGGAGAGTGTGTGTGATGCCAGTTGTCAGAAGTGTGCGTTTTTTATGATTATTAGCAGAGTTGCGGCGTCTGCCACGTAAATTTTACTTACACTTCAGCATTCATTTGCCTGCCAAGCGGCAAGCGCTAAAAGAGGGCGTTGCAGTGAGGGGTGCGGGAGGGGAGGGGAGGGCGTGGCTGTCTGCATACGGTGGCCATGCCACAGGGCAACGGTTATTATTTGTCATTACAAAACCAACCAACAACAATAAGCTGTCAACTCCGACTCAAACTCTGGTTCCTGCTCCGACTCCGGTTCCAGCTCCAACTCCAGTTCCAACTCCAAAGTTAAAGCCATCTCTACAGCCGCAATTACTTCACCCTCGTCCTGTGGGCAGTGCAACGTGTGCTTCCTTTTTTTAGCCCTGCAGTAAAAGGGCAGCATGAGCTTATAAGTTTGTGGTCTGTTGGGTGAGAGGCAGTAGATGACTCGATAGCAACGCAGGGTCTTTTGCTATTTATAACTCTTGGATTGAACCTTTCCTTCACTTGGTTCCTTGTTAATTTTTCTGTTTTATTTTTCTACATTTCTGCGTGCCTCGCATTGGGGTAGAAAGTGTTTCAGTTTCCCATACATTGACCCAACGGTGGCCAGACAAATCGATAGAAACGGAGACCATTAGACGGTCTTCGGGTAGAGTCCACGGTACACTGTCCACTGTCCGCAGCCGATTGTCCAAAGTCCGGTTAGACCCGTTTGATTACAATTAATCGGCTTATTTACTGTAGCCACTTTGCCCATTTGGCCATTTGCCATTTGCTATTTGCCCATTCGGCCACTCGAGTGATGAGCTCCTCAGCTCCTTGTCTTTCTTACCTGTTACAACGTGCCACTTTATTGATTTCAAATGTCAGCACAAATTGGCCAACAAAGTTTGCAAATATTGGTTAACGTGGCTAAGAAAAGAATTGGCCAGAAGATGACACTAATTGGCATGACTAATGAATTTACCAATTGCTAAACTTATAACCCTTGATAAAAATCCAATTATATTTTTTAGAATTTCCCGCTAAAAAGTTCATGTGGTTCCCAAGCTCTTGAGGCACTCCATGGACTCCCCCTTATTGCAATTGACTACTTCAACACCTGCTTAAACAGTGCTCAGCGTAGAGAGGGAGGGCGGGAGGTGGACACTTGGACAGACGTACCACGCCTGTTTACACAAATCAATATGCAGAAAAGCTGATTAGGGGATGTAATGAAAATTTAATAATTGCCATCATGGCACTCAATGGACAAAGCCAACGTTTCTCCTCCCCTGCTGCCCCTCCTCACCCCTAGCTGCCTGCGCAATTAATCTGCTGGCCAGGGTTGTGCTTGTAATACAAGAAGACAGCAGGCAACTCTACCAGTAGTCAAGTCAAATAAAAATAGAAAACCAAACCGAAAATTTGACTAAAGCTGCTGCAGGGGCGGAGAAGGGGAGTGGCAGGGGCTGCGACCGGGGTCGGGCAGGGTTGGTTTCAATTTCAGCAAAAGGCAAATAATGTAATAATGTTTGACAAAGTCGCAGTCGCAGTCTCTTTTCAACTTCATCTCTCACTCACTCTCTCACTCACTCGTCTACCGTCTCGCTCTAAACGCCGTACGCCGTATGACGTCTGTTGTTTTTGTTAACAGACATTTATGACATTATACGGCGCAAAATGATGTTGTTACAGGGTAACCGGGTAACAGGGCCACCCCAAAAAAGGAGCCAACCCCCAATAACCCTACCCCTACCCCGCATGGCAAGGCATTCAGAATTCCGTGTTCAGTCAATCCTTTTGCCTGCTGTGATTTCATTTGCCTTACAAGCGGCAAAAATCTGCTTAATTGTGCGTGAGTCTCTACCCTCCGTAGCCCGTAATCCTCCCCTCTCCTTAGCCCCTTCCACTGCCATGTTAAATATTTGTCAAACAGTAATTAAAACTTACTTACTTACTTACTTACCGGGTTCCTTTGCCTTTGGCTTGTTTGTTGTCTTTGCCGAGTTCCTTTCGGAACAAAAGAACAACTTCCAGTTTCAGTTTCAGTTCCTTTTTTCAGCTCCTTGTATCTTGTATCTGCTGTCTCGGGGTCTCTTTGTAGTTATAGTGCTGCTTCTATCTGCAAATGTATCTATATAGTGTCTGGCGTCCTGGCGGAAACATAAAAATGTTAATTTCCACACAGAAGAAAAGCTTTCTTTCTTTTGTTGCACACACACCCATACCACACACACACACACACAGGCCGCAAATTATGAGTGTTTCTTGGTTTTGTCGGTTGATTCGCTGCTTCCTCTTGCCACCAAAATTGACAATAACGATTATGTGCAAAGTTTTTGGTTTTGTTCTCATTTATTCGCCTTGCCACAAAATTAAAAATATTCTTGCAACAAAAATACAAGTGCGGCAAGTTCTACTGCAGCCAGCGCCATGTGGCACCACCAACAAAAAAAATATTTATTTGTCTCAATATGGCAATGAAGACGTCGCTGGGGAGCCGCATTTCTCTCTAGTGCTCCTCAGTGTCTCTGAATTTTCTGCTTTTTTTCTCTCACTTGCAAAATTAAATTGCAGGCATAAAGTTTTTCCCTTTCTTTTCTTGTGGCTCTGTATTATTGTGGTCTTTTATTTAATTTGGCTTCCTTTTTGCTCTCCCTGTCACACTGCTCTCCCTCTCAAGCACTTACGCTGTTTTTTTGGTAGTGCTATGGGCATGGCGACATGGTCAAGTGGTTAGTGACGCTTGAAAGATGGTGCTAAAAGAAGTTAGAATAAAGTTACGCTTAAATGGGCTAAAAAGGGTTACAGTATATGCAATTGATAGAGAAATAATTGATGTTTTATATGATTAAAGTTGTTGAATAGAAAAATATCTGAGCATTATAATACTTAATAATCTTTTAATCCTTCAAAACACCTACTTGCTTCCTTAATTTATTCGCAAGCCTCAAAAATGCACCTGCATTGACTGCCAACTTTTGTCTGATCCACTTAAACTCTACACTTTCTCACCCACCTTTAAATTATTAGTGCATTCAAGCATTCGGTGTTGTAAATGCGTTTGCAAATCATTTGCTTTTTTAGCCGTTTTCTGGCCAACAATTTGCCTGCCATTTGCCATTTGAACTTTTTAATTTTGTCGTTTTGATGGCTGCGTTTTATGATGCCGTTGCCTTCATTTCTAACAGCTGAAGTCCCCGCCACAGCCACACCCCCGCCCACAACCCCCGCCACTCCCCTTACTACCGCCCCTACTCCCACTCAGCGGCTGCCTGTAGACGTTTCCGTTGCTCGTGGTTTTTTGTCTTAATGATAAACTGGGGTTTTGTCAGTTTTTCCCCGGTTTGGGTTTAGATTCTTTTATGCAGCATCCTTTGTTGTTGTTCTATGCTGCTGGCCAAAGCTGTGCCATAAAAGTCATAATAATAAAAATAAGAAAATAAAAATGAAAACACAGTGAGCTGTAAGCAGTGAATAGAAAAAGCAGCTGGAAGTCCAAAGAGATCGCATCATCATAAATTGGCTATGATGAATCTAATAAAACGCAATCTCAAACTCCAAACTCAAATTCAAAACTGAGTTTAAAAGAAAAGCCGAGGGTTGCATTCCCAAAACACACACACACAATGGAAACTAGGAAGATTTTGTAATCTTCCCATGACATAAAATGCATTTTCATGTAATTAATGTGGAAAGTGGCAAACCCGAAATGATTTAAGTAAATCTCCAAATGAAAAATCAAACTGTATCTGAGCTCAGGTTGAGATTGAAGGCAGAGCAATTCAAGCGTTGCATTCAGCGAAATGAAAATCAAACAACGATGAGGAAAGATCTGTAAAGGTGTCAAAAGTAAAATAAACTACAGTGCAGCTGCAGAAGAGGCAACACTGAGAGAAATCAGTGGCACTAAACAGTAGTAAAATATTTATTTACAAGACAGCAAAAGTGTTGCCTAACTATTTTATAGCTTAGTGCCGTCGTAGTTATTTTCAGTGTAGCTTAGATTTTACCGCTTGTATCTTTGGTTGCATCTTCGACTGTTGCTGCTTTCATTTGTGCTGCTGCTGATGGCTTTGCTTGCTGCCTTTGATCTCCTGCACTGTCTTCATGCTTTGGTTCAATGTTGCGGCTGTTTTGGCAGCGCATTGAGGAAGTTGCATCAAAGACAAACATTTCCCCACACACACAGATACACACACACACACACGCACATACGCACATACACCTAGGCAGCCACACATGTGGCATATGTTGGGACCTTGAAGTTCTTGCGGACCTTGAGGCGTTCCACACACAAACGCACACACTCCCATACACACGCATACTTCAAAGAGATCAAAGCGTGCGCTGCTAGTGTAAGGTGGGCGGTGTGTGGCGAGGTAGGCGGGGCAGGCGGCAAATCTTGCCACACGCAGTTAACAGTTAAATTGCAGTCACATCCTGTTAAACGGTTTAACCTACAAAAGCAGAGAAGAGCAGCCAGAGAGTGGTAAGAGGAACGAGTAAGAGGAAGGAAAAAAATGCGCAAACTTGAAGTCTTGGCCAGGTTGTTGCCAGCAACAGTTGCTGCTGTTGTTGTCGCTTTGTCGGCATTGACACTCGTAGACGGCTCTAGTTGCGCCTCCGCTTGTGGCACCTGAGCGAGCTTTGATGTTGCGCCTGCTGCGGTTGCTGTTGACATAATTGGACTTTTGGCTAGGCTGTGGCATGCGACATGTGGCATGCGACACACAACGTATTGTCTGCCTCGCGTCGCTGTCACGGCCCGACACTCAGTTTGCGGTACTTTAAGAGGCCCGCACATAATTTGCGCAAATTAGCGACAAGAGTCAAGACACCCCGCTGCTTTCGACAGATCTTTAAGCCCTAATTGATGCTTAAAGCGTTAGTCACTTTGCAGCAACCCCTCCCCCTGCCACTCCCCCTTTGCTGCCACACCCACTACTCTCCACTCAAGTTCCACTTCACACTTTGCGGTGTCAACTAAAGTTGCGTAGGTGTTAAGTGTGCATTTCTCCCAAACACTTGGCTTTATAAAGGAGTGGGCGTGGCCGACAAGTGGGCGTGGTCGACACTTGTCTGCAAATCGATATAAATTGGCAATGTGACCCTGAAAAGACACTTGAAGCGCGACAATAAACACGCCAGCAACATGTCGCTGACGGCGACAACACAAAAGCAGCAACACGAATAATAATTATGGAAATCAAGAAGCGAAGAATTGTTCAGAAGAAACATGTGAAGCAAAGTGAAGAAGCTGCGACAGTAAAAAAGAGAGAAAAGCGAAGAAAGAAAACGATTTTCGGTATTTTAATTCAATTTGTTGTCGTCGCTGCGGCGAAAGATGAAATGAATGCAACAATTGCCTACAGGCAAACAGTTCAGATACAGATACAGATACGGATACTGATACTGATGAGTTGAGACTGACGGCAATGAAAAACTGAAGGATTTTGATTCAACATGTGTTAATTAGACCCCGTACTCTAAACAAGAGTACCCAAGAGTTACCCATCTCTAGCAGCTACTATCGACCATTAACGTGCACCAAAAAATACTCACTTTGCAAGTTTTAATTAAATTTATTGAATTTATAATTGTTAGCGTTGTTACAAAATAATTTACAAGTTATTAACCAGCTTAAGCAGGCTCCCACTCTCTGCGCTAATTGCGCTCAGAGATCTCTGCTGCTGTTTGATAAAAAACGGCTAAAAATTAACTCAAAGTAGCTAAAAAGTAATAAAAATTGGAATCACAACAAATTCAAATTTTCAACTTTGAATGATCATTTCTCAGCCAAATGAAGTGATATTTGGAAACGCGTTGCCTTTTTAGACTCTAGACAACTAGTAGCATCGATTCCGTGCAAAAAATCAATTTTCTAAATTTGACCCCATTTTGACAAATTTTGCAGTGTTACCCCTTTGCATTTTTGTCAAAAATCGTCAAAATTTAAGGTTGCGATTTTTTGATGCCAATCGATAGTCCTAGTCCTCCCGAGTCCAAAAAGTCATACCAATCGAAAATCCGACGTCTGAGACCCAAAATATTTAATATCAAAGTTGCATAGTTTTGACTTTTTGACTTTAAACTGAACAAGAAAGCTTTCTTCCAAGCATTATGTTAAGAAAACATTATAATATTGATGGAAATCGACAGTCCTAATCGTCCCAAATCCAAAAAGTCATACCAATCGAAAATCTGACGTCTGAGGCCCGAAATATTCAATATCAAAGTTAAATAGTTTTGACTTTTTGACTTTACACTGAACAAGAAAGCTTTCTCTAAGCATTATGTTAAGAGAGCATTATAATGTTCTTAGCAGACTCCCACTCTCTGCGCTAATGGCGCTCAGAGATCTCTGCCGCTGTTTGTGTGATTGTTCGCGGACACCAGCAGAGCGCACGAACGGCTTGTGTGATTGTTCGCTGTCATCTGTGGCGCTAACAAGATGCACTCTCTGTTTACTGTTTACATATGCTCCCGCACTCTTCTCTATGTAATTGAATTTAAATTACAGTCTATCGCTTGCTGCTGATTCTAATCGCCTGGTGTTTCACAAAAAGATTCCTTCGTTTTTGGGTTTTCGCGGATTTTTTTTGCTTGACCGCTGCGATCAAAAATTCCAAAAATCGTTAGTAATTCTTGCTGAAATACCAGGCCAACAGAAATGTCAGCAGGTCGCAATGCAAAAATGATTTAACATTAACATTAAATTAACATTAACTGTTAAATGACATAAACTGTTAATTAACATAACATTGAATTAACATAAAATGTTACTTAACATTGCATTAACATAAACTGTTACTTAACATAACAGTGCATTAACATTACATTAACAGTGGTTTAACAGTGGGTTAACAGTGGGTTAACAGTGGTTTAACAGTGGTTTAACAGTGGTTTAACAGTGGTTTAACAGTGGTTTAACAGTGGTTTAACAGTGGTTTAACAGTGCATTAACATTGCATTAACAGTGCATTAACATTGCATTAACAGTGGTTTAACAGTGCATTAACAGTGGATTAACAGTGCATTAACAGTGAATTAACAGTGCATTAACATTGCATTAACAGTGCTTTAACAGTGCATTAACAGTGCATTAACAGTGCATTTACAGTGCATTAACATTAATATCACTTCCTGCTGATTCTGTTCGCCTGGTGCATCAGCTAGAAAAATCTTCACTTTTAACTGATCAATGTTGTTTTTCGCTGATCTAGGGAACTCACGAGCTGCACATATTTTAACAGAACTGGTACTGCAAACAGAATTAACAGCTGTTCGCTGTGCACATAATTATTTTGCTTAAATTGGGCACTTGTAAATTCAGTTGTATCTTACTGTGGATTTCTTTTCGCTTGAGAATTCAACTGGGAATTTATATATTCCAGCTGTAATACCAAGCGAACAGAACTTTCAGCAGATCTCAAATCCAAAATTCAAACTAAACAAACTGATTAGAAACCTGAAATGATGAACTTTAGATACCTCACTCAGTTAGAAATTTATAACACTGGCATTAAAAGATTTTAAAGTATCTTAAAGAAATTCAGTGCGGTTTTTTGAACTTTATACACTTTTGCTAGTTTTTATTTTAACAATTTATAAGACTCGGATTTCTTTTTTCACTCGGCAAGTGCTTTGATTAGTCGCCCCCACACCAGCACACACACTTTGGGAGGCCATGCCACACCCACTGTAAGACGAGTGCAACTTTCTAGATCATTTACCAACAACATGACTATGCACTTCGCTAGACGATCTTTTAGCATCGACTACGGCTTCACCTCCACTGCCCCAACTATGCCATTCCCCATCCCAGTGTAGTATTCAATTTTTAAGCGAAATTCAAGAGCAAAAAGGCGCCACGTGCCCCAGCAGCAAGCGAAGGCAAAGAAGCTGCAACGGATCGGTCTAAAAGCGCGAGACAAGTGATGGAAATGGACCTTGAGGCCTGTGGCAGATGCATGAAAATGCCACAAACGATGCCATTACCAAGTCGTATCTCCGCTGCCCCCTTTTACCACTGCTGCTACCCCAACCCCACCCCGTTCTTTTGTGCTCTCCTCGAGCCAACGCTGATTGACAAATGCAGTGAAGCATTCGCTGTCGGAGCTCGCGGCGCGTGTTGATGGATGGATTTGAGCATGGACGGATTGCAGTTCTCTCTGCGAACTCATCGAAGGGGGAACTCACGCCCCAAATTAACTGAAATTAACACGCGTTTAATGTCAAACAAGCGTCTCACCTGCCACCCGCATTGACTAGCGGCTTCCCCGCCCCCACTGTGCCACACCCCCTCAGCTACACTTGCGTACATGTGTGTGTGTGTGTGTCTCTGTGTTTACTTAATGACGTTTATGTGTCTTGTGTGTCATTTGTCGGCATATCTGGAGCTGTCATAAAGCGATTTGATTAAAGCAAAAACGCCGACGACAGCAAAGACTCCGACTCCAACTCCGAAACTAGCAGCTGATACTGCAACTAGCAACGGGTTTCCTCTCCGTCTTACCCCTCTGCCAACCTACTCCACTTGCAGTTGCAGCTCTGCCCCGACTTGTGCTCTTTTTCCAATTAAAATGCAGTCGTTGCCCAAATCGGCATATATCAGCCGATGTCGTCCTGTGCCGCCAGCGGCGCACGAGCATTTTATTTTCGGAAATCGAAAAAAAAGGGGAGCGTTACATGCCCCGAAAGTGAGAGTGAACCCAGCGCAGAGCAGCCCTGAAATGAAAGCAATGGGTAAAAGAATTAAAAACGAATAAATATACTCTTACATTTAATTTTAAGATTTAAATTAAACTCTAGTTAAAATACTTAAAACCTTTAAATAGAAAAACAAATAGTTTAAAATGCTTAATTAAAATTAATGGATTCTTTAGCTGATTCTTCCAATCAAATAATTTTATGCACTGCAAATTTTAACTGAAAATATCTTAAGATCTCTCTCATAAATTTTGCACATACTGTTGCAAGTGTCAAGTTGTTTGCACCAGTTACTATGCCTGAGTCAAGTGTAAGGTTATAGCAGATAGTGAGCAGAGAGAGAGAGAGAGAGACAGAGCAGTAGATAGTGAGTAAGGCAAATAAAAAGGAAAAGTGGCGAACGTCGGCGGCACAAATTCTTTGTAATTAGTATTAAAATGTTTTCCGCTACATTTTCACTTGATTTTCAGCTGCCAGTCGACCGGGGCAGTGCCAGACTCCGACTCATGCTGCATATATCCTCCCTCCGCCCCTAACATGCCCCTCTCATGCCACATACGCCCCATATGCCCAGCAAAAACCGTATTTGAGTTGTGGGTCTCAGTCAGTTAGTCAGTTAGTCAATTTGTCTATGTGCCCCGAGGGCTCACACTATTCATTTCTCAGACTCTGTCTCTTTTCCACTTTTCCTTGTCCTCTACCCCTCTGCTGCTATATGTACAAGTATCTCTCTGACCAGACCCTGTTGCTGCCTCTTTGCTGCCTTTTGCTGTGGCAGCTTCGCGCATGATTGAAGGCAACATGTGTTTCGGAAATTATGCAAAATTGCCTGCTGACTGCGTTGCACAGACAAGGCATGAATGTGACTGCCCAACACTGTCATGCACCTCCTCGAATGCCCCTCTTCTCCACACTGCTTTGCTTAGGCAAAAGTTTTGCATATTTCGCTGCTCATTATCATTTGTTTAGTGGACGACGCAGTTCATTTCATAAACAATTAATAATGCTTAAGCGCATCTTGGCGTTGACAAGCGCAGCAAGAAATATGCCACCATCGAGCTGCCTCCCAGAGTCGACTGCTGTGGCCACAGACTATGTGGCAGGCACTGTGGCTGGGCCCACATACAAATTGGATTGCATTTTTTGGTTGTTTGGTCATTTGTTTGGCTTAAATCTGTTCGAGTGTCGAAATGCGGCATACAACAAACGGAAGTTGCTAACGGATTGGGAGATTGGGCGATTGGGAGTGACAGAGCAGCCATCTCTCTCTCTCTCTCTCTCTCTATCTGTCTCTCTGTCTCTTCTCGCCTCCCTTTGGCTAGCTGCTGCCACACAGCTGTGGCATCTACTCAACGCTGAGTTATGTACTTATGCTATTTACTTAGCGGACAGCCAATAACGGAAGTGTCCAATAGAATGTCCACGTTAAGAGGCATATAAAAGTTATAGTAGCAAGAAGATGATTCAGAAACGCTTTAAAAGCGGATTTAAAATGGGTAGAAAAGCATATTGAACTGAGTTTTTAGTTAAAACAGTTCTGCAGTAACTAGAACTCATTTTGGAAATGATACAAGGATAAAGTCTTCTTGCTCTTTTAATGCCCATGAGGAATGCACTCACTGCCCTACTTCAAACTATTTATTAATGTTTGGAATGCAGATCAAAACAGACAAAGGAATCGTTAAAATATATTACATAATTACTAATAAATAAAGCACTTGTAGTAGAAAAAGTAGTCTGAGTTTAAGAAAGAGTAGGACCAGAAGTATCTTTGTATCTGCAGACATCAAAAGAGTTCCTAGTGCCTAAATCATGATTAATACCCTAATACAATAAATTTAAAAATATTTGGAACAAATCGAAGTTGAGTTGTAAAGTTTTTTCGAAAACAAAATTGTTTACAAAACTCATATTTGGTTTATTTACTTTTTGTTCAACTCAATCGCACCGTCATTAAATTTAATGTAGAGAAATAAGTTTTTAAAAGTCGAGGAGTTGAGTCTGCAACTAATTAGCCAATAATTTGGTTAATAAACTTAACAAAACAAAAGCGGGAAAATGTAGCTACATGCAGCAACAAACTGAACTTGTTTTATCACCTCACAGCAACAGCAGCAACAGCAACAGGAACAACAACAGCAGCAGCAACTTGGCTGATTGAATGCTTGAATCACTTGCCAGCATGTGATTTGTTTAGAAAATAAAGCACTCAAGCTCACACTTATGTGTGTGCATCAGCTGATGTGTGGGTGTATCTGTGTATCTATGTAGCTGTGTATCTTTGTATCTATGCGAGTGTGGCGCCAACTTGGCCCCAATTTGTGAGGCGGTTCATTTGCCTAATTAACACTCAATGAGCAACTCAAGAGGCATTTTGATAAAATTCTCTCTCCCAATCGCTCTCCCTCTCCCCTTCAACTTGCAACAGCTGCCACAAGTAGCAAGTACTCGTAACGTACTCGTACTCGTACTTGTAATCCGTATTCATACTCAGTTTGAAAAGTACTTGGTAGCTGCTTTCACTGGCTACTACTCGATACAAGGCCATGCGAGGGTTGCTTTCAAACATCTCTTATGTGCGCTACGTGACTGTCCATTAATACATCATTGGCCCAACGACGACGAGTGCGGCAAATGAGCTGCTGATGTATTGGCAATGGTGTGTGATGACTTCCTTTAACACCACAGCACACCCCCACCCCACACCCCACTCCACCTCCTGTGCCCTTTGGCCTTTTGTGGGATCGCCTTTATATTTGGGTGCGTTTCGCATTTTCGTCATGGTCATAAAAACGCATTTTATGCGAAACGCATTTTGGCCTTCTTATCGCTGGCCCATACAACGTAGTCGTGCTTTTTATGAAGGCAAATAAAAGTGCGCTTAAAATACTTACATAGCCAGCCTCCCCCGCTACTACTCCCCCTCCACCCACCGCCCTATACACCCCCTATGGGCCAGGCATAAACCCAGCGAAAAGCAGCAAAAGTTTTAATGTTGATTGCGTTTTGCGTTAATGTTAATGTTGATGTTGATGTTGTTGTTTAATTTTAATGCTTCTATCTCAGCATCTCCCACTCTCTCTCTCTCTCTCTAACTCTCCGTGGCTCTAAACAAAATCCCAGCCCAAGAAAATTAATCATTAATAAAAAGAAAACTCGCACTGAAAATGAAAATGAATTTAAATTGTATGCGTTGTCAATTTTGATGAGTTGCTCTCGGCACTCAGTTGTTGGAGATATTTCTCCAAGAGGCCAATGAAAATTCCAAATTCCAGCAGTTTAATTTAATTGCTTTGGCTTGTAAAAGCGCAGTAGTCGCCAGCCAGAAAAACAGCCAGAAAATGTTATGACATTTCTATAAATACTAAGCCAAAATGAAAGACGTCAAGTGGCCAGAGAGAGGGAAGGTCTCTCATAAATAACTGAAATACCCAGCGACAATATTAAATCACAGCAGCAGCAACAACAACAGCAGTTCAGGGAACAACAGCAGCAGTCGTTGCTGATTTTGCTTATTAGAGAACTGACGTGAACTTCCTCATTCAGAAATTACCTGATAAATATTTCGTTAAACGAGAAAGGGCAGATAGAGAAATGGAGAGAAAGAGAGAAGTGTGTGGAGGGCAGGGAGCCAAAGAATTATACCCTAACGAAATGCGGTTGCTGGAAATGAAATGCAGACAAATTGCCGGAATGCCGCTGAAGCAGAAACAAATACGAGTACGGCAGCAGCAGTAGGAGCAGCAGCAACATCCTACAGTTCAAGCCAACAACAATGGCTAATATTAGCTGAAAAATAGTTTGGCAATGTATTCAATGCAACACCAACACCAACACCAACAGCAGCAACAGGCAATAAAGGCTAATGAATGTTGCCGCTGTGCGCAGCAGCAACAACAACAACAACAACAACTTGCAGCCGCAGCAAAGCGGAAGCATTGAAATAACCAAAGGGCAAATCCATTCAAAACTATACACTAAGACATTGCTTTATATAACGAAACTAATTGTTGGCATTTCAAACACTTTTGTGGTAGCAGCTAAGATGTTGCTGCTGTGTAGGAGCAGCTTCAGTTGCACTAACTAACAATAAACAGTAAGCAGTTGTGTGATTAGCAGTTGCAAACAGTAGTCAGCCAAGCAGTGTTAGCTGCTTATGTTGCTGCCAGCGCACTTGAGCAACAGTCGAGTAACAATTAATTACAAACTAATGAACATTTTAAATTTATACGCAAAAGAGACGTGTATTAGATAAGGATAGACGAAATACTACTAACAACTGCAAAATGTTGCTACTGTTGGCAGCAGCACAGGCTGTTGCTGCTGTAACTGTTACTGCTGTTGCTGTTGCTGGCAATGGCAGCTCAACTTTTATGGAAATGAAGCTGTCAAATGCAAGAAAGTTCAATAAAAAGCATTGAATTTATGCAGCACAAACAAAACGTTGCTGATGACACAAGCAGCGGGTGACCAGCAACAGTTACAGCAGCAGCGGCAACAGTAGCAGCTGCAGCACGAGCAGCAGCGTAGGCGTTGGCGTGGGCGTGGCAAATGAGCTACGGTAATGGCGTTAAATACACAGACCGGGGGCAGGCAACAGTGGTCGCATTAAATTTACTTGCCAGATGCGGCGCTGTTAACAGCAATTGCTGCAGCAGCTACAGCAGCAGCAGCAGCAGCAACTTGAGGGCAGGAAGGAAGCGCCCAAGATGCGTTGCCAAGGTGTGAAGTGTACAAATGTTGTATGAGGGTTGCACGGCGAAATATGTCGTAAAGATTTTTATTGCATTTTTATGGCGCGCACGCAGCAGCAACATCAGCAACACATCAGCGGCAGCAACAGTAGGAGCAGCAGTAGTAGCAACATGGCATTTTTGGACGTGCCAGCTTAATGATAAACTTTAACGTTGCTTGCATTTTGGATTTGTTTGCCGCAAAGAAGCGTTTTGAGTAAATAAACGACGAGGTTGCAACCGCAGCAGCACCAACAACAGCAACTACAACAACAACAATGCCTAAGTAAGCCGTAAAAATGCTTCAAAATAAAAATAAATGCACAAAATGAATGAAAAACAAAATAGAAATACACGTACAAACACGCACACATCAAAATATAAGCGCAAATTGAGCATTAGAAAAACTATGCTAAAGTACTAAAGCGACCCTCGTGTAACTTGTAAATCTGCCTGGGTGGGCATAAATTGATTGCTGTTGCTACTGCGCAGTCGATGTTGCTGTGGTGCTTGTTCTTCTTTCGGGTTTTAATCATTTGCCGCAGCTTTTATTAAAATTTCGGGCAGCGCAAAAAAATAAAGGCGACGTCATTTTATTGTCTACTTACTGTTCAACCAAATCCCATGCACAAATTTTATGAGCCAACTCATAAAAATGCCTTAACGTTGTCCTCGCTCCCCCCCTCCAACTCCACCCCTGTGCTTTTTGCAATACACTCCCGAGGGGCACATTTGTTGTTGTTGTTGCTGCTGCTGTTGGGGGGGAGAAGCATGAAAAGTGCGTTGGGCAGCAGCTGACAATGTTTACGGTTACAACTGTTTGTCGTCGTCGCTTGATGCCAAAATTGATGACCATAATCTTGAGCGCAAGGATGCGCTTTTTATGATGAAGCGCCGCTGCAGCCAAACAACCACCGACTGTTGTCCCGCTCCAAGCTGCCTGCAACATTATTCATGGGCTAAGTTGGATTTGGAGGTGGAGCAGTGCGACTACAAAAGGGGGGCGGTAACGACTATGAGCGGCAGCATATTTTATGTTTTAACGCTGTCGAAATCGAGCAGCAGCAACAACAACAACAGGAGCTCATACATCAGCATTTAGCAGCAGCAGCAGCAACAACCTCCCTCATAAATGTATCATGGGGTTGTTGTTGCTCTCCCTCTGGGACAAGGGGGCGGAGGAGGCTGGTGGCAGGGGGGGCGAACGTTTGTCTTGTGGTTTTCGCGCTTGCAATATTTGTGCTGTCAGCGACTGTTGCTCCTGCCGCTACCGCTGCTGCTGTTTTTGCTGCTGCTGCCGGCATGCAATTTAACAGCTTAAGCGCATATTTACAGCGCATTTCAAAGTGTTTTTTGGTTTTTTGGGTTTTCTGCTGTTTTGTGTCGCCAAACTGGTTCATAAAATCAACAAAAGGTAGCCAGGGATCTGCGGGAACTCTTCTTAAGCTGCTCGCGTTGCTCTGGGGGATTGTCTCCCAAAAAATGAAGAACAAAAAACAGATGGCCAAAGCAAATGATATATGTATTCGGAGAATGCTTTCACAATGAGCAATGACATTCCCAGTGGCAATTAGTGGAACGAGGACAACAAATAAGCTTAAAATTAAACATTCTTATTTTTGAATCACACTTAAGTGCAGGTTTGTAGACAACAGGCAACAGGAAGACAGGCAGACAGACAGACAGGTTTATAAACAAGTTAAACATTGACATTATTGGCTTTTAAAAGCGCTTTTAAGCGGAAGTTTTTGATAAGGAGTTCAGCTGTTGTTAATAAAATATATATAAAATTTACGTAAAGAGTTCAATTTATTTCCAAAGTCTGAATGGTTACTGGGGATAACTTATTTCCTCTCAGTGTAAAGCAGTCAACTGCTATCAAAAACTAAATGACTTTTTACAAATTATTTAACACTCCGTTACAAATCATAAATATTGTCGTTCAAGGATACAAGTGACCCAATTTTGGATTGTCAATCTAATTGTTAGCTGCATAATTAAACTGTAAAAAAAACATAAAATAAACGACAAAGCTCATTAATATCTATAAAAAGCGATTGAGAGTATGGAGTCAATACTGACTCAGACTATTGACGGAAATTGCTCAACCATGAGAGACGCCTCATTAGCCTCCATTCGGAATTAATGGATTCTGCAGCGACATTGCCCATGGGCAAACCATCAATTAAACAAACCCTGAGCAAATATCGTAATCAACTCAGTTCACATACGGAGTCTGCACTGTAGTGTAGACAGACCAAAACTTGTCTTGGTCGCTGTCCTGCACTGTCTGCCAATTTGCATCGACTAGGCCTTTGAGGCATCACCGATTTGCCGATTTGTCGATTATCGTAGGGAATAAATGCGATTAAGTTTCAATTTTGCAATCTGCGTTTTAATTGAAAATTGCATTGCATTCAACTTATGTGACAGGCAATGGCCAAAGAAAAGCAAACAAAACTGGAGTAGGAATACCAGGCATTCCATATACACTTATATATATATGTATATCCAAATCGAAGCTATATAAACTCATCTCATAGCCACAAATCGTTAGTCCGTGCAGTGTTTTATAAATAAAGTGCAAGCTGCTATCGGCTGCATTTATGTTTTGGCAATAAAATGCAAATGGTAAAAAGTCCATAAAAAATGAATGAAACGGGCGAGTGAAGGAGAGAGCAGGAGTGAGTAAGAGTGTGAGTGAGTGAGAGGATGTGCTTTTCGGTTCACAGACAGTTCAGATATGCTTATGCTACTTAAAAAAGATTTTATGTGCCTGTGTCGATTTCAATTTTCGAACTACTTTCAAATCGTTTTCTGATGTTGCTGCCGTTGCCGTTGCTGTTGCCGTTGCCGTTGCAGCACTTGATGCTGCTGCTGTTGCACATTTGCTATGCTCTTTGGCTGCAGCGGCGACTTAAACTGTAAGTCCATAAAATGCTTTTGCCACGGCACAAAGGGATTTTTTCAAACTGTGTGTGTGTGTGTGTGTTGAATATTTTACGTTTCTGAAAATTTGATGAATCTGTACGAATGTACGAAGCACTCAAACAGCAGCAGCAGCAGCAACAGCTATGACTAAATGTAGTCAATTAGTGTGTGTATGCCCAACCCATACACACCCTATATTTGTTTACTATACACACGCACCTGCTGTTAAGTACAGGGTATTGTTAGCTCATCAGCTGCGGCTACAACTTCAATGCCGTTGTCGTCAGTCAGTCAGCGCACGAGGAAAATATCCATCAACACTTTTGTTTTATAGCCAAAGCGTCTACCTTTCTCTCTCAGACACACACTCACACACATGCTATATTGCTATCTCTTTCCGGTTGGCTATTGCTTGCCCTTTCTTTTCTCTCGCATGTTTGCTGGCACACATCCGTCCGTCTGTCTTTGTGTCTATCAATTTGTTGTTTGGTCTGAGTAACAACAACAGCAACAACTCTAGAGTTTTGTTTTGCTCTGCGGCTGTTTTAATAGCTTTCAACTACTTTGTATCTCAAAGATACAAATTGCTGGCAGCTAAATTTGTGAAATTAAAGTGCATACATATCCAGCGTCAGTTCTCTGTCCCCCCGATGTCTCACAGCCACGCCCACCTGCATAGCTAATTGTATTTCATTTCGCATGTAAACGTTTTGTCAAAAGGATTAACTGACACGCCCCCTCCACGACGCCCTTTGCCCCTTCCATCAAAGTTGAGCTTGTAATTCCACATGTTTCATGGCATAAAAGCGACACACATTAACCAAACTTGAAGTGGGTAACATGAGTGTGCGGGGGCGAGGGGTGTGTAGCTTCTCATGTGTGGGCTTTGACTAATGCGCTTTGCATTGCACTTGCCACAACAACAGCAACAGCAACAACAAAGAGAGTAAGCTTACGACTTACATGAGCTTTAAGCTGTAATTTAAGATTATTTCATTGTTGTTCTTGTCAGAGCGTCAAATTTTGTTGGCTCTGTTTACAGATATTGATTGATTGAGACATTGGCAAATATTAAATGCAATTGATCAGTGTCAGGTCACACAAACAATTACCTAGTTGATTAAAAGTCTAAAAGTATCTGCAAGGCATAAAAGTATCTTAAGTGTCTACTCTAGCGTATTTCATAATTTTAGCACTCACTTAAATGCTCATAAAAATAAAATTTATTAAGTCTTGTAATTAAACAACCAATTGCTGATCGTATATTTCACATTTTATGATCGCTACTTTGGCAAACCGAAAGTAGGCAATGAAAACCAGCCAAGCAGACGCAATAAACAAAACCGAACACTTAATTCAATAAATATTAATTTGCGTACAGCTTTTAGTTTTTTTTTAAGTTAATCATAAAATTAGCAGTTTAATAAATTTGAGTTTTGAGCTACACAGTCTTTAAGCTTAGATAAGTTTGTGTAGCTTTGACTTGACAGCCGTCAAATGAATGGAAATCTTTGTGTGAGTTAAATTTCCGCTTACAGCTGGCCACCCAAAAAGTTACGAGCCCAATAAAATTGGCCAAGAATGTGCGAGTAGATGGAATGTTAGGCCGAAACTAATTCAATTGCTCGATGGCAATGATAATTTAATCAAATCGTGAAACTACGTCAAATATCGAAATAAAACAGCGGGAGATAAATAGATAAAAATTTCCTCGCTAACGAAAAATTCGTGTGGTGCAAAGTCGAAACAAGTTTGTAAACATTGAAAGCACTTGATTAATTAATTAATTGCGAAAATCTCTGGCAAATTAATTTCGCATTAGAAACGAACGCGCGATTTTTCCACACGCAACAACAATGAGAAAACAACAAAATTATTAAGAAGCAATTAACCGAGGGAGGAGAGTAAATTATTATAATGGCAAAGGGAAGAGCTGGAGAAAAACTGAGGCAATCAGTGGCATTATGTGCCCCGTGGCATAAAAACTCAGAAAAAAAACGGAGACGGAAATAGGCTAGAAATGCTGTGATCGTTACTCATATACCAATTTACGGTGCACTTAAATTTTATGAGAATTTAAGATTTCCTTCATATCAGAAACACACAGAGTGGGAGAGTAGCAGAGTGAGAGAGAGCAAACGAAGCTGGACAGGAAACGCGGCAAAGCGGCGTCATAATAAAATCCAAGCATACAACGACCTTCTATAAAAGACCCAAATAAATAGTTGACTAAACGATACTTTTGTAATTTTTGGGCAATTCTAAGAAACTGCATAAAAGGCCTAGTTTGATAAGCGCAAGTTTTTCCAAGTTATGGGCTTGGCCATGTTATGTTACAACCGTTAGGGGCAAATAAGTTGTGTTGGCTTATCAGTTGTTAAAATTCCAGTTAATACTGTTGCAACTAAAGTTCTTTATAGTTCTAAACAATTATGAATTTTATTCTTTTATAAATTACACAAGCAATCAGCAAACAGTTATGTTCAACGTTCAAATATTATACGTTTTATGCTGGCTGCATGACAAAAGCTGACTGCGATGCTCAATGCAACGATTGACAGGTTTGTGTACGCGCTTAGCACATACACACACCAAGTAGAGCCTGAGTCAACGAAGCTTCGTTTAGTTTAAGCTAAGACACACAACTGGAGACAGCTTCAAATTGGTTTAATGACTAATTACAACCTCTCAATTATCTCTTGTAGCGAACACTTTATTTCGGAGCACACCGTGATGGCCGTCTTCACATCCCAAGGTCAGGTGGGTGGACCGTGCCGCTACATGCCCGCCACACGACGGCAGAACCATCAGTGCCGCAAGGAGACCGGACTGCCAGGAACACTTAGCGAGGCCCGACGTTTGGCCACCAGCCACTGCGAGGATCAGTTTCGTTACGATCGCTGGAACTGCTCGATTGAGACGCGTGGCAAGCGCAACATATTCAAGAAGCTGTACAAGGAGACGGCTTTTGTGCACGCCCTCACCGCAGCGGCTATGACGCACTCTATAGCACGAGCCTGTGCCGAGGGTCGAATGACCAAATGCAGCTGCGGACCAAGGAAACAGAATCGTGTAGATCAGGACTTTCAATGGGGCGGCTGCAACGATAATCTGAAGCACGGCAAACGTGTCACGCGAAGTTTTCTCGATTTACGCGGCGGCGATGGAGACGAAGTCACCGAAATATTGCGACATGACTCTGAGGTAAGTTGGTAAGAGGAAAGCAAAGTGTGGACAGAATACTAAAGGTATTCCCCGAAATAGGTTGGCATTGAGGCCGTCTCCACGCTGATGAAGGACAAGTGCAAGTGCCACGGTGTCTCCGGCTCCTGTTCGATGAAGACCTGTTGGAAGAAGATGGCCGACTTTAATGCCACGGCCACGTTGCTGCGCCAGAAATACAATCAGGCCATAAGGAAGGCTCCCAATCAGCGCACCATGCGGCAGGCGCCAGCGAGTCGCATGAAAAAGCCCAAACAGCGACGCAAGAAAGTGAGTAACGGTCTATGAAAGTATCTCAAAGTTTTGTATCTCAAACTCATGTCAACTATCTTTCAGCAGCAGCAGTCGCAGTACACAACACTGTACTATCTGGAGACCTCGCCCACTTACTGCTCGGTCACCAAGGATCGCCAGTGTCTCCATCCCGACAACTGTGCGAATTTGTGCTGTGGGCGTGGCTATACCACCAGTGTATTCAAGCAGGTGGAAAAGTGCCGTTGTCGATTTAATAACGGTCGTTGCTGTCAGCTGATCTGTGACCTTTGTCAGAACTATGAGGATAAATACTTTTGTAAATAAGTGGGCGGGTCCATTTAACTCCCCTTTCTGGAAGCTCTCAAACTAACTCTCTGTCTAAATATCAAAGCCCCACTCTCTGTATCTCTCTCTGTCTCTCTCTCTCTCTCTCTGTCTCTTTCACACTCTCTTCCCAGAACGCTCTCTTTGTACGATTTTTAAGTGTAATTTGTAAAGTTCTTTTGGATTATTGCTTGTATTTTTTCCATTCCTAACTTAAACAATTTTGATGAAAATGATAAGCAACTTGAACATGATATGATTAAATGATAGAAACGCTCAGAATTAAGGCTAAGCTCAAGGCCAACAAAATCATAGACACACACACACAAACACACTCTCAAACACACACACATGCAGACATACAACTACGTACATCTATATTATAAATACTTACTTATATAGTAACAGTTAGCTGCCGTCGCATCCATCAAGAAAAACTTACAAAAAAATTGCAAAAACTTCTTTTAGTAAAAAAAATACAAAAAAAAAAAAATTAACACACACACACTCGAACAACAACAAGAAATGCAGAAGCTAACACACCGCAACAAAAACATTTTAATAAGTATTTAAACATAAAAAGAAACCAAAAAAAAACAACAAATAAATAAAAAAAAAAAAACAAATACATGAAAATGAAATAAAATAAAAAGTTTCACATAAAAGAAAAAAGTTTTTGATTTTGGGTCTGAATACTTTTGACACCTGTGTCCTACTTTTGACAGCTGTAAATACAATACATTTTTGGGAATCGGTTGTATTTAAAGGTTTTGTTGGAGTCGAATTGGGGTAATCTTTAAAAGTTGTGAACAAAAATGCGTTGCTTAATTGCATTACTCATGTTAACAGTGCTGCAAGCCAGATCGTTACGGTCAGCTGCTCAGAAGCGAACTCGTTATGATAATTATGCTGTTTATAGAATTTATATAAATAGTCCAGAGCAACGTCGTGTAGTCAACAATCTTTTAAACAGTACAAATCGGGTAAGTTATGGGCTTGTACCAAAAAGAGGATAACCATTTTAAGAGGACTATCAAATTATATTACTCATCAGATACAATCGTTGCATTGCATACTTTCGTGCAGCAACATATATTTACTAATATCGATTTGCAGTGCATACTTTTAGTCAGCAGAGTTAAAAGACTTAACGAACGTTGAATATTTACCTCTGGCAGTTACATTACTTTGTAGGGCATACTTTTAGGCAGTAGATTTAGTTCACTTAACGAGCCGCGCACATTAAGTACTTTAAAGCTTCGTTTAATGTTTATGCTTATCTATTAACAGTACAACTTATGGCACAATGGTCACTTGGAAATGCACTTAATGATACACCCGGAAGAGCTGAGTAATTTTAGAATAATTATGAGTCGAGAAGGATTATCAACACAATTGCTAATACCAAATGTGCAAGCGTAAGTTGTTTTTGTTTTAAAATAAATACACAACTAACTTTAAATATTGTAGATTAATTGATGCCGAAAGAAACAGATAACGCACAAAAATTCATTAAAATAAACACAGGCCAAACTATTATGTTGCAATTTTATTTGTATAGAGCTTCACTTAACAGTTGAGCGTTAAAAATCGAGGCTTACTTCTCCTTCTTGCATCCCTCGCCACAATCGGTGCCCTCGCAGATGTCGCAGAGCGAGGACTTGACCGTATAGTACTCGGTAGCACGGCGATCTGTCTCGTAGTAGTCGTAGAGTGAAACAGCAGCCGGCTTCTGCTTGGCAACCGAATGGGCACGAACACCCTCGACAGGCAGGCACTTGACATCTCCGGGAGTCAGGCTATCGAAGTAAACAATAACGGTGGAATCGGAGTTCTTGGTTTCGATGCGCTTCACACGATCAATCTCTTCGATCTTGTTGAAACTATCTGTATCCCCGACAAATCCAGAGGGTAGGGCAATTTCCATAACAGCCATGTTGGAGTCCTTGGTCTTGTCACTCGCTTCTAAAGGCACATACTCGGCACAGATCTCAAGGGTGAGCTGTGTCAACGGAGTGTCCTTCACAGTAGGAGTCACCTTAAAGCTCGGCTTCTTGTCCTTGTCAGCGACATTGTAGCGGTACGACAACTGAGCCATTGCTGACCCTTGACCCTTGGCGGTGAAATCCAGTTTACGTGTAGCCTTTGGCAGCACATGTGTCTGCAATACCAAGGAGTTCTCCGGTTTCACATGAATGGTGTCCTCTGTGACATTGCCACCGGCAGCGGCCTTAAAGTTAATGTCAACGGTTCCGGTGCCAGAGCCTGTCTTGAAGGCAAACTTGGTCAAGGCCTGTAGACCCATGACCGTATCCTGTGTAGAGGCGAATCCACCATTGCTGTTACGCTGGGCAATCAACCACTTGATGATCGGCAGAGAATTCTCAGCGGATTCCTCCTCCAGCAGAGCCAACAGTATATACGAGGTGATCTCCACATCATTGCTCTTTGGATGCCAGTAACTTATACGTTCGGAATCAGTGGTAGTAGTTTTTGACTTGGTCCACCATTTGCGTCCATCTTCCTGCTTGGCTGCGGTCTGCAACTTGGCCAACACCTTCTGGGCCTGTGGATGTTTGGCCAGTTGGAGCGCAACTAAGGCGATCGACAGGGAATATTGATCGTCTGTCTTGTCCACTTCAGTGGCTATGTACTCCAAAGCCTTGTCAACGTTTGTCTTGTAGTTCGAGATGACTTCCTGTAATGGGGAAAATTATAGTAATCCATTTTGTTTGATTATAAATCATTAACTTACGTCATTTTCAAAGAACGCAATCAGGGCAAAGGATGTGAGTCCCAGCGCATTATGGTTGGCATTATCGAAGAGTTTTCCGACCTCGGGGAACTCGCCGCTGTCCTTCTGCTTGGAGGCCAGGAAATCGAGACCTTGTTTAATAACATTGGGATCCACAGTGGTGTACTTGGCAGCCTGATGAAAGGATCGCATAACATAGGCCGTCAGCCAGGTGCTGCCAGCGGGATCGGATTTACCGAACGCACTGTAGGAGCCATCGTCATGTTTGTAGGTCAATTCCCGTTGGTAACCAATTTCCAGGAACTTTTTGGCCTTGGCAACCACAGCGGGCATTTTACGGTTGGTTACCTCCAGGTATTTCACCACCAAAATGTTGGGCACAAAGTTCACCATGTTTTGTTCACCACAGCCGTAGGGCATGCGCACCAGATTGTCCAGATTCTGAATGGTGGGACCCAGCAGATCACCAACCACAGAGAACTCAATGAATTCGGAATCCTCAACCGCTTCGGCGGGAACGTCAACGGTCAGCTCTTGACTCTGTTCTTTGCCGTCCTTTAGGTTAATGAAAACAGCACGATTCTCGAACTTCGTAACTCCCTCCGGTTCAACCTTCAATTTTTGATGAATGGTATCTCCTGCCAAGGGGGATGTGGCGGTGATCTTCAAGGTCAGTGATCCAACCTTCTTGGGGCGTATCATAAAGGAGACGCTCTGACCATTGTTGGAAGGCACTGTAATTCTCTTCACCCGACGAACTTCATCTGAGGATTTCTCCTCAACTTCGTTGGTGGCTTCGGTGAATTCAAACTCCTTGTCGGAGTTATCCATGGTGACCTCCGCTTCGAGTGTCTTGTCCAGGTAGTTGAATATAATAACGGGTATGGCAATAACCTCACCTAAAGACACCACAAGAGGTCATAAGGTCCTTTCAAAAGTAAGCTACAATGGCTTCTTACCGCGCTTCACCGAATAGGGAAGATTAGTGGAGACGAAGAAGGGTTGGAACACCCTGATCTTGCTGGGATTCTCACTTAAGGCCAGTCCCTTGTTGGGGCTCAGGGAGAAGCCAGTAACAACCCATGACGTAATGGTATCGGGTATCTTTTTAGCCAAGGTAAACTCTCCCGATTCAGCACTGTTGTTGATGGATTATATAGAAACATTAGCTTTCTCGACTAGCACAGCAGTTTAACACTTAGTAGCGGATAGACACAAGCACGATTAATGATTAACGATAACATAGAAATGATGAAACCCAAATCCAAATCCAAATTCCAATCCATAACCAACAACGGGAATCATAAAATAAGCAAGCAATTTGAATACGAGTACGATTGCGATTACTGGATGTTAATACGAATGTTCCTACGGTTCTTTAGAATACAAAATTTCATAAATTTTCGTAAATTTTTGTGTACTTTTCTATAAATTCGCCGAAATATATCCAAGTTTCGATAAATATTTCACGTATGCCAGAGCCAGAAATCGTTGGATACTCGTATAAATCCGCATCGGTTGGTTTCTGTGTGGTTTTTCTTACTTTGTTGGGATTCAGCCTTTCACCACTGACTTTCATAATGGGAATTATACCCGATTCCAGTTTCTTAACGTTATTAACTTAAAGAATTTGAATAATAATTGCGTTAGTATTAAATTTAGAAGTGTTAAGAATTGTGTTAATAAGTAATTTGATCTCAGTGCGTTCCAATTCTTTAGATTTAAGGACTTTACCCACAACCTAGTGCAAGAAATTCTGATAGTTCTACAAATGAAAGCAATTACGTTATATCATTAGCAAAGATCCAAGATTCAGGAAACTCTTTACGAATTGGGGGAACAACTACGGGTGGATTTGACGGTCCGGCAATACCAAGAGTTTGGATTTGAGGGGAAGGAAAACTTGGGGGTTCTGGTCTACCAAGCAAAACCGAGGTGGTGGACACGGGAAAACGCTGCACAAATCTAAAGTCCACGAGTTGATCTAGAAATCAAAATATGTATAAAAATTTCAAATTTCGTTCCACCGGAAGAAAAGGAGAAATTACAGGAGGTAATACCAAGAGGATTCAGTTTAAATAGAAAAAGAAATCGAAACTGAAGCAGAATATAAAAATAGAAAGCCATTGCTGAACTACCCAAAGTATTAACTCAATATTTTTCATACTTCTCAAGATTTTCAAATATCCAGACTTCGGGAAATTCCTTACGAATTTTAATCGGTTCGGGTTTGGGTTCAGGTTTGCGAGTCCCTACGCTACCGAATTGATTGGCTGCTGGTACAAATTGAAGATCATCTATATAACGCTCGATTTCATAAATGGGATCTACATAAAGAGTTGTATATAAATTAGATTTTCATATTTTTAGGTTCTAGCTAAAATTTCTCACTTCCTATTCATAAATTCTTTTTGAGATGCCCGTACGATGATTGTTTTAATTTCAACGCTTATTCCATACAGTTTTTTATAGTTAGTTCCCAAAAACAAAACAATTATAGAAAAAATAAGGTAATAACAATTACATTGTTTGATCAAAAAATATCCAGCTTTCGGGAAACTCTCGACGTATCTGAGGTTTGATTAGGATCCGAGGTCTTTCTTCGAATAACAATCTATTTTCGGGTAATATCCATAAAGATAGTAATTTTTGTCGAACAACATTAATGTAGTTATCTTAATAGCATCTGTTAGTTAAAGCCTCACTAAACGGTGGTACTACAGTGTGAAAATGATTTCAATGTGCAGGTGCCCAAGATATAAAATAATAAGAACTGCAAATATCTTAAATATTTACTTGCTCTGTTCGATGTGCTCAAAAATCCAATTCTCTGGAAATTCTTGACGTATTTGCATACTTTGACTGGAGCTTGTATATGGATTTATTGTAGCATCAGTGGTTTCCAAAACATTTAGAATTGTAGACTCATAGTATGTATTTTCATAAATTCCCTGACTTTCTGTTGTCACAATATCAAAATCATTGTACTCGTTTTTAAAATATACACGTAGAAGTTCTGGTTCTGCAAAGTAAAAATTGTTTACAGTGCTAGTGCCAAAAGTGAGAAATTATAACTAAGTCAAACCGTAGAGTTCTGAGATGTTCTCAAAATACCAAAACTTAAAACTCTATAATTTTTTAAGGTCTACGGGTATTTATACGGCTGTAGTGCTTTTGTTTTTGGGCTGTTTCCACATAAACGAGTTTGCAAACGAGTGAGTGAAGTCTAGTTAGTAACAAATCTTATTAGATCGTGCCTAAAAAACATTTAATTTACTTAGGGTCATCAACAAATAGCCATAATTCGGGAAATTCTTCACGTATTGGCGAAGAATCATCGTCAAGAGCTGCAGCGGGATTAAAAGGAAGACAGGAATGTGATGAAAACACAAGGTCATCATCATATGCCAGATCACGCTCGAAATCACCTAGAATAGTTTCGAATAGGACAACTACAATGAAAACCTTTTCACCAATTTACTTTAAATCGATATAGGAATAAGGGGGAAAAGTTGTACCAAGTTTCAAGATTCAGAATTCTAATAGATTCTACAGAAGTTAAAGCTACTAAAGATAAATAGAAACCAGCTAAGTTTGGACTACTCAAATTCGTAATTCGTACTTCTCGATATGCTCAAATATCCAGTTTTCGGGAAACTCTTTACGAACTTGCGTCTCTTTGATATTGACAGTCGCTCTGTCGACCGTTCCAAATATATGTGCTTCGAGATAGTGTAACTCACCTGCATTAAATGTTGATTACAACTTAAATTAATTAATTTAAATTAAAATCTAGACCTGCCTAACTCTTTTTCGAAATTGGGATGTATGCACGATGTTTGTATTAATTTCGACGCTTATTCCATAGTATTTTTGCCTTAGTTAGTCCCCAAAAGCAGTACATGCATATATAGTAGCGTTAATCATTACATTTGTTGATCAACAAATATCCAGTTTTCGGGAAACTCTTTGCGTATCTGTGGAACCGGAACAGGAGCGGGAGCGGAAAGGCGAACGGAACTATGAGCCGATGCAGAAGCATACATATTAGGGCCAGCAGCCCCAGGCACTCTAACACCAAACCCTCCCCTAATAGTATACGTGGGGACTCTACGTGACGGCACATAAACCGGATGATGGTAAAAACGGCCTAGAGATAATAATATAGAATATGACTTGATCCATGTATTCAAAATTCAAAATAATCAGTTAAGTTTGGGGATTAAACAATAGTGATTAAACAAAAATAAAGAATTGATTTTGAAACTTTAACAACCGATTTTATATTCGGCTATTATATCTTCACTTTCACTATTTTGTCGGGGGGATTCGTTTAACTCAGATATGAATACACTTTAAGTTCCTGAAATTTCAAATGTATCTAGTGTACAGTCAGGATACTCTGGATACCATATATAAACTACACAAATACAACCCTTCCTATAGTTTTCATATATGTTGTGATATGGGTTCGATGTGTGTGTTAAGTTCGACGCTTATTTCATAGCATTTTTATCATAGTTAGTTCCCAAAAGAAGTACATGCAACAAAATTAACCTGGAAAATAAACCATTACATTTGTTGATCAAAAAATATCCAGTTTTCGGGAAACTCTTTTCGTATCTGAGGAACAGGAATAGGAACATAATTTGGAACTGGACCGAAAGCGGAAGCGCCATAGGCAATTGAACTTTGAGCTGCTGATGCATACATTGCAGGGCCAGGAACCCCCGGCAATCCACCACCAAACCCTCTGCTCATGTAAAAGACACCGGAGTCATAGGCTGCCATTGGTCCATAGTAAAAGGGAGCTAGAGATAAAGGTATTAATTGTGACTTTAACCTCGGAAAATAAATAAAGTTTCCAGAAAAGTTTGAGAACAGGGATCTTCCACTTAAAAACCTTATAGCGTGTGATACCGAAGTAGAGAAATGAATTTAGTTGCCCATGACAATGATAAAACCAAAGAAAAGAAAAGATTTTGAAACATTTACAACCGATTTCATACTTGCTCAATGCGAAGTTTTCAAAAATCCAGCTCTCTGGAAAATCCTTACGGATTTGTTTTGAGCCTACTTCAACTGCATTTTCACTATTCGGTTGGGTGGATTCTTCCAACTCTGATGCGAATACACTTTCAGTTATAGAAATTTCTCCTTCTTCTTCTTGTATAAGATAGTCGAGATATTCTGGAGCTAAAGATTAACAACATTACACATTTCAAATAAAAGAGAACATCATTCAATATTATAATAGATATGAAAATAGTTACATGTAAGAAAATTCACAGGCCAAGTTTAAACTACTCCCAATCGGGAAACTCTACGACTAATTGAAACTCCCTCTGTTAGCAGTTCCAAATATATGTATGAGATGAGAGATGGAATTTTAATTAAGATTTTGGCCTGCCTGACTGTTTAATAAAATTTATGAAATGTGCACGATGTTTGTATTAAATTCGACGCTTATTCTATAGCATAGTAGTAGATTCATAGCAAAATATCAGCATTAACATTTACACTGTTTGATCGACAAATATCCAGTTGTCCGGAAACTCTTTGCGTATCTGAGGAGCGGGAACAGGACCTGGAGCTACAGATAGAAACGAACCGGGAGCATGAGCCCCAGCGAGTCCAACACTAATGCCACCATTCATATATAAAACCAAGGGTCTGTCAGATTCCCACAGACTAAATGCCATTGCAGGGTAGTAGTAATTGCGAGCTAGAGATAATAATGTTATTTATAACTTAAGCATCAGATAGTTATGTTTGATAGATAGTTTGTCTATAGGCATCTGTCTGTTAAGAACCTTATAAGCGATAGTAGTGGAGCATAGAAATAATTTTAGTTGCCCATAACAATGATTAAATCAGCAAAGCAGAAGTTATTTAAAATCTTTTACTATCGATTTCATACTTGCTCAATGCGAAGCCTTCAAAAATCCAACTCTCTGGAAAATCCTTACGAATTTGTTTAGAGCTTACTTTATCTGCTTTTTCATTGTTTGCTAGGGAGGATTCTTCAATCGCTGAACCCAATGATGCAGTATAGAATTCACCTTCTGGTATTGATAGGGCTTCTGGTATATTAAGGCCAAATGGTTCATCTTGCACATAATCAGGAAATTCTAAAGCCAAAGATTCACAACAATACAAATTTCGAATATCCAAGAAAATGTTTCTTCAATTAAGCTACACAAAAACGCATTTAACATAAAAATCATAATACTTAAATTTAGTTAAATACTGTCACTCCTAATACTCACTCACACTTTTGTTAAGTTATAGTTAGTTTTGAGTCGTATTCCATTAAACTTTAGTACCCACAACACAGTTAGTCCTACGCCCCAAATGAACTTAGATTTATAAGGATAGAAGTGCTGGAAATTACGTCGTGTTTTCAGTAAAAGTCCATGATTCTGGAAACTCTTTGCGAATTTGAGGAACTTGTTCAGGGATTGAAGGTCCTTTTGCAGACAGCACATGTGTCCCCGCAAACCCCATGGAGTAAAGCACAAGTGGTCTAAATAAGGGTAGAGCTTCGGGATAGGCATAATCTACTGAACAAAAGGGATTCAATTAGGTATGGCTGGAGGCTGGTAGGCTGGCTTAAAAATTATAAAATGAGACGGCTCTGCTGATATACCTGTTTTAACCATGATTTATGATTTATATTTTATGAAAGGAAGGATTCTAAAATAATTGTTTGCTAAATGAAAAATTATGGGAAATTTCCTCGAGGATACAAGTGTATTAGTTTCAATGATTCAAGCACAAAAATGTTCGAATTGAGGTGAAGAATCTGGAAAATATTCTGAGTATTACGTTGTTTGGTTAATAAAGATCCAAGTTTCCGGAAATTCTTTGCGAACTTGACGGACAGCAGCTGGAGGAGGAGAAGGCATCGAAAATGCTCTCGGAGGCTGTGGTGATGAGTCTGTTCTTGCAAGAATAACGGCACGATTTGTGCTATAACCAGGCGCCGGGATTGCCCCAAACCTGATTGGAGGTCTACGTAATAGTCTGCTACCTAAACGCAAGCAATTGGTTTTAGTATCCATAAGAACTTAAATGATGTCAAGTTTTCCCAAGAACAATTATAAGACTATTAAAACAGAAACCGCTTCTAAAAGTACCCTTTAGTTAAAATATATCGTACTTTTCAGAGTTCTGAAATATCCAGGTTTCGGGAAACTCCTTACGGACACGATTGTCCCATTCAAAGGCAATAACTTCCGATTGCTCGAATACGTCACTATGCAAATAAGACACGTATTCCAGTTGATCTGTATGAGAACACAACCGTTTATATAGTCAAGCTATACCTCAACCAAAGACTGAAGTATATATATATGTATATATTTTAAGGTAGTCAAGTTATACTAGTTATTCGCCAGTGCAGTCTCAAAAAACTAGTGAGTTACTTGTAAAATACTTGATTAGTGGGTGACCATCATGCGTTAGGATAATCTGGCTAAAAAACCCACCTCAAATCGGATGATTGCCATATCCAGATTTCAGCAAAATTATCACGTATAACGGCAACTTTTTGAGCACTCTCTGCATTATCGTATGCTCCGACATTACCACCAAAAAGGGTGACCACATCATCAGCATCTTCTTCAAGGTATACGGGCAAGCCATCGAGCTCGTCGTCAAAAGAACGCGTTGCTAAAATTTGTATACCAAATCGAAGCACTAAACTCTAACTGGAAACCTCACTGGGACCCATCTCTTCTTCCTCTTCTGACCCTTAGTTTAAGTTAATTTGAACCAGACTTACCGAAATTATATGGATAATCGGCGTTGGTGAGCGTTACCAGACCGGAGGCATCGCCAGGATAACGACCATATCCCTGCTGCCAGGGCGTGCTAGTTTTAAACTTTTCCAGACTGCTGAAAACATCATCACGAGACAGATCATTGCCAGACTTGAGCAGCAACACACTCTGATCCACACCGAGCAGACCCACATACGAGTTGGGATCCGTTTTCACCTTGATATTGACCTCATCACTGGGCTTGGCCTCCAGCGGTGCAGAGATTTTAATCTGTGATAAATTATAGAATTAAATACTATAGCTTGGCAGACTTTTTATGGGCTTACCGAGTTCTCGAAATCCTTTTCAATGTTAATGGAACGCTCCTCGAAACGCAGTTCGTTGTTCACCACATAATAAACGTAAATCGAGGCCGTCGGTACCATCTCGAAGGTCGGTGTGAACTTAACGGTGTGAGTCTTGCGACCCTCGGGCACTTCTACGTACTCCGACTTGATGATGTTGCCACGAGCGACGATCGTGTAGACAAAGTAGGGAAGCACCTCGTTTGATTTCACATCGAAGGATATGGTATTTCCCAATTTGGGGCTAAAAGTATATAGAAATTTATAGATTAGTTTAAAAAATCAATCCAAAACTGTGTCCAATCTGTCCTACTCCCTTTAAACTTACGTTTTGGTAGCGACTTCGATCTTGAGTGGGTCATTGGACTCAATTGTCGGTTGGAATTTGTGGATCGAGCCAAGCTGAGATGTGGAATCAGCATAGGAGGCCTTGACGCTGAAATAACTGTTCGATTCCTGGGGTATGGTAACCTCGAATGTGGCAATGCCATGTTCGTTTACGGTGGACTCCAGCTCTTGGGTCTCTTTGGACGGTGCTGGGGTAGAGCCATCAAAATGCCAGTACCTTTGAGCTGGTTCCACTGTAAGCTTGACCTTCTTGGTGGCATCACGCACAGGTGAGCCGTCCAGATTCTTAACGACTACTTTATAGACAAACGATTTGCCTGGATGGTAGTTATCGACCCTATCGACAGCCTCCAGTTTGTAGCGTTGCGAGTGTAGATTAACAACGGTCGATGCGTTCTGCTTGTTGCCAGTCAACTCTTCGGTGACCTCGGCAAAGACCTTTAGAGGTGGCATGTAGGAGGAGCGCAGGCCCAAGCTGGAAATATCGAATTCCACATGACCTTTTCCATCGACATCGATAGTTTTCATCTGCTTCTGGCCATCATCATTGGCGTAATAACTGTAGTTGGGAGCAACGGAGACGGTGGCCTTGCCCTTGACAGGTTTGCCATACGTGTACTTGGCTCGAATGGTCGCCTTAAGCACACCATCCTGTTGGGCAATATCCTTAGGGGACTCGACCGAGACCTCGAATTTGGGCAGCACATATTTGGCCACCTCGAAGGTCTTCGAGTCGGTCGATTCGTCGTTAATACTAACACCGAGTTTCCACATACCCAGCACGGGTTGTTCCGACAGTTGCAGTTCGCCGGTGAAAACGCCCTTGGTGAATTCCACATTTCGCAATTCCTTGATACGATTCTGATCGCTATCACTGATGAAAATCTTTACCGGCTTATCGATAACAGCGGGACGTGTATTCGCATCCAAGACGAGCACTCGATAATGCACCAAATCTCCCGGTTTGTACGTAGCCTTATCGGTCTGAATGAATACCGAAGGTTTGTTATCGGCATAGTTCAACTTCGTTGAGTTCTCGAAGATAACTCCCTCAATGCCCTTGGCTGTCAGATTGTAAGTTCCATCCACTAATTTGGGCACATCGAACTCCACATTCACCGTCGACTTGGGCTCCACTTCCACCTGTTTGGTCTCATTAAAGGAAGGTCCCGTTATTCCCACCTTTATGACGCTCTTCACGTCGGCTTTGTGCACCGATACGGCTACATTATACTTGTAGTTGGAGCGTATAGTGCCGGGTCCGATTACCGTGTACAGACTGTAAAGATTATTAATTGAATACTGTCATTATTTTATTCAATCTTTATTTGCCTAGGTCACGATTATATAATTTGATGAAATGTATTTAAATTTATTCAGCAATCAGCGAATTAATGCAATTTTTATTTGTTTGTTTAATTTTTTATTGTGGTAATCAAATTTTGTGTCTAAATCAAACCGGATTTTTTACGCTTATCAATCATTATAGCGCTGTTCGACCACAGAATTTATTGTATAAATTTAATGAAAGTTTCGTGTATTAATGATAATTCTAACGATCATCCATCATTCTTCTTTCTATATTTATTTAAACAGTTTACAATTCACATAACACAGATAGTTAATTAGCGTTGACGATAGTTATTTTTTTAGGAATAAAGTCAAGCACTATAAAAAGGTTTTTAATGTATCTAAAAATACGGCAAGAGATAACGTTAACGCAACTGGGAAGAGGAGTCGTCACAGATTGACAATTTAGGTATGCATACAGTTTTTCAGTTTATTACTATTCGACCGGTTTCATAAAAAATTGAGAAAAGAAAACCGAAAAGCAAAAACATAAACAAAAACAATAAAAAGAAATGTTTATCGTGCATTGTCTCATTTCATATTCCTACTCAATGCGTGCAGAGAGGCTCCTTATCTCGGTCTACCAATACACGCACACATACAAGCTCTCTCTCCCTCTCCCTCTCTCTCGTACTTACACACGCACATAGTTTTCTAGTTACACAGCATCTTCATTGAATTCCAAGAATTGTATGTATACTAAATAAAATAGATGATCCCTAGTTGAACTTGTTTATGCTTCAATCTACTTATTACTTGAAATTATTTAGTCGGCAATAATTAAGTCTAGGCTGATAACCATGACAAGGTCAGTGTTGATCAGGTAAAGCTGGATTCTACATACCCGGTGGCATTTATGAGCAGCCCCAATTGAAGAATACAAAGGCAAATTGCAAAACCACGCGACATTTTCGCGTATTGTTCCACGAATTGCAATTAAAAATGCTAATCAGTTTGGGATTTTGGTAAAACACGGACACGCGATTAAAATATAAATACGTTCACTACTTTAACACTTTGTTAACAAAGTTAAAAGGAAGGTGCAATTTGCGATTTTGTGAATCACAATTATTGTTTTATTATCAGTACACCGAAATACACGCACACGCGCACACAAATACACAGCACAAAAAAAACAAAGCTCGGCTTGGTTTTTCCTTTTTTCTATTTTCTTATTTCAAGCAAGCGCAGTCGATTATCTGATCCGAATCGATTGCCGTTCGGATCCACAATGAACTCTCTCGTGCTGGAGCGCGCTTTAAGTACGATTTTAAGCGGCAGTCGAGCAGCCGAGCTCCAATAGGGCCATCGTTTGGCATTGTCAACACGAAGCACACTCGAACGCACACAGACACACCCACCGCACTCACGCATACACCTGCAGCTGGTTCTTTCTGAGAAATTCCCCGCTGTTAATTGCGCTGCTTCAATAGCGACGCAAGCCCATCGATACGTTCTTGTGTTAGTGTTGTTGTTTGTGTTTGTTCGACGTCATTGATGATAGCACTCCAACTAAGAGAAGATCATTTATTTATTTACACTTCGTGTTTGTTTGCGGCCGCCGCTAATGAGCCGAGCTAAGAGAAATCAATTGCGTAAGCTTCGAAACAGGTCGAATTCTGGGATTTATTTTTAGCCAATAAGAAATTAATTACCAGCTTTAATTAGCTATTAATCTTTAGCCTGTGACGGTATAAATAGATATATTGTGAACATACATACGTCTTTAATTTGTACAATGTGACTTCTATTTATATGTAGTTACTTTATTTAAAATATTCTACACATACTCTGAAACTATAATTAAGAGAGAGAAACAATGCAGAGAGCATCGGTAGTGCTCATCGCTTGCGTCGCATGACCTAAGCCCTGAACTGTGAGTGGGTGTGTGTGAGATCAATTAAGCGAGCCTGCTGCACTTAGCATCCACTTGGTTGAGAAAGCAAGTGGAACAAATTCTATATGCGTGTGCTGAGAGAGCTTTGCTTCAATAGTTACAATCCACAATTAACCAACAACAACCCACTTTTTAAAATAAAGCGCTACAAACATAGCACTTTAAAAGCTCCGCTCAACGGTTAAACGGCGCATGCGAAAGCTTAGCGAGGACACGAACCACATTGCCAAAGCTGTGCCCACGCTAAAGCTTAAGTCAGTCTCATACCGGTTAAGCAGTTACCTTAAGCTGCTAGTAATGCAAAAGCAAAGCGCTGACAGGCAAAATCAGTTGGAAGCGAGCTTACAAACGGGCAACAGCGTGAATCGCACAACAGGTGAACGCGGTGCGAAACCGAACGAAACGAAAGTGAAATAATAATAAATAAAAAACAAAAAAAACGTGAGCAAAACGCTCCAAAAACACACAGAGCGAGCGGTGTGTGCAAAGTTGTCGTAATCGTTTGGTGCTGGTTGAACAAGTGAGGCAACAACAACAAGCCAAGACGAGCTTAGCTTAAAGCCAAGTTATTGGTGCAGAGTGCACGGGCAAGCTGTGCGCTCAAACGCGTCTCGACCCACACGTAAAGGCTAAAAGCCAACAAAATTCATGAAAATCAAAAATGTGTGCTGAAAAAATTAAACTTAATTTGACTATTTAATTGAGAAACGTGTTTCAAACCGAAAAAAATAAAATAAAAATAAATAAATAACAACAACAAAAAGCAATAACAAAAGTGATAAATCTACAAAATGATATTCAACGGGGCGCTTACCTTACTTAGCTTAAGTTGTTTACTTCTCCTATTGCCAACTCATGCAGCTGCTCAGGGGTTAGTAAATATTACCGATCTAAATAAATATAGAAAAATATGCACATTTATTGAACTCCCACACAAATATGTAAGCTGACGAATCTGTGACAAATTCAGCTGACGAGTTGTATAAAAAGTGATAAAAACAAGCCAAGAAAGAGAGACAAAAATGACATCACGCTACTTAAGTGAGCCGAAATTTGTATGAAAACAAAAGACTTAAGCAACGAACCGAATTGGATTTTTTTCGCTTTTTTTGTTTTTTTGTTAATTTTGACATGCTGCAAATGCTTTGCCGGCAGATGAAACACTCGCCACACAATCGACACACACTCATTAGCCATCCCAGCCATGTGCCATATAATTTACAGGGTGTAATCAAGAAATTAGCATGAAACAACAAAGCAGCAAACACTCGAGTTAATAGCTAAAGAAAGCAGTGATCAACTTAATGATATCCTATTGAGCTTATGCATTAATTACCACTGGGTCAGGCCGCTTTAAGCTTGCCGTGTTTACAGGGTATAAATAGCAACAGCCTCATCAAAATAAATTAAATAACTTTTATCTGAACTTGGCAAGATTTCAGACGACCTACGCATAACAACGACTTGTCACACACATTGGGGTGATGCAATGTTGAGTCTCAACCAAATTTGTGCACAAATTAAGTCAGTTTACTTAGCCAACTAACTAAATGTTGTTAATTACAAGTGTAATTATTTTAAGAAATGTTTAAAATTAAAATTGTTTTAGTGAATCACCCTAATGCTGTGGTGACACATAGTAAACTCGGACAGGTTTACGAATTGTTTACGCACACTATTTGATTTCCGATGCCTCACCTTGAGTACCTGTCAAGTTGACCAGTTAAGTGTCGCAGCGCGTATAGATATACATACATATATAATCGAAGTTCACGAATACGAATACGATTCGCAGAATTCTGATTGATTTGCAATTATACAAAAAAAAGATACGTTGGCGTCGTAAGCTTGTTTTCCTACTTTCTGGCTCTTTCGAGTCCAAATGAGGTGTAGACTTAAGTATAATGGAACTGTTGTATTCCAGTTCATAAAGACTCCTTATATGGCTTACTGCTACAAGGCAAAAAGTCAAAATAGTTTTAACAAATTATTTTGCTTATTTATTCTTATAAAACTGCCACTTTACACTCAATTGCAGGCGATGCAATCATGTGGAACCCATTCGATTGAAAAACAAAAGCGAAAACGTTTTTGCCATTTAAGCACGAAGTGTTAGTAACCTGTTTTTGGCCAACAAAGAAAATGTGGGAACAGGTTAGACGGCAGCAATTGAAATTAGAACAACCAGAAACTGTGCCTTTCGACCCAAACAACAACCAGACACCAGAGAGACAACCGACGAGCAGACAGACAAGTCGACACACTTAAGCACAAAACACTTACTACAATAGCCATACCATACATTTTGCAATGCTCAGAGCAGCGCCCAAAAACCGTACAGAACGAGTTGAGACAAGTTAAGTTAACCAACTGGACGCGTACCTACAGTCTTACCCCGCTACCAGCTCCACAACATTCCATATTAGGCAGCACAACAAAGTAGTTGGGAATCAAAGCCAAAAAGAAATGAAATGAGCATCGTGCTCAGCTGCCAAATTGTTGGGAATTATGCAAGTCTGACAACGAAAATGGAATACTCTTTCTCCCCCACTCTCTTTGCCTCTCTCTCTCTATCTCCATAAGTGTCAAACACTCATCATTTATTATACAACCAAACACTATAAGTTATTTAACATTTAGTAGTATAAACTTAGCGAAGCTTTGGGAATAATATATAGTTTTGAAGTTTAATACAGTGTTTATTTTTAGAATATTGTTTAACTGTTTATATTTTATTATACAAGTTTATAAACTGCACTTTAACCAATGAAAGACTTACTGACTTTCTGAATTCATTAGGAAAACTGCACTTTTGTTATAAACTAAAACTAAACAAGACTGCCAAGTTCCAAATACTGCAAATACTTGACTCTCCTGATGACAGCTGCTATTGTCAATCGCCATTGTGTTAGAAATTGGCTAAAAGCTGCAGCAGCTAAATTAAAACCACAATAACAATAAAAAACACGCCGCTCCCCACCTCCCACACCCCTAACCCCACTCACCCTCCTACCTTCACAGCCCGTCACTGTAGCTTATGCCATTTCCGACATGAATCAAACCGAGCTTTGCGGTCTCTTAAGATTTTGACCCCAACTCGAACCCAGAGTTAAACTTAAACCCAAAACCGAAGTCGGAACCGAAACCGAAGCCAAGACGAAGTACAGTACATTACCCCTAAAAGCAGCACGTATTGTTGATCTTCCGTTAAGCGCGTGAATGAATAGAAAACGAAATAAAGATTCAGATACTACCGTGTCAGCAGCAGCATAGGTGTAAAGCCCAACAACAACAACGAAACAACAACTCAACTTGCGGAACATTGTCTCTATTTCATTGTAGTGCTGTATTAAGTACACACTTTGAAGACCCTGTACGCGAAAAGTAAACAGGGTGTATCAAAAGATGAAGAAAGAGGCTGAAGAAGAGGCAAAAACGTAAAACGCAAAAACTATATATTCATGATCAGTCACGTCGTTATAGCGGTTGAGCGCAAATTTTGCATGAAATACATACGGGCAATACTTACTCCATAACTTGGACAGTGCTAGAACTAACTAACAAACTTACAAATTACGTTTATAATAAAATTGTATATATCTCGACAAAATTTAGTCATGATCGAACAACTCTAACTATGAGTAAATTATGTTGTTTTCCATAAAATCAAATTTGAGCTTATATTAATTGCTTCAAAAATAACTACAGGGTCTTTTGCAGTCTGCTTACCCGACTTTCGCCTTTTCTACTATTTTTTATTGTTTTGTTTTTTGTGTTTCGTGTACTTTGTAGCGAGTACTCCATAATTGCGCCGAATACTGTGAGACCCAATTCACAGTATCATGTGGCTGTGAGCGTCCACAGGGCAGCGGAGCCCACAAGGGTGAAGGTGGGCATCCTGGGCAGTACCTACACCGATTTCAAAACGGTCGAGCTGAGACCCTTTTCCACACAATTGCTGCACTTTGAGGTAAAGTATCTAAAACTTGTTCCTCATAAGTTGTTAGATGAACTAACTTTACCTCTTTAGATTCCTGCGCTGAAAGCCGATCGATATCGGCTGACTGTTGAGGGCCTGAGCGGCATTATCTTCACGAATGAAACACAGCTGCACTACGAGAACAAACAGCATACGGTGCTTGTGCAGACGGATAAAAGTATCTACAAACCCGGTGATCTGGTACACTATCGGATACTACTGCTTGATGCCAACTTGAAACCCGCTCGAGGCTACGGACGGGTTAATCTGGAGATCAGGGATTCTGGCAATAATCTCATTCGCAGCTACAAGGACATACGCCTGACCAATGCAATCTACTCCAATGAGCTGCAATTGGCGGACTATCCACGATTTGGAGACTGGTCGATTACAGTGGATGTTGCTGAACAGCAACACATCGAATATTTTGAGATTTTGGATCACATATTGCCTAAATTTGTGGTGGACATTGACATGCCTCGCAAGGCTATCTACAAGGATGGCAGAATTGCGGCTACAGTGAAAGCACAGTAAGTGGAACACACCTCTAATGTAAAGTAGCACATCTTATTCCTATTCTATTGCAGTTATGCCTTTGGTCAGCCCATTGTGGGCGAGGCCACGCTCTCCATTTACCCTACCTTCTTTGGCTCACTACAGCCCTTTGTCAACGATCTCATTACCCGCAAGGTGGTGCCCATCGATGGCAGTGCCTACTTCGAATTCGATATCGAAAATGAACTGCATCTGAAACAGGACTACGAACGGCAGTATCTCTTGGATGCTCTTGTCGAGGAACGTTCGACGGGCTCTGTGCAGAATTACTCAACGGTGCTCACCCTCTATCTCAATCACTTCCGCGTCGAGCCGGTCAAGCTGCCCAGCTACTATATACCCGGCGTGCCCTTCGAAGCCACCGTAAGTAGAGCAAGACTTAATCTGGCAGTTTAATGGCAGTACCCAACCCTTCATAGGCACGCATTGTCCGCAACGATGGCAGCTCTCTGCGTGAATTCAATCCGGATATCACGGCCTACTTGACCAACGTGTACGGCAGCAGTGAGATGTACAATCGCACCGTCTACAAACTGGATGCACGTGGTGAGTTCAAGATGAAGTTCACAGTGCCTCCGCAGGACAGGGATGAATATCATTCCATAATTGTGGACTACCTGGGCATTATCAGCGATGTGGGCAAAGTGCCACGCAAACATTTGCATACCAAGCATTACATAACAGCCAAGGTGCTCAATGACAAGTAGGTTTGAAATTAATCAAACACTTAATCCACATACTAAAAGCTTTACTACTTTAGACCCATTGTCAATCAGGAGATTGCGGTTGTGGTGCAGTCCAATCAGCCCATGAAATACTTTATGTATCAGATTGTGGGTCGTGGTGATATAATACTCTCCCGCACTGTGGATGTGAGTTTTGGCCAGTGTTGGAAAGTCTCCCTTACATTTCTTAACACTTTGTTGTTACTACTTTCAGGTGGCTGACAATACTTTCCACACCATCAAGTTCTTGGCCTCCTTTGCCATGATGCCGCGAGCTAAACTCCTAGTCTATACGGTGGTTGATGGCGAGTTTGTTTACGACGAACAGATTATAAAATTCGAGGAGAATCTCTTAAATGCGGTGGGTGTTTGTTAAGAGTATAGCTATTTTCTTGAACTAATTAAATGGTGCTTAAACAGGTACAAATTGATGCTCCGATTAGAGCACCACCTGGTCAGGACATAGACATAGGCATCAGCACCAAGCCCTACTCCTATGTGGGTCTAATGATCGTCGATCAGAACTCGCCTGGTTTGCGTAGTGGTAAGAAGTGTACTGAGTAAAGACTGGCTCATTTTTAAAACCCCTTTTGATTCAGATAATGATCTCACCCACGATCGTCTTATGGATGCGCTTTACGAGTATGAACTGAGCGATGTGAACACTCCTGTGGGTTCTCCCGGCAAAGAGTCGGGTGTCATCACCATGTCCAACACAGATTACTTTGTGGAGAAGGGTAAGCCCAAGCCACTTGAAGTTATACATTAACTACAATCGGCAATTCACAGAGGCCGAGACCACTCCCAGCATTGACCGCGATAGTTCCATAGAGGATGATCACTTAACAGCCGTACGTAAAACGGACATTGGACCAGCGCACAGAATCGAGGTGAACACCTTACCCCCAGGCAAGGGTCGCTATGCCTTCTCGTACACCCCGAAACCCTATTGGCATAATCCTCGTGTCCATGTCATGCGGGATCCCGTCGACACTTGGCTCTTCATGAACATCTCGGCGAGCAGCGATGGTCGCAATACCATTCATAGACGTATACCTAGTGACATGACCTCTTGGGTGCTCTCCGCCTTTTCACTAGATCCAGTCAATGGTTTGGGTCTAAATGCTCCCAATAGCAGACTGGAGGCCTACAAGGAGTTCTATATATCTACTGAGCTGCCATATGTCATGAGAAAGGGTAGGTAGTTGTGTAGCTGAAGGATAAGAATATATTTTAATCCCGAAACTCCCTTCTTTTTAGATGAACTCATTGCAATACCTTTTGTGGTGCACAACAATCGGGACAGTGATCTCAGCGTGGATGTGACCTTCTATAACACGGCGCAGGACTTTCAGTTTCCTCAGCTCGACTCCAAGCAGCTTAACAAGCCCAGTAAGTTTCAAGCAGGTATAAGACCTTAAGGTTCAGGCTCGGTAAACCACTAACTTTATTTCCTTTCATTTAAAAGCGGAACTCTACAGTCGTCGTACCATTCAGGTGCCCGCAAAGTCGGCTCGCTCCGTCTCCTTCATTGTGACCCCTCAGCGTGTGGGCGCCATACCCGTGAAGGCAGTGGCCTCCACTTCCCAAGCTGGGGACACCGTGGAGCGTACGCTCATCGTGGAGCATCCCGGTGCTACTGAACGTATCAATCGAGGTTTCCTCTTCGAGCTCAATTCGAATGCGCAGCGGAAACAGAATGTGAGCATTAAGGTGCCACGCAATGCCATACCGGATTCAGTGGGCATAGAGGTCAGAGCTGGAGGAGATCTGGTGGGCAGCCTTGTGGGTAATCTTAATCAACTGATTCAATTGCCCACGGGCTGTGGTGAGCAGACTATGGTCAACTTTGTGCCCAATCTGATGGTGCTACGATATCTGAATGTAAGTGGAGGGCTCGATGGGTTTAGTTCCTAAAGTGGGTCAGTAAACTTGTTGACCGATCGGATAGACTCAACTTCTATCTTGTTCAATGTAGGGTTTACAAACTAATCTCCTATTCGACTTGCAGCGCCTGCGTCAACTAACCCCAGAAATCGAGTTGAGTGCTACTAGAAATCTTGCTGTGGGTTACCAGCGTCTGCTTTACTACCGCCATGAGAACGGAGCCTTTAGTGCCTTTGGACTGTCGGCCAAACAGAGCTCAACGTGGCTAACAGCCTATGTGGCACGATCACTGCGACAGGCCACGCCCTACGTTCAAATGGATGAGCACGTGCTCCAGACGGCTCTGGCCTATTTGGCAAGCATGCAGTCCGGCAATGGAGGCTACGAGGAGCATGGCGATGTCTTCGAGCATTTGGACGAGGGAGGTGTGAGTCTAACAGCTTTTGTAACGCTCGCCATGATGGAGAATGTGGTAAGCACCAAGGGGTTTAAGTAGAGAGAGAAGAGTACGAAGTGGAGTTATTCTTACAGGACCTTTATCCCGAGTACCGCAACAATATCAACAAAGCTCTAGATTTCATTACCCGCGGTCTGGACTCCTCTAGTGACCTGCTGGCCATGTCCCTGGGCACCTATGTGCTCTCCCGGGCCAATCACAACTCCAAGGCGGCTTTTCTGCAGCGACTGGACTCGATGTCCATCAACGGCGATGGACGCAAGTGGTGGAACAAAACGGCGCCAGCCAATGAGCAAATGTCGCCCTGGTACAATGCCACACGTAGCGTTAATATTGAGATCTCTGCCTATGCAGCCCTGGCACTGCTCGAAAACAATCTAGTGGGTGATGCGCTGCCTGTGCTCAATTGGCTGATGGATCAGCGTAACCCCAACGGTGGTTTTGTTGCCTCCCAGGACACAGTTGTGGGTCTGCAGGCACTGCTGATGTTTGCCGAGCGTTTCTCCAGCCAGGGAAACAATGTCCAGCTAGCATTCAACTATGGCGAAGGAGCCGAGACTGTGCTCAATGTGAATGCGGAGAATTCAATGGCTCTGCAAACAGTTGAGGTAAGTCAGGACACTTGAAGACATGGGAATCTACTAACACCACTCGCCCCTTTAGCTTCCCAGCAACATTAAGAACGTGAGCGTCTCGGCAACTGGGCGTGGCATGGCCTTGGCCCAGATCAGCTACAAATACAACACGAATGTGACCAGTGCCTGGCCAAGATTTGTGCTCGATCCCACAGTAAATCGGAACTCCCATGCCGATTACCTGCATCTCTCGGCCTGTGCTAGTTTCGTCTCCGTGCCCGGAGAGGCCGAGCGATCTAACATGGCTGTGATGGAGATACATCTACCCAGTGGCTTTGTAGTAGACACCGATACTCTACCCACTCTAGAGTCCAGTGAGCGGATCAAGAAGGTGGAAACGCAACAACGTGATACCAAGGTGGTCATCTACTTTGATTACCTGGACAGAAGAGAAGTCTGTCCCACACTGCATGCCTATAAAATTGTGAAGGTGACAAAGCATCGACCGGTGCCCGTTGTCATGTACGACTACTACGACAATGGTAGGAAGGAATACCTGAAATACTCTATAAATTAGCCAACTAATTGCTGTAACTGTCTAATTTTACAGCTCGTCGTGCTCGTCAGTTCTATCGGGCGCCCAAGTCGAATATCTGCGACATTTGTGAGCACGCGAATTGCGGCAACATCTGCGAGAAGGCGGAGAAACGCGCATCCCTTCGTCCCGAGGAGGAGAACGTCCTTTTGGCAGGTCACAGTTCAGCAGAAAGTCAAGGAGCTTTATCACTGTTAGCACTGCTAGTAGTTGCTGTGCTCCTACACTGAGAGAAATGGATGTCATTTCCAATAAGGAAAAAAAACGAAGCTTTAACCTCAAAAAAACAGAACTCATCTAGTTAATAAGCTTAACCTAAATCAATTAACTTTAACGATGCTAAAAGTTGCCAATATACAAATAAATATATTTAACAATTACTAAAACTTCAAATTGGATGACATTTATTCATGTATGGAAGGGGTTTAAATGGGTAGGACTATTCAGACATAGCTGTCACTTTATGTAGGAGAAGAGGTAAGGAAAAGTGAAGTTTAAATTGAAGGAAAGGGTAGTAAATTACTACTTTTGTCACTTGTGTGGACAATTCTATATATTTCCCCAACAGAAAATTCTTCAGTTTATATTCTATATCCTACAGAAAGAGCTTAGACTTTAAGGACCTCAAAACCCAGGTTAAAATGTCACTAGATCAATTACCCTAAATTAATTATTATTTAACCCATTATAATAAATGACTAAAACTGACGAAATATGTACTTCTTTGGTTTATATACTACATCTAAATTAGCTAAGGTTCCAAAAAATATTTAAAGTTCTGTTTTCTTAGCTAAACATGTTTTTGCTTGTCAAATATTTGACTTCCCAACCTAAAAAAAAAAACAAATTTGTTTTACTTTCTATTACATAATTAACATATTTAAATTTTTAGTGAAATTTACTTGATTCTTCAAAATTTAATAGTTGTAATGCAAAAAGAGGACCCAGCGAATGCGAAGACCGAACCACCTCGACAACGCAGAGAGAAGCGAATTGTACGCGATCAGAATCGAGGGAAATGGGACTCAAATGCTGAATTTATACTCTCGCTGATTGGCTATGCCATTGGCATTGGCAATGTCTGGCGATTTCCCTACCTCTGTTATCGCAGTGGCGGTGGTGAGTTGCACTGACCTGCAGATGTAGTGCATTACTTAGTCGACTTGGCTGCACACAATTCCAGTAATTGTTGAGTGTGTAGTTCAATTGAGCTGCTCACTCAATTCAACTACACACAGCAATGAGTGTTTTTTCTTTGTTTCTCTTTTGTCTCTGTTTTGTCTGATTTCTTTTTGTTGCTGTTGCTCAGTGTGCCATAAATAGCGCATGCTCTGACGTCACTCCGAATCATCCCAGTGCAATGTCTATTTTTAGCTCCAACAGCTTTCGAGTGAAAGCTGCCACATTGAGTGTCTAGTGGGCAAGTTGTGGCTTTTGCTGGCACTTTGGTCGCCCGCCAGCGAATGCCTTCGATAGCTCAGTTGGTAGAGCGATGGACTGTAGAGTTTTCGAGGCTTGGTGTTGCGAGCAGAGGCAGGACTCTGAGCCAAATAATACCCATGGCCCAGACAGCGCTTGCTCTTGTACCATCAGTTTATTGAATCGCGATATGTTGAAATCCATAGGTCGCTGGTTCAAATCCGGCTCGAAGGATTAACATTTTGCCCACACACTTTTTTCCTCCAATTTTGCTTTTTTAAATTGTATTGAGGTTTAAGGTGCTAAAATGGAGATTTTTAAACCCTTTTAATCACTCAGCTACACTCCATTCACCACAGGCGCCTTTCTGGTTCCGTACATGCTGATGGTAATACTTTGCGGAATACCTCTATTCTATATGGAGGTACTGCTTGGCCAATTCTCGGGCACCGGCTGTACGTACTTGTTTCGACTAGCGCCGATACTTAAAGGCGCCGGTTACTGTATGGTCATTGTCAATATGTACTGCGTTTGCTACTATTCAGTGCTTATATCCTATCCCATACGTATGATTTACTACTGTTTTTGGAAGAGTGTGCCCTGGGATGGCTGTAATCATCCCTGGAATTCACCCAACTGTACAACTGTCAGTGAAGTAAGTGGTTCGCTTAAAACTAGTTGATGTAAAGTATTAATAAATTTCCTTTTGTCACTGTAGCTGGAAAATGCAGAAATTGGAGAAGGAGAGAAGTTGACTACATCGTCCGATGAGTTTTTTCAGTAAGTTTCAGCTCTGCAGATCTTAACGGTATTTTAAATATCTATAACTTTTTTTTGGGAAGTTTGGAAGTATTACGCATCTCGAGCAGCATCTCGGATCTGGGAAGCATAGTGTGGGAGCAACTCCTGTGTCTGTTCATAACGTGGACCATCATATACCTCTGTGTGTCTAAGGGCATCAAATCAGTAGGTTCTCATGGGTCACTTTCTAAAATACTTTTCCTTAATGTCAAGTTAACAGGTCGGCAAGGTTGTTTATTTTACGGCACCGTTTCCCTACTTACTATTGACCATTCTCTTCATTCGAGGCGTCACTTTACCTGGAGCCGGAGTTGGCATCAAGTTTTTTATGTATCCCGAGTGGAATCGTCTGCTCGATCTCAAGGTCTGGGCCGATGCGGCAATCCAAATGTTTTTCGGTCTCGGTCCCGGCTGGGGAGGCATCATCAATATGGCCAGTTTTAATAATTTTCGCAATAAGGCAAAATATGATACGATTATTGTTGTCTCTGTCAATGTTTTTACAAGTATTTATGCCGGCTTTGTGGTCTTCTCCGTGCTGGGCTTTCTATCGAGTAAGTGGCTCCCTTAACTCAAACTCAATCGATAACTTTTTATGCTTTTCACTTAGATCAATCGGGTATACCAGTGGCCACTGTTGCCACATCGGGTGCGGGTTTGGCCTTCGTCACCTATCCACAGGCAGTTTCCTTGTTGCCTCTGCCGCAGCTCTGGGGCATAATGTTCTTCATCATGCTCTTCATACTGGGCATTGACAGTGTGGTGTGTATGATCAAATAGTTAGTATTTTATGTCGCTCAAGCTGCTTTCCTTTCTGCAGTTTGTGCAACTGGAGTCCATCGCATCCGCCGTACAGGACGAAGTGCCTTATCTGCGAGATCACAAGTGGAAGGTAACGCTCGTCATGTGCCTCACGTTCTTCGGCGTGGCGACCATCATGACCACCAATGTGAGTACGATACAAGATACTATAAATAACTGTTTATTAATCTGTAATCATTGATCAGGCTGGAATGTATATACTGCAGTTATTCGACTGGTATTCCTCATCAATAGCTATCATTGTCGTCTGCCTGGTCGAGGTCATTATGGTGGCCTACATTTATGGTATCAATAACTTTATGACCGATGTGGAGTTTATGCTGGGTCAACGTCCATCGCTATTTTGGAAAATAGCCTGGAAGTATATAGCTCCTTTAGTTTTAATTGTAAGACAAGTACATTATTCGATCGTATAATTATTTTGATTAATCAATTTTATAGTTTGTCCTAATCACGACCATTATATTTATAAGAAAAATTACGTACAACGGTATTCCCTATCCAGAGTGGGCAATCATGATAGGTTGGATGAGTTTTGCGTCCTCCGTTATGTTTATACCACTCTACATTTTCTATATCATGATTCGAAAACGAGACACAATGTGCGAAAGTCTAAAGAAACGCTTAAAACCCCTCGACTGGACGCCAGCCGATCCAGAAGATCGTGCCGATTACGAGGAATTTCGACGAGAGCGCAAAATGCCTCCATTTATGTCCGATACAGAGGCATAATCCGAATACTCATTTATTTTATGTCACAAATCCTAGTATTGTTTTTTTTTTTTTTTGAGTATTTTTTCATGCCCTTTATACATTTAAATAAATACAAGAAATCAAACAGAATAAATTGCACAGTTTTAATGTTCCTCCTCGGTCACTTCATACAGCTGATGAGTTATATCAGAATTGCCGAGCAACTCCTCGTACTTCTGACGATCCTCCATTTCCTGGGGATACCAATCGGTTGGTCTACAAGCACGTTTAAAACGATTCCACAATCCTCCCGTGTTTCTATATGTTATATACATTCCATAACCGGGAATAAATAACAGTGGACACATCACCAGCAGCATGCTAACGATTAGCAAATAAGTGGATCCAAAAACGCGTTCGCTAGAGGACAACCAAAATCCTATGCACTAAATAAATATTATTTAGGAAAGTGTATTGTAAGAATTGGGGCATACAGACCAGAGTACATAGTAGCATTATTGGAGCTACGAAGCGTAGTAAAGAAACCTTCCATGAGGCAAACGGTTGTCCCAGCATAAACTCAATATCTCGTTGGAAACGTTCCCTTCCATAGCACCAAAGGACAGCAAGGATCAGTAACAAGTGCATAACACTATAGCTCAAAACAGCATCTAGAGAAACGGCGGAAAAATATTTGACTGCGTGCTGCAATCAGGTAAAGAAATAAGTTTAAAAATAATTAATATATTAAAATAAACCTACTGTCGTGCAAAACATGATCGAGCATAAAGCCAAAAATCCAATGAACCCAAAAGTAACCTTTTCCTTTTGTTCCCGCAGAAACTCGAACTCATCGAAGAGACTGGTGAGTATCGTAAAGATTTGGGTGATCTGAAAAGAAGGGATTTTTGAATTCCTTACTTAGTATACAGGCTTTCACTTACCATCACAACGAGTGAAGAAATCAGCAGCATGGAATAGTACAGAATTGTCCAGAAATTGGCCATTTCCATTGTGGCCAGAGCACTGGCAGTCGATATGTATAAAACCCAAATAGATTGGACATAAATATCATAACCAGATTGATAATCTGATTGCACTTAAAAAATGTATAAATATATTTAAAACAAATTTTTAATAATCAAATTAATTAATGCTCACTTTCGAAATAATTTTGTAAAATATGGCTAACCAATCCGAAGAGTATGTAGACCAGTGTCTGTCCAAAGGAAATTATCCAGCTGTATCTCATAATGTCGGTTTTAAAACCATTGAAACTGGAAAGGGACATAACACTGCCCCAGCCAGTACCAAAGGCCTGAAGTACCACAACAGTCATAACAAACAATCCACCATACATGTCACGCATACGAGGTTTCAGGTAGTGCCCTACTCCCACAAATGCATAGGGAAGAAATAGAAAACGGGCTAAGCAGATCAGGAGGAGGACTAAGGTAGTCAGTATCATGTAGCGCAGGAGTTTACCAAACTAAAAAAGAAATTATACTTTTTATAATGCCTGTACCTGTACCTATAATACTTTATACAACTTACCTTGGCAGTTTCTGAAAAATATTTAAAAATACAAACTATAATTGCCCATAGGACAACTGCGTATCCCATTATACTCCAAGAAAACTTAAGATCGTCATCGGCCAGTGAATTAAAATGACTTCTACAAATCAAAAAGGCTATAAACTATACACAGATATTGTTTGATTGATCATACTTGAAAAATACAACTGAAGGAATATGAGTCTCAAGTTCTTTGATAACATTAATGCTGCTGATATTGGACATTGCCAATTCGATTTTCGATTCCGTAAAATTGTCACACAACTTGAAGAGAACATAAATAATTATTTTTCTTTATCTATAATTAGAACTAATTTTATTTACCGTCGTTATATTTTCGACCTTCCCCAATCCCTCGCAACTCCATGGCAAAGTCGGACGCAGGGAATGAAAGAGGAAAATCAGGGGAACTACCGCAAAAATTGTGTGGAAGAGCAGACTGGCAGTGCTCAGAAAGACACTCATATATCCCAGACCTTAAAAGGAAAACTAAAACTTAAAGTTTGGTATATAAGGGATAAGGAACTTACCCTTGAAGAACGGAGAGAGCCGAAAGGCGGAGATAAATCCACTGCTCGAGAATTGACCCATGAAGGAGTGTATGACCATCAGAGGCACCATAAACAAGACGATGTAGAAATAATATGGTAATATGCCAAATACTGAAAGAATCATTTGGATTAAACATAGAGTTAAACATAGAGTGGTCAGTAAGGTCGACTGTCCACGCTAGTGACCAATGTCTTCATAAACTTATTTATATAATTTTAGTAACTGATTTTAAAAACGCCCCTAAAATGCGTGTCAAATCAACTGATGTTATATTGAGTACAGGGCTATCCATAGAAAATAATTTTTGGTTAATGAAAGCATGCCGGGTATTTCAAAGTCGGCAAAGCTTTCGTACTTGTTTGAAGATTTCTCACTTATCAGCAGATTACTTACTTCCCATTCCAAAGAAGTAGCTAAAGACGATCACAAAGAAATCCAATTTTAAAGCCAAACCGCAACAAGCGAAAATAAAATCCGTAAGGTTTTTCCCCCTTTTCCCGTTTTTTATTAGGGGTGAAGGGCCTTTGACCCGACTCGTAGGATGACTCATAAACCATTTTAAAAAATTTTCTAATCAGTGATAGTATAATTTAATAATTCTTTACTCAGTTGTTCTGATTTGAACGAAATCTGCCGAAAAACTAAACGAGATTCATTCGAGAATCGCTTAACAGAATTAGATGGAATGGAATGGAATGAAACGAAATGTATTGGAATTGAATTTTGATATTTTTTGCATCATTATCAACAATGTTGTGAATAAACCAGAAAAACCAGAGAGACCAAAACCACTTTATTAATATACTCTCTGCAAGAGTATATTGTGTTTGTGCAAAAGTATGTAACAGGCAGAAGGAGGCGTGGCAGACCCCATAAAGTATATATATTCTTGACCGGCATCACAAGCCGAGTCGATATAACCATGTCCGTCTCTCCGTCTGTCTGTCTGTCCGTCCGTCCGTATGAACAAACAGATTTCAGAGATGGTAAGAGCTACAAGTCAACATCCCGGAAATAATCGGTGTTTTCCCTATTTCCCACAACACAAAAAAATAATTCTCCACTTTTGTTCCGGTTTTAGGCATTTGTTCATATAGTACGCCATTGTAATTGTATAATTCGAGTGGAGGCTAACTAAATCAAACTATCATAAAATAGCCACATTGAAATCGGACTATAAGCAAGAAAACTAGAAGCGTTACAATATTGATAACTGAACGCAGTATCACCACTAACCATACAACACATAGATGCGTCAAACGCAAGATTTTTTGAAAGCAAACGCTAGCTTGCTAATGGACCCCCACAGAACTTCGGCAAAAAGCCGAACGCCTAGCGCCCCGGAGAGTCGATCGCGTCTCAGCAAATTCAAAGCAGACGAAAATAAATTTAGTCTGATTCAGTCAGCGAAACGATGAGCACGGTTGTGTCGATTTTGCTCTCGTTTCGTATGTATATGTTTGTCTCTTTCTAGCATGCCAGATACACATATTTGCGAAGTCAGCACACTTCCGCAATCAGCTAGTTGCAAAAATGTATGTTTTCTACAAAATAGCGATCGATCTTGGGAGTCATAAGTATTTTTTAGCGATATGTATGGTTTTAAACGGGTCGAGAGTAATTGTTCCCATGGCGCTAAAATTTGTTGAAAATAGTTTTTATTGATAATAGCTATTATGAAAATATTGAAAATCTAGAATATAATAATTTTTTTCTTGTTAAATAAGCAACTTTAAATGCACAATTCCCAACGGGCAAGACCGCGATTCAAAATCATGTAGTCCGCTCTGCGACCATGATCCTAATCAGCAGCGCCACGGGAACACTAACTCGCGCCAGCATCGAATTTGCTGAGAGGCGATCGGCTCTCTGGGGCTCTATGACGCATTTGCTTTGAGTTTGAACTCACGCACTCCGCTCGCCAGTCAAGCACCTAGTCGCCTGAGCCACGAGAACGTTTGCTCGCGGCCGGCTTAAAACCATACATATGCCTAAATATGATTTATGGCACCCAAGCTCGATCGCTATTTTGTCGAAACCACAGATTTTTGAAGCGAGCTGGTTGCTTTGCAAAATGTGTGTATCTGGCATGCCAGAAAGAGACAAACATATACATGCGAAACGAGAGCAAAATCGACACAACCGTGCTCATCGTTTCGCTGACTGAATCAGACTAAATTTATTTTCGTCTGCTTTGAATTTGCTGAGACGCGATCGACTCTCCGGGGCGCTAGGCGTTCGGCTTTTTGCCGAAGTTCTGTGGGGGTCCATTAGCAAGCTAGCGTTTGCTTTCAAAAAATCTTGCGTTTGACGCATCTATGTGTTGTATGGTTAGTGGTATCACTAATGAGTGCAAGCGCGACAGAAACATACTCGCTGCCTGCGTGGCGGCAGCGCCGCCCGAAGACGCTGGCCGCGCCGAATACACACATACATACATATAATGTCAAACGTATGTGTATTCGCATTCAAACAAACAAACAGATGTAAATATGTGTGATTTTGCTTAGATTGTTTTCGTTCACTGTGTTTTAATGGAAGTACTGCACATTGTAATATCTCGATACCGATTTTAATAATTTAATCGGGATTAAAATGCACAGAGTATTATACGGTCAGGCTTGCTCGACTGTACTTGTCTTTCTTGTTTTTTTAAATATTGTAGAATCTCTTTATTTATTGTACCTGTGGCTCTATATCAATTTTAATTAACTTCCTCGGTTACTTCATACAGCTGATGAGTTATATCAGAATTTCCGAGCAACTCCTCGTACTTCTGACGATCCTCCATTTCCTGTGGATACCAATCGGTTGGTCTACAAGCCCGCTTAAAGCGATTCCAGAATCCTCCAGTGTTTCTATATGTTATATACATTCCATAACCGGGAATAAATAACAGCGGACACATCACCAACAAAAAACTTATGTACAATAAATGAGTGGTTTGAAACAAGTGTCCTAAAAAGGAAATAATCAGTCCCACCACCTAATTGAAAGTACTCAATATTATTAATATTATATATAAGAAGAATTTGGGCATACAAACCATAGTGTAAATTAGAAATAGTGGTGCTATAAAGCGCAGTATGAAGATCTTCCATGAGGCAAACGGTTGTCCCAGCATAAACTCAATATCCCGTTGGAAACGCTCCCTTCCATAGCACCAAAGGACAGCAAGGATCAGTAATAAGTGCATAACACTATAGCTCAAAATGGCATCTACAGAAATAACGGAAAAATATTTGACAGCGTGCTGCAATCAGATAAAGATATAAGTTTAAAAAAAAAATTAATATATTAAAATAAACCTACTGTCGTGCAAAACATCATCGAGCATAAAGCCAAAAATCCAATAAACCCAAAAGTAACCTTCTCCTTTTGTTCCCGCAGAAACTCGAACTCATCGAAGAGACTGGTGAGTATCGTAAAGATTTGGGTGATCTGAAAAGAAGAGATTTTTGAATCCCTCACCTTGTACAAAGGCTTTCACTTACCATCACAACGAGTGAAGAAATCAGCAGCATGGAATAGTACAGAATTGTCCAGAAATTGGCCATTTCCATTGTGGCCAGAGCACTGGCAGTCGATATGTATAAAACCCAATTAGTCTTGACGTAAAGATTATAATTTGACACTTGCATAGCTTAAAAAATGTAAAAATATGTTCATAATGAATTTTATTAATAAAATTAATTAATGCTTACTTTGGAAATAATTTTGTAAGATATAGCTAACCAATCCGAAGAGTATGTAGACCAGTGTCTGTCCAAAGGAAATTATCCAGCTGTATCTCATAATGTCGGTTTTAAAACCATTGAAACTGGAAAGAGACATAACACTGCCCCAGCCAGTGCCAAAGGCCTGAAGTACCACAACCATCATTACACAGAATCCACCTTCCATGTCAATCATACGAGGTTTCAGGTAGTGCACTAAACCATTCAATTCATAGGGAAGAAATAGAAAACGGGCTAAGCAGATCAGGAGGAGGACTAAGGTAGTCAGTATCATGTAGCGCAGGAGTTTACCAAACTAAAAAAGAAATTATAGTTTTTAGACCCCGTACTCTAAAAAAGAGTAGAGGGGTCTATTAGGTTTGTCAGAAGCGAAATGTGCGTAACAGGCAGAAGGAGGCGTGGCCGACCCCATAAAGTATATATATTCTTGATCAGCATCAACAGCCGAGTCGATATAGCAATGTCCGTCTGTCCGTCTGTCCGTCCGTCCGTCCGTATGAACACCTGGATCTTTTAAACTACAAAAGCTAGAGCCACCAAATTTATAATGAAAGTCCGTTATTGTCTTACGCAGGTTAAGTTTATTTCAAATTTTTGCCACGCCCCTTACCGCCCCCGCAATGAGCAAAAAACCAGACACACCTCGAAAAAAAATGTAGTTTTTGGCCAATAACTCAGTAACTATGGCACTTAGGAACACCATTTCTGGTTGCTAGAGTTGCTAGAGACAGCCTTAATGCAATGCCATTCAAAATTTTGGCCTGCCACGCCCCCTTTTCTCATAAAAGCTAAAAAACTTTCAAAATTTCAAGCTCAAAATTTGCAGGATTTAGGGCATTTAGTCAAATAGTACAGTGTTTATATTTAATTATTCGAAGAGAGGAATATCATATCAAACTATATTCCCAGCGGCGTTAAAATCCGTCAATTAACAAAAAAGTTATTAGGTTAGAAAGTTTATGTAATTTAGCTGCAATTTCGCCGCCTGTGTGACGTCAGCGCTGCTCGCAGACGCTGGTCGCTGCGACGCCGCCGTGCCGACCAGTGCTAGGCACGCATACATACATATGTGCATACACATAATTTCAAACGAGTGTGTACTTGTATGTATAACATGTAAATGCGAATAAGCGGAACATGCTTGAAAGTAGCGCGTGGTGCGAATGGTAGAGTTACGGCGCGATGTGAAATCGTTGCCTGAGGGTCGTGGGTTCGAATGCTGGCAATGAGAATTGCTAATTTAATTTTTTTTTAAATATCAATTTAAAATATACATATAAATTTTAATTTTTAAATTTCGTTATAAAATTTTAATTCAAATTAAATACAAATGCGCATTATTATGGGAGTACGGGGTCTTTTACAGTCGGCTCGATCGACTGTAGCTTTTCCTACTTGTTTTATAATGCCTGTACCTGTACCTATAATACTTTATACAACTTACCTTGGCAGTTTCTGAAAAATATTTAAAAATACAAACTATAATTGCCCATAGGACAACTGCGTATCCCATTATACTCCAAGAAAACTTAAGATCGTCATCGTCCAGAGAATTAAAATGACTTCTGTAAATCAGAACACTAATATACTATACACTGATATTGATTGATTGATCGTACTTGAAAAATACAACTGAAGGAATATGAGTCTTAAGGTCTTCGATACCTTGAAGTCTGTACATTTCTAATTCCGATTCCGTAACATTGTCACACAACTTGAAGAGAACATAAATAATTAATTTTCTTTATCTATAATCAGAACTAATTTTATTTACCGTCGTTATATTTTCGACCTTCCCAAATCCCTCGCAACTCCATGGCAAAGTCGGACGCAGGGAATGAAAGAGGAAAATCAGGGGAACTACCGCAAAAATTGTGTGGAAGAGCAGACTGGCAGTGCTCAGAAAGACACTCATATATCCCAGACCTTAAAAGGAAAACTAAAATGTAAAGTTTGGTATATAAGGGATAAGGAACTTACCCTTGAAGAACGGAGAGAGCCGAAAAGCGGAGATAAATCCACTACTCGAGAATTGACCCATGAAGGAGTGTATGACCATCAGAGGCACCATAAACAAGGCGATGTAGAAATAATATGGTAATATGCCAAATACTGAAAGAATCATTTGGATTAAACATAGAGTTAAACATAGAGTGGTCAGTGTGGTCGACAGTCAACGCTAGTGACCAATATCTTTATAAACTTATTTATCTCGTGTATATAATTTTGGTAACTGATTTTTAAAGCGTCCCTAAAGTGTGTGTTCAATTTAACTGATGTTATAGTACAGGGCCAACCCGTGGATCGTAATGTAAAGTCAAGAAAATTCCAGAAAAGACCTTTGTTTAAAGAGAGCATGCCGGGTATTTCAAAGCCGGCAAAGCTTTCGTACTTGTTTGAAGATTTCTCACTTATCAGCAGATTACTTACTTCCCATTCCAAAGAAGAAGCTAAAGACGATCACAAAGAAATCCAATTTTAAAGCCAAACCGCAACAAGCGAAAATAAAATCCGTAGGCTTTTCCCACTTTCCGCGTTTCGGATCAGGTGTGAAGGGCCTTTGACCCGACTCGTAGGATGACTCATAAACCATTTTAAAAAATTTTCTAATCAGTGATAGTATAATTTAATAATCCTTCACTCAGTTGCCAAAGAAGATTAAGAGGTGTGTTCTGATTTGAACGAAAGCTGCCGAAAAACTAAACGAGATTCATTCGAGAATCGCTCAACAGAATTAGATGGAATGGAATGGAATGGAATGAAACGAAATGTATTGGAATTGAATTTTGATATTTTTTGCATCATTATCAACAATGTTGTGAATAAACCAGAGAGACCAAACACTGCAGATTAAATGTCCAGAGAAAAACCATTTGATTATTTTTTAAATATTGTTAAATCTCTTTATTTGTTGTACCTGTGGCTCTATATCAATATCAATTAACTTCCTCGGTTACTTCATAGAGCTGATGAGTTATATCAGAATTTCCGAGCAACTCCTCGTACTTCTGACGATCCTCCATTTCCTGGGGATACCAATCGGTTGGTCTACAAGCACGCTTAAAGCGATTCCACAATCCTCCAGTGTTTCTATATGTTATATACATTCCATAACCGGGAATAAATAACAGCGGACACATCACCAACAAAAAACTTATGTACATCAAATGAGTTTTTTGGTACATGTGTTCCATATAGGAAATAAACACTCCCACCATCTAATCGAAAGTACTCAATATTATTAATATTATATATAAGAAGAATTTGGGCATACAAACCATAGTGTAAAGTAGAAAAAGTGGTGCTATAAAGCGCAGTATGAAGATCTTCCATGAGGCAAAGGGTTGTCCCAGCATAAACTCAATATCCCGTTGGAAACGCTCCCTTCCATAGAACCAAAGGACAGCAAGGATTAGTAATAAGTGCATAACACTATAGCTCAAAATGGCATCTAGAGAAACGGCAGAGAAATATACGACAGCGTGCTGTAATCAGAAAATGTGATTTAATAAGCTTTAAATTAATAATTATTCACTTATTTAACTTACACTTGAGCAAAACATGATCGAGCATAAAGCCAAAAATCCAATGAACCCAAAAGTAACCTTCTCCTTTTGTTCCCGCAGAAACTCGAACTCATCGAAGAGACTGGTGAGTATCGTAAAGATTTGTGTGATCTGAAAAGAAGGGATTTTTAAGTCCCTCAATTAGTAAAAAGACTTTAACTTACCATCACAACGAGTGAAGAAATCAGCAGCATGGAATAGTACAGAATTGTCCAGAAATTGGCCATTTCCATTGTGGCCAGAGCACTGGCAGTCGATAAGTACAAGACCCAATTAGTTTCGACATATAAATCGAAGGTTTCCACTTGCATTGCTAGAAGAATTCATTACTAATCAATACATAAATCAAATATGATTAGATTTGTTAACATACATTTATAGTAGTGTTGTAAAATAAAACTAATCATGCCGAAGAGAATGTACACAAGAGTCTGAGCAAAGGCAATTATCCAGCTGTAGCTCATGATGTTGGTTTTGAAGCTATTGAAACTGGAGAGGGACATCACACTGCCCCAGCCAGAGCCAAAGGCCTGTAGTACCACAATAGTCATGGCAAAGGCTCCCTCTGCCATAGAGTCCACATGGGGCTTGACGTAGTGGGTGAGACCGTCCCAAGCTCCAGGCAGAAACAGAAATCGGGCCAAGCAGATGAGCATAAGGACCAAGGCTGACAGAATCAAGTAACGCAAGAGTTTGCCAAACTAAATAACAATTTAATTAGTGTTATTTAACCTACTGATAGTTAAGTTGACAAACTTACTTTGGGCGCCTCCGAAAAAGTCCTAAAAATGAAAGCGATTATAGCCCAGAGTAAAACAGCGAATCCGAAAACCGTCCATGAAAAGACGTGAGTTACTTCGAAATAGGGTTCACCCAGTGACTCAAAATGTTGCCTGCAATTAAGAGAAATTAGTTTTAAGCATATACTTAATTTAGTGGACTGCTATGTACCTGAAAAAGAGCACAGAAGGTATATGAACAATCGTGTGTGCCAACGAACTTTCAGTATTGTTCTCCGCGAGCTCTGCAATGACTTCCGCTTCCGTCATATTCATATCACACATCTAAAGGATTATATATAATTTAGACTATTTATCTATAATCAAAATTATCTTTTATTTACCGTCGTTATATTTTCCACCTTCCCAAATCCCTCGCAACTCCATGGCAAAGTCGGACGCATGGCATTAAAGAGGAAAATCAGGGGAACTACCGCAAAAATTGTGTAGAAGAGCAGACTGGCAGTGCTCAGAAAAACACTCATATATCCCAGACCTTAAAAAGAAACGTAGAACTTTAAGTTTGGTTTAAAAGGGTTATGGAACTTACCTTTGAAGAACGGAGAGAGCCGAAAGGCGGAGATAAATCCACTGCTCGAGAATTGACCCATGAATGAGTGTATGACCAGCAGAGGCACCATAAACAAAACCATGTAGAAATAGTATGGTAGAATGCCAAACACTGTAGGAGAGAATTATAATCAACTATAGGTTTCAACATATCATACAGCATGAGTAAAAATCGGATTCTACTCAGTGCATAGTTGTGATGTCATTAATGCATTTTTTAGTAGACTGAGGGCAATAAGCAGTAACATTATATAGTCTAATTAACATCCATCATATCAGCAAATCGATTAAAATTGAACTTGATACTCAAAGTGATGAATAATCCCCCTGTGTGTGGATAGATACATTTGAGTACATATTGCTCGGCTAGCTTTTGATTAATTTATGCATGTACCTAATTGATAACCTAATCTGTAATCAGTATACTCCCTGCATATACACAGCTACGAGTCTATTTAAAAATTACTTACAGCCGACATCGAAGTATATCCAATAGACAACCACAAAAATATCCAATTTGAGGGCTAAGCCGACACAGGCGTAGATGAAATCCGTTGGTTTTTCCCATTTTCCACGCTGCTGGTCGGGTGTGAAGGGCTTTTGGCCAGTCTCATAGGATGACTCATAGACCATTTCGGGAATTATGAAACTATGTCGCTGACACACAACAAATTTAATTACGGATTTACTAAGATTCCTGTCTATTTAATTGTTGTTTTTATTAGTTTTATTTGATAGACTTAAAAACTTTTTTCCCTTGTGTTTTTTTTGTGTATTTTTCAATGGAATTGCATTTGCCCGTTTACATTTAAATTGACGTTCTAATTAAAAGAAACGCTGCCGATAGACTGAATGCTGTGCATATGAGAACTCTCGGACATCTATCCGTGGAACGGAATGGAATTGAGAGATACTTTTCATTATCAACGATGTCGCTATGAATTTATATAGCCTTTATTTATATACATACATATATATATGGTAAACATATGTACTTTTGAGGTCTGCTTTCGTCACTAGTCTGTTGAGATCATTATGACGCTTATAATAGTTATGGATTTAATAGCTTAATGAACGATGCTGAGTGTAAAATTACTATTTTTACTTATTTTTTTTTAAAGATAATACTCACGGTCGTATTAAATGTTATTATTTATATAATAGGGGGCGTTGTGTCAAACAAAATTCGGAGATAAAACCCGATGCGCCAATTTGTTGCCTTGAGCTTAGTATACATTGTTTTATATGATGCACATCTGTGTTGTTATTTCAACTGATTTGTTTGCTAAATGTACTTACAGCCCATATTAAAAGTCATCTGATAGATTATCACAAAAAAGTCCAATTTGAGCGCCAAGCCGCAACAGACGAAAATGAAATCCGTAGGCTTTTCCCACTTGCCGCGCTGCAGATCAGGCGTGAAGGGCTTGCAACCGTACTCATAGGACGATGCCATTGTGCGATCTTGTATTAATTTATATTATTAATTTTAAAAATATTTGATTAGCCTGTATTTTAATTTGCGTAAGTTTGTCCGTAACTGGCGTTCCACTTGTAGGGAGCGTTTCCGGAGACTGAATGCGCGGCACTAAAAATCTCTCGGGTATTTCGCTCTGGAAAATATGAGAGATCGTTTTTGTTATCTCTGAATTCGCCACGCGATCTATTAGCGCTTTCCACTACAAAACAAATAAAATATAAACAAACCCAACACATGCCATACCTCTGAGTGTTTTGAAAAAATAAAACTTAATACTTAAACCACTCAATTCGTCTGTTAAACACCTTTCTAGTTAAGTAAAAGATTTATGCTTCGTTTTAAAATGTTTCAAAAGCTTTTATTCGTTATGCAACTACAAATATCACCAGTTTATTGTTCTCTATAACTAGATTTGGAAAATATCAGTACATTTTTTGTTTAAGAAACTCACACCGCACATCATAAATATATATAGTAATCAATATTCAATGTATATAGCTGTATATATAATAAGTTTACGGTTGGTTTCGGATGCTGGGAGTATTCACAAAATAAGTTCAGTTCGACCAGACAGAGTTGAAGGTCCTTGACTTAAGTACAAAATGAATTCCATAGTTCCACTTGAGATCTATGGGTATTTTAGGCACTAGAAGTATGCAGTTTTTGTAGGTTTATGAGGCACTTCCATGATCGATAACTAGCATTTCGGATGTGCCCATGATCTCCTCATAGAAACGCCGATTATCGGCATTCACTGGATGCCAATCGTGTGGAGCAAAACATTGTCGCATCCGTTGACGCCAGGTGCCGTTTGTCTGGCACAACTTGTAGACCATGTAGCCCAAGACAAGCAAGTAGATAACACTCTGACTAGTCCAAATCACAATATCATCCGCAAAGTAGTTTAGCATGAAAATTGTCTCCCACTAGCAAGTAAAATAAAATGAAGTAGAAAGGTTTCAAATGGAGTTTTAAACACTACTTACCAAGGCTAGTGCTATGGAGCAGGGCACTATGAAGCGTATGGAGAATATTTTGATGCTTGAGATCGTTTTGCCCAGCATAAACTGTAGATCACACTGGAAACGCACACGTCCATAGATCCAGGTGGTCATTAGTATCAACAGCGCCGAGAACACAACTTGCGTAAAGAGCGACACATAGGATAGTGTGCTAACTTGGCTAAAACCCAGCTGTAAACAGACAACAATTGTTAGAAGGGACAAAGAGTACTTAAAGTTTACTTACCTGAGTGCAAAAGTAGATGGAAATGAGCGCCAGACACAAAGTGAGTAGAATTGTAAACGGTTTTTTCCTGGGACGCAGTTGCTCGAATTCATCGAAGAGCGCCGTCAGCACGGACATCATCTGAATTATCTGTAAGGAGGTAGAAAAGGAGTTTTAAAAGTCATACTATAGTAGAAAGACAGACTTACCAGCGCACACATTTCAGATAGAAATATCACGGAGAAGAAGAGAAAAGACCAGAGTTTGGGTAGTGTTGTAAAGCTGCCAAAGAGATAGGCAAAGGCCACATAAAGGAACTGCATTGTGTGTCGCTTCTCCACATGCCACATGGCCACATGAACTGCAAAATAATAAGAAATATTGATTAAGTTTGGTTAACCTAAGATCAGACAATCCCTGGGATTGTATACAACATAACGAACTATTGGAAAAGTTTAGGGAATAGAACTTAGAACACTCTTTTTACTTTTCCCATTACTTCACAACGCTCTAAAACTCTTATACTTTTATAAGAAAACAATCAGTTACTTACGTTCAAAGTGATCGTTGGCCACATGCCCACAGATAATGGCCATTATCGTGATTAGCACATGGGTTAAGCTCACCCAGAAGCTAAATCGTTCGGCATCGCTGCGAAAGCTATTGTAGCTGCCGAGTGTTATAATACTCCCCCAACCGGGACCCAGTATCATGCTCGCCTGCATTATGGCTGTGGCCACAGATGCCGTTGTAACGCTCCAGCTATGGATTGTGGGGTGCAGATAATCCAACAGACTTTCGCTGTCCACCTTCTCATGGATTACCAGAAACACAAAAACCGACAGGAAGAAGCCAAACATCAACACACAGGCACAACGTAGCGCCTTGCCAATCTAAGTAAAGCAGAAAGTATTAATTAGTTTTGGAAATCCTGTTCAATTAGAGCTCTACTTACAATGGAGACGCGGCTTAGGAGTAGCGCGAGCACAACCACCCAAATGCCCATAATGGCCATAACCATGGACCACGATAACGAAAAGTTGCTGGAGCCCTCCTTAAAGGAACCTATCATGGAGCTAAAAAGAGAAGAGTTGTAGTAAAGGAACACCAAGAGATTTCTGAGGGAAACTTACTGAAAGTACTCCACGGTGGAATGCGGCTTTTGATTGGGCTGCAAGTAGAAGAGTAGAAGCACAACAGTAGAAGTATGTGAGTATAAGTATTTGAGGGAGTAGAGGTACAGCGTATAAGCAGAGATATAGGTAGTTAAATGAAGTAATTTAATAAATCTACTAGACTTTGTAGTATAAGAAAATATTTATGTTGTAAGTGTGAAACATACTTTATTCGCAATAAAGTTTTACTTAGGAAGGAGCCTGCATAGTAAAGTATAAGCAGAATTTACTAGTTATTTGTGAAGTGTATCAGAGGCTTAACGAAAACGTTGTGTGCAGTATAAGTAGAAAAAAATAGTATAAGTAGAATTTAGGTAGCGAACATTACAGAACCGTAAGAGAGCGTGCAAAGTATAAGAGTAAAATATGTGCAGATAACAGAATTAGAAGTGTGATATTTTTAACATATCGGGAAACTTAATGTGTTTTATAAGTAAAGAGTAACAGAGAGCAGTGTAGCAGTGATAAGATGTGCATTTCTTTCACCAGAAAAAAGCATACAGTATAAGTAGAATGCATGAGTAAATAATAGTACTACTAAAGTGTATAAGATGGTACATTTTAAAAGGATAAACTACTTAGGGTATATTAAAAGATGAGTCTTCGAATTACAGTGTATAAGGTCTTAAACTTAGGAACGCATACTCAGAGAGTATTAAAAGTCGTTTGTATATGGTTGTATATGGATAAGTTCTACTACATCTCACTTACATCATCTTCATCGTAGCTGTCGTGTGTGGAGCAGTTGGGTGAGTTCCAGGTATTATTGCAGCTCATCCAGGGCAGAACATCGTGCAGCGAGTTAATGGCGTAGATTAGCGGCACCGCAGCATTCACACTGTAGTAGGTGAGTGTGCCCAGATTAAGCAACAATATCGCATAGCCAATGCCTGTTAAACAGATAGCAAAGACTCTTAAAATATATATGTTAAGCTATATATAACTGACTGCAGACCTTTGAAAATCGGCGATACGCGAAAAGCTGATATCGCACCCGATGTGGAGAACTGCCCCAAAAATGTTTGTATGAGGAAAATGGGCAGTGAGTAGAAGCAAACAGCCAGCAAATAGGCACTCAGATAGTATTCTGAAATAAAATGAAAAACATTTAAATTATACAGTCATTACTATATATAAATAAATTTATAAAAGCTTTTGTTTAAGATAAGAAAGGAAACTCAAGTTATTGCTCATTGTTCGACAGTTTATAGAAACTTATACGATAATTGCAACTAACTCTTATATATTGAACAGCAATTCAATGTAGAATTGACAATTTAATTGCTCATACGCCGTGTGACCATGAGAAAATTGATAATCATTTGTGAAATGACTTTTTAACTGTACTTTAAATCATTTAAATGTATTTTTTGTTAATTAAAGCTAATAAAAGTATAAAAATAAGTCGAAAATATTACGCATACGCCGTGGTTTGTTTTCTTCACAAAGTTCAATAACAATAATATAAATAATTAGTTAAAATTTTATAATGAGCTCAGTTGGAATTTTCGTAGAGCAGCCACTGATAACCCCATTCAAAAATTGAATTCAATTAAAACAAACAGATAAGGCTTCTGGGAATTTAAATAGATTATGGATTTACTTACTCCAACCACTAAGAAGTAGTGCCCAAACAGGCACATCCGAGAAGGCCATGGTGCTGAAGGCAAAACTGGAGCTGGCGAAGTAGAAATCCACCGATTTGGACCAGCGACCGCGTAGATTATCGGGTCGAAAGGGTCGCTCCATGGTGTCATATGAGCTGGTATTGCGTATGGCCAGACTGTGCACCTGGCGGGATCGAAATGTTCGTCCGCCACGATACGCTGGCGAGGCACTGATTCCACTACTCCCATTGGCCCGATCATTTCCCAGGGCACTTTCAACATTTTCACAGTTGCCCAGCAGCTTGCAGTGGTTGATTTGCTGCTTGGCATCGGCTGCACCACCTCCACCACCACAAATGCCTTTCATGCTGCAATCGAATTAAACACTCGACAGCAGCGACGTCATTTGAACCTTGAACACTCGTGGATATTGACAATATTGTTACTATTGTTTTGTTCTCTCCTAAAGTGGCTAAAAGGCACTTGGCCAAATAGTAATCACATTAATTGCACTTGTCTCACAATCAGCAAGTTTACACTACGTTTCGTTTCAAGTTCATTTCGTTTCCGTCATCACACAACACAATTTTTGCACAAATTTTATGCTGACCCAGTTAACAGCTTTGTGGATTTTTGGGGTCAACTGCGTTCGGGGTCTTAAAGAATCACGAGCGGCCTTTGTTCAACTTTTAGCAAATAAATAAAATTAATTTTATTTTGATTGTTTAGTTTCTCACTTGCATTTCAGCAGTTTTGGGTTAAGACGAGTGGGGATAGACGTAGAAAATTTACTCCTCACGATTAGCACTTTCAAAATTAAATTCCCGAGAGCTGAATAAACATCCAAACGATTCAAATGCTCAACAGCAAATGATGCGATTTGCAATTTGCGATGATTGTGATTTTGTGATTGCCGTTCCTCCAGTATAATTTGTAAATAAAGAGCTCAACAGCAACAAAAAGAAGGAAAATAAAAACGGATTTAATTAAATAAACGTATATAGTATGTGACTGAATGAGAGTACGTAACAAACGTACGCACACTGACTCAAACTCGGCTAATACGTCAATTTATTAGCAATGAATGGGAGATAACGTATAATTTACTCGCTTTGAACTCAAGAACCCTGGACAAAATATTCTATTTCTAAATTGCCGCACTCGGCGAGATTAAATTTGCATAGACGGAGGGTTTTTTTTTTATGTTTTTATAAGGCAAAAAATGAGTGAAGATTTTAAAGTAGGCAAAAAAAAGTTTCAATTGTAATTAAATCAATAATTATTTTTTAATTACACTTAATTGATTAAAAGCAAACGTTGTTAAGAAATTGAATTCCCTGGTTATTGTGCAGAAGGTTTTTCTTTATAAAATAATTTTTGAAAAAATAATTACATTTTTTTAAAAAATTTCTGCATAGCAAATTATAATAAACAGAATGATTAAGTCTACTTGGTTGGTACCACTGTGCGCAGTGGCAATGCTAGACCTTTTGTTATTGCGGTAGCACTCATCTTCACTGTATTTATGTATGTACTTAGTGAACATGTATGAGTAATGCTTTTGAATGAATACGCAGTTTTCACACACACACACGCTAGTAAACACAATAAATTCTTACAATAAAAACAAACACACATATGTACATATGTATGTACATAGTAAATATGTAAGACTAAATACCTCGACTGACTTTATCAGCTCGCAACAAAGAATGATTCTATCTAAATGAAAAACAGAAAATGCAAATCTATAGAAACTGAAATTGAATTTTATAAACAAAACAGAAAATGCGTGACTTTCAATAAATCTTCAGTTGGAACAGGCCGGGGCAACGGACGACGGAGAATGACAGCGGGCAGTTAGCCAGCCAGCTGATGCATTGGTTGACGTTGTTTCGCTCTCGCTTACCACTCTCTTTCCATAAATACACTTGACATTCGGTGTTCGCAAATTGGCATGTGAGAGAACGAAATAGTGTGAGAGCGTAAAGAGAGTGGGAGAGGGAGAGCGAAAAGTGAGTCCATTGCTCTCATGAGCTCATAACATTTCAACAAGTTAAATTGTAACAACACACATTAATGCAAAACGCAGAGCAGGAGAACAGCAAATGTGTTTGTTTTTGTTTTCTCATTATTTATTGGTGGTTGTTTTTGTATACAAAACGAGCGTGTATGTAAATGGGAGCGGCGTCAATCAGCTGTTCTTTGTTTTGAACAACATTGTGTAAATTAAATCATAACGGTTTCACTCAAGCCACATGTGCGTGCGTGTGTGAATGCATGTGTTAGTTGGCGAAGGTATGGAAGACATGTAAAAGCACGATGACGTCAATTTGTTTCCTTTGAGTGTTTTAAATTATAAATGCAATTGGCGCAAACACAAATCGTGTCTAATTGGAATTTTCTTTTTGTTTGTTCGACGCGGTTGTTTATAAAATTATTGAAAAGTGTGCACAAATTCGCAGACAACAAAGAATAAAAGAAAGAATGCCAAGGCGCATATAGAATTCGAATACAGGCTGAAAAACAACAACAGTTTGGCGTCACAAGCGTCTGCCAAGAGTTTTTCATACATGCATACATATAGAGATAATCATAAGTTTGTCGCAGTGTCAGCTGTGCAAAATCGTTATCAACGGCGTTCAATCGAATCGTTCACTTTTTATATGCACGCTGTTACAACAGCAATTGCATTTGCAAAAACCGGCGAAAGCAACAACAACAACACGCACTCACGAGCGAACGAACCACCTCCCGCCTCAGATCATGTCGCACTGTCGTGAATCGCTGCCAAATCGATTGCCGACTGCCGATTGCGTTTCAATTGCAGAGAAACGCTGCCAGCGCGTCTTTACCGACGACGTCGACTAACTGACAACGCAGAGCCGCGAACAGCACACTGAGCCCAATAGCCACAGAGTCGCCGTTATGAATCCGAAAAGCGAATCCGAAAACGAAACCGAAACACCGAAACCTAGTCCGAATGCGTTGCTTGTTATTATCTCTCTGTCGTTGTTGTCGATGTGCGAACGAGAGAAAGAAGAGAGGCGCTTACACCTGCTGCACATTAGAGCCACTTTACTAATACAGCAGTAGCTTTTGCTTTAGCTGCCATTTTAGCAACAGAAATTGCCTTAAACCGTAGTTAATTCGCTGCATTATTTGCACTTTCTGTCTAATCATTTATATTGATTAACAAAAACGTCAAAGCTAACAATGAAAGGCTAATTTAATGTGGACAATAAATTATTAACTTAGAGTTAAGTAGGCTTAACAAAAAGTAATAAGTTAAAGCATACAGTGACTTATAAAAAACATCAAACAGAAATGTTACGATATATAAAATTTAATTAAATACTATACTTCATTTATCTTATATTAAACTAAATTTTTTTCAGTGTACCATCAACTGAAAACTGCAAATTTTCACTTGGCTAACTGAACTGTAAGCGATCGCCCCATGTGAGATATATTTGCTGACCATTTTGGGACCTGTAGCCAACTTTGGACAGGGAGACAGAGACGGAGATACAAATGCAGCTGCTGACACGACTGAGATTGACTCTTGGCCAAAGGCGTGCCATAAATCAATGCAACATGATATGAGAAACTGCATTTTAACCCCTCGCATTCAGCTGCCAAAAGGGGCAATGCGATGCATACAACAATTTCATCCCATTCATTCCCAGAATTCCCCCGATTTGAACAGTCGGAGCCAAGCAAATCACGCGTCAGTCACAAAAGCGTCGAGTGTTTCACAGCAAACAGATCAAGTGAACAGAAAAGGGGCGTGGAGGGGGGAGTTCAAGTGTAATTGCATTCCTACAGTGCGTTTGAATTAATTTCCTTCACTTAACAAAACTACGCGCTTGCGCATGAACTTGACACTTGACTTGGTTGCAAATGCCTTACAAAGTTGTCGATAAATTTAAATCTAATAAATCTTAGCTTGGGTTCTACAAATAAAGTTGGTTATATATATGAGGAGTAGAAGTAGGAAACTCACGGATATCCCTGAAACTGGCATGAAGCATAATTTATTTAATGCTGAATTATTAAAATATTGATCATAATGTTCGGTTCTACTTCCAGATCATAAAACTATAATTTTATATATATTATATTTAATTAAAATTTATCAGAAAACCAGATCTGTCTATAGCTTTCCGTCCCACTTTCAACACACAGATCTCATTTTTATCAGACTAGACGATCAATTTACATCAACTGTAGCAAATTTATAATTTGTATGTCTATAATAGCTTAATTTGTAAAATAGTAATAGTAATTGCAGTTTAAATGCTGAAAAACATGTAATTAATGTCGAGACCTTCGGAAAAGTTGACTAAGTAGAACCCATGACTAAACGAATTCCTAAACTGTAAGTTCTAATCAGACTAGAACTGAACAAAGCTCGATCCAGTTTGGAAATACCTTGAGACAATTTCCTAAAGTATTTAGAACTTAACTGAACTGAATGACTTAATTGTAAGTTTATAAATTCTAAATAAAAATACAGAACTTGTAACTTCTTTACATAGATTTATTGTCTAGGAAGAAAGTCGATTTTCACAGCTGGAAAATGTTACGAAAATGGATTTGTGTTTTGTTTTGGAATAAATAGAAAGAAAAGTGATGTCGAAAGGGAATTTTGGATGGCTGGTGCGAGTACCCTGTTTATAGTATGCTTCATAATATTTACAATGTATGTATATTCAAATCGTGATGTCCTTTGGCATCAGCTTCCGGCAGTTTCAAGTCATAGCGGGATTGGGGTCAAAATGGTAGTACTTAGACGGTTCCGGGAGCAGGAGCAGCGTTGATGGCAGCCACCGATTGAATGTGACCAGACAGAGGAGCAGTGTGAACGGCGCCACGGGTCTGGGCAGTGTAGACACCCTCATGGGCAACGGGAGCAACAACGACGGCAGGAGCATGAGCGTGAACTACAGCGGGAGCATGGGCAGCAACCACAGCAGGAGCATGAGCAGCAACCACAGCGGAAGCATGGGAAGCAACCACATGAGGAACAGCTGGAGGCCAGGAAGCCACAGACACAGCGGCGGGCCAGTGGGCAGCAGGAGCCACCCAGGGAGCAGCCACTGCGGGTCCAGAGACGGCGGTGTAGGACAGACCATGACCAGCCAACTGAGAGATCAGAGGAATCACAGAGGACTCCACTCCCAAGGCAAGGGCTAAGGTGAAGACGAAGGCTGTGGCGAACTGTAGTCAAAATAGAAGAGGTCAGTGATAGGTCCAAAGTCAAGTTAATCCTTTAATGGAATGATCCTTGAAAGAAACTTACTTTCATGTTGATTGATTTGGGTTGGTTGCTTGCGCTCTTGTTGAACTCTTGTTCTGAACTGATCTCTTGGCAATTCCGTCGCCAGTTTTATAGCCAATCAACCCTAACGGCCAGCTCGGAGAGCCAATAACCACAGCCTTTCCGTGGTCAGCAAAAGTTCAGTGCAGGCCAAGTGAGAGTTCGCGTTTACCATAAGAATACCAGAGAAATATGTAAAACTCTATGATATGTGTTTTGCATGCATGTGATTACACGTAATGACAAGCTAGGTAGCGGCTACACTGAAGAAAAATAGGGGTTCCTTAGACTTTTGTCATGGAAAAATGGACGAAAAAGTTTTAGAAGTTAAAATAAGCTACTTATTTCGGGAACTCCAAGTAGTACCGAATTTACTAACAAATAATTTACTCCATAAAATAGTAAGTAATAAATAAAATATGTGCATACTTACACTGCTTTAAAAATATTTCTTAAGTTATGTATTTTTTAAAAATATCTTAATCTTAAAAAAGAAAAATATATCTTGATTTTAAAACCATTTTAAATAAATTATAGTGGAATCAGAGCAAAAATAAATGGAAGAATTATAATAAAGTTTGTATATTTTGAAGACCTCACATTTTTTTTAACAGTGTTGGCTGCTTGTACTCGAACTTGTACCCCTACTTGTACCCCTACTTGTACCCCATACTTGTACTCGCAGTCGAACTCATATTCACACTCAACACTCAGTCAAGCGATCGATCTTAGCCATGTTCAATCGACCCAACCCACTTTTCAGTTGCAGTTCCGGAAACTCGCCGCTTTCCACTACGTCAAAGTGTTGGCTGTATATTTTATAATTTTTATTATTTATTTTTTAATTGCTTAATAGCTTTTGTTGTTATTTTGTAATCCATTCATTAGCATATAATGTGACTAGCTTGTGATCCATTTATGGTTACACTCATATCCTGAACATACAGGTCGACTAATTGTTCATATGCCAACAAAAGTGTGCAACTGGTTCAACCCTTTTATGCATTGAATTTATTTGTGTATAAATCAAATTCATATCTTGTTGTTATACCCTGTAAACTATGAAAGTTCGACAAGAACCTTGAAAATGATCGATGGAGTTGTTAACGCCCAGAAAGTTCAGTAAGTCTTATCTTTTGCATTAATTTGTAACATTTTATAAATAATATATAAATTATTATAGTGAAAGTCTAGGGAAACAAAAAAAAATTTGGCTAAAATTGTGGTGACATTTTTTAAGCCATTTAAAAGCTAAAATTTGTCTCTAATCACTTCCTAGTTGTACTTTTAATTACCGTTTCTGTCTCGTGATTTTAAAATAGATCGCATTTGACTGTTTTTTACATAACCCACCCAGCCATTCCCCTGTAATTGTACTCTACTTGGTGTTCCATTTCAATGAAAGAGGCGGCGCGTAGGCGTCCTGGTCTAAGAGTCACAGCCGGGTTCCAATGCATCGACCATTAGGTGATACAATTAACTCACGTTGCACTACAAAGCGAGACACCCGCACAAGGCAGTGGGTTGCATACTACAGCAGAGTAGATCGAATGTAAAAGACCCTGTACTTAGGCAAATTTTTTAAAAGCCAAAAAGTTTTCCATACAAAATATTGAAGTTCTACCGAATGTTGCTATGAATACTATAGGATATAGTAATTCGATTCTAATCAAATTTAGACAGTATATAAAGTAGCCTATTATGAATATTAGTAGTAAGTTTGGTTGAGTTAACTAAAGTAGTAAAAAAGTTTTACATGCTAAATGTAGATTTCGCCCGCTGATTTCTATGACGACTATATGATATAGTCGTTCGATTCTCACGATGTTTGCAAGGCATTTAAATATGCATACTATATAGCTAATTTATGAGTTTGGTTAAGATATCTCTCAAAGGAACTTAGTTATACTATTTTAGTTAAAAATTAGTTGATTTAACGTAAATTAAAATAACCTCTTTATAATTTCAAGTGCAGGGTCTAAAGACACTAAATTTGAGGCACAAAAAGTCAACAATTCAATTATGCAAATGCTGAAAAAAAGCAGCTAGAAACCTTGCCAACTGCAGCCGCAATGCGAACCAGTTTCGAGGCGTCGCCTCGTAACCCCCGCACTCGAAATTAAGAGACCCATTAAAAAAACAAAAGACAAAAAAACGTCAGGTGTTGTTGCCACAAAAACACCGAGTGCAATGTAACATTATGGCCACACATTTGTAGAAACTATTTTTCACTACAAAAGTATTGAAAACGCCAACGCGAAAAGTGAGAAAATTTAACGATAGCTTTGAAAGAGTTCAAGTTGAGTTCTTGAGCCGATGATAAACTGTAATTACTTCAACTATAAATTAGAAAAAATTAGAAAAAATCAAGAGCAATACTTCTGTGTGTATCTATGAGCAAGTTATGTAGTTCGATCTGAGTGCAGGTGGCGAGACTGTAATTAGCTTAAAGCGTTTCTGCATAATTAAGCATACGCCCTGTGGTGGGGCCAACTAAATTGGCATAACAACGCCTTTTGACCAATTAAAATGTCCAAACATACACGTATTAGTCAGTAGCTGTTTACCTATATGCATTAACTACTAAGTATATGTTTGATCTAATCACTTGAGTGCAAAGACATTCTTTTCGATATGAAATCAATTAAGCAATCTTTAATGTTTTCAAGGCTAAAGTACACCCAGTATTATCCACTGTGAGTATTATCATGCTGCCACCATCCAAGGTCGTAGTTAATATCAAATAAACAATTCATTAATTTAGGTATTCTACATTTATGTTAAGGTATTTCAACAATTAACTTAGTTACTTTGATTAGCACTTTAATTTGTTTATATAATTGTTTTGAAAACTTTTGAATTGTTCCAAAAAGTATTTGAGTAATTAATCTTTATAGCATTAAACAAATATTTAAAAGTTGTCATTACAACCAATTCTTCAAAAATAATTTAAGATACTATAAATATATGTTGATATATCTAGAGTAATTTTAGTTTAGTATAAGAATTTATTTAGGTATTCACTTCCGCCTAGATCTTAAATTGTTCATACAATTTGGCTAAAAGTTAAATTTATAAAATATATAGAGTACTGCATTCATCTAGCAAATTTATTGATATTAAAACACTTTTCGGTATACCAAAAAATCATAGCAAACCCCACAAAGCTTTTAGAAATCACACAAAAAAGCGAAAACTTTTTCGAGTAAATAAAAACGCTGCGTGAATTTATTCAAAACGTTATTTTTTTGTCAATTTTACAATTGTTGCAAATTACTAATGTTATGCACATATATATGTATATGTAAGTATGTGTATATACATCGGTTATGTACAGTAGAGGGAAAGAGAGGATATAGAAAGAGTCTGATAGATTGAAAGTATATTGTTGCAAAGAGAGATAGCTAGACAGATGGAAAGGGAAATAGAGAGAGATAGAGATAGAGAGTGTGGAAAAGCGGAAAAGCTGGTGTTTTGAAAGTTCTCAAGTAATAAGAAATTAACATGCTGTTATTTGTTGGTTGTAGTTGTTGTAATTGTTGTTGTTGTTTTGTTGTTTTGTTTGTTTGTTTGTTGTTGGACTTATTTGCTGAACACAGAACTAACTCAAATGTGCGCGTGAGTGAGTGTGTTTTGTGATGTGACCGTGATCGTGATTCGAGCAACGACAGCGATTAACTGACGATGCTCCGGGATCATGTCGGGACTAAAGATCGGTGTGCTTAAACAATAATGGGTTCTTGGTGGTAGAGTATCCGAGTAGAGTCGTTGAAATCGTTGGATAGAAGTAGAGGACAGAGGAAGTTATAGCCAGAATAACAATTGGTTCGCCAGTTGACAGTGCTTCCTACATCCCAGCTGCCATCCGCTTGCCGCCTTCCGCTGCTCCTCACTTCCATTTTGGCAGATTTTTAATTGATTTGGCAGCAATTTACAGGGTACCGGGTGCGGGGGCAACGTTCACCGAGGTGGCGGAGTTGATGTGACCGGCCAAAGGAGCAGTATGGATGGCACCACGAGTCTTGGCAACATAGACACCCTCATGTCCATGGCCATGGGCGGCAGCGGCATGGGGACCCTGAGCGAGGGCAATGCCGGGAACACCACCGTGCCAGCCGGGAGCGGTCAGACCCCAGGGAGCGCTGGCATGGACGGCAACGGCGGCAGGTCCTGCCCAGCCGTTGTTCCAGGCACCATGGTTCCAGGCACCGTTGTTCCAGCCACCGTTCCAGGCACCATTCCAGGCACCGTTCCATGCGCCGTTCCACAGACCAGCGGGTCCATGGGCCACAGAGTTCACATAGGACACTCCGGGAGCGATGGCAGCCCACGACGCCTGAGCACCGGCAAGGGCGCACACGAACATGACTACGGCAACGGCGAACTGCAAATGAAAGAAGACAAATTAGTAGTAGAAATAGTAGTAGTAAAAGAATTAGTAGTAGTATGTGAGGTCGTGAAATAGTACTAGTAGAGGAATTAGTAGTAACTGTGGTAGAAATAGTAGCAGAAGTCATTTAGTAGCAGTAAAAGAAGTAGTAGAAAGAGTTGTAGAAAACGTAGTAGTTGTCTGATTGCCAGGAAGAAGTTAAGTGTTTTCGAGAACTGTCCATACAATGCCGTTAACAAAGCCTTACCTTCATGTTGTTATTGTTGAGAGTGTTGAAGAAGTTGAAGGAGTTAGAAGGAAGACTTGTTGAATGCTCAGCGAACGAGTTGATTCTGATTTCGACCACCAAATTGTGGCCACATTTATACTAAAAAATTGACGCGGACTTCGTTCAGTTCCAATGCATAGATTTTCAAAACAGTACAGAAAAGTAGAAAAAAACAAAAACCTGCCCCACACCACACCACACCACACCACAATAGCAGCAGCAGCGCAGCCGCAACAACAAATGCACTCAAGAAAATATATATCCAATTCGAATAAACACACAAAAACTAGACTCAAAACATCGACGACGACGCCCAGCCAAAGTCAGAGGCACAAGCCAATGGCTGAGAGGCGCTGCCGGCGTCGCAGCTGCAGAATTGGAGCAGATCTTATGCCTAGCTTGGGTGCTAAGCCTTTCACTGCCCAGCTGCGCAGTCGCGTCATCGTCGACGTCACTGCTGTCAGCGCAGTCGCGGCGTCAAATCGTCCGGCAGAGATCAGCTGGGTGGTGTCGGCGTCTCTGGAGCATCTGGCGGTGCGGGCGGGGCCACATTGTTGCGCAAATTGCAATAAGCAAGAATTTAGAGCCCAAGGAAACACACACACTTAAGCACACTGCAAAACTATCGGCAAAACCAATCGACAACACGAAAATTCCAACAACAATAACAACAACAATCCAAATTATATTGATAAAGCCGCAAACACATTTAAAAGCCATAAGCAAAGACCTGCGGCAATGGGCCGCAACCGTCAGTCCGCAACCCTCTCTTCCTCTTCCTCTTCAACCACCCATCACATAGCAGCCCAGTGTTTACCATGACTGCATACTAAGCGTTGTTATTGTGATTGTCAGAATAATTTTAATTATATATTACACTGCCACATAACGATACACAAACAGCAAACAACAAAAAACATTCAAATAGTCGCGTGCCTGCACTGGCAGAAAAGATTATTACATATTCGATTAGACCTAAGGCAAAGGATAATCGATCGATAATTTGCCATTAACAGCGGCAGTCGCTCGATAGCAGTATCGATACTAAAGCTCTTCTAGGCATTCCAGAACCATTTGTGACGTCACAACTGCAAGCATCGATTTCAAGCGGTTGCTGAACGTTTTTACGTTGTTAAATTTAATGATTATTTCGTTTTTCTCAGTGTTCTCAATAAACAATTGCAGTGCCAAAGTAGGAAGGCATGTGCAGCGGGCAACGCCCAAAAATAAATATTATAAACGCTGTCAGCGCTCGCCAAACAATAAAAATGCAAAATAGCAAAATCAAATTGTTGAACTACATTTCCATATTTGGACACTTGGACACTGCCAGAGTTGACTGCAAAATGTACTCGATGCCAATTCAAATTTGACACAAGATGCAAATCAAATTTACCGTGCAGACCTCGTTTCTAACGAGGGTCAAGAAGTCACAAGACAATCAAAGAACTTTTAATGAATTCCCAAAGTAATTACAAAACTAGAACTATTAAAAAAAAGAGATTAAAACAGTTGGCTTAAAGTAACTGAACAGCATTAATCACAATTAATGGTATTTAGCAGAGGGCCGTAACGGGTTTTTTGGAATGCCATAAATGTTTAATATTCATAAAGTCAGTAAATCAAAAAATCAGCTAATGGAAAAGTAAAACTAATTAAAAAGCATTAATTTATTTGATTAAAACCATTCTGCACTTGTGCAACTGATTATAAGATAAACTAGCCAATTTATGATGAAATAAACCTGACAGAGTCCATACTAATCCATTTATTGGGTCACACTGCGCCCTTATCGCTGATCATTTGAACTATTGTTTCCAAAAAGTGGGTGGAGATTTTGTGCATGAAGCGATTTACTAATAACTATCTTGTATCTTGTCTGCCATTGTAATGATCGGTCAGTTATCGCCCCAAAATCGGCTAATTGGCTCAAGTTTCCGTGGAACTCTTAAAGCCAGCGACCAGCGTGGACGATTATGCAAATTTGTTTGCCGCATTTACATTGATTGCTGGTCTCAGTCAAGTGTTGGCAGAATGTTTCGGGCCAAATGTGCTAGCTGGACAGCAGCAGAAGTAGCTAAAAGTTAGCCAAAAATAGCTGGGAACTATTGAACATTCACTTAAGCCCGCAATGGAAAATATGTTCTCATATAAAAAGGTATAAAATAGCTAACTAATTGTAAAAAAAAGCTACTTCTAGCTAAAAAACCGCCAAAAAGTCTGTACCGCTGTCAAACAAGTTACGTTGGAATTGCTGTAAAGTAGGCGTGAGCTATATTACAATATTTTTTTGATATTTTCAACAAATTCTTTAAACTACTTAGCCGAAAAACCACAGTAAAATAGCCAAAGGTGACTAGATGAATTACTGTTCCATTTCAGACATTCCATATAGAAACTTTGACATTTGTTGTGCAGCCCTGAACGCATGACAACTCCCTTAAAATTTTCACATTTCACTTGATCACAAAATATTTTCAACGTGTGAGAAATTAATACAAAATTTTGTACAATTTTTGCATAAACGATTTACAAGTTTTCAATACGCAAAAATGGCTTCACTGGGAACTAAACTTACGCTCCTAATCAACAGTAAGTGGGATGTTAACCCTAAGGAACCAGGAATATATATAGGCTATATAATTTGACTATATTTCTCTTAGCGCTCAAGGCACAGGCTCGTCCCATGTTCGATGAGTTCATGTACTACGCCAAAGTGGAGCTGGCACCACCGACTCCGGCGGATTTCAAGAACTTTAAGAAAACTGCCGAAGAGGCAGCCAAATCAGCCAAATCGGCTGGCAAGGATCTGAAGTCGTCCAGTAAGCGTTTTGGCCAAGTGACCGTCGGTGAGGCTTGGCTAAATACTTTGGTCACCATCGAGGTGATCACCTGGTTCTACATGGGCGAGGTAATTGGACGCCGTCACTTTGTGGGCTACAAAGTTTAGACACTGTAGATGGCCAACACAGAAATAAGGCAATACCATTATGTAAGCCTTATTTTATGTCTACCCATAAACACTTATACAATAAAATGCTGCTGCTGCAATACCTCGGATCATAGGTTCAAAATACGTTACGCCCATTTATTAACTCGGCCGCGCCCTCAAAAATTCCAGCATGCAAAATCAGTGCTGGCCCTGTTCTACGCTGGCATTGATCTTGGCCACGTCTCCACGCCAGCTGGCCAAATGCTACATGACGTGAGCTGACGTCTCGCGGAGCAGGAGGCGTCCAAGCGTCAGTGGCATTAACTCCGCTCCATTCCACTTAGCACGGCGTAGTCTCCACCGTGTCCAACCATGTGGCATAAATCAGTCGGACACCAGACAATTGCACAATTCAAAACAATGCACATGTCGCACTCGGGCACTCAGGCACACTTGCAGCATTTTTAACTTTTCATACATTTTGGCCCAATTTCTGTGGTATTTAAATACCAATCAAAGCTGTGGCAAAGACAACGTTTTTATGCCCTGTAAAGCAGTTAACTCTAGCACTGTCTATTGGAACTGTTTATTGCTTTAGAGGGCAGGTGTTTGATTTGTAGAGCTTACACTTACACTTTGAGCCTACACTGCATCCGGAAGTGGCCACTGGACTCTACCAGGGAAAATAATAATTTATATATATATAGGATTAATATAATATAGTATTCGGATCTGCACTTAAAATATGTAGGATTTGGTACTTCCTTTGGCATAACTAAAGCATCAGAAAAGTTTTCCTTACTAAAATTTGAGTATCAACAGATTGTTGCTATTAAAAGCTTTATAATATAGACTTCTAGCACAGATTTTATTTATTTAATAATTAAAAGTTCAATGTAGTTTAAATTGGATTAGATAAAATTGAGAATTTTTTTGGTTAATCATTATAAAAATATTTTTCTTTTGCAAGCCAGAAATACAAAAATTCTGAATGAAGTTCATTTCAGACTTAAATTCGATAAAATCTCTTTGCCAAATTTGTATTTTCTTCAGCTTGCGTTACAAACAACTTGCCTAAATCAAACTACCCTTTGCGAGGGTATTAAAAGCCACCCAATTGAGCTCAGCCAGAGCTCAGCTCACTGCCTGCCGCAATCTGCAGTTGTGATTGCATCATGCTGCAAGTGTTGCACACAAAAGTCCTTATCATTCCGTCATTCATTCAATTATTATTTGTACCGCCCACTTTCGGGGCACACCACAGCAATGTACATATAAATATAGTGAGATAATTGTGAATTCCACATTAAAATCGCATAAAAAGAACTAAACTAATTATGGCCCAGTCTGTATGGGTCTTAATCCGGCATAATCAATGTTAGCCACATTTTGGAATTCAATTTGGGCCTCAGCCCCCAGGTCGGTCTGTTGTTGTTTCTGTGCGGTGTTGTTGACTCTTGTGGATTGGATTGTGCCAAGTTGCAAGTTGCCACCAAGCATGTGGCAACAACAACAACCATGAATGCGGTGCAACGCCTTCCACAGCCAACGCCTCCGCACACTGAACCATGTTAACCATTACCGATAGACAATCCAGGGGTATAACTAGCTTTGCATTGAAGACTTTGTGACCCAATGACTCCCTGATCAGCGCGGAAACGAAATGGGCAGAGGTATGAACGTGATATTTTTAAGCAACTTCGTTGTTATTGATAGATTAATCGAGAGGAAAGATGAGATTTGCAGGCAATTCGAGTATCTCCCTGATCACAGATCATCGCGGGGACTATATAAATATAAATATATATAAATATAAACTATATAAATAGGGATTGGAGTTTTAAATTATGTAGAAGCAAAGTTTACATAGATAAATTTAATTTAAAATACCATTTGTGCTAAATTTAAGTAGATCACGAGCTGACTAATCATCGCAGGGACTAAATAGTAAGAGCTATGGTGCTGAAAGTATTAAAAAAAAAAGATTATGTTGATAAATCGAGTTTTATATCATATACTTTCAAATAAGTTTTACTGACTGATCATCGCGGAATTGAGCTAGGTTTGCTAGTAGTTTATGATATGTAGGGTAGCAGTCAGTGGTATATACCCCATAGTTCTATTTGTTTGCGTAATGTTTGCAAATAATCGAATTAAATGCATTCGATTTAATTAATTGCAGCAACTTAAGTGGGTGGCCTCCACAACAATTGCGGCAATGCCGACCAAACTATGCAATAATCATACCCTGTAAAAGGTTAAAGTGACGGAATAAGGTATTTTAGTAAACATTTTAAAGGAGAAAGGGATCAGATATAGTGGAAGAGTAGAATTATGTACAAAAATCTTCTTGTTTATTGTACCTAAAAATTACTAAACATCAAGTCAAAATACTGCTCAGTTCAAAACAATTATATTAAACGGTAGAAATAAGTTTAATTTATAAAAATGTAGGGTATCTATCAGCTTAGCACTCCCCTTTTCAGTTTTTTTGACTACTTTCAATTATTGATATTCAGTTAAGATATACACAATCTATAATCAATGTCTTGCCGTAATTAATCCAATTATATTTATGATGGTAAGCACTCTTAATTGCCATTAAGTTTACTCAATAATTAGCCACTTTAATAATGGTCAAGACACTTGACAACTGTCACAAGCGACAACAGTTAACAACAGTGTGGATTATTGAGATCAACTTTTTTAATGGACTGGACTCTTTAGAAGCTTATGAAATTCCTCTAGTGTACACACTCCAATGGCTTACGATTGGATTGGATGTCGTGCAGACGAGGGGATTGGGTGGGATTTGGGTACTAAAACAGTAAACAGGCAACAAAGTATGAAATATGCGAATGCCGAACTTTTTTTTATTATTGCGGGTGCATGCAACGAGTTTTGAGTGTCTGCAAACCGATTCACAGGTTGATCCACGACCAAAGCATTTACATTTTTCAAATGGGAGTTTAGCGAACTGGGAGTGACAGGATTTAAGCCATAACTTTATTAAAAACTGCTCTGTTTTATCAAAATATTTTTACTAGTCATCTGTTTTGAATTGTGCAGAAAAATAAATTTAATTGCATTGCCATTTATTATTCTAAATCGGTTATGGGTTAAAAATGTTTTAAAATTGTGAAATTATCCCTCTATTCGCTTGGGAACTAAAAGTTTTTACTTATTTTATTTATATGCGAAATGGTTTAAAAATCATTTGGTGAATGGATATAGTTATCTGCTTTATAAGCAATTTAATATTTATTACAACTATTTGTTTCCTAGAATAAAAATTTTATGTAGCTCCTAAAGAGCAGTTTTGAAAGCCCTATAAATCTTAAATAAATTTAATATTGTAATAATCGTTTTGAGTAAATTTTAAATCGGTTTCTACATTAATTAATAATCTAAACGTCAGTTTAATCAGCCAAGAGTGCTTGTTAATCTGCCGTAAAAACAACTAATTGAAATAAAACTCGAATACACTTATTCGTATTCGGTTTGATATTCATACTCGTAGTCATAGTCGTATATTCAAAACTCGGCACTCTATTTGAAGCCGTTAGTCCATTAACCTTATTCAGTAATTTAAAGTGTCGCCCACGCTTGATCATGATCAAGTGAACAAACGATCAAATGAACACATGATCGCATGATCACCTGGACACAAACAAGTAACTTGAATGCAGCTAAGACAATGCAATGCATAATGGCCAAAACGAGATTGGAGAAACCGGCAGCAGAGCATGTGCGTTGGCCCAAATGATATTTTTTGTTGTTACGGCCTTGGCAAGACACATTCAGTGGGCCAACTTGCATGCATTCTGCGTGAAAAAAAAAAACAACAAAAAACAAATGCAAAAACCTGAAAAGTGCGTTTCATGTGCGTCCATTGAACTGCGGAGCAGGAAGCCTTAAGTTTGCGTTTTCCGTAGCAATGCGTAAACTTGAACTTGTGTGCGGCCGGAGAAGGAAATCGTTTTCCATTTGGTTTTTTTGCAAACTGCGTCATGCGTTTGGTGTTTTGCGTGCACACACGCAGCGCGCCAAGAAAAAAGTGAATGGCAGCGTATAGTAACAACAACAACAACACAAATAACTATAGGCAACTGGACAGACAAGATTTATGGCCAATTGGTATTGGGCTTGGCTGCCAACATGACACGGTAACAACAGCGGCGTCGACTCTGTTGCTGCTACTGCTGTTTTCTCAGCACCTCAACTCTTCGCACCCCCTTCTCCACTCTCTCGCTCTCTTTCACTCTGCGTTATTTACATTCGCCTGCACTGTTGTTGTTGCTGCTAAAAGCCTGTGGGCGGTGGCCAACACTAGAGCCGATCACAGACGTTCGATGCTTGACACTTTTATTGTATATCGATTTTTGGCCTATCATGTTTGCAAATTCATCGAACGGCGTTCCATTTCCAAAGTAATTTCGTAATATTAATTTAACCAGATTCAACGGCCTGTGGGGATCGCCGTGTACTGGACACTGGAGTGCTGGAGTATCTGGTCACACTTTCAATAGCAATAACTGTAATTCAAGAGTGTTTTTAGGGAGGGAGGTGAGTGGGGCGCTTAGGCGGATCTGTTGGGTCCCAAAGTGTTTGCATACAATTATTTCAGCCGGTCGTATCAAGTTTATTATTTTTTTATCTCGACATTACGTGAATTTTTCTATTAATAATTGCGAATGCCGGCGATCAAGGCAAACAGCCCCCTGATCCACTTAACTTAAACTCTCGATTTCAGACTCTACGATTACAACAACAAGTTGTAACGGCGGTTGACCAGATGTGTGGCCCCCAATGCAGGCGTAACTGCAATCGTGAAATGATAGTAAGTTTTTTACGTCAACGCCTCTCTAATCATTCCCCAGCTGACGCACGATGTGATCTGTTTAATTGTTGCGCTTTGCCAAAGGTTATAGTCTTAATCATTTAATTACTAAGGATAAGACCTTTGTCTAATTGAAATGTATTACCTGCTAATTCAATATGATTTTCCACACAACTTTCGTACTGGCGCCAATTTTATCTGTATGTTATCGAACGACCGCCACAGTCTATCGCCAGACCGCGAGCACTGTTAATAACATAAATGTTAAGTGAACGAGTAGTTCTGTTAAGCCGCACGTGTTAAAGCGGCATCGAGTTAATTTGTTTTAGTGAATTGGTTTAGTTTTATATTTCTGGTAAAAACAATGAAGGTAGCAACTAAAAAAGTAAAGACTTTGGCTAAAACTAAGCCCAAACAGGAAGCTATCAAGAAGAAGAAGCAGTCCGAAAAGCCTAAAGTGCCTAAAGCAGCTAAAAAGGCAGTCAAGACCAAACTCCCGAAATCAGCTAAGAAAGCAGACAAACCCAAGAGCGCCAAAGCTGTAGAAGCCACAGATGAAACGCAGCCAAAAAAGAAGGCGCCCAAGAAGTCTCAAAAGAAAGAGTTTGAAGGCCTTAAGGATATAGATCCCGAGTTCTATGAGTTTCTGAAGAAAAATGATAAGGAACTCTTGGATTTCAATCTAATGGATAGTGATGACGAGGACGAAGAAGACGACGACACCAAAAACGAAACTAAAGCAAAGGAAAACGAAGATGAAGACAGCGAAGAGGATGAGGAGAAGTATCACAAGCCTACTGATGATCTGGCCGTGGCCAGTGATGAAAGCGACGGTGATGATGACGATGAGGAGGAAACAAAAGCCGGTGGTGTACAAAAGGTCACACTGAATCTGCTAAGGCAATGGGAGACACAGCTGTGCAAACCCAATGTTTCCGTGGAGACAGTGCGTCAGGTGACCCAAGCCTTCAACTCGGCACTGGCCAGCATCAGTGCGGACGCCGAGGGCGAACAGGCCAATGGAGCAGCCTACAAAGTGGTCGGAGCCGCTGCCTTCAATGGTGTCATCCAGTTGTGTGTGCTCCATCTGCAGCCAGCGATTATAAATGTGCTAGGCGTGAAGCCCAACAGCAGTCTGCCGCTGCACAAGCACAAGAAGTGGGTTAAAGTGCGTGGCTGCTTACGTTACTATCTGAACGACTTGATACGCCTCGTGGAGCAAGTGTCCAGCTCGAACATCCTCAATGTGCTGCTCAAGCATTTGCATCAAATGGCCGGCATGGTGGCACCATTCAATGCGCTGGGCAAGACCATACTCAAACGTCTAATTGTGCTCTGGGCCACTGGGGATGAAACGGTGCGAGTGTTGTCCTTCTTGTGCATCCTCAAGATCACACGTAAACAGCAGGTAAGTGGGCTTGTTTAAAAGATACCCTTAGTGTCTAAACTTATGTATTACCCTGTAGGCAACCATGCTGAACCACGTGCTCAAGGCCATGTACCTCGCATATGTACGCAATTCAAAGTTCGTCTCTCCGAACACCTTGCCGGGCATCAACTTTATGCGCCGCTCGCTGGTGGAGATGTTCGCCCTGGACCTGAATGTCACCTATCAGCACGCCTTTCTCTACATCCGACAGTTGGCTATCCACCTACGTAATGCCGTCATACTGAAGAAGAAGGATAGCTTTCAGGCCGTGTACAATTGGCAGTACATCAACTCGCTGCGTCTCTGGGCGGATTTGTTGGGAGCCAGCGCAAATAAGCCACAGCTGCAACCACTTGTATATCCACTGGTTACCATCACAACGGGTGTCATCAGGCTGATACCGACAGCACAGTACTTCCCACTGCGATTCCACTGCCTGCAGTCGCTCATCTCGTTGGCAAAGGAGACGAACACGTTTATACCGATCTTGCCACTGATTGTGGAGGTGCTGCGCAGCAATACCTTCAACAGGAAGCACACATCGGTATCCATGAAGCCCCTGCAGTTCACGTGCATATTGCGTCTGAACAAGGCACAGCTGGCGGAGAACGGTTTCCGTGACGAGGTCGTGGAGCAGGTGTGCGGTTTGTTGTTGGAGTACTTGGCCCATGAGTCTGCCACACTGGCATTCAGTGATCTGGTGGTGCCTGTGGTCATGGCCCTCAAGGCATACCTCAAGGAGTGCCGCAATGCCAACTATACACGCAAATTGAAGCAGTTGCTGGACAAGATTCAGGAGAGTGGTCGTTTCATTGAACAGCAGCGCAGCAAGAGCAGCGTCAACTTTGACCTGAAGGACGCTCGTGCTGTGCAGGCCTGGGAACAGCAGGTGCGCAACAAGCGTACACCATTGGACATATACTACACCAGCTGGCTGAAGACACATGAGACCAAGAAACGTCGCCAGGCAGCTCAAACCGATTCCATTAATGCGGATTATGATGTGCCCAAGCTGAAGCGACCGGCAGCCAAGACCGGCGTGGCAGTGCGTAATGAAAATGGCGAACTGGAGCTGTTCCCATCGGACTCAGAAGATGAGACAGTCGGCTTGCCTGGAGACGACGACGACATGGACGATTCTGAGACGGAGCAACCACAGGCCAAGAAGCCCAAGAGCAAGGCAGACAAAAAGAAGAGTGAGCCTAAGAAACTGAAGGAACCTGCACCTGAAGAAGCAGTAGATGACTACGATGAGGCTGCAACGGCTGTGGATATTGTTAAGGACTTAGATTTGAATGATTGGTAAAAATAACAACAAAACACAGAAATAAACTAGAAATACATATATTTACAAACAATAATTGGACTAAACATGCGGTTTATTCTTTTCTTGTATGTTTGCCGGGTATCAATTCGTAATCCTTGTATTTGGGAAACGTGCCAATAGTTTCTCCCTCCACCTGCTTGGGCAGAGCTCCTGCATCCTTGCCCTTGGCGTAGTGCGCTTCCAGCTGTTCCGCATTGCGTTTCTTCATTTCCATGATTTGTAGATTTTTGACTAGTTCCTCGCGTGTGGGTGGATCATCGCGACGTCCACGCAGCCAGGCCTCCCACTCAGCTGTCAGCTCCTGATCAAAGGCTTCCTTATCCACGGGCTCGAAGTACCGGGATGGCTTACGCTTGCCAATCGAGGGATTCGCTGGTATCTCATAGTATTTGTTGCCAAAGTAATCCTCGCCGATCAAATTACCACGAAATTGACGCGGACGCAGCGAACGCCAAAAGTTTTGCCATATAATGCCCAGAAGATCACGCGTCGGCTTGTTTGCCATAATTTGTGTACATATGTTTATTATGCTTATTGAGGTTGGAATCGATTTTTTGTTATGACATTCATCAGCTGTCAGCGGCAGTGTTGTAAAACTACCGTGACAAAGAGTAAGCGCGCGAAACTTAAACAAAATTCAAATATGCAAATTAGGTTTTAAAGGCAGCGAATAGGGACTATGCCAATCCCGTGCAAATACATCAAAGAGATCAGAACGCAGCGTATGCTGAGTATTATTTTCAAAATCAACATCGGACAGCACCAAACCAACTCCAGCCGAATTTGTAAAGTATTCGCCAGACCAATTGGAGGTGCCTATATATGCAATCCTTTCCGTGACCATATAGGCATTGTGGTTAACACGGCCATAAGGTATCTTCACTTGCTGCTCATCTGAAGGCACTACAAAGCGGCGCTAAAATGGAAATTGGTTAAGATTTGTAACTAAAGCTGTATAAAATTATACCCACAATTTGTATATCTATTTGGTGGTTTGATGTGGACAATTCCTGCAGCGAACGCAGATAGTTGTCTTCGTTGGGATCGGAATGCTTCCACCAGGAAATCAGCAACTTAACGGACACTCCACGCTCCACAGCTGCTTTGCGCAGCGCATTATCGATGGGTGGCCAGTACTCGACCCTGGAGCCGTACACAATCAATGGATAATAATCCATGACAGCAATGTTAACAAACTCATTGGCAGTCTCTATGCAATTAAGGATGGCATCCAGATCATGGGTGCGTCCATGGGCAGTAAGCAATGGAGGCGCACTGGAAATGTAGGCACTCATTGTATAGTTTTGATTAACCCGAATGAACATCGGATGGCGTAGGTTATAACTGGTATGGAAAAGCCATGACCATGGACTTGGAATGTTGGTGGCAGCCGTAGCGCTGCCAATTTGCCAATAGGCCTTGAAGATCTTGGATAAGTCACGTGTTAGCTGCGGACAGTTCTGAGCCAGAACGCCCAGCTCTTTAACCTGGGTTAACGAACGCCAATCCATGTTCGCCGTGCCCAGATAAAAGTGCTGACCATCCACAATCCAGAGCTTCGTATGGAGCTCTCCATCGTTGGGTAATCGAACGGCCACCACCTTGGCAGCCCCATAGTTATCAAAGATTTTGGCATCCGCATGCCAAAATTTCTCCAAACTTTTGTTCAAAGCAATGCGTATGTGTAGTTTGGGTTTACCAGCATCCCCATTTGAGAGCAGACGCTCGAAGAGCTGCTCTCCCAGCCAAGTGCTCGAATCGTTAATGTCCACGCCACGTAGTGTCCAATAGGGTGCGGCAATATCAACGCTGTTCTTTGCCTTGCCCAACAGCAGCTGCCACGCGTCATAGGTACTCAGGAATTTGGGACTGTTGGATGTATAGTTAAGACCAATCGGCAGAGTCTCCACCAATTGCAGTTGGCAAGGCAACGGGACCTCAACGGGGTGGTTTACGTCCGCATGGCGGTTAAGTGTTTCTAATGGCAACAGCAGCACGATGAGTACAAGCACAAAGAGTATTAGTATGGGTATAATATAGCCGTGTCCACAGCAGCACACTCCGCTTTCTTCATTTGCCGCTGCCGTGGGACGCCTGCAGCAAGATTCTGTTGTTGTTGAGTTTAAATTTCGATTGTTAATATCCGTTGCATCAGCAGTTGCATCGACTTCTAAAGGCACTGGCTGGTAATCGACAGCTACATCTAGCATACAACCGCGTTGACGACGATCCGACATGGTGAAGGAAAACACCAAAACGACTGTGCATATCTATTTAGTTTCATTTATAGTTTTAACTTATCTATTATTCGCACAGTTGTGACAAATGGTCGCGTTGCGCCCACCCATCGCCCAACGCCCACGCAAACAAAACACTTGACAAGTGTTGATAAACGACATTTGCTTTTATCGATAAGGTTGCCACATCGATTAGAGATATTAATACTGCAGTTATGACAATTGTCTTAATGACTTTTATAATTGAATTTTAAAACTGGTGGCAGTTAATTTATAAAGACAGTTAGGTGCACTGATGTTTAAACTGTTTATCATCATTCTATGGTTTATAAAAATAATTAAATTATAATAATACAATTTAATAGCCCATTATCGAATTTTGCCAGTCACAGCGATGTTAACTGCACATCTCTAACACGAAGTCACCCTCACTGCCTGCAATTTCAGCGATTTGCGCTCAGTCTGTGTTAAAATCTTCCGGCTGAGAGGGCTGAAAATTTTGATGTACGACTGGGTTCTATAATTTAAAAGTTCTACGCAAAATTTCGAGTGTTTATAAATAGTTGAATATTGTATTCAAAAAAAGCGCGTAATTATGGCAGTGAGATTAATGAACGCACAGGCCCAGGTACGTGATGCCAATACCCTGTCGCATCTGCCGAAAATTATGGGAAACGGGATTCTGTGCATCCAGCACACATGCATACAGATACGCATACACACACACGCAAACACCTGAAATCTGAGCTGATAACACGACTTTACTCCAATAACAATATACATAAAGTGTGCAATATACAAAATGATTTATTTTCATGTACATATAAGCAGGACAATTAAATGGAAACGCAATGTAAATTTAAATTTTCGCGTTGCGCTTTTCTAACCTAAAAACGTATCCAAAGTTGTTACCTAACCGAGTTTCTTATGTTGCTTTTTTCGCATTGAAAAGCAGTGAACAATTTGTTGTGTGTGCGTGTGTGTGTAAGTGTATGTGCGTGTAAGAAAATGTAGCATGCAAAATTAATAACAATTACAACAATTTAAGAACAACGAACAATTTGTGAATTTTACATAAGCATCGTTATCCAACTGGGAACTGCTGGGGAAGCCAGAGCCAGAGTGTCATATATCTTTCTCGTATTTGTTCTTATCTTGTGACACTTTGATAATACGCCTAATTAAAAATTATATAAAAATGAATTCGTTACGCTTTTAACTGTATCACTTTATAACGCACTCCTCACGTACTTTTCCACTTCAACTGAGCATTGATAGGAAATTTATTTTTATTTTAAAAATATATTAAAATCATGCTGTGTGAGTCGCTAGAATTACTAGACCCACTGTACGTTACTCAGCGGGGGTAAGTGGAGTGTGGGAAAGTGCGGCAGTAATTGCCACGCATTGCACAAATGTTAATGAACCCTTGACGTAATCCATTTTTATTGCCATTTTTGTTTTGTTTGTGATTCTATCACGTGCTGTCTAACTGCAATTTGAGTTTTTATGCACATTTACTTAATTGTTCAGTTTTTTTTACATATAAATATATAAACTATAAGTTTGTTTCACTCACGTTGGCAATCTAATCGCTATCAATCATATTAATTAAGGCTTTAAGTGGCCGTGATATGTTAAATCAAGCGACTTAACTGGAACAATCACAAGGTTCAATCATAAAAATAAGCGATGGGAAAGTGTACAAACTGTGATTTGGTTTAAAGTGCTGCATGCTGTTAACTAACAGCCAAGCTAACATTTCTCTAACATATGCTAATTACATGCAAATTTTAAGTAAAAGCGCAACTGAACTTGATATTTTTATTTATTTTTCAAGTTTGTTGACATCTGCGCCGTGTATAAACTGAATTACCCATATACCTCCCAACCTACTCGACTCAAACCCAAAGCTTACCTCACACATCTCTATTAAAGCTCTTTCTGTTGATTTTAATGAATAGGAAATGTGCTAATTGGTTCATGTTTGTTCAATTTGTGTGTTTTCTAGGTGTGCAAATTGGGCAAACATGTTGTGGATCCCATGGCTCGTCAGTTCCATGCTTCCTGCTACACCGCCTCCAAGGTGGCCCTGTCCAAATTCGATTCGGACGTCTACATGCCCTACGATAAGCTGAGCAAGCGTCTGGACATTGTGCGCGGCCGCTTGAATCGTCCCCTGACCTTGTCCGAGAAAGTGTTGTACTCCCATTTGGATGATCCAGCTAATCAGGATATTGTCCGTGGTACATCTTACCTGAGGCTGCGTCCCGATCGCGTGGCTATGCAGGATGCCACCGCTCAGATGGCTCTGTTGCAGTTCATCTCTTCGGGATTGAAGAAGGTAGCCGTTCCCTCAACCGTGCACTGTGATCACTTGATTGAGGCTCAGGTCGGAGGACCCAAGGATTTGTCCCGTGCCAAGGATCTGAATCGTGAGGTATACGACTTTTTGGCCTCGACATGCGCCAAGTACGGTTTGGGCTTCTGGAAGCCAGGCAGTGGCATCATTCATCAGATCATTTTGGAGAACTATGCCTTCCCCGGTCTGTTGATGATCGGCACTGACTCTCACACTCCCAATGGCGGTGGTCTGGGTGGTCTCTGCATTGGTGTCGGTGGTGCTGATGCCGTCGATGTCATGGCTGACATTCCCTGGGAGCTCAAGTGCCCCAAGGTGATTGGTGTTAAGTTGAATGGCAAGATCAGCGGCTGGACATCGCCCAAGGATGTTATCCTGAAGGTTGCCGATATCCTAACCGTCAAGGGCGGCACTGGTGCCATCATTGAGTATCACGGCAAGGGTGTCGATTCCATCTCTTGCACTGGCATGGCTACCATCTGCAACATGGGTGCTGAGATCGGTGCCACCACCTCTCTGTTCCCCTTCAACCAGCGCATGGCTGATTACCTGAAGAGCACTGGACGCGACGGCATTGCCGCTGAGGCCCAGAAGTATCAGTCCAAGATTCTGTCTCCAGACAGCAACTGCGAGTACGACGAACTGATTGAAATCAATCTGGATACACTGGAACCCCATGTCAACGGTCCATTCACCCCCGATTTGGGTCATCCCATCAGCAAGCTGGGTGCCAACTCCAAGAAGAATGGTTACCCAATGGACATTCGTGTTGGTCTGATTGGTTCCTGCACCAACTCGTCGTACGAGGATATGGGTCGCTGTGCCAGCATTGCCAAGGATGCCATGAGCCATGGCCTCAAGTCGAAGATCCCCTTCAATGTCACTCCCGGATCAGAACAGATTCGTGCTACCATCGAACGCGATGGCATCTCTGAGGTCTTCGATAAATTCGGTGGTACTGTGTTGGCCAATGCCTGTGGTCCCTGCATCGGTCAGTGGGATCGTAAGGATGTGAAGAAGGGCGACAAGAACACCATTGTCACCTCGTACAATCGTAACTTCACCGGTCGCAATGATGCCAATCCAGCCACTCATTGCTTTGTCACCAGCCCTGAGTTGGTAACAGCTCTGTCCATCGCTGGTCGCCTGGACTTTAACCCGTTGACGGATGAACTCACTGGCTCCGATGGCAAGAAGTTCAAGTTGAAGGCTCCGTTTGGTGATGAGCTGCCCGCCAAGGGCTTCGATCCCGGACAGGACACCTACACCGCTCCTCCATCGGTAAGTACTTGCCTATAGTTTATTTATCAGCCATTTCATAACTTCTTGCATTTTTTGCTTCATACAGAGCGGCGAAAGTGTGCAGGTTGCTGTTGATCCCAAGTCGACACGTCTGCAATTGTTGGAGCCATTCGACAAGTGGAACGGTCAGGATCTGAAAGAAATGACCGTTTTGATCAAGGTCAAGGGAAAGTGCACAACTGATCACATCTCTGCTGCCGGTCCCTGGCTCAAGTTCCGTGGCCATTTGGATAACATCTCCAACAACATGTTCATTGGTGCCACCAACTACGAGAACAACGAGATGAACAACATCAAGAATCAGCGCACTGGCAAGTGGGGCAATGTACCCGAAGTTGCACGCGACTACAAGGCCAACAACATCCGGTGGGTGGCTGTCGGTGATGAGAACTACGGCGAGGGCTCGTCCCGCGAGCATGCCGCTCTGGAGCCACGCCATTTGGGTGGTCGTGCCATCATTGTCAAGTCGTTTGCTCGCATCCACGAGACCAATCTGAAGAAACAGGGTCTGTTGCCTCTGACCTTCGCCAATGCCGCCGATTACGACAAGGTAAAACACTGAGAACAAAGGAATGTTTTTGCCTTGACAACTAAATTTGGGTTTTATTTTTAGATTCAACCCACGAGCAAGATTTCGCTGTTGAATCTGAGTGGACTGGCGCCCGGCAAACAAGTCGAGTGTGAGATCAAGAATGGCGACAAGGTCGATAAGATCAAGCTGAACCACACATTGAATGACCTGCAGATTGGATGGTTCAAGGCTGGCAGCGCTCTCAACCGCATGAAGGAGTTGGCCCAATAAGCTACTTAGAGCCCTTGTTTCCTCCCCCCACAGACACACACAACTAAAACACACACAGACACACACAAGCTCATCAACTTTTAGATACTTATATAATCGACTTGAAAACGCAAGCAATCAAATTATGGTATTTGTTCTTATATTTTGTTGAATTCTATTTTTTAATCGATTTTGTTTTTAACTCAGATTTTATTCAGTGTCAAAGTGCTAATAGTTAATGATCTTATCGATCGATTGCGAGAAATTGTGAAACTGTTTTATATATACAACAATTATACAAGCTACATTATAAACGACAAAACTTATTATTAATTGCTTATGCTTTATTTGTTTAATTTTTTCTTGGCGAATTTGTTTGCTGACCGATGCGAATAAAATTGATAGTAATATGTATGAAAAACCAAAAAAAAAAAACATTAAAAATAAAAACAACTCCGGTTCTTTTACTTAACACAAATGGCATTAATATTATTTTTAATATATTTTTTTCTGAAGCGGACAATAAGTGGCATTATGAGCATGACCACGCCCCAGCCCCTGCCCCTATCTTTTGTTGAAATTAATTGTATCAATTATAACAAAATAAAACAATTAAAATACTTATAAAGATTGTTAGCGATATTAAACAAATAAAATACTCTATGTTTATGTCAAAAGTTTTGATTGTCATTTTCGAGGAAAGCTTAAATTTTAATCAGTCGAAATTCCGGATAACACAAAATTAACAGACGTAGTTAAACACTAAAAAGTAATAATTAAAAAAAAAATAATGGAAGTCATGAAATGTCCAATGTCAAGAAAATATCAAATGTATTTCAAACTGATCGATTTGTACAAGGGCCATGAATGTCTTTGGATGGAGAATCACCACGATTTCCTCAACTTGCATGAAAAGGAGTGTGCCTGGGAGAATATAGCCAATGAGATGAGAACCCCGTTGTACCCTATGCTCCAAGTGGAGCGTTGGAAGCGATTGATACACATAATGCGCTACAAGATGAACTTGGAGCGGTTGCGTGAGCAGGAGGCCAAATTCTATAATAAAACGGAGGATTTACCACCGCGACTCAGTTACGGTGATAAAATGCAATTTCTCTTCTCGCACATGTTCGATAAAAAGACGCAGAAGGCACCACAGTCTACGACAACGGTAAGTTTGATGCCAACCCGAATCCGCTGGTTGCTAATCTTTAACTTAGATTTCACTGTTGAATACCGAGGAGTTGGTGCCACAGGAGAGCCTCGCTGCCAAGTGCATGCGAATGGGTCGGGGTAAACTGAAGGGCCGTTTATTCTATTCACACAAGCTGAAAATGCTGGAAACTTTGCGGAATCGTCAACGTAGCACATTCTCCTTAACCCCGGAGGCCTTTAGCAAGCTTAACTCCAAGGACAAGCTGTAATCCACTTGAATCCGATGATGATGGTTGTGTCAGAATGCTGGAAACTCTGCGTCAACGTAGTAACCTCTCCTTAACTCCGGAGGCCTTTGTCAAGCTTAAGGTCTACGGGCAAGAAGCAATGATGAACAATAGTGGTTGTGTGCCTTCATAAAATTCGACAATATATTTACATATAGCCTTTTTCGATTTTATTACATTTCTTATTTGTTTTGTTTTATCATAATTTGTTTTGCATTGGTTTTTGTTTTCTTTTTTTTTTTCTTGCCATTTAAATAGTAAAACGTTTTTTATATAACAATTCATAATTTTAGCTTACAATAATTTCTCTTTTTTGTTTTATTTCGTACTTCTTACAATTTTCTGTTTTGCAAACACGATTTCTTCGAAAACAGTTTTCACGCAAATATACAACGTTCAGAACATGGTTTTGCATTAATTTAATATCTGTTTATATATATACACATATATTTATACATATATATCGATTTATATATACATATAAATACACAGATATATATTAATAATTAAGTATATAACTAAAAAATGCGTAATTAAATTTTTTGTTTTTTTTCTGGATTCTTACGATTCTGCATTTTCTTTAGCTTTTCTTTTGTTAATTGTTTACTTTTTGTTATTTGTAGCTTCCTTTTCATAAAAGGAACAAATCGCACATGTTGAATAAGAACATGTTTTATATTTTATTTAAATATACAGCAATAGTTTGCCTTGTGGTGTTATTTCTCAGTTTGTTATTTCTTTTTGTTTTACACACAATAATCGATATTATAAACCTGAATTGTTTTGCTATTTGTTTTGTTTTGTTGGTTGATTTTTAAAGCGGCACTCTAATTGTATTTACGCTTAGTTCCTCTCAGTTTAGCACTAATATAGCTATTGTCTGTTCCCGTTCCTAAATTGGATGTGGAACAGCTTCTGCTATTGTCCCATGCGTCTATGTATTGTTTACCATGCAGTTGTAGTTTATTGTTTCTACATATTTCTATTTCTATGAAATGGCTGTTGAAAGTTTTGGTTTGAACGCATCATTCCCACTCAGTGGTGCCCGGAGGCTTGGCTGTCAAGTCGTACAATACCCTCGAGATTCCATCCAATTTCGATATATCATGCACAATTTGATTTAGAACCTGTCAAACGATAGACATTAATTCAAGTTGGTCTTCTTATAAATTCCATTCAACACTTACTTGCAATGGCAGTTGAGCGGAACCGGGCACAGCTGGTACTCCAGTCATGAAGTCGTTCGTTATAAATGGACGCAGCACTACGGATCTTCTGCAGGAAGGCGTACGATTAATGGGATCACGATCAAAGTGCACTGGTATCAGAACAACAGGCATTTGTGAGATTTTTCTATACAGTCCCGCTTGCATTATAATCTGTTTAAAGTATAGAAACTCGATTAAGTTCAGTTGTTGAGTTATATATAATCAAATCTCACCTCATTGGCAATGGCATCCGCTTGCCGCAGTTGCGCCAGCACCACAGTGTTGAGGGTAGTGTGCGTTATATCCGTTACCAGATTCTGCACGGGATCGCCAAAGATGTAACAAACACGATTAACATTATGCAATATGCGCGGTATAATTTTGGCCAAAAATAACAGATCCGACCAGTTGGGCTCTGGAGTCGTCGTTGATAAGCCCACAACATAGCTATAGGTGCGCTTATCGCCCTGAACTCCAACGGAACGTACTGGCAACAATGTGGCCTGCAGCTCCGAATTGGCTGAAATCCGGAGTAGCTCCTTTTGCTCAAGTTCGCTGGTGGCGCCGGTCACACGATTGATGAGCGCATGATTCTTTTGCAGCTTATTCTTGTAGTCCACAATAACACGTACTATAACCTATCGATTATAAAAATGTATTAGATTACGTACTGTTTGCATGGAATGTCAGTTTATAGTGATTTATTGTACCTGCGTCTCGGAGTAATCCTTTTCCATGTAGGCTTCCTCGGCGCACAGAACACGAATGGCGAGTCCAGGACCTGGGAACGGTTGTCGCTCGACCAAATCCGCTGGCAGACCAAGATCATTGCCCAGATCACGCACCTCGTCCTTGTGGAAGTCACATAATGGCTCTACAACGCGTCCAGCATTGCGCAACTCACTGCAAGCAAACAAATATAAATGGGTTGAAATTTACTTACTTAAACAGGATTAAGCTAAGAACTAAATACGAGTATGATACTTCAAAATCGTTAATTGGTATGCCAGCACTTGCCTACAACTTGTTGTAGGATCAATTTCTTTAAAGTGTTTTGCTCCAGGTATGTGTTCCATATATGTTCCATTTATATATATATCCGTGTATATATCTATGTATGTATATTATATCTGTGAATTTCAAATAATTTTCCCAAGGCATACCAAAAAATAAACTAACATAAAATAAATATTTGTATCTTGAATAAATATGCTTGAATTCTACCGAATCAGATCCGTGTCATTGTGATGCGTCTTGATGGCTTCCGCATTTTTGCTGACCGTATTGGAGGCGGACTCAATTAGATCGGGCCGGAGTGTGCCTTGTGCCAGCATTACCTCCTCTGGCTTAAGCTTCAATTCGGCGACCACGTCGTTTGTCACCTTGACGAAGATATCACCAATTATTTTACGCTTCTCCTCCGGATTGTAGGTCTGGCACAACATTGGCGTTTCGACCACAGAATACTGTCCGGGTCTCTTCACTTGCGTGGTACCCTTGAGGAACGTGTAGCCTTCCTTTCGCACAATCAAATCAATGCCAATCTCTCGCAGCGAACGTTCAACTTTCTCGCTTTCGTTCTTACGCATGAAACCTGTGTGTTAAATCGATTGATTATAAACAGCGACAGCTTGAATAACATACTATAATTACCATTATCCACATGCACGGCAATTATTTGACTGGGATGCACGGCATTGCGAAGCAACGCGGCACAAACCGTCGAATCAACGCCGCCACTGACCAATAACTGCAAAATAGTTAACAATTTTAGTTAAAAATCAATTTAAACACGTCGTCTGGCTTACCAAGACTTTCTGGCTGCCCACTTTGTCGCGAATATAACGTATGCAATCCTCCTTTCGACTGCCCATTGTAAAGTTAGCGGTTAGTTCACAAATCTCATAGAGAAAATTGGAGAGTATCTGTTTGCCATTGATGGTTAGATCGACTTCGGGATGAAATTGTACGCCATAAATTCGCAGCATCTCATTATAAACGGCAGTTACAATTCTATTCGTTGACCAGCCACCAACTTTCAGTTTGTCGCCCACTCGATCCACACTATCGCCATGGGTGAGTAATACCGACTGTGTGCGGCTAAGGCGACTGCAAGACAAGAAAATTTAATTAGAATAACTATTTAAATCTAAATGACTTGAATCAATGTCTGGTCACGTGTAGATCAGTTTATAGACTACGCTAAACTGAACTGTTCTTGGCCATATCGATTTGATCTGGCAGCATTGTATCAGCGATCAAGTGGGCTCTAAACTTGTGCGCTTTCTTGTTGCTGCTGTAGGAGCTAGGGGTTAGGATTACTTACCTAAATAACGGACATGAGGTTTCAATCTCAATACTCTGCTGGCCATCTTCCCGTATGTCTGTCTTTAGGACAGTTCCACCGAATTCTTTATTGATTAACTGCATGCCATAGCAGATGCCTAAGATTGGTATTTTAAGCTTGAACAGATCGGGATCATACGTGGGCGCATCATCGGCATAAACTGAGTTAGGTCCGCCGGATATAATGATGCCTCGATAACCACTGTCCCGTATCGTTGACGCTGGCGTATCCAATGGCAGAATGTCCGATTCCACCAAAAGTTCACGCACCTTGCGATCTATGACCTGTAATTAAATATTGATTAATTACAATCTTTTGATAATCGAGTATATTTTCACTTACCTTGCCATACTGTGCACCAGCATCGAGTATAACAATTTTATCATGTCGCAGTCCATTCTCCGCTGTCGTTTGAAATATATTTGAACTCATATCTTTATCGTTGCAGCACTGTCACAGCACAGTGGGTGTTTGGAGGTGGGTGTAAAACACAGAGAGAGATAGAGCGAGACAATTACAATGAAAGAGAGATAGAAATATCGATGTGATTAATCAAAATCATGCAATCTTCTGAAGCAACAAAATGAAACTAACAATTTGCGTTAGATTTTGAAGCCTATTTATATAGTCTATGCCAGATGTTTGTAACTGAAGCAGGTGCGTCAAGGTCGTTAATGAATTTAAAGCCGTATCAAATGCCAAAAAGAACAACAACTGAGTAATTGGTTAACTGGTAACAAAGGGAATTAACTGAAAACACACATACCGGCAGAATCTTGTGGATCACACGTAGAAACATTCAACATGCAGACAAATTTTATTTTGTCAGGTCGACGCAGTGCGTCCTATGTAAAGTGTATTCTATGATAGACAACAAACATTTCCATATTGATCAGCGGGCAAAAAGAAAGTTAACACAATAAGGCCAAAAGGGCGTAGTTGGCCTTTATAACATATAAATTGAGCATATATTTCATTTGATTTTTTTAGGGGTGCAAAGCTGTGGGTTCTAGTGCTTTTATGTGAAAACAAAAAAGAAAATGGATTTGTAAACTGACTTTTCTAAATGAGAAACTGCACACTGGGCCACTTATTTATTAGGTGGAGTGCATGTGAGTATGTGTGTGTGTGTGTAAGAGGAGGTCGCGGTCGGGGACCGACTACTGACCGCAACAGATGACATGCAGAAAGAGCATGAGAGAGCGAGATCGAGAGAGAGCGGATAATGATGTTCATGTGTGAATTTCTCAACACAAAATGGCTAGATTGATCAACAAGCAGAGCAGAGCATATTTAAAATTAAAATTAATTAAAGATTGCTTAAATAACCAATGACCCATGTCCTCGATGGTTTAATTATACTTAAAGAATATATTTTAAAATATGTATAATAATACAATATTAGTATTCCTCTTAAGTCTCTATTTCTCTTTTTGGATCACAACAGTGTGGATGACTCTTGAGATGAAATCATTACTGAACACAGTATGCTTATTAGAAGTTTAAATAAACAGGGGAAAAATGCACATGTCTAGGGTCAGTAACAAATCAATATCAAATATCAAAATCTTGAAAGTAACTCAAGCTGATATAGTACCAATCTCACCCACACTACTTTAATGGCGCTCAAAAGCTTTACATATTTGTGAGCGCTGAATTTACAGCGGTGATGCAAAAGCGATAGGGACGGGGAAAAAAATCAAAATAATAATAAATTAAAGGCAGATCTACAGCTCACCGCGATTTATAAGATCTTAAATACATGTATGACAAAAATTGCTACAAAAAAGCTAAAACGGCATCACTGGTGTTTGTGCGAGAAAGGATGGAGGAGAGCTTAAGTGACAGTCAACATTAGCAGGCGGTAGGCGAATGAAAACCCAAAACACGCGCAGGCGATGCAGTAAAATGCCGTCGAATGCAAAAATGCGTAAAACGAAAAATGTAAATGCAACGGTAAATTCTCAATGTTTTTTGCTGCTGTAATTGATGTTTTGCTAATCGATTTAGCAATTTTAAAATCTCTATAAAATGCATTAAACCCAAGATGCACTGAGATAAGGACAAACAAGAAAAGCACCAAGTCAAAGGCTATCAACAGCCATTGAAAGCAACAACAACAAATGCATTTAATAATGTAATTTAAGCCGTGATTGAAAGATACACGTGGGGCGGCTACGGGGGCGTGGGTGCGCTTGTTTCAAGCATCTCTAACCACAAAACGACCAAGATTTACTACAGCATGCGGTTTGAAAGTGAATTGAAAAATCGGTCAGAATAGCAAAATTATTTGCACACGCAAAGCAACAAAAAAAATATAAATTATTGCGTTCGCGGGTAGTGGGTGGCTGCTCTGGTTAATTATGGATATCTTACCTGTGTACTAATTGCCGGTCGGAGTAGTAGGCCTGTAGTAAAGGCAAAAAAACTTTAATCTTAAACACTAAATACACGATAACTAAGTGTACGGCTGCCCGGTATGCTTTGTCTCTAGCACTTTTTCTCTTTTTTAGCAAATCGGCACCGCGTCCGTCTCCGTCCAACCGCAAATATTTGACAATTTTCAGGGCCTTTGAGGAGCAGTTGTAGCAGACGCGTGGGTGTTTGACAGATGTCCCGTGTTGTTGCTCTTTCTTAGATGGGCCGATAGCTGCGATTTAGCACTGACCGGAGCATAAAATTTAAATATTACGCTGTTCTGCTACTAAACTTTTCGCGAATAAAAGCCGAAAGATGACATATTGACTAAGAAATTAGTGTTGTATTATGCACGAACAGAAAAGAACCATTGGCTCAATTGAACATCTTGCAAAAGTTCACATTAATTACTCGTGGTTGTGTTAATAACGCGACCTTATGTAGTTTAGAAATATTTCCGTTGTCTATTCATTTTTTATTCATATAATATTATAGTTAAACATTGTATATGTTTTAAGATATATTCATTTTCGTAAATGCGATCGATTAGCTTGCACATTTTAATAAGCCCAAATGAACGAACAAAACCGAACATGCAAGAATGACGATTACTCAACACTGAGTAAACAAAATGTAGCATGAATGCAAACGATAGGCCAATCGATAACACATGCGGTATTTTTTAAGTGTTGTAAAATGCCAATCATATGATGTTATTCAATACACACACCGAGGGCCCGCCAAAAATGATTTGTGTTCGCGCTATTTCAGACCGCTCGTGATAAACAATTACTTTTATTGGATTAATCATAAATAATGAGTCCCACAAGCGTGTCACAATCAGGTGTGAGCATGGAAGACGAAGAAGATGAAATATTGGCTCTCGAAAAACTGCTGGGAGAGGCAGATGATATTGCAGACACTGCTGGAAATGCAAACTCAGCAAAAGAAACAAATTCAACCGTAGTGCCTCGGTTACGTGAAGACAGCAGTTTTGCAAATGCATTTAGCTATGAAGTGGCAGTGAAACCAAACAAAACAAATGATCCCGCTAAAGTTAAGCCAACAGAGCCGGAACTTGATTCATCTGACGACGAAGAGGTCAAGAACTTCTTGGAGCGCAAGTACAATGAATACGGCAATGACATCAATAAAAAACTTAAGCAGCAGCGAGAAAGTGCACACGAAAGCAAAGTGGCACGGGAGGTGGATCAGTCGATAAGGACAACTACAAAGTTTGTTAGCTCCACGCCACAGCCGGAGGCACTACGTCTCAAGAATCCCCACAATCCCATCAAACGGCAGTCTTTAACGAGCAACTCCTTCCAAAGACCACCACCAGCGGCAGCAGCAACATCTACCGCCAGTCAACCGCTGGTGCAATCCACGATTTACACAGATCCTGTGTTTGGTCTCCGCATGATCAATCCACTGATATCGAGTACATTGCTACAGGAACGCATGAATGGCCGCAAAGCGGTGCCGTTTTCCGGTCTGGCATTTCACATAGAACGTGGTGATTTGGCCAAAGATTGGGTTATAGCGGGTGCACTAGTGTCCAAGCAGCCCATACGCAATACCAAAAAAGGTGATCCCTACTCCACCTGGACTCTATCAGATCTACGTGGTGAGGTTAAGACTGCATCAGTATTCCTCTTCAAAGAGGCACACAAGACGCTCTGGAAAACTGCAGAAGGCATGTGCCTGGCCGTTCTTAATCCAACTATATTTGAGAAGCGTGCGGGCAGCAAGGATGTGGCATGTTTGTCCATTGACAGCTCACAGAAGGTTATGATACTGGGTCAATCCAAGGATTTGGGCACGTGTCGTGCAACCAAAAAGAATGGCGATAAATGCACTTCGTTGGTGAATCTGACCGAATGTGATTACTGTGTGTATCATGTGAAGCAGGAGTACGGCAAGATGTCCAGGCGCTCGGAGCTGCAATCGGCTACAGCTGGACGTGGCTTAAACGAGCTGCGCAACAAGGTTTTGGGTAAGTCGGAAGGGACCCTAAAAACTTAACAGAACTTACAGTTAATAAACTTATTTAAGGTAAAAGCGAGGTGTTCTATGGCGGACAATCCTTTTCGGCTGTGCCGGCCAAGAAGAGCGCCAAGTTGATCAATAAGGAACGCGATCGTCTGAGCAAACTAGCTGGCTACGATGTTTCGCCCTTTGCCCACAGCGCTGACCATGCCTCCAAGCCCAGAGCCTACAAACCAGCCGATGTGCCCTATGCGGAGCGTGGTGGACCCGTATCGCGGCTGGCTGGCAATGTGGAGGCATCCACCAAGCAACGGCATCAGGATCTCGAACGACTGCGTTTGTTGCGTGCCGAAAACGAAAGATTTGAAAAGGAATCGAAGGAAGCGACACCAGCCACACCGGTCAAACCAACTACTCCAGCACCAGCTGCTACGCCCACAACACCACAGAGCGTGCCGGACAAGTTCAAGAACCGTGGTTTCTCTTTCGATGCCAGCCTGACGCCGAAACTCTCTGGCAGCGAGAATTTCAGCTTTGACATAAAGATCGGAGCACGACAAGCGCAGAGCGCCAAGTTGAAAGCAGCAGCGCTGCTTAAGAAGCAACCACTGGAGAAAATCAATCCGAATTCCACGCGAGGCACAGATACGGGCAAACGTCGTGCCATCGACGATCTGAACGACAAGTTCTCGACCAGCGCCAAGCGTCAGAAACTGGAGGAGGAGGAACGGGAATTGATGCGCAAATCACGCATTGAACGCATCATGGCAGCCACATCATCGCACATGAATCTAGTGGATATGCGTGAACAGGAGGAACAGGCGGATTACTTCAATAAACTGGAACGCAAGGAGGCAATGGAGGAGAAAATGCTAAATACCTACAAAATGCCCTGCAAGGCGGTGATCTGTCAACGCTGCAAATACACAGCATTCTCTGCCGCCGAGCGTTGCAAGCAGGAGAAGCATCCACTCAAAGTGGTCGATGCGCAGAAACGTTTCTTTCAGTGCAAGGATTGTGGTAATCGCACCACAACTGTCTTTAAGCTGCCCAAACAGAGCTGCAGCAGCTGCAAAGGATCACGCTGGGAGCGCACGGCTATGATAAGGGAACGCAAAGTGTGCACAGGTCGGGAAGAACTCTCGGTGCGTGGCGATAAGGAGACCTTCATGGGCAGCCTAGCGAGTGGTGCTAATCTTAATCTGCTCGTACCTGAAGAGGATTAGCAGCAAGTATATTGTAGATTTGCTAAAGATTTAAATAAAAGACTTGAGAATGTTGAAGAAGACTGCAAGCGATTGGAAGGTGCTTTGAAGTCCTACACTTAAGTTCGGGAAAGGATTGAAAACGGGGTATGATTATATATCTGTATCTTTATCTGTTTGAGTGTAGCCTTTAAGCACTAACCATACAACACATAGATGCGTCAAACGCAAGATTTTTTGAAAGCAAACGCTAGCTTGCTAATGGACCCCCACAGAACTTCGGCAAAAAGCCGAACGCCTAGCGCCCCGGAGAGTCGATCGCGTCTCAGCAAATTCAAAGCAGACGAAAATAAATTTAGTCTGATTCAGTCAGCGAAACGATGAGCATGGCTGTGTCGATTTTGCTCTCGTTTCGTATGTATGTATATGTTTGTCTCTTTCTGGCATGCCAGATACACACATTTTGCGAAGCAATCAGCTCAGATCAAGCTTGGGTGCCATAAATCTTTTTTAGGCATATGTATGGTTTTAAGCCGGCCGCGAGCAAACGTTCTCGTGGCGCAGGCGACTAGGTGCTTGACTGGCGTGCGGAGTGCGTGAGTTCAAACTCAAAGCAAATGCGTCATAGAGCCCTAGAGAGCCGATCGCCTCTCAGCAAATTCGACGCTGGCGCGAGTTAGATTAGGATCATGGTTGCTGAGCGGACTACATGATTTTGAATCGCGGTCTTGCCCGTTGGGAATTGTGCATTTAAAGTTGCTTATTTAACAAGAAAAAAAATGATTAAATTCTAGATTTTCAATATTTTCATAATAGCTATTATCAATAAAAACTATTTTCAACAAATTTTAGAGCCATGGGAACAATTACTCTCGACCCGCTTAAAACAATACATATCGCTAAAAAAAACTTATGACTCCCAAGCTCGATCGCTATTTTGTAGAAAACATAAATTTTTGCAACTAGCTGATTGCGGAAGTGTGCTGACTTCGCAAATATGTGTATCTGGCATGCTAGAAAGAGACAAACATATAAATACGAAACGAGAGCACAAGCGAAATAATGACTGAATCAGACTAAACTTACTCTCGTCAGCGTCGAATTTGCTAAGAGGCGATCGGCTCTCTGGGGCGCTATGACGTTCGGCTTTTTGCCGTAGCTCTGTGGGGGTCCATTAGCAAGCTAGCGTTTGCTTTCAAAAAATCTTGCGTTTGACTCATCTATGTGTTGTATGGTTGGTGCTTTAAGTTTAAATACTTTTGTACCTAAAATGAATTCTCTTTAAAAAGTTTAGTAGATAGAAAGTTATATGTTAATTTTTAAATTATTTATTTATCCATATATAATCATGTATAATTAGCAGATTTTATTTTAAGTGATTATGGGTGTGTGTGCGTGTGTGTCTATATACAGTCTAGTATTTGGCATATACGTCAATAAGTACAAATGGTCCGTTCAAGTAGTCTTAGCCTAGCACCTATTCGAGCAGGAGTACGAAACTCAAACAGCTTTCGAAACAGGTGGAAAAAAGTCTTGAAAGAAAAGAAATTCATGGTGCAGATTGTTATTAAATTGATCTTAAGGCGAGACTTGAATTTTGACTAATTTAAAACTAAATATTTGGTAAATAAGACTTGCAACTTTGAGACTCAATCCCATAAAAGTTGTGTACTTAAAGCTAAAGTTTTTATGAAAAAAGCGTAATTTAAAGGCTGTAAAATTAGTTAGGCTGGTAAAGAAAATTCAAAAGTTTTCTAAAAGGAGAGATTTTTGGGGATTTCTGTGTTGCTAATTTTTTTAAAATTTTAGGTATGGAATTTTTGGTAAAAAAGATTTAGTGGAAAGAGTATTCGAGTTCTTTTTGGCAACAGCATAATACTAAAACTAATTAACAAACAATTTGAACTAAAAATTCAGGCGCAGATTAGGAAATAAGGAAAATGTATACAAACTACAAGGTCTAAACGGCGTCTTCGGTCTGACCCTGCGGCGATTCGGGTTCCTTGAGATTAAGCAAGCTGGAGAAACGAAATGAGATGGTCTTGGACAAATGCTTCTCAAAGTCGCGATTGTCGAGATTATCGGGTATTAGCGTATTGTTGGTCATGTCCAGGTAGGAGCGGCCCCGCTTCACTGGCACCGCATAGTGGGGCAAAGCGGTGGCTGGACTGCCGTTGGTCATGTTGCTGTAGCTGGGAGCACAGCTGGATTTGCGTATGTTGAGTGGAAATCGCAGATCGTTCTCATAACGCAGCACCTGCTCTGTGGTGCTCGCCTCGATGAGGGGGCGTGGCAGATCATAGCCAGGGGGCGCCACCATGGCTGCCATCGATGTGGAACGCATGTCGGCAATGGAGTCGTCGCGACTGTTGGACAAGTCCTGCACATCATAGATGTTCATCTTTGGCGGTGACCACAAATGCTGCAGTGACTCCGGTTCACCCAATTGCTCGATGAGACCAGCACTGGGCATCAGAGCTGCTTCGTCGCTGCAGTACAGCGGATTGGAGACTGCATTTGTCTCCAACTCAATGTATTTGGCATTGTTGCCCAGCAATTTCTCAAACTCCGCCGCGAGATACTTGAAGGAAGGTCGTGCATTGGGCTCATCGGACCAGCAGGTGCGCACCACCGAGTAAACCTCCTCGGAACAGTTCTCTGGACGCTCCATGCGATAGCCGGTCTTCAGCAGGGACCAGAGATTCTGTGGTGCTATGCCGGGATATGGCGAGGCACCCAAAGTGATCAGCTCCCAGCAGAGCACGCCAAAGGCCCAAACATCCGATTTGCTGGTGTACACATGATCCGCCAACGATTCGGGTGCCATCCACTGTGGAGGGAATAGAATTCCTTAATGAATCCCTACTCAATTCTAGTCTCAAACAACTTACCTTGACGGGCACACGATCTCGGGAACGCTTCAAGTACGCGTCGTCCTCGTAGACATCGCGTGTCAGTCCAAAGTCGGAAATTTTGCAGATTTTGCCATCGGCCAGCAAAACATTGCGAGCAGCCAGATCACGATGCACGAGCTGGGGAGGATTGGGAAGATTACAGAGTGCTCTGGAGTGGAAAGTTGAAAAGCAATTGCACCCACCTTGAGTTCCGTCAGGTAGTTCATGCCCTTGCAGATCTGCCAGGCAAAGGTGAGCATCATCTTGACATTGACAGGCTCAACGCCATCACTGAAATCAACTCCGGCGCACTCGATCTTCCGGCTGAGACGCAGATAGCTGCGCAGTGAACCATAACGGGCATACTCGATGATAAGTAGCGGTGCGTCCGACTGGGTGCAAGCGCCCAGCAATTTAATGACATTGGGATGCGAGACCTCCTGTAGCAGCTGGAACTCCGAGAGCAGCGCCATGTACTCCACCGAATTGGCGCCCTTTTTGAGCATCTTGACGGCTACGGTGGTGGTGCCGGGCAAACCGGCTATTTGATTGGCATAACCCTTCAGCACCTGCCCGAATTCACCCTCGCCGAGCACTACGTCCAGCTTCAGTTGCTCCCGCGGGAATTCCCACTTGGAATCGGCGCTCTCGAACTTAAAGCCGTTCTGCAAGGGCATCAGCGGCAGATCCCCATCGCCAGGCAGTGCACCCAAGCTGCTAGGCAGCGCCTGTTTCCCATTGGGCGTCAACGATTGTTTGCCCAGACGGCGTTGCCAGATCTTGCGCTGCGAGAGCAACAGACAGAGCAGCAGGCAAACAAAGATCAGTGGACAACTGATGACAATGAGTATGCAGAAGCTATTGCATTCCATGCCCGCCACATGGAGCACACCCAAAGCAAGTGCATCTTGCGACTGCTCCGTGTTCCCTCCATCTGGCAGCTGTTTCTGGAGCGGCACAACACTGACGCTGGCCACATCGATATCGGTTTCATTTTTGCGCTTACGTTGACGTCGCGCCTTCGACTGCTGCTCGTCGGGTATGTGAGCACAGGTGCACTTATCGTTATCTTCGCAGATACAGGTACCCGACGCGGCTCTTATGCCCTGTTCACCGGCATTGTTCGTGTGCGGTCCCATAATGTTATCCGAGTAGGTGCAATCCTGTGGACACGCCTTTGTGTTCTTTTCCTCGAGTGGATCACACACGCGATCGGGACAGTAGCGTGGATCCGGCACACAGGAGGCATAGTTGATGCCATGACTGGCGGTATTCGAGCCGCGCCAGACGCAACCGCCTCCATTGGTGGCCAGACCACAGAAGCTGACACACTGTGTCCTGTGCTTCACCTGGGCGCAGGTCTGACTCTTCGACTTGAGCTTCAGTTCACAGCTGGCATGGTCGGGTCTGCCCGGCAGCAGGTGTACATTGATGACGTAGACATGTGACTGCCGCTCCGGGTCACGCCAGGTGATGTTCACCAGGTAAATGGTCTCCGGTGCTGCCGCCAAAGCTGTCACATTCCGTACGTAGAGTATACCCGCCGTCTGGGTAATGTCCAGCGCGCCCGTGGGCTCCTCGGCCAAACTGAAGCTCCAGCTCGGCTGACTCACTAGCTCCGTAAAGCTCTCCGGCTGTGCCACACGGTAAAACGCCGTTGCAGTGCGATACACAAACACATCTTTCTCGTAGCTAACGCCGTAGCTGAGCCGCCGCGATGAATCCGAGTCCAGCAGATCGGCAGCGCTCTCGAAGATTCGCTGCTGACGTGCGCGATATGGCAACGCCTGCGGACGCTCCTGGTCGCTCTCGTGCAGCTGACTGGTGTCCACATGCAGGCAGATGTGTGCCGTGGCTGTTGTGTTCGCATGCCTGGCCTGAACCGTGGAGTCCCTGGCCACCAAATCGATGCAGTACGGCGTCTGACGTAGTGCTCCACTGCGGGCGTAGTGCAGCTCTAAAGGATTAAGAGGAAAATTAGTGAAAAGGAGCTTTGGACAGTTTGTTGAACGTACGGCAGCTGACTATGGTGTGTGGTCTACCCGTGTGATCCGCCTCAAAGGCGTGGCAGTCGGGTTTTAACAGTTCCAGGGTATCGTTTAGTATGGCATAGCCCAGATTTACATTGGCCGCCAGCGTGTCCTTGTCCACGTAGATGATTTTCTCGCCCACGGGTTCATCCTTTGAGGAGAAAGACGAAGGAAAGGTTAGAGCAAAACGGTACGAGTTTGGTGAGCAACTTTAACACTCCCCCGCCTCGAAACCAGCACACCTCACTCACTGCCCATCATACCCACTCGACACTGGGTATAAGCAGCACTCACTTCATTAGCATTTGAATTTGCACTCGCATTAACTGACCACCACTAATTAAATGCTCCGTGGAGCACTCCCAGTGACCTCCAGCTGCAAATTGCACTACACACGTCTCCAAGGATCTTAATACTAGTTAGTCGGTAATTAAGTTACTTTAATTCGTATATATATTAGACATTGTGCACAAGGTCAGCAATTGGGGCAAAGGGTCCAAGTCAACTGGGAACTGACATTTGTGTTTTCCTTTTTTACGACTCCCAAAAGTCGAAAGTTTCTGGAAAAACATTTAAGTATCTCAACTAATTGTAGTTTACTTAATTATTTAAATACTTTTATATTTTTCTAAATTTGTTGTTGCCCTTTTGTTAACAAAATCAAATCGCTTTCGTTTGACATAAATTCCTGACGCCTCGTGGCAATTAATGTGGAGTTCACCTGGAACACACCTTTCTCGATTATTGTCCTGTTTTTTTAGGCATACATTAAAACAGTTTGTCAGTTGTTATTATCTGTATTACGTTTAATGGCTTTTGCCTAATTCGAATTACCGAGTACCGAGTACCGAGTTGTAATTGCTCATGTGCTGTACTACCCTAGGAGAGGGTATGTCTTGTTTATAAGCAGCTTTGTAACGCCTAACAAAATGAGTCTTAAATTTGAGGTGTCTTTATTTTGAAGCTGTCTTTAAAGATTATAACAATCCTCACCAAGAAGGACGTCTATAGCCTATAGCTCCCATAGGACAAATCGGTTGAAAAGTGCTCATGGAAACTTTCACACTAGAAGGAGTACGGGGCCTTTGACAGTCGACTCGCTCGACTGTAGCCTTTCTTACTTGTTGTTACAGATACTCTTAGTGTTTTGAGAATGTGGCGCAATTACTAGCAACTAACTAACTAGTAAATGACATAGTTTTAGCGACTACTCGCGCTCCTCGGGGATAGGCTTGGCTTGGCTTGTCTCTGGTCTCCGGTCTCTGGTCTCCGGTCTCTGGTCTCTGGTCTCCGGTCTCTGGCCGCAAAACAACAACATGACAACATAATTTGCCAGTCAAGTTTTCGTGCGGCGGGGCACAAACTTAAAGCCAAAACTTTAAGAGGCAACTTCAGTCACTTGACACCCTTCGCTTTGCGTTTCCTCGAGCAGTCATAAAAGCTGGTAAAACGTTACGCGTTTTTAATGACGAACTGCGGAAACGGGAGGCGAACTGAACTCTCTGCCAGACGTGATAATGGTCAAGTAACACCAAGCTACACACAAGTTGGGACCGCAAGAAGGTTTGAAATTTGGTCCTAAGTGTGTGCCGCCTAAAGAGAGCAAAACTTTTTGAAGCCCAAAACAAATACACGCTTTGTAGCCGAGTGTAACCTGACGAGGGTTGAGATTGCGTGTTCTGCGTGCGTTTATCAAGAGCGAATTCAATAAACCCGCACCCAGAGCAGCCAACAGACATGAGCCAGACGCTTGTCTGGGCCAGGTCTGGGGCTGGGGCTGGGGCTGGGGCTGGTCTGAGCCAAGTCTACACTTACCGCCTTGAAGTAGGGCTGCTCCAGGTGAAAGTTAAAGTGCGGCTGACGCTCCTGCAGACGTGGTCCATTGTCATTGCGATCCATGAGTGTGATGTTGTAGCTTCTCCAGAATTGTCGCTGCTCCTGGCCAAAAAGCTTAACCGTACAGCCAATGGTGGCCAACAGTTGTCCCCCCTTCGCCTGTAGACCATTAAATTCATCATGATCCAGTGGTCGTTTGGTGTATAGAAAATTCTTTTTGATGGCAAAGTGGCCACTGCCCGCTTTCAGCACATACTCCAAGGATTCCGGCGGACAGAGATATTTGGCCGCACGTGCACCAAGTGGTCCAATTTGCACCGGCTCAAAGTTGTCGTGTACGGTCGACTCGGCGATGCTGTAATGCACATCAGACCAGAAACAAATGTGCTCCAGTTCAGCACAGTAATCGCTCAGGGACTGGGGAATCAGCTCGAGAGTAAGATGCGCCACCTGTAGCAATTCCCCCGACTGATCACCCGTTTGTCCACTTGGAAATGCGGTCAATACATATTTCACACTGTGATTGAGTGCCTTGTAGTCGGTGCGCATGAACACTTCACCGGAGCTGGCATTTAGACGCAGCAGCGGATTCTCCTCCAGATTGTAGATGTAGTCGCTGGCCGGTTGATTGTTGTCCAGGCGCAGCACCTGAAACTGCGCCAGCGGAGTCTTGGAGAAAATGCTCTCCGAGTCCTCGACCAGGGGAAGATTGAATTTCACCGACGTGGTGGGAAAATAAACATCCAATGCTGCAGTGTAAGAAAAGCAAAGCAAATTTTAATATGGGTTAAGTGTGCTTGTGACGTCACAGAGTGGGCTTAAGTACGAGTATGAAATAAATAGGTTAGAAAAATTGTAGGCAAGCAAGACTGTAAAATACCCTAAGTCAATACCTAAAGCCCTAAACAAATGATCCTCATATTAATATATGTATGAAATGCATAGTTGATTAGGCTCTAGAAACAACGGCTCTTAGCCCCAGTCAACGTTTTCGTAGCCCAACCTGTAACCTCTAAATAAGTCCGTTCTCTAGGCAATCCCCTCAACCAACCGCTCTTAACTTTCCCTTTCATCACGAGCGTGAAATGGCCACTTGTAATACTTGCTAGAAGTACTCATGTGCTTTAGCACAAATTTTAATTAACGAGAGTTGTTAAAACTCTCGAACTTGATCTAAACGAAAGAAATAACTTCCAAATTGCTGCTCCAAAAACTCAACCTAAAATCAGACATTTTTTCCAGTGTATTTCTGTATTTCTACCCCCATTGCAGCACTCAACGGCCAACCCCAAAATGTTTTGTGATGAGTTTGTTCAAGTCTTTGGCCATCATCCTCATCATTGTCAACAAAACTAATAAAATAATGAATGTTATTTAATAAGCTCGCGTTGACCTCAATAACGAATGCGTTTTAAATCCTACATTCGCTTGATTTGATTCATTTAGTGGGTGCCACACGGCGTATGCGCAATTTGATAAGATTCTTTTTATTTTGTTGTGTGTTGCTCTGACTAATGACGCGTGTGCTTGCATACGTTCGAGTCTAATACAAGTCATAAATAAATATAATACAGATATTAGTTATTAGCATATGGGTTATCGAGCACCCACAGCCACAACCACAACCCCCTCGACACACGCCACCCACGCCTGCAACACACACACACACCCGATTAGACCATTCATTGAAGTGTCCGCGTCATCGCGTATTGATTTTGTGATAACAGAAAGCACTCGTACAATCGAGTGGGAAGAAATTTGGAAAAGGGGAAACGAATTTCTGTCCGCTATCGAAATTTGTAATTGGTAACAAATGTTTTGGGCATACAAATTGGGAGCGACTGTGTTTTGGGGGGGTTAATGTATAATGAACTGTTAAGCGGCTTGAATGGGTCTAATTATAACAATGCTCTATCTGATTGAATCCCAGTTTGTGTGACATTATGAATGCTGATAAAATTGGCTAGAAAAATTAATTATTTCTGCAATCTACTCTAATTTATGTAGCCTGAGTGTTGACTCTATTGATCGCTTGCACAACCGTTAGCCGCTTTTAGCCGCATTCCTTTTAAAGTCAAGGGCTAAACACTTTTGTCATGCTTCAAACTGATTGCTGTGCCACATAAACAGCATTGGCGCCATCTTATCCCAAAGCAGTTAGCATAATGCCCCTTCAAATGTACCATTGTCAACATCCTTCATCCTCATCATTGTCAACAAAACTAATAAAATAATGAATGTTATTTAATAAGCTCGCGTTGACCTCAATAACGAATGCGTTTTAAATCCTACATTCGCTTGATTTGATTCATTTAGTGGGTGCCACACGGCGTATGCGCAATTTGATAAGATTCTTTTTATTTTGTTGTGTGTTGCTCTGACTAATGACGCGTGTGCTTGCATACGTTCGAGTCTAATACAAGTCATAAATAAATATAATACAGATATTAGTTATTAGCATATGGGTTATCGAGCACCCACAGCCACAACCACAACCCCCTCGACACACGCCACCCACGCCTGCAACACACACACACACCCGATTAGACCATTCATTGAAGTGTCCGCGTCATCGCGTATTGATTTTGTGATAACAGAAAGCACTCGTACAATCGAGTGGGAAGAAATTTGGAAAAGGGGAAACGAATTTCTTTCCGCTATCGAAATTTGTAATTGGTAACAAATGTTTTGGGCATACAAATTGGGAGCGACTGTGTTTTGGGGGGGTTAATGTATAATGAACTGTTAAGCGGCTTGAATGGGTCTAATTATAACAATGCTCTATCTGATTGAATCCCAGTTTGTGTGACATTATGAATGCTGATAAAATTGGCTAGAAAAATTAATTATTTCTGAAATCTACTCTAATTTATGTAGCCTGAGTGTTGACTCTATTGATCGCTTGCACAACCGTTAGCCGCTTTTAGCCGCATTCCTTTTAAAGTCAAGGGCTAAACACTTTTGTCATGCTTCAAACTGATTGCTGTGCCACATAAACAGCATTGGCGCCATCTTATCCCAAAGCAGTTAGCATAATGCCCCTTCAAATGTACCAAAGGAGCCCATGTCCGCCCCAGTCCCAGCCACATACTGCCAACACCCACACACTCACACATAACCTCATATAAAATTCAGTAAAAAAATGCTGACAGAATTAATATTTGGTCGGTGAATTGTAGTCGGTTTCCGCTGCAAAAAAAGAGACGCCAAGGACACGCACATGAACAGGATACGAGTGTTAGGATAAAGGCTGAAGGACCACTGACGCCATACATTCGGTAGTGCCATTCGTATTCCTAGAAGCCCCAAGCATTTAAAATGTCATTATAAATGCGTGTCTATGTGTTAAGCTTCACTCCTTCCCCTCCACCCACTGCTCCTCTGGCTACTGCCCCTCTACGCTCCCTTCAAAGCATATCATCATATCCTTTACATATTTTATCAGCATTTTTCACATGCCTGAGCGTCAACACAATTGTAATGAATGCGTTCATAATTTATTATAAATTTACTTATAGCTCAGTCAGTACCAAACGCAGTCAGTATTTTTCTATGACTCGGATTGGTTTGCTGCCTCCAAGGGCTTTCCATAATTATTGCACAGTTTGAGTTTCCAATTAACAGAGGTTTTTCCCCATACTGTGGGTTGCTATGTTTGTTTATCAGGGAAGTTGGGTAGAGTAGCAACTTAAATTTTAGTAGTAACTAAACTATACTTATCTTACTTAATCCGCAGTTAAACCGATTGTAGCTAATCTGGTAAAAGTAAACGCGTTTAATTTGTGACTAAAGGAACGCGGAACTTGAACTCGTTGAGGAATCGTCCCCAGGGCAGGTGACTTGATTGTTGATTGTGTCTGGGGAGGTGTTACCACAGCACAACAGAGTAGAAGGAAAAGAAATATGTGCAGGAGATAATAGTAAAAGACAAGGCTATCTATCCGGAGGACAATTAAAAAGGACGACAAATGGCGCATTAAAAGGTCAAACTGCGACTTTTTTCCCCTGTTGTTTTTTTTTTTTTTTTTTTTGGGGTGATTGGACGGCGAACGCTAATGACAGCAATGTCAACAAATGTCCGGACACCATTATGGCTCGTAGCTGAACTTGGCCAGGTGGCCAGTTGGCAGGGGGCAGAGGGCAGGGACAGGAAACTAAAAAAGGACTTTAATTGAGGTGTGGCCAACAGGACGTCAACTAGTTTTTGACTTAACTAATTAATCTGCTCAAATTAATTGACTTTGCATCGAATTAGGTCGACAGTTGTTGATTTTGTTTATATTGTTTGTTGACCCAAAGCCTGCCCAGTCTCCTCCCCTCCGTCTCCGTCTCCGTCTCCATGCCAAACTACAGTGCGTTGTCCTTTTTGCCGTGAGTCATTTCCCAGCAAATTTCCAGTCAGCATCCGACATTAGTTTTTATTAGTTTCTCTCCACTCTTTTGCCTTTTTTTGTATGATTATTATTATTTTTTGTTTTGTTTTGTTTTTCCTGTTACTGTCTGCGTAATGAAAGGTTTATCTTTGTCACAGTTGTTTTTCTGCTATGTATTGTAGTTTGTTCATTACTCATACGACCCGTTTGCCGTTGCAGTCTCGCATTTTCATTGTTTGGCTTGGGCATTGCCCAAATTCTTTCGTTTTGCTTTTATTTCACTTCCTCCGGCACTTTCACTATATCCCACACAGTCTGTACATATATGTAAGCTATATATATTGAAAAACTTGAGTGTGCCAAGCAATTGTTTGACTTGTTTCCTGCAATTTCCCTTCAATTTTTGCTCCTTTTGCATTTTGCCTGTCTGCGACAACAAATTGAATAACAAATGAGCAGACAGCTAAACGACAATGATCGATTATTTCATATTTTTTACACTTTTATTACATTTCAAGGGCGCTTTGTACTTAAGAGTAAATCAATTTTATGTTTACTTTAGTTACAGCCAACTAAAGTTATTTAAGATATGTACAAACAGCAACAAATGGAAATGAGTTGTACAGTGAGTACACAAAGTTATTCCCACCCATTCAACGCATTCACTCACATCGTTTTCACACTCTGAATAGGAGCACATTTCTACCCAAAAGTGATCGATTACCCGCTGTCAGCAGAGCACTAAACACATTTGTCACAGTCAAACGCAAACGAGTTTAGTTTTTATGCTAATTGAGTTTAATTAATGGAGCCTACAATTAGTTCAAATCACCTGAAGTTTAACTCTATCAATGGAATGAGTAATTAGTTATGTTGCTTTGAGAGCTTAACAAAATGTCACATACGTTTCTAATTGTGTGGCGTGCACTGTACCAGTTGCAGTTTATAAACCACAAGCAATGTCTGTATTAAGTGTGCTCGACTGTATAAAGCCCTGTAGAATTATTACAAAAGACCCTGCACCTTTATTAGACCAATCGAAGCGTATATCTTATGTATAAGCTTAATAACAAGAGATTTTATTCAATTCATATAAATCTGCAAACACTATGGAAAAATTCGTCTTCATTTTTTTTTACAGGGTCTAAAAATACGTAGAGACCCAACTGAAGTATTTTAAACGCTACATTTCTGGGAGCGTCTGACAGAACTCATAACTGAGTTCTTCTAATATTTTATAGCCACAAATGTTGTTAAAGAAAACCTCGAATTGCTAAAGTTGACAAAGTTTTTAAATACCCACCGTATGCGTAATGCACATGAGGGGTATTGAGGGTGCTGAGTCTGTTGATAAACGATTGGTAATGGGTCAACGACAAAAATATATATAAACGCAAAAAATTAACTGTGTGAACATTGTGAGCATAAAATCAATCGATATTACAATGTAATAAACTTTTTAGAGAATTCTATTTTATTCTATCGTATACCGAATGGTTGTATTTACCCATTCTTATCGATCGTGTTTCTGTTGCTTTCTACTACTTAAATTGCTGCCAATACCGACAGTTTCTTGATAAGTGTCGTTGCGATCAAATCGTTTGTTTAACTCTCCAAATTACGGTCTTTATCAGTTTAGGTAAATCGCGGCGATTGTGTTATTAAACATTTAATAACTTATTATTTCCTTCCGTTTTGATAAGTATTTGGGGGAAAATGACGAGCGAAATACGATTAACTGACATGAAGTCCAGAAGAGAGGTACAAGCTATAAGTATATAATATAAATATATATATATATAAATATATATATATTTATCAAGAAACTGATATGCTACATTGGCAGCACAATGACAAATCGGTTGTCCAGTCTATAAGTTATGAATTATTGATTAAAACAATTGAAAAAGGTTACAGTCGACCAACTCGACCGCGTACTCCTATGGGAGCTATGGGATATAGTTGTCCGATACGAACCAAACTTGGTAAGGATTGTTATAAACATAATGTACACATAATATTACAGTTTCGTTGCTATCACTCAACTAACACAACATATATTCATATAAATATCCTATTTTTTACCGATTTGTCCTATGGGAGCTATAGGGTATTGTTGTCCGATCCAGCGAGGATCGTTCAAATGGTATCATACGCATAATTTTTCAATTTGATCGCGATAAGACAGACACTCTATCGTTTATCTTTACTTTGTGGGTCGGAAAAGCCATCTTCTACCGATAGGCCTATTTGGCTATTTCTTTCCTATTTGGAACTTTTGAGCTGCCAAGTATGGCATTGAAATCAGTAAAAGCTTCAAGCAGACAAAATTTCTCAAATCAACGATCATTAATAATTGAATAAATAATTTTATTTCTTATTTTCAGATAGCACTCAATGCAAAAAATATTATAGAACTACGAAAACATAACGATGGTCGACTTTTTGTGATCAAAATAACAGAAACCAACATTGATAATGATTTCTTTAAGAATGAAATCAAGTATTTATCGCATCTCAAGCATGAGAATATAGTGAAATATTATGGTGCTATGAGAAACTCCTCATCGAAAGGTTTAATAATCACAGAGTATTCGGATTATGGTACTCTACACAACTTTCTATATGATTTATGCATACCCATGTACCTAAATGACCCTTTTACGCTGAATATAACTAGTCTCTCCCATAAGGATCGATATGTCACATATTCGGATAAGCTCAGTTGGATGTTGCAGTGTGCCAAGGTTTGATTTGATTTAATAAATAAAAATAAAATTTATTTATTTTAACATATTTTTTAGGGTTTAGCTTACTTGCACGATTCGAGTCCAAAAATATTTCACAACGATCTAAAGCCGCGGCATTTGCTACTGAGCAACAATTTACAAAACCTTAAGATATGTGATTTTAGTACAGCATCTGAAGAGGATCCATCAAACACCGACGAGAGCCGACACCGCAACTTTTGTGCAGAAAAGACAGAAGTCTACAACTTTGGCACAATTCTCTGGGAGGTGAGCAATAAAGCAACCAAAACTTTTCATATTTGTTCATAAATATTGTTGATTTTCAGACATTTATTGTGTATCACAAGAAACGAAAACTTTTCGATATCAAGGAAATGATTGAAGCTTTAATAAAATTGTGCTGTGATAACTTTCCAGTAAATCGTCCCAAAATGCGAACGTTGGTTAACCTACTTGACAGTATTCATCAAATGAGCTTAAAGGATGGCGAAAAAGTCTATTTGATTGACTTACAATTCGGTGGGGTAAAATAATTAAAGTTTTTGATTATTCATATTGATTGTTGTAATTTAGGAAATCGGTCAAGGGTCCTTTGGTGAAGTGCACAAAGGTGTTTGGGAATCAAAACAGGGATATCGAGACATTGCCATTAAAAAATTTAAAAATATCCATAAAGATGTGGAAATTGATAAAGAATTGAAATACATGTCACTAGTTAACCATGACAACATCGTCAAATTTTTCGGCAGTACAAATGATATAAACAAAAAAACACTCGCTGTCATGGAATATGCCGACTGTGGATCTCTCCATGATTTCCTGCACTACAAACGCTCGATCGAAGTTTCAATTGTGGGTAAACTCAACTGGTTGCTGCAATGTGCCAAGGTGAGCACGATTCCTTTATATCCTGTAAAACTCATAGCTATATCACATATTTCCAGGCCGTTGCCTATTTGCACGCAAAAGCTCCGAAGGCGATTCTTCATCGTGATCTCAAGTCACACAATTTACTGCTCTTCAATGAATATCAGACCTTGAAGATTTGTGATTTCGGTACAGTAAAAACACTGCAAACAGAAATGACCGTTGAAGTTGGCACAGCCGGTTATATGGCACCAGAGGTAAGTGATTCCAATTCCTAATTCATCTTAAGGCATTCAGAAACTAGTATTGGTCAATTTTCTTTCATTAACAGGTGTGTATAGGTGATCCATACACGGAGAAATGTGATGTTTACAGTTTTGGCATAGTAGGATGGGAGATAATGTCCAGAATGAAGCCTTTCCATCACTTAGCTACTCAAAACAATATGTGTCTTATGAATAAGACATGTAAAAACGAACGACCCTCAATGGATGATATCGAGATAAATGAGATGACCAATCCCATAAAAACATGGATTTCACAGTGTTGGGACCAAGATCCAAGAAATCGACCCTCAATGCAAGAAATGGTCATACGACTGGGCATTGATCCACTTTCTTATAAGGATTATCTGTTGAGATCACTGCCAGCGATATCGCAAAATGATTTTACTGATAATCAATTTAAAAAATAAAATCATAGAAAACAGTATTTTACATAAAGTTTTAAAAAAATAAATAAATAAATATTTTATTTCATTAATAGTACGTTCAGCAGTATAGTGTGAACGCAGCATAAACTTCCAGTGATCGATAACCGAACGGTTGCTTTTCATTTACTTATTGCCATCACAAAGTAGCTTACAGATAAGCTGTTTTCGCATTTTACTTATCAGCACGGAAAGATACTTTTGTAGTTAAATTGTCGAGCAAAACATTTCTCAAAATGTCAAGAGATTTTTACAAGGAATTTTACCCAAGATTGGTGGTAACGTATCGCATTTACATGTGTCTTGTTTAACTCTCAATTGTGATTCTAATTTATTTTCTTGTTTACATTTAGATGACAAAAAATAGGAAAAGCACACACAATGGAAGAAAAAACGGTGATGTGTATATAATTGAAAGAAATATTTCTCTTCGAGCGACCAATGCCAAGTACTTGAATGAGTTAAAATTTTTGTCTAAACTAAAAAATGACAATATAGTAAAATTATGTGGTGTTAAGGGCACTTCAATTGACAGAGGTAAAGGTGTATTAAGCACTGAGTATTCCGACTGTGGAACTGTACACTCATTTGTATATACTAAAAGCATAAATGTATCATATTCGTGTAAACTCGGCTGGTGTATACAGTTGGCCAAGGTTGGTTTTAAAAAACAATTAATGAAATTTGAAAATTATAATCAAAATTATTATTTTGATACGTTATTCTCAGACTCTGGCTTACATGCATGGCTTGACACCCAGTGTATACCACAATGATCTGCAGAGCCGTCATTTGCTGCTAAGCAATAGTTATGAAACCCTCAAGTTATGTGATTTCAGCACAGCTACACAATATGAAAATGATTTGCAGTCAATATGGGAAGAATATTGCAATTTTGGATTTATACTCTGGGAAGTAAGTTGGCATAAAAGTCATTAAACTGAACAATTTTATCATAAGAATTTTTACATATCAGATTTTTTTTGAACATGGAAAATTGGATGAGGATGATGCCGAAAATATAGTTCTGTTGATCTACCAATGTCGTGAGCAGACAAAAGTTCGACCGAAAATGCGATTTGTTGTAAATTATCTAGAAGGTCTTTACAAAGCAAGTCTTAATGTCGAAAGCCACGCCAATTGGTCTGACATCGATTTGGACCAAACGGTAAAGAAATTATTTATGATTTTCTTTCAAAACTTTTATTAAAATGATCACAATTTGATAGAAAATCGGTTCAGGTACTTATGGATGTGTTTTCAAAGGTGTCTGGAAAGCGAAATGTGGCCATAAAAACGTAGCTGTGAAAGTAATCTACAATAGTGATAAACCAGCTGAAGTAGAAAAAGAGTTGAAATATTTATCAGAGGTTGATAATGAGTACATCGTGAAACTATTCGGTGGCACGAAGAATCCACAAAATGAAACAGTCATCGTAATGGAACTGGCCGACTGTGGATCTCTCAGTGATTTCCTGCATGTCCAGGTCTCAATAGAAGTGTCAGTGTTGGGTAAACTCAACTGGTTGCTGCAATGTGCCAAGGTGAGCACTATTCGTATATATCCTGTAAAACTCGTAGCTATATCACATATTTCCAGGCCGTTGCCTATTTGCACGCAAAAGCTCCGAAGGCGATTCTTCATCGTGATCTCAAGTCACACAATTTACTGCTCTTCAATGGATATCAGACCTTGAAGATTTGTGATTTCGGTACAGTAAAAACACTGCAAACAGAAATGACCAATGCAGTTGGCACACCCGGTTATATGGCACCAGAGGTAAGTGATTCCAATTCCTAATTCATCTTAAGGCATTCATAAACTAGTATTGGTCAATTTTCTTTCATTAACAGGTGTGTATAGGTGATCCATACACGGAGAAATGTGATGTTTACAGTTTTGGCATAGTAGGATGGGAGATAATGTCCAGAATGAAGCCTTTCCATCACTTAGCTACTCAAAACAATATGTGTCTTATGAATCTGACATGTAAAAACAAACGACCCTCAATGGATGATATCGAGATAAATGAGATGACCAATCCCATAAAAACATGGATTTCACAGTGTTGGGACCAAGATCCAAGAAATCGACCCTCAATGCAAGAAATGGTCATACGATTGGGCATTGATCCACTGTCGCTTAAGGATTACCTGTTTAAACCACTGCCTGTGATATCGAAAAATGATTTTACAACTAAGAAAGTCCCGAAGAAGTAACTTAACTATTTAATTTTTAAATTTAATTTTAATTTATATATTCATAAATAAATTTTAAAATAAAAAAATATAGAAACTTGGATTTTTGACAGAGACAATATAGAGTTTCGGGAAAACCGTGATAAACTGCGACGAGTCAGTAGGAAATGATTTAATGAGGGAACTTCCAAAGGCTCTATCTTTTACAATTCTAAGCGTATCGGTCTAAACTGTTTATTTTTTGAGAATATGTTTTATTTTATAATGGCCACACGGCAGTCGAGCAGCTTGAATATAAATCTTTTACAAGTATTTCAAATGAAAGTAGAAAACAGCTGACGGTTAGCGAGTGGAGAGTCAGGACGGTGATGAGGAGAAATGCAAATAGAAGCGAGTGAATATGTGACAGGGACTGGCTGGTCATCAGAAAGATACAGAGGGGGAAGAACAGAAAGAGGACTAGAGCGGAGGGATGACTGAATATTCAACCCTCAAAGTGGCCTAACATTTAATATGTCTACGTTTGGTGGAATAATTCTGGGTGTGTTCATAGACTTGCCCGTCAGCTGGTGCTGAGCCATGCCCACATATCGCTTACCAATATGTCAAAACTGTCCGTTAAGTAAAAAACTTGAGCAGTTCACACCTGTGCGTAGGATCCACAAAGAAGTCGGAGTTCGGAAATCACTAAGTAAAAAGGTTGCAGGTATTCCAGTGTCCCCTTGTCTACTCTCCCCCCACCTTTTCCGCTCTCTTTCACTCCATATTCAATCTTTAATGCATTCCCACGATGCGTAGCTGGAACCCGATGCAAATTACCGTAATTGACTTTTATGATCGTCTGATTGCCGGAGACCCCTTTTAGAATGGGGAAGTTTCGACCCGATAAGACCCACGTACTCGAAATTTTATGTATGTTTGCGTCTATCATGTAAATACTCAAGTAGCACTATGCGATTATCTAATAAAACAATCAGATCGATAATTGTTTCATAATTGCATTCAGAGTGAGGTCTTAGCTGGGCTATAATTTTAGTAAACATAGTAAATGAATATTACTATTCACTGATTCCACTAAAGAACAAGATGCGCGTTCAAATGTTTTCAATTGAATGCTTAAAGTTTTGTAACCAACTGCTGTGAATATTGATAGATAATAAACGCATATTTGTACAAATTGATGGCATATGGCAAGTCTGTTGTTTCGAATTCCCAATTTGTTGGCAAGCGTCGCAAGTGTACTCTTATCTAACAGCATTTGTAGCTAATTGTTTACATTTGCATGTGCTGATCAAACATTTGCACTCCAATTACAAAAAAGAGAAGAGAACGAAAAGAGAAGAGAATACAAAGCAAACCAAAAACAAAAACAAACACACAGATTCTGTCTCTTTTCGTTTACTTACCCAAGCAGATGTGCAGCCTCAGTGCGAATGTGACAACAATGGCAGCGACAGTAACGGTACTGCCGCTGCACATGAACGACATTTTAAATGCTTAGTTGCGCTGTGCGCTGCCTCTGCTGCTGCTGCTGCCCTTCGCTGCTGCTGCAAACGAAGTTTTCTTCTGTTGCTTCTTTGTTCTTATCAGCAAGCGAAGTGACGTTGTTGTTGTTGTTGTAGTTATTGTTGCTCTGCTTCTACGTCTGAGTTTGCTCTGCCGCCGCCACTCAGCAAAATTGTTTGTTCTGTTTCATATAATTCTAACTGTAATTGTTAATTTTGTTTTTCACAATTATCTTCTTTTCTCGCAATTTTAACGCACTTTTCACATGGTTTTTGTTGTTGTTGTTTTTTTTGTTGCTGTTTCTCTTTCAGTTGCTTAATTACTTCTGATCATAATTTGATAAAGAAAACACATTTATCAATTAATGTGCGAAAACAAACGTGAGACGATAAAAGATACGGAAAACCCCGTCTATATAATATATATTTCTTTAATAAAAGGCAAAATTACAACACAAGTTTTTAAAATAATTTGTAGCTCGAAACTCGCTACCCTAGAAACACACAACGCTCATTGGTAAGTACTTAAAAGATAACTTGCATATCTATAGGGTATCAGCAGGTCGTTGCGCCCTTCCAAGCGCCATTGAATTCAATTTATCATAACTTGGAACTGAGGCCACAAAAAAATTCCATTGAGCTCAAGGGACTTTTCGAACAATTTCTGATTATTGCAATTAAAAATGAGCTCCGAATTTATCAGTTTTTATTATTTTTAATATTTTATTTCTGGCGTTGGTGGGTATTACAAGTAATTCTTCTTCTATACGATAATTTTGTGCTAGTGTATTTTTAAATTGTTTTTCTATTTTGTTGCTATTTTTGGCAATCGATTTTACACTTGTTTTTGGATTTCGTTCGACTTTGGCAGCCAAGCCCCTGAAATAATAGCAGCATTTTGCCAACTCATGGAAACTGAAACAACTACAATTTTGGCTACGATTAATTGATTTCTCAATTGGCAACTCTATTAAATAATAATTGTACAAATGCTTACAAAAGACAAAAAAAAAAAAAAAAACAAAGAACTTTTTTGAACAAAAAACTCAAAGCAGATCATCACGATTTGGTGCTGAAGTGTTTTTTAAAAGTTCTTAGAAGCATGTACTCCGCTTTTTTTATGGGGAAGTGGAGCGGGAAGTTTTTGTTGGTGGAGCTATTCAAAGCAGGTGAATACAAAAAAAATGTAGATAGCAAAAGAGGCAGAAAGTCAAACAACATGATAAACAAATTTTTATATATGTACCAACTGTCTGTTTGAATGACTGACAGACGGACAGACTGACTGCCGTCTGTGTCAAGCACTTCATTCAGCATACCTGTGGCCACTTTAAAGTTCAACACTTTTGACACACTGTACACAACACTGACACAAAGCCGGCTGCTAAGCGCCAAAAGCCGTTTGCCACTTAACCACTTGCCAATGTGGACTTCAACTTCGACTCCAACTCCGGCTCTGACTCTGACTCCAAATGGCATTGGTGTTGGCTTTTGCAACCAGCTGCCAGTTCATATTTTTTTTCTCTCTTTTATATTTTCCCAATTAAAGGTTAGAAATAGCAAACGTTTGTTTTGTTTTTCGGTTTCAGTTTTTTAAGGTGCGTCCTGTTGCGCCCCAAAAAGGCAAAGCAGTAAAGCGAAAATGTTCATCCAGCAAACAACCCGAAACCCGATGTAGATTTGTTACGCTTTTTCAAAATTTGCTGGCTTAGAAATTTGATTTGGCAATACCCTACGCTGAAAAGTGCCAGTGATAGGTATGACAAGCCACTGCCTAGTAGTAAGCAGGGTATCTGCTAGTCATTCAGACACTTTAAGCGCTGCTCAGCTTTGCGGAAGATTCCCAGAAATAGGGTTCAGGAAGGTATAGCTAATTAGCGAAGTCTGTATAAAAAATAATAGAAAATTTGATATTTAAGTATTTTTTGTATAAATTGTTGTGTCAATATATGATATTAAAAATTCATAGGTTTAACCCGATATTTGTAAATTTTAACTTTACCCAAACTTTGTTCAATCTTCAAAAAATGTACAAATCTTTTTTTAACAACTTATTTAAATACTTCCTACGCCCAAACCTTTCTTGTTTTGAAAACTAACCACATTCATTAAAAAATTAATGTTCTTTGTCAACAGTGGAGCATTAAAAAACAGTTTGTTAACTCAATTTGCATCTAGATTGCAATATGCAAATTTGTTAAGATGATTGTTTATTGGCATTAAGTAATTAATCAAATGTCATTCGGTTTTTTTTATTGTAATTATTGTGCTTGAACTATTTGCACCTCTCAGACATACGTGAACAGCAGTTAATGAGCTTATAATTTAGTTGTATAATCGAGTTTTGTATAGTATTGTAAATTACACTGATTTTTACTATCTGTGTAGTAGTTAAAAAATAAAATAATAAATAAATCTGGTATTTGAATTAATTTTATAGTTAATCGCGACATGACTTTAGGAGCATTTAATTGATAAAAAAAAAGTCAATGAACAGTTAATAATTATTTGTGTCTATATAAAATATGTATTTTAATTTTAATTTTAATTTTGCCTTGAACAAATTTTTTAGAGCATAATTTAATTTTTTTTTATTTAGAAAAATTTCAAACTTCACTGCGAATTATTTTTAATAGTATTTTTTAAAAGAGTCAAAATATCTTTTATTTTTTCTATTTTTTAAGTTTATTTTCTGCACTTTTCTGCAACTGCATTATATACACAACTAAGTAATAAATAAGTTTCCGTTCGCATAGATCTTTTCGGTAAGATTGTTTTGAATTTATGGCCTGCAGCTGCAAACGTTTTGTAAATTAGTTGGTAATTGACTTGGCTTGCAAAATTTGTTAATCTTTTTTTTTTTGGCATAGCAGCAGCCATTAATTAGCGAGATTTTTGTGATGACCGAAAATTGCCACGGTTTGTTACATTACGTTTATGTTTATATTAGCCACGTTAGTTAATTGGTAGTGCTGGAGTTGGAGCCGCTTTGTAACCGCTTTCCATGCGCTTCGTTTTACCAATGAAACTGAAACCAACTAAAAAACGCCACAAAAGCCACCAAATCAAACGAAACTTGCTCGGTTTTGTGGTTCGGTTGCTCTCGGTAGTTCGCGTTCTTGTTATCGTCATCGTGCTGGCTTCGTGTCTGTGCGTGTGTGTGCGTGTTTGTGCTTGTCGTTCTGTCGCTGCGAATTTCCATGGCTTGGGAAAATCAACCCCACTGCATTTTCCACTGTTGCTCTGCCCAAACGATGACTCTATTCGCTTATCAGCTTTGCTAATCCTTATCCCAACGCGCACAGATAATCAATATGACTATGAATATGATTAAAAATCTGTCTATGAATATGACATTGAATATGGTTTGTTTGTGTCTGTCTGTTTGTGCGTCTACAAATATGAGATAATCAAATTGATTGTTTGTCTCTCTGCAATTTACTCTCATGCTTTCAAGCCCCTGAAACTACGCCCACCCATAACATGATCTCATCTCCCGCATCGGAAAGTACTAAAAATGTATGTACCTACACATGTGGTACAACTCATCTAAACTAGGTAAATGCTTAGGTACTACCTAGGATTAGACAAAATATGGTTTGCTGCATGTACAAACAGGTAAAAAGGGTACAGTTAACTAAGCCATGACAAAGATTTGAAATAAGCTTGATCCTACTGACATTTAGGCGGACTTACATTTCAAATTTGCTGGCTCTAACTCTTATAGTCCCAGAGATCCAGGTGTTTATGCAGACGAACGCGTACATATGGTCGCAAAAGCCTTCCTCTGCCTGTTAAGCAAATTCTACTTCTGATAAACCCACTAAAACCTGTACTGAATATCTACTTAGCATGAAAATCAAATCAAATCAAAATTCATATCAAAGTAATTACAGAGCCCACCTACTCTTTAATTACAAAACTATTGATTTCCAATCGGTTTAGTTTATTAAGTGGATGTAATAATTGTCGATATTAGTTGATGCTGGTGGCCGGAATGGGGGAAGAGGGTGTGGTCTAGGGGTTGGAAAAGGAATATAATTCGAATTTGTTTCGAGACTTAGATTAAGCGGTATGTACATTTATAATTTCAATCATGTGTCGACACTACTCTGTCTAGTGATCATAATGCGCGCTCTATATAAAAACTATAAATGCATGAACAGTCAGAACCTAAACTCTCAAGTGTGAAATAAATTTCTATATAGTGTGTCATAGTATGGGAGGATAGTGATTTGCGAGCATCGTGCGATTGGAATTGGGATTGATCCAGTCTCTCTTCTCCCCTCTCTCTTAACAAGTGCAGGCCGGACAGATGGGCTTGTCACCCTCGATGGTAAAGGTCTGAGTGGTGATTGGATTCTCGCAGCGTTGACAACGGAAGCAATCCCGATGCCATTTGGCATTCATGGCCACAATGGCGCTATCGGTGATTGGCTTCTCGCATTTGGCACAGCGGACTGCAAATAGATTCTCATAGTCCTGTTTGCAGTATGCCTTGCCATCACGCTCATAAAACGGACGATTCGATAGCGGCCTCTTGCAGGCACCGTCACAGACAAAACAGCATTCATGCCAATTGGAGCCCATGGCACAAATTGTACGCTCCATTATTGGTTTCTTGCAGGCGGCACAAGTGCTCGTGTAGCGTTCCACAAAGCACTTGGTACAGACGGGTTCACCGTCCTGTATGTTAAAGGTGGCATCATCGATCTGTTCATCACAATGGCGGCACATGAAGTGCTCCGGATGCCAGGTCTTGCCCAATGCGGTGATCACACGTTTGGTTATCGCCTCATTGCATTTATGGCACACAACGTCGTCCTTCTCCTCGCTCATCTTTTCGATTTGCTTGTGCTCGGTGCGGTCCATTACTTCTTCGGATTCTTCTTCCTTCTCGGACAGCCAACAATTGCTCAAACACAAATTTGAATATATCGGAATACACACCACGGACGAGGGGATTGGAGTTCTATACAAAATTTATTTTTTTTTTATTTTATTTTTTTCTTTTTGCTTGTTGTCTTTTTTTTTTTTTTTTTTTTTTTTTTTTTGTCCAATTTAGATCTTTTTAAAATATATATTCGGAAAACGGAACAGAAAACGTGTTAATTTTGTGAGACTCAAAAACTAAATGAGAATGTATCGCATGTACATCTGTAGCTCTGCTTGACAATTGTCGTGTGATTGACCAGAGGCTACTCTGATCCCTCGTAAAGTTGAGAGTTTGGGAGACCAGCCTGCTCCGCCCAAGTAAATTATATATCAAAAAAAGTTATTTCTTTGTAAATCATAAAATCAGTTACTGTATATAACAACTGGTGCTTATTATACAATAGTTACTGGGTGTAAAGTTTAGTTCTTTAATATTCGGGGTTTTAACGTTTCTTATATATATTATATTTTGGCGATTTTTTGAGCTTAACAAGATCAGAACTTTCAATCTCCATGTCTACTAAAAATTTGCTAAAATGGGTTCCATTTTAAATATGAGGATTGCCATCGATTTTTGTAGAGTCCAAAAACGTCTGGCAACGACATGACTTTTATAGTTGATTAGTGAAACCTGTGGCTACAATTTCGTTCCTCTTTTGTAAGCTAAGTACTTATGGAAGCACCTTCGCGCAGTAGTGGCCCCAAAGAGGACAAGTGGGAGTCCTGCATAGTACCTGCAGTTAGTGAACGCCCAACCAGCTGCAAATTCTACTAACTGTGCAATAAATTTAATTTTTATGATTAATTTTAATCTGTATATTTTTTTAAAACTTAAAGACTTTTTAAGAATTTGAATGACGAATTACTTGAGTACTCAAAAACACTTTCGTTGCGTCAACAATATATTTGATGTGCTTTTAAAACTCTTCTCGAAATGGGTATTATAAACGGTGCTTGGTGTTTGGGGGCTGCCAGGACACTTGACATCCTTTGAACTTGTCCCAGAAACGTGTCTGCATGCAATTAGGAAAAGTTGCTGCAATTATTGCATGCATTAAATACTTTTAGATGAAATGCTTTTAATAAAATAATTAGAATTATGCTGCTGTCCAGGTTCCGCTCTCGCTTCCTTCCCTTCCACCCTTCCACCCTTTCCCTCTCTTCCCTGGTGCTCATCATGATCCGCTCACGCACTCTCGCATACGCAGACACGACGCCATTGCAGCCTGACACAAATTCCCTTTCAACTTGCATAACAAGCTGCCCCTCTCACTACCGCCATCCCCAAGCCTGCCGTACCTTCTCCACCCCTTGCCAATTGAAATTCCTTGGAGCCAGCAATGAAATGATGACATGTCCACAATCCACTCGCAATCCTGGCTAGCGTTATGAGTGCGCGCCAAAAACAATGCCTTGTTATCAGCGTTGGAACATGGCAGCGGAGTACACGCGACTCAGTAACCGCTAGTTACTGCTTGGTGTCTCTAGGCCAGCACAAAACTAGCACACCCCACCAACTACAGGGTATTGAAAATATAAGAACAACCGGCAGAGATGTGGCACATTCCATGGCGACAAGTGGTTGCCCCACTGGAAGAGGGGGTTTCAAATGTGGGCAGTGCCACAACCACAATTGCCACTTACCAGCAGTGGGTAAGTGTGTGTGATTGCCGTGCCGTCTCTTAATTGTCGAGCAAACGGAAGCTCCACGTATTTATGCTTTAATTAAATATTTTTGTGAATTTTATTAAAATTTTGCAGTTTAAATTGCCAGCTACACTGTACATACAGCCACCCTTAAATGTATTCGCTTTAAACCACTTTTTTTGTGGTGCTGATTTGTCATTTGAAATTTTATCAATTTCCCCCTCGAGCCAATTTATTTGTGTGCTACTTTGTGTGACTAATTTTTTGCGGAAAAGTTGTGGCTATAAATTACCGGGCTCAAAAATGGATGGTGTGGAGCTGAGATACCCTTTGAAATTTAGGCATGAAGGACTGTGCAGGCTTGTGACGAAAGCAGAAACCAAAAAACCAAATTTAGTTACTTAAGCGCTTTAAAAACTGCCTAGAATGCAAGTTAAAAATTTGATCTTTCGTTATAAATATAGACAAATTGAAATTTTTTTTAAAATACATTTTTATTCCATATTTTTAACTGTCTATATCTTTAAATTACATACAGTTGCAGTTGTTTATCATGCCCATTGTCAAGTACTAGCATTTTTAAAGGGTATTGCCTGCTGAAAGCCTGACTAATATATGTGCATATACTTATGCCATGCACTTTATGAGGTCAGCTGTAATTTTGAGGGAAAGTACACACAAGCAGTATTAATTTTAAAAATACTTTCAAATATTTTCCAATTCACTTACCATTTGTTACCAACAGCAATGCTTTAAAAAGCCTAAGCTGAACATTTTGTCAGTTTTTCTCCACCGAAAAGCGCTGTAATAAATCTGGAATCGACCAACACATTTGCCAATTGGGGAGCATTAATTATGCAACAGGGATGCAGAGGATTTTCCGGGACCACTGACCACGGAGCTCAATGAACTTTGCGGCTGAACTGCGCGGAATTCAGTCAAATTGGTCAAAATAGGTAAAAGGCGCTTAAATTCCTTTCGAAATGCGTGTCAAGAGAACATTTTTAAAGTACGAGAAAAACAAATGTGGATTACAAAAAAATGTGATGATATTTATTCTAGTTGTTCGATTATATACAAGTGAATGGATGAGGCTTAAATTAGTAATGTCGATAAGGGAACTTATCGATATTTGTCCTTGTTGCTGGGCTTCTTGGAGGAAATGAGTGTGCGGCGTTTCAAGCGCTTGACTTTGATCTTCTCGCGTTTACGCAGCTTCTCCTGGGCCACCTGAAGTATGGTGCTCCGTAGCTTCAAGCGATAGGTCATCAAACGGTCGAGTTCGATGTCTAGTGGTACAGATTTTGGTGCACGATTCTCGGCATTATCGTCGTTGTCATCGTTCAAGTCATCCTCGTCGTCTGTTAACAAGGCCAACTGCCTTTCGGCCCATTCGGCGTCCGTTTCGAGTTCATCCAGGGACATTTCCAGATTTGGTTGCAATTCTTGTTGCTTCTGCTTGAGCAGCTCCTCGGTGAGCAGCAACTTGGCCGATGCCCATTTGACCAAGTGATTCGACTTTAAGCCGATTTGTTGGCGATAGTGGAACAAATGTAACGTCACATTTGCCTTTTGATTGATCTCGTCCTGTGCGTTTGATTCGCTGACAGTCGGCATCGGATTGACCACGGCCATAGGTTTATCATTAGTCATTTTGCTGTCGACGCCTCCCATATTAATACAAATGGTGTCTTAATGATGTGCTTGCTTTAAAAGTTCTGTTCGATTTGACAGCTGCAATTTGAGTGCATTCGATTTTATACTATATTTTAGGCTATATGGATTATGCCATAACCAAATACAGGTAATAACTTTTATGACCAACAGCTGGTCACGAGCGGATTAGCGAACTGGAAAGGATCGCAAATTATTATTACCTAAAAGCCTTAAGTTTGGAAAACACGGCTCTCCACTATATACCTGGCTACCAATAAGGTTCCCAGATATATACCCAAAAAGTATGCCTACTTTATAAATCAGCACGAATAACGTAAGAGAAGCAAACTCAAAGTGATTTGGATTTGTGCTAACCATTTTTATTGGCCTACTAAGTCAATAAGTTTGACGCTACGTAGGATATTAAGAAAAATGGTAACTCTTTCCTAACCTCCCTTGCTATATAACCTATTAATCAATATATAACTTCATACGCTTACAGCTTGCAAACGTTGTTCCGGACTTGGAAAATGCAGGAACTGCTGCTGGAAGCCATAACTGGGCATACGAATTGTTGAACGCGTGAAAATCCGTGAAAATTTACCCTACAATCTAACATCAATTGCATGTAAAGTGTTTCAAATGCAGCTAATCTGTTCAGGTTCCTGACAAAGCCAAGAAATTAGTGGTAACCCTACCAAGAACAGTTCTTCGCAGCGTGCCAAAAACGTGCCCTAATTTGGGAAACTTACTTTCTACCTGCGTTCGGAAAACTCTCCGGCAATTGTTGGGCTTTTCAAGGTCCGCTGCTTCTACCTAAGCTAAGCGCCGGGATACGGTGACAACAGATGGTCAATAATGTCGTAATTTTACAACATTTTGACTTTTACCTAACCAAATCCGCGCACAGCTTGCAGGAAAGTTGTAAAATCTACCTAACCTCATATAACATAATATATAACCTGCAAACTATGAAGGCTTTGGTAGATTTTATGCAAATTTCTGAAGTACCTGTCGAGTATATAACTTCGTGCACTCGTCCTCGATCAGCACATTCGCAATTGAAACGCCTACACGTCAACACGTCATGGACAACTCGCAGCTTGTGATTTTTCGCAGTCAGATGGAAGCAGAGAATCAACTCATTATATACAATTCACCGATCGATATCACTGATCAACAATTGATCGTCTATCAGAATCCAGGAGCAGTGAACGGCAACAATGGGTACTACGTGGTCTACAAACGTGATCACTACATCATTAACAATCCACCAAATTATCAGAGCCAGACCAAAAGAAGTTTCCTCAACGAGTGCATACGTCAGCTGTACGTCTTCAACGGCTTGGCCAGCAAACTACAGTGGGTACCCGGTACAGCATTGAGCACCCGTGATGAGCTGTGGCATCAGGTGAACGCCTGTCTGCGGCCAGAGAAACAGAGTGCCATGACCGCCAGTCTGCAGCGTGTGAAGCGCCAACTCTTCCGGGAGTCTCGACGTACTCGCAAACCAGCACAGCCCCGACGCAGCCAAGTCTGGGGCGGCACAATGGGCTGTAACTTCAAGCCAATACGTCGAATGATTGGACGTTACAAGTTCTCAAGGAATTACCTCAAACTGGCACGCCAGTTGGTACTCCAAGAACTACTACGAGAGAATCTAAAGGAACAAATGCTACACACTCCGGAGATTTGTCAGATCATCATCAATGCCGCCGAGGGTATTTATAGTGTGGAGGCAAGTGTGGTCAGTCGACTGGTTGATGGAGCTAAGCGAATGGAGGCCATGTTCATGCGGGAACAACTGCGTCACACTATGGAGAATCAAAAGGTAATCCTGGAGGAATCGGTACGTTCCATTTTCTATGCCAAGCAACTCTTTCGCCTCATCGAGTACGAGGAGTTCCGCATGCGTCTAGAATGAGACAAGAGCTTTTCTCTTTACAAAAATATACGTCTATATATATTTGGATATATATATTCATGATAAGTATGGTAAACATTTGTATTAATTCTCCAAGTAGTTTTACGCCTCCGTGGTCACATCTTTTGCTGCTCTATCAGCTTGGCATGCACATCCATCAGACTCTGTAAGCAGAAACCAGATATTAACTCATGTACTCCACAAAGCCAGTTCAAAGTACTTAATACTACTAAACTAGACTTAAGTTCACTTGCTTAAACTAACTTAGATCAAATAACATAAAAAATTAAAAAAAATACTAGTTTTAAGTCATTTCTTGTAGTCAATGATTGTATACAATAAAAATTATGATAGTCACTTTATAGACTTGTCTTACATTTTGGGGGGTTACTTGTATCGTTGGGAGACAGAATTTCAGTTCATTTTTTTCAGCATTTCTTGATTTTTTCGAAGCCTCGAGTTCCTTCCTTTCAAACCTGTCGTCTAGTCTATAATACAAATATTCCAGCGATTCTTAAACTCTTTAAAGTCCTCTTAAAATGTTTTGGGACCTTCTCAAATAAGTACCATAAAGTTCTCTAACTTTTCTTCAAATCTTCCTAACCCTACAGAGCTTCGTGATCCGTTCTGTTCTCACATACTTGGGTTTCAGAAAATCTTTATAGAATGTGTAGAACTTTTTCCTTAAAGTTCTTCTAAAATTAGTTACAGACATTTCGAAATGGTAGAACTTCAGTTTAACTTGAATTTTTCCCAACTAAGTTAAAATAATTCATAAATTTATATAAAATGTTTTTGATTAGGTTCGCAGACCTCATGTAAAGGGAAAGTTTCTTTTTGAAGTTGATCAAGTTCGTCTAGCTAAATTTATTTCTAGTCTTCACAGTCTTGAAATTCTTGATCATCAATTGCTTTAACCATCTGTAAAACAGTTGTAAACTTAATTACTAAAACTAACTAGTATTGTTATAAACTAATTAACATTATTGAAACAAAGCACAACCATCTTTTGTTGGCCATACATTACATTTGAGACTTGTTTGCGTGACGTCATCTTCGGCTGTGTCCCTAAGAATACCCTGTAAAATTAATCAGCCAAAAGTTAACAAGTTGCTCAACTACAGCTCTTAGACATAAAGTACCAGGGAAGCCCCATTTTGTAAGTGTAAGCACTACCAGAAAATGGATTAATACATCCAAAGAAACTACTCCAAACACCTTTAGTTTAGTAGCTATACTAGTCACCGAATACCTTTAGTAGCTATACTAGTTAGTTTAGGGTCTGGTGGCTACCTTAAAGTATTTAACTGTCTTCACTCGCAACTCCAGAGTCGCGTCCTCGTCACAGATCATCAAGGTGTTTGCATGCTGTTGGAAAGCACTGACCGTCCACATATGATTAACACCCTCCTCGATGGCTTTGTACAGGGCAAAGGCTTTGTGAGCACCAGTGATCAGAATCATCACCTCCTTCGAGTCCATTACGGTGCCCACGCCCACAGTTAACGCCTGTTTGGGTACTTTGCTCATGTCATGATCAAAGAATCGAGCATTTGCCTCCAACGTATCCTGTGCTAGAGTCTTCACACGTGTTCTGGAGACCAGAGATGAGCCTGGCTCATTGAATGCTATATGTCCATCGGGTCCAATGCCGCCAATAAACAACTCCACGCCGCCAGCTAACTGTATCTGCTGCTCAAAACTATTACACTCTGCTACCAGATCGGGTGCATTCCCGTTTAGAATGTGCACATTGCAGGGTTCTATGTCGATGTGCTTGAAGAAATTGTGCCACATGAAGTAGTGATAGCTCTCGGGATGATCTCGTGGCAAACCTGCAACAGATAAACAGTTAGAGAGGAAGGATTACATGTGGCAAACAATTCCTTGACTCACCCACATACTCATCCATGTTGAAGGTCTTCACATACTGAAAGGAGACCTTTCCCTGCTTGTGGAATTCTATGAGCTGCCTGTACATGCCCAGGGGAGTGCTGCCAGTGGGCAAGCCCAGCACGAAGTATCTACAGAAAATCAACAATTAAAGATTATGGCTTATCATAAGTTTTATTTATTTAAACTCACTTATTGGGTCCCGGTTGGAAGTCATTGATGCGTTTCATCACATATTTGGCCGCCCATTTGCCAACCGATTCGCTCGTTTCCAAGATAATTAATCTCATTTTTTAAGGCTGTAAAATTTTGGAATTTAAATTTTTTACTGTACTCTGTTTATGAACAAGTGTAGATAAGGTCTGATAAGTCGCCCATTGATTGAAGTTTGGCATACTAAAAACACACAGAGCACGCTCGCTATAATGTAAATAGTATATAATAGAAAACAAAGACAATTTAATTTGTACATTAATTAAAATAAATTGTTTAAAGTCGACGTTAATCAACAAAAATGTAATTCATAAGTATGTTTAATTTAATTGAACCCCATAACGAGCGAGCACTGTAGCTTCGAAACACTTTCGATCTCATTTGTATGTAGTACACGCATACAAGCAAACATATGCAGTTATATACGCACACAAAAACATACATGAACATATGTTTGTGTGTATGCATGCACTTGAAGGATGACGCTTGACGGTCGTCAAGTTGTTTCACTCACCTTAGCAATGTTAACGAAACCTTTGACAATATTTTACGCTTACACACATATACGGACAACAACAAAGCAAAACAGTGAATATCGCAAACGCTTAGAGAACAGTATCAAGAGCGGTCAACCTGGAGCGTTCGAGTTGAGTTCGTGACTGGCGATGTACTGTGGGTGCCGCTTCAATTTGACTGCCAATATTTATACACAAACATACTCCGTGTGCGAATGAACGCGATTAGCTCTTGCTCTTACCGATAAAGAGAGTAAGTGACACTGCTACAAACAAAAACATACATAAAGCTGTTTACTGTGTTCATTTCTAATAACCTTGAGATACTTTTCACTCATTGCAACGTTATCGCGCCTTCATTTGCCATAAATACTATCAGTTAAAGTGTCATTTCATTCGCAGCAATAACTGAACCACATATGATTACAAATTTTAAAACACAAAATAAAAGACTTTTAGACAACATGCAGCCACAATAGTTGAATGAACTTTACGCTAACCGTTTGAGTGAGAAATGCAAGCGGCCTGTTTGAGTGAATTGAATTAATGTGGCGTTGCCAGACTGTGGCAGAACAAACATGAGCATAATTGAGTGAGACCAAAGAGTCGTTTGTATACACAAATATAAAGCAAATACACACACGCTAGAATAAATAAATCCAAAAATAACTCAACCTATCAGAGAGCACGTAGCGCACAGTGGGCACTTACAAATTCGTTTCAAGCAAAGCATATTACACGTTTTTATGAAATATATAGTTTTTATTTCTTTAGAAGTTACATGTACTTAGGTATAAAATCAAATTTGCATTTTAATAGTTCCGTTGACGTGACCACACCCACGACGACGACACATTTGTTGAGCTGCTTTCTTCATTCTGTGGAAAAACCGGTTCAGTACCCGAAAATATTTCCACATACAAAAAAAAAAAATGATTCTAACAAGCACCAGCCAGCAGCACTGAAGATGGAAGCGAGTGAGCGAGGGAGAGAGCCTAAAAATTTAAAAATATATTGCAGGCTTTTCCTTTCAAACATTTTCCAATGCGTGTGTTTTGAAATCTCATATTTTTTTAGTTTAGTTTTTAAAGAATTGTATTTTTATATATGCTCTGCGCTTGTACAAAATATATATAAACTTAAATTATTATACATACGCGTGTATGGTGAAAAGAGCTTGTTTTTGTTGTTGTTTATTTATTTAGTTTAACATGAGCTCGTCGTATGTTTTATTTTTTAATCCTGCTTACTAAACTATTTATATATATATGTATTTTTTTTGTTTTGTGTGGTGGATTGTTGTTCAAACGCACAAATGCATCGAAAATGCCGATTTTTCAGCATTTTCAAAGCATTTGACGGCATACGAAAAACAGAAGTTAAAGACTTTCTAAATTTCTTTTGTAAATTCTATGTGGTATAAAAAAAATGTACTTCCAAAAAAGAAAGAACATTAAAAAGTATATACCAAATAAAGTTTGCAAACTTATGCGTATTGAAGACTGTTAGTAAATTGGTTATTAAATATATATTTGAAATTTGAATGCGGAACACGTAACGGTAATTAATTTGTCATTGGTTTTTTAACGAAACTCGAAAGGGGTGAAACGGGAAAAGAACGGGAAATTAATTGAAAACATGTGGAAATTTTGTGAAAGACATAGACATGTTCAAACTGTCTTGAATAAATTAGTTGTTACTTCTTTTTGTTTTTTTTTTTAGGGGTAGCCACAAAAAATAAGATTAACTTAAACTTGTTACTAAACTTTTCTGTCTGTCTGTTATTTGTTCTCCGTCTGTGTGTGTTCTGGCGCTGTGCATAATCGCTCAATCAGTTATTGTTGTTGCTGCTGCTCACTCGCTCTTACATAAGAGAGCACTTCTCGCCATTCTGGCCGGGGTCACCCTGTTGATGGTACAGCTGCTCATTGCCATCAACGGCGCTGACACTGCGACGGCGACTGAGACGCGAGCTGGACACATGTGTGGACACGATCCGCTTCATGCGCTCCAAATAGGCTACAGTCTCGCCGTCTCCGTTCAGGAGCACCGTCTTTGTACTGTCGCCGGTTATCCATTTCTGTTGCTTCATCACAATGCTTGACGGTGGCTCGTGGTTGGCCCTTGAGTCCGATGACCACACGGTGACCGTGGCATTGGGTTCGATTTTGACCGAACGATGGAACTTGTAGGTTGTGGCCGGTCCGGCATCGTTGAGGGATCGCTGTAGCTGCCAGCCTCCGATGGAGACCTCATCGTTGCCCTTGTTGTAGAGCTTCACGTATTTGCCCTCCGCGTCAATCTCCTTAATTTCCACATTGCCCTTGGCACTAGCCGTTACATAGAAATCGGATACGCTGCGATCCTCGGACTCATCGACAACGGCACGCTTGCGTTTCAACGCCCCAGAGGGAGTACGACGCGATGGTGTGGCACGTGTGCTGCGCAAGGATTGGCTAAAGGATTGCACCGTTGCGGTATTTGCCGGAGTTATGTTTAGACGGGCTTCCTCGCCTACCAGCAGCTTGTCGTAGGCAGCTATCTCCAGATCCAAGGAAACCTTAATGTCCATCAGATCCTGGTATTCCTTCAGCTGCAGTGCCATATCGTCATGCAAACGATGCAATTCCTTCTCGAGCACAGCAATGTCATGATTATGACGTTCTTGCTCATTGTCCAGCTGCTGTTCCAGCTCACGGATGCGAGCATTCAATGCAGAATTCTGAGTTTCCAGTTCGTTGATCTTGCTATTGAGTCCAGTAATCGATTTGTGTGTCGCGCTGTGGGTACGCGAAGCAGCTTCCTGCAGTGGGCGGATCTGGGATTCGACGCATCCGATCAAAGATTCGATATCATCGCGATTGTTGCGCATCTGCTCCTCATACTGACTGCGCAGCTCGTGCAGAGATTGCTGAAGCTTTGCCTCATATTCGGACGAGAGACGTCCATCGATTTCACTGTATTCCATTTGACGGATGCGACGGGATTCGTTGATCTCCTGGACATGAACCTGATCCTTCAGCGAGAGCTCCTCACGCAAACTCTGTATATTGTTCTCAAGATCGACGCGTGCCAGTGTCTCTTGCTCGAGATTCTTGCGGCAATCATCGAGTTGCTTGCGCAAACGTTCCAGCTCCTTGACAGCCTCGTTCAGATCATCCAGGGCCTTCTTGCGATCAGCATTGGTCTGGTTATATTTATTGCTTAGCTCATTGGCACGTGACTCAAAGATGCGGGCATTGCCTTAGAGGAGGAGGAGAAAGAGTGATGGGAATTAATACATAAAGTAGTCTTAGGCTATTTGGAAACTTACTCTCTGCTGCGCTGCACTCCTTGGTTTTCTTATCCAGACGAGCAGTGAGCTCCTCGTTCTCCTCCCACAAACGTTTCGTGTCAATCTCAAGGCGAGCACGTTCACGCGAGGTCTCGTCAAGCAGACGACGTGCCTCCAGCAACTCCGTCTCATAGATGTTCTTGATGTTGGTTGTCTCCCTGGTCACAGTGTCACGTGTTGTCTGCACCTCGATGCTGAGACGTGAGTTTTCAGTCTCCAAGTTGCGTACGCGATCGATATAGCAAGCGAGACGATCATTCAGATTTTGCAGCTCAACCTTTTCCACGAGACGCGAGTGGCGCGTGGGACTCAATGGGCTGCTAGCCTGTTGTTGTTGGTAGTGCTGCTGCTGTTGTTGCTGCTGCGACTGCGAGACAGTTGGGGGCAGCGGGGTTGAGGTGCTACCGGGCTGCGGTGTCGCGGTGCCAGCGCGTCGAGATTTGGTTGACATTTTTCACGTTTGCGTTCACTTTCGCTGCTGTTCGTAGAGACACGAGTTAATCGAAATATTAATAATTTAATTCAAAACAATAAAACAGACTTTAAACTGACCTTAATAGTTTTTGTTAGCTTTTTATTATGCTCTCAGCTCGAGATATTTTTGCGCGCAATCGGTTTGCGTTCGTTTTGGGCCTGATAAAATTCCAAACAGAAACAGAAAATGTAGAAATGTTACAAAAAACAAAATCCACTCACAAAAACCAGCAAGCAAAAGAGCGCAACGAAAGCGAAACGAGTTTTCTCTCACTCTCTCCCTCTCTATCTAGTTGCGCTCTCAGCGCACAAACACGTTCACACAGTATTGCACTCAAGTGACTGTACTAAAGCGAACGAAAAAAAAATTGAGTGATTTCTGCGGCGTTTTGTTTATGGGCGTGGGGAAAAATACGCGGGTGCGGCTTCTAAATGTTTATTAAATATACATGATATAAAACTACATTTTTTTTGCACAATGTATTGATCAAATTGTATTGAAATTCGACGATTGAAATTTCACAATATGGCGATTTTAATTCACAATTTGTCAATTCTTTTCGGCATTTTGTTGCAGCTGCAGGGGGGCTGCTGCAGGCTGCAGCACCCATTTTGGGAGTGAATCCGTGAGTTGCACTTTTCGTTAACATATTTTACTTATAACACACACATCAATTGTTTAACATATAAAGCAATGTTGCAACTTACGTGAGAACCGTTATTTTACGGAAAAACTTCACAAATTATATGAAGAAATCTTGATTGCCGACAGAAAACGCGGCCGACGTAAAATTTCTGTTGAGTAGACTGACGCTGTAACTATCGATATTTTTACGTTGACAATATTAGTTATCATTGCAACCGAATGCAACCCTGGGTATTATGAACATTTGCTTTTGTTTGTTTTCTTTTAATTGAAAACATTTATAAATTGTTCGAAATAAAATCAATTTAAAATCATACGTACTTTTTAAATGTTCGATCTTTACAGTTTTGGGAACAGTTTAAATTAATCGAGAATCGAAATTGCTTGACAGTCATCGCAATGAAGACTCTCTATCGATAAAAATAACATTACTTTCGTTATCGAAGTCACTTCAACGCAAGAGTTTTGCTTTGCTAAACTCGCTCAAGTAAATTTTAAAAGCATTTAAGAAAAGCAAGTAATTGAATAAGGTACGAAAAAAAATTTGGAACGGAAAGAATACAAGAAAAATGTTAACGAATTGTGTTAATAGATATTTCACAAAAATTTGCAATTAAGAAATTTGCTCATGATTCAGTGCTGTGAAAAACAAGATGGCGGAAGGCATACGCCGGTTTGGCACATGAAAACGCGGCATTTACGGCACACATACAAACACATGTAAATTAAAAAGCCATTTTTTTTTACAGCATTTTCTACATATTCAATTTAGAAGAAACAGAGCGTTAGGAAAAAATGGCAGATAATGACGATCTTCTCGACTACGAGGATGAGGAGCAGAACGAGACCACTGCCGTTGAAAGTCAGGAGGCCCCAAAGAAAGACGTCAAGGGTACTTATGTATCCATACACAGCTCGGGCTTCCGTGACTTCTTGTTGAAGCCGGAAATATTGCGAGCAATTGTCGACTGCGGTTTTGAGCATCCATCCGAAGGTATGTAGTAAAAGTGTACAGTTGTGCGTTCAGCTGGTTATAAATATATCTAACACTTTGCAGTTCAGCACGAGTGCATACCGCAGGCTGTGCTTGGCATGGATATTCTATGTCAGGCTAAGTCTGGTATGGGCAAGACTGCTGTGTTTGTGCTCGCAACGTTGCAGCAACTTGAACCATCCGACAATAATACCTGTCATGTATTAGTTATGTGTCACACACGTGAGCTGGCATTCCAAATTAGCAAGGAGTACGAACGTTTCTCCAAGTACATGCCCACAGTTAAGGTATGTATTGGATTTATATTTAATAACACCAGAAACACGTGACTAATGAATGTTTCAATTTAGGTAGCTGTATTCTTTGGCGGTCTGGCGATCCAAAAGGATGAGGAGACACTAAAGAGCGGCACTCCACACATTGTTGTTGGCACTCCAGGACGCATATTGGCACTGATACGCAACAAGAAGTTGAACCTGAAGCACTTGAAGCACTTTGTTCTGGACGAGTGTGACAAGATGTTGGAGCAATTGGGTAGGTGTTCAATATAATCTATTTTTCAGAAATAGAAGCTGCTATTCACTGTTGTTAATACTGTGCTAACAATTATCCCATTTATTATCATTTTCTTTTAGACATGCGTCGCGATGTGCAGGAGATTTTCCGTAGCACACCACACGGCAAACAAGTTATGATGTTCTCAGCTACTTTGAGCAAAGAGATACGTCCCGTTTGCAAAAAGTTTATGCAAGATGTAAATATCTCCGTCGCACTTCTACTACTACTACTACTACTATTACGACCACTAGCTATAACAGTACATTACAAACGCGCGCACGTCATACAAATCAATCTAAATCAATCGTCACACAAACTACCTTGCTCGTGAAGGCCGATGGCTTCAAAACGTTGGTTGAAACAGTTTGGAAATGCCTTTCCATCATTTTGCACAAACACGAATTGCTGTCACGTTGAATGTCAAATACCATTTTCTAAATGGTTAAACGCGTTTCAAACGAATCCAGGCGCTACGAGCGTGTAACAATTTTGAAATCCTCGTTAATAACAGTCTGAAAACCATTTTCTAAATGGTTAAACGCGTAAAATGCAACCGGAAACACGCTAAGTGCGTATAAAACTCATCAAACTCGAGTCCGTAACTGCCATAAACCATTTTCTATATGGTTAAACGCGTGAAATACAAATCGCAAAACTAAATTCAAAGAAATATAAACCCGGATAAAGATTAAATCAACAAAGAGTCGTACAATTTGATACTCCAAAACGTCTGATGTTCGCATGGAGCGATTGCTACCTGCTGCACAGCCTTTGAGGTGATGATATAGACGCTACAGTGGGGCATGCGGAGTAAACAACGAGAACAGCAACTACATTAAATACGAGTACATACAAACTAGTTGATGATGATGGTTATTAGCGTGGCCGTATGTAGAATTTGTAGGCGTATATATTTTTTTTATTAGCTTAAGCTTACATTTTGCATTTCTCATAATCCTTATTGTTTTTTTCATTTATTTTTAAATGCGACAACAAATATTTTACAATATTTCAATAGCCCATGGAAGTGTACGTTGATGATGAGGCCAAATTGACGCTTCACGGATTGCAGCAGCACTACGTTAATCTGAAGGAGAACGAGAAGAACAAGAAGCTCTTTGAACTTCTCGATGTGCTCGAATTTAACCAGGTAATGCACAACTCTATACAAAAAGGGAGTGTTTACTAATTTACTCCGCCTTGTAGGTTGTCATCTTTGTCAAGTCCGTGCAACGTTGTGTGGCATTGGCTCAGCTACTGACTGATCAGAATTTCCCAGCTATTGGCATTCATCGCGGCATGAATCAGGACGAGCGTTTGAATCGTTATCAGCAATTCAAAGATTTCCAGAAACGTATTTTGGTTGCCACTAATCTTTTTGGCCGTGGCATGGATATTGAACGTGTCAATATTGTGTTTAACTATGATATGCCCGAGGATTCCGATACCTATCTGCATCGTGTGGCACGTGCGGGTCGTTTTGGTACCAAAGGTCTCGCCATTACCTTTGTCTCCGATGAGAATGATGCTAAGACTTTGAACGAGGTTCAGGATCGTTTCGATGTCAACATTAGCGAGCTACCCGAGGAAATTGATCTATCCACATACAGTAAGTTTCTATATACACATTCATTTCTCGCTGTCTTTAACTCTATGTATCATTATAGTCGAGGGACGCTAGTCACAGCAGAACGGAGAATAATACTTAAAAATTATACAAATAAAATGCAAATGCATTCATCAGAAATGCAGCAAACAATTAAACAAAACATACATTTTTTATAAACTCTACTTTATAACTAATAAAATACAATCCAAATACCATATGTTGACGTACAAACAAGATTGAAATCAATTTTTTTTAGGAGTTTCGAAGTTGTACTTGATTTTATATAACTTTTTTAAACAACTATAGAATAAAAAGAGTTTTGGTTTATTTAAAAATTTTATTTTTATATATAATTCTAATTAAGCTACATTTTGGGTTGTTTAAAGTGTTTTTCTTGGCAGTTTCAACGTCCGTTTTGGGACATGCGCAAAGCGTCAGAGTTTCCGGCGCTTTACGGCTTGTTTGGGTGGACGGCGGGGAAAGAGGTTTTCCTGGTGGTGGTGGCAGCAAATGAAAAGCAGAAACAGCGCAAAACGATTCACAAATTCCAAAACAATGTGAAAAAGTAATTCTAAAAAAATAAAATGCTGTTAAAAAAATATGTTAAAACGCGTCGCAAGGTGAAGATATTGCTGCTGGTGACAATAGTGGTACTAATTGTGATCACATGCGTCATTTTGCTGGGCTCAGCGGGGCCAAACAGTGCGGCTGTGGAGCGTTTGCTGGACGAGCGTTTCATAGCACGTGCCTATCAGCCGCAGTCGGAGCAGCAGTCGCGGGATGTGGCGGTGGCATTGTTGCAAGCACCACGTGACCACGGCGTCATTGTGCCGGAGAAATATGATGAGCACAAGATCAAGACACGGATTATGCAGAATCGTTTGCAGCAGATGAAACAACAGCAGCAGCAACAACGTGAAAATGACCAGGATCAGGAACGCACGACACTGGATGCCATGGCCACGGCGGTGCACATATTCTACACTGCTCCAGTGCCATGGTACAAGTCAAAGAAGCCACCAGCACTGTCAGCCCAGCCAGAGCTGGCATCCACACCCAAGTCGGTCAAGATACTCAACACAGCCTTCTATCCGGCCTTGGGACTGTACAAGCCCAGTGCGAAGCTATTGGGTCAACACTTTGAGAACATACGCAGCTGTGGCATTGGTGTGCTCATTCTTAGCTTTGGCAAGCCCACGGATACATCGCTACTTCAACAAATCATTGAGTTGGCGCCACAACACAATCTCACTGTAACCTTCGAGCTGAGCGTGGCAGGAAATCGTACGGTGGAGTATCTACGTCAACAGCTGCAGGATATATCCGCGTACGTGGAGCTGCCTGGCTTCTATAGGGTCTGGAGTCAATCCCGTGCAGCGCTACTCCCCGTGCTCTATGTCAGCAACGCGTACAAGCTGAGCGAGAGTTTGGGAAAACAATTATGCCGTGCAGCAGCCAAACCAACGAAAGGAACTGATGAGGCAGGTGGACTACGACGTGTGCTGAATGCCATCTTCATTGGACACATTAGGTGAGTCTTTCAGTCAACTCCCAGTGAAGCATGCAAGTAAATCTCTCTCTGCTCCGCTTAGGCTTAAAGGCCACGCGGATGTGCTGCGTCGTTTGTGCTTCGATGGCTTCTACAGCAAACTGCCGAGCAATGGCGCCGTCTTTGCCAGCACCTGGAAGAATTGGTCATATCTTAAGTCCTACGCACTGTCCTACAAAATGCTGTTTGTGCCCACGGTAGGACCTGGCTTTGCGGAACGCAATAAATTCCCAAGACACGGAGATATACAGCGCCATCGCAGCAATGGACGCGTAAGTTACAAAGCAGCTGATACAATGGATTAGAAATTAGCTTTCTTTTCTGATTAATTGCAGTACTATGGCGTCGCCTGGCGCACAGCGATTCTCAACCATGTGGGCTTCATCAGCATCGCTAGCTACAATAACTGGCCTGATGGCAGCCAGATAGAGGAGGTAGTGCCACGAGCTGGATTTCTTGATTACAATCCCGGTTCGAAAACCAAGTATCTGGATCTAACCGCACATTGGGTGGGCAACTTTCTGAAGACGCGCCAGGAGGCGTCTGCGGCGGGAACTGGCACCGGAACGGGAGCTGGATCCGTCCAGAATTGTTATGAGCTGCTTAACAATACGATCTGTTGAGTACTAAGTGCTCGGCTCACTTGGGAATTCATATCGAAGAATCAAAACTGTTGCCTTACCCTTATGAGCAGTGACTTCCATCGGACGATTGATGATTGAGATTGAGGACGATTGATGCGCGTTTACTTTAGAAGCAATTACATTTGCATGCCACAATATTACTTTCTAATTGTTATAAGTCTTCTACTAAACATATATATATCTGCCTATATAGCAACCAATACAATTATCTACATCTATATATATCTGCCAAAACGGAAAACTATGTAAAACGCAAGCAATATATACTTTTAGGTACTACTGTTAACACTAGTATACAAAAAACAACGTTAACTTTCCATAAATATATGCGATTTTTTAGCTTATCGATTAGTGTTATATTAAAAACGTAGTAACAACAACAACAATATATCATGCCATGCCATATTATATATACATATTACATATGTAGTACATAAAAAAACATATTCGAGTTTATAGAAAGCTACTAATGAACGTATTTGTTAAACGTGAATTATATATACTCACTTGTTAAACAAAAGGTACTTAACAAATTTTATCTTTATTACAAGTACAACATACTTACATACATCAATTGTAATTACTTTATCTAAGCTTTAATAGATTAATTAGTGCAAATAAAAAATCATACATTTATTATGACAAACAGCGCGATGTTTTCCGAAAGTTCCGCTCAACGGAAATTGGCAAGACATTAAATTTTATGTTTATTGGAGCAGCCTCGAAATTTAAGTATTTACGGAACTCCTAAGTAAATGAGTTCCGTTTATTATTTGGTTATCAGTTTAATGTATCTTTATGATGTTTAGCGTTGTTTCGGCAGGAAGACGTTTGAAGAACTCCTTCCTCTAGAAATTTTTGAGATACTTGAATTAAATTCATAAATTATGTAAAATTATATATATTTTGCTGCTACACGATATTGCTTGTCTCCAAGATATTCAAGTCGAAGATTGAACATCAGAATCTTCATAATCAAAGTATTTAATTTGAACACTTACCAGTTTGAACAGTCAACACTGCCTGACAGTGACTAGGGCTGTCAAAGAGATTATTCTTTTGAGCAGAGAAACTATTTACAACATGTCCCAGAGCAGGTCCTTTAACAATTTCGCCAAGGAGCCGACGAAGCGTCAAGTGAGACAACAGACCCCGAAAGGATGCTGCTGCAAGCGGTCGCAATGCATCAAAAACTACTGCGATTGCTATCAGTCGATGGCAACCTGTTCTATTTACTGCAAGTGTATTGGTAAGTCCGCATTTCCTATACCGTCTGTTGTCTCTACTGTCTTCTGTAGGCTGCCGCAACACCGAGGAGAGACTGACTGTGGCAACTCCGCCAAAGAAATCGGCTCAGGTGGCGAAACGGGAACGCGCCGCTGCCTTGAGTGCCAAAGCGGCTGCTGCTGCAGCCAAGGCTGGCATTAATATCCATTTGAAGCCGGCTCCGGGTTCTGCTGCCTATGTGGGCCAACAGTTTGGCGGTGCTCAGATGCAGCCCACAATGGTGGCGGTAACAACTCCAGCGAAGCCACCACAAACAGCGCTGCAATTGCCTGTAGCTGATTTGGATAATGTCATTACGTTGCCACCACCGAATTTGGCTGTGCTGGGCAAGAAGACACCGCCAACAACAACTACAACAGGAGGAGGAGCAGCAGCAATAGCCATAGCAAATCCGTTGCCAGCGCCGCCTAAGGAAGTGAACATCCTGAAGCAGCCCATAAACGCTGCACTGCTCGAGTGCATTGTCGTTCAGGCTGTGGAGGCCGAGAACATCGGCCTGACTCAGGTGCAGGTTGCCAAGGTGGTCTTTCATGAGTTCACACGCAGCCTGCAGGCCATAATAAATGTATATAATTCATAGTTTAACAAATAAAATATAATACTTATTCAGTGTCAAGGAAAATAAACTATAAAGATTCGAATTCAGTCTTCTAGTTTTGTGTGTTTGTTGTGCAGATACAAATGTATCTACCAATCATGTTGTTGGAAAATGAGTTCTGTAGCGAGTACATCGAAGCCGCCTGTCCGCTTTTGTCCACCCTGTGTTGTGTTGGCTAGTGTATGACGATCCAGTGGCATTTCACTGTCACTGTCCTTGTCTGCTGAGCTGAAAGGCATGGAATCCTCCGTCTCATTGGCCAACTCACTGTCCGCCTCTTTTCGACGACTGCGTTTTGTTTTGGGTTTGGCTTTGGCTTTGTTCATCCGGTTTAGCTTATACTTTTCCCAGAACTCCGCTGGTTGTGCAAAGTCCGTGTAGTTGGAAAAACGCAGAGTTAGAGCAGTACAGAACAGCTCAAACTCTTGCTGCAGTGCCGGGTTCATAACGCTTTTGAGATTCCTAAATGTATCGGGTACATAACGCAGACAGCGCTCCAGTTGCTTCAACTGTTTAAGAGTTAAGAAAATTAAAGATAACACAGCTTTAAGTAGAGGTATATTTAGTTACCGGTTCCTCGCAAGGATCGCCTTTCTTAGCACGTCCTCTAGTTGGAGCAGTAGTTTCAGCAACTGCTAGTTGATCCTGCTGAGCAGCTGCTGAAGGCTCGTCGCCATCAACAGCATCGCCATCGGTTTGTGCACCACCTTGTTGTCCCTTGGCCTTGGTGCAGGAACAAATGCGACGCATGATAAACAGTATATCAACAACAACAGCCAATGCTCCAGGTGAGCGAATAAATTCTTTATCCTTAGTTTTCTCTGGAAGCAAGAAACATATAAAACAGGCTTAAATAGGTATTGTGCTTAACTTACCCGCCAAAAGCTTGAGTTGTCCAAAGTACAAAAGCAGCGCTGTTTCATCCAACGATGCTATAATATGGTTATATATAAGACGTCGATTTTTGGCCATGCCCTCACCTTTCAGCGGCGATTTAAATCTAGCATCTAGACGCGTGGAGCCCTTCAGAAACGCTTGATCGTTGAAATCAAAGGGACACTCCTTGAGACAATGATGGAATAACATTTTATCATAAAGTTTCTTATAGCGAATAAAGAATGCATCTGCCTCGCGTGCCACTTCAGGACTATCGTCCACTAGGCCAGCCAGCAGTGATATGAGTATAGGACCCTTTAACTTAATATTCCCCGCGAGTATTACATCCTTGACACAACGATAGGTGCGCACTCGAGTTGTGGAAAATTTGGAGTAGAGTTTAATGAGTATACAATTCATATTGTTTTCCAAAATGATTGGATACTTTTTGCCCAAATCGTTCATGGCAATCAGTGTGCTGTTGATTAACTGCGGTCGATCGTTTTTACTTAAGATTTCTCCATACATCTTGGATAATTTAATGGCCAGATTTTGATCACGTATAGCGAATCGACCTGCGATCACAACCATCCAATTTAAGTTACGTTCATTATCCGTATCAAAATTGGATTCATTCAGTTTAGTATACAATTGTAGATAGTTGAGCACAAATTTAACTATTTGTGTATTCGCTCGCTGATCTGGGGATTTGGCTAGAATCTCCGTGTAGGTACCCAGCAGCGATGCCGTGCGTATGTGTTCATCTTGGAAATTGTCCATGCACTCCAGTATGGAACTTTGCACATCATTAAATAGCTGAAGATTCCAGTCACCCACATAGATAATATCCTGAGGCCCATTGCTGTTTGACAGCCGATCGATGACATTCAAGAGATGCACAGCCGGAGACACCAAGGCCAACCAAATACTGCCCGACTTTAGAGCCTCGTACAGACGCTTGAAGAGCTGATTGAGTGCCGCCTTGGAGAAGTTTCTTGGACAATAAGTGATTAATTCTAGTGCCAGCAACTGATTGCACTTCAAGTTATGAGACGACAAGTCATTGAATATTGTGATTAGTGAGTCCAAGTTGTTTGTGATGCGGCTTGAGAGGAAGACGAGCAATACCCAGGCCTCAGTTGCCGCAACTGAGTGTAGATAGGGTATAATGGTGTTCACCAGTTTGAGACTGAAAGAGATGAAATAGGTTAACAGATTTGTTTGGGAATAAACTTTGTATATGCTTACTTCACAATATTCTCGTTCTGCAACAGCAATGTCAGCCTCTGCTGAATGTAGTTTCGTGGCTGGGAGGCCAGCAAAGTGGCCAGAATAAGCCAGGGTAAACGATCCTTTGGCTCGTTGTACTCCAGAGAACGTATGTTCAACAAAACATTCCGATTGAAGCTCTAAAGGGAATCAAAGGTAAAATAAAATGGTCTTAAAGCTCTAGACAATTTTGACGTACTAGTAAAGCCAATTTCTGCAAGGCAATGTCCTCATCGTTGAGCAGACATGGCCAGATTCGGCAATAGAGATCGATGAGTATTGTGCAACTGGGATAGGTTTGTAGCAGTGTATCGACACTTTCCATCGCTGATTTACGCACCGAGGAGAGGGTGTCCACGGAAAAGTGACTAAAGACACGCTCATAGCTCGTATCGTACATGATGAGTGGATTGACCAATATAAGACGCTCCAGGAGTGCAATGCCCGAGCAACGGGCGAGTCCGTTGTTGGAGTTGAGAAACAGTTTGTAGATTATTTGTGGCATAGTCTTAACCAGCGGCTCCAGTTCCTCGTGTCCTTCAAAGCTGTATGAGTGTTGTTGCTGTGCCGGCCGTTCTCGCCATAGATGAAGCTTTCGCTCTGTGGGCCCCGTGGTATCCGCAAACTGTGTGAATTTCAGGCACTCCTGGAGTATTCGCATTGTGATGGGTGATCCTTGTTTCAAAGAATTATTGAGTACTTGACAGGCTTTGCGTCGCACCGAAAATGTTCTATCATTAAGAGAAAGTATGGTCTCTGCAATTAGGGTGACTTCTCGTGGCTTTGTGGATACTTCGTGGCGAAAAAGACTCCACTCCACATGTGTCTCCAGTTGTAAAATGCGCTCCATCAGCTCCAGGCTTCTCAACTGCATGCCGACGGCGTCAAGTGCGTTTATGGTTTGTTTTAGAATATCTGTGCAGGACTTGTTGCATTTGGCGTAAAGGGCTGCATCATATTTGGCGGCATAACCAATGGCCACTTTCTCATCGACAGTTTTCCACTGGAATACAAAGTCTTTTAGATTATATTCTAATCGTAGTTATTATAATTTACTTACCTCCCGAATTGGATTCGTTATTAGACACTCTATAAAGGTAGTCACTACTTCCGAAACATTATCAGGATACTTTTCCAAGAGCTTTATGAACCAATCTGAAATATGATCGCCACTCTTGGGCCAGCCGGATTTTGAGCATTCTGGTATGCTGTGCAAGTGGAACGTCATGTTCATGATTAACTCCAATGTCTCGGTTACATTGCCATTGTGCTCGTTGGCAATCTCTTCAAACAGTTCAAAGCATTTACTATGCAATTGTATAGCACCTGTGAATTATAAGTAATCGAAACTTTTAAAGTTTGTAACAGTCGAAATTGGTATCGATAACAATTTTATAGGTATCGCAAAACAGCAGTTGGAGATGAGCTAATGGGCTGGATGATCACAGTCACGAGTCAAGGCACACAAGTTGTTGGTGTACAAAAAATAAATAAATAATCTTAAAATAAGAACATTATAATTAAAAAATAATAAAATTAGCTAATTATTTTTACTGCATAAGTTGGCTTTAAATTTTCATATGTGACTCCTTAGTGTGAGCACCAGTTTCATTCGGTATGCAATCGATAGTTACTCAAAGTGTCTTTCGATATTTGCCAATCGGAATTGTGACAATGATGTCCATCTGCAGCAGACTGCTTACGAACGATAACGAAGTATTATTACTTTTGCTTAACTTGTTGCGAAATTGGACACTACTTGAAAACAATTACAAATGTTGGTGCTGCTGCGGGGAAAAGGCAGCACAGCTGCTGCCGCACAGGCGTGTGGCATAGCCAAACGTCTGCTGGCCACAACGACGACAACGACTTCGACAAAAAGTTCGCCGGCAGAGGAGCACTATGATATCATAATTGGTGGTGGCGGAATGGTTGGCACCACATTGGCCGCTGCCATGGCCAAGAACACAACACTGGCGGACAAGAAGGTGCTGCTGTTGGAGGCGGCACCCGAATTCAAGGGCTTCAATGCCACCGGTCCCTTCCAGAGCCGTGTGTCGGCCATCAATCAGAGCGCCATTGAGCTCTTCAAGTCGATTGACACCTGGTCGCATATTGAAGCAGCACGTTGTAAGCATGTGAAGCAAATGCAGGTGTGGGAGGCCAACAGTGATGCATTAATACAATTTCAACACGAAAACTTTGCCAGCGACGTGGCCTGCATTGTGGAGAACAATCTTATATTGGATGCAGCTTACAAACGCATCCGAGAAACAGCTCCTAACACCAAGGTGATGAACAAGACGCGTATACAGTGTGTCAGTCTGCCCGGAACATCAGGAGAAAGCAATACACGCGTCCAGTTGCAAGATGGACGCAGCTTCTCGTGTGAACTACTCATTGGTGCCGATGGCGCCAACTCTGTGGTGCGCAAACAGATGGGCGTGGATGTCTTTTCATTCAACTACGATCGCATGGGATTAGTGGCCAATTTGGACTTGAACATCGAGGAAGGTTGTGATAACTCTGTGGCCTGGCAGCGTTTTCTGCCCAGCGGACCCATTGCTCTGCTCCCGCTGACCGAGAAACAAAGTTCGTTGGTGTGGAGCACCACAGTGCCTCATGCCAGACAACTGCTGGCCATGGATTCCGCACAGTTTGTGGATGCCATCAACGAGGCCTTTTGCAGACAATATCCTCGCCAGGAGGTGACAGACAGGGCCATGCAGGCCGTCAATGCCTTCTTTGGCCACAAAGGATCCCAGCATCTTCGACAGTATCCACCACGAGTGTCTGGACTACAGGAACGCACTCGTGCCACCTTCCCACTGGGCTTTCTGCACGCCTCGTCGTATGTCTGCAATGGTGCTGCTCTGATTGGCGATGCTGCTCATCGCATTCACCCCTTGGCTGGCCAAGGCGTCAACTTGGGATTCAGTGATGTGCGCATTCTGGTGGAGACTTTAGCCGAGGGCGCTTACGCAGGCTTCAAGCTGGGCGATACACAGCATCTGGTCAAGTACGAACGCAAATGTCTGGCCAAGAATGTGCCCATTATGATCGGCGTTCATGGACTGCACTCAGTCTACAGCACAGAGTTCAGTCCAGTTGTGCTGCTGCGTAGTCTGGGACTTCAGTTGACTGAACATCTGCCGCCCATCAAGAAATTGTTCATGAAGAGCGCAATGGGATGAGTGGAAGGCTCTGATTATAATACTTAAGTAGTTACAGTTATATATAGTTACGTTGCACAGCAGCGTAAACAGTGTTACTCTTTCAGCTTGTTTATAGCTAGAATTCTTAGTTTTATAGCTACATTTTGAGATCGGCCTATCATTAAAAAATCTGGTTTGATTTTTGAAAATTAACATAGAAATCGGGTTAAAATTAGCCAAATTGCTATTACCAAAAAATGTAGATTCATTTTTGGCAAATAGCTGTAAAATCTAGCTTTTTTTTTTATATAATCTTTTGTTCGCATATTTTAATCGACTTGGCTATTAAATTTCTTTAAACTGAACCTAAAACTCATGAAATTTGCATCTTTAAGACTGAAATAAAACTAGTTTAGTGACTTCAGTTAAAAATCTTTACACGTGTATTTCTTTAAACTCATACTAAGCATAATTGTTCGACAAGTGTTTAGTTAGTTAGTTCTTTTAGTTAGTACTATTAGATGGCAATGTTATTCTTGGGTTTAGTTTAAAACTTATGTTTAGAAGGCACACAAATGGCAGATAAATTTTAAGAGTAACTTAAGCTTAGAATTTGGCATTTGATAAAATCATTTGGCTCTTAGAGCTCCTGATGAGCTTTTCCTACGTCTACTTGGGATAAAGTCGCGTAAATGCCCTCACCGAGCTTCGGATCCTGATCCAATTCAAGAGTGTTTGTCACTTCTTTGGCAAATACTTGCTGACGGTCGCTCTTTGGTTGTGGCTCATCAGCCGTTGTTTCAGCGAACGCCACTTGCTGTGAGTCCTCCGTGTCCGAGATGTAGCCCGTCTCGCCCGTGTAGTGGGTGGGATACAGTAGCAACGGGGCGGTGCTAAAGGCAATCAGATTACGTGGCTCGAAGACGGCGCTCCAGTCTTTCTGCGGATGTCGATCGAACATAACGGGCAGGAATTCATCAACTGGTATGAGATTCTCAAGCGGTTTAGCTGCCAGCAACTTTTGGGCACCCTGCAGTGTGATGACATAGGCCAGTGTCCAGTAGGAGTAGCCGGCATGCACGAGATTCTCAGTGCCCGAGACCCAGGGTTCGTTCTCATCCTTCAGACGTTTGCGCCCAAAGTAGATTAGGTCGTATTCATGTTTCTCCACCTGTTCCATGACCCGCAATGCATTCGACTTGAAATACGGCTCAAAGCGTATGTCATCCTCCAAAATGAGCACTTGTTGTAGCTTACGCTGCACGATTTGCTCCCAGATTCGATAGTGACTGAGGAAACAACCAATTTCACCCATGGTCATTGGTCGATGATGATACGGATCTTCATAGCCGGGCAGAAAGGTAATGCCCATTTCCTGCACAAGCTGTGCATTCAATTCCTTACCATCCACGGCCGGGAAGTGCTCCACATCCAGACCGATTTCATCGAACAGACGCTCCATTTTCTCACGTCTCTCTGGACGACGCAACAGGTTTATCATAAAGATATGATCGAAACTAAGCTTGGATTTCTCTGGAAGTTCTATAAGGTGCTTAAAGTAATCCAGAACTGGCGGCACTTGTCCCAAATCGTTCACCATATTGGCACGTATGTTGGTAAGTTGCTGTAGGTCTTGATCGAGTGAATCGGTGGGTTCCAGTGGTTGCATAAGGTACCCAAAGGCCAATTCATTGGAAACACGCAATGGAAGGCCAGAACTGTTGGCCGACATGGCAAACACAATGATGTCATCGACGGGTCCTTTATAAGCCGGTTCGGACTGAAGTTGCTTCTGCATTTCGACTAGTCGCTCGCGATCGAAGGTTAAGTTACGTGCTGCAGCATAGTTGAGATTCACCAGCACGGCCGTATGCACCACAGGCACCTCATAGACTCCGATTTTACGCATATGATAAATCTCTTTGTACTCATCCGTTCGTTTATAATAATACTCCTCGGTCATGCCGCACCAGAAATTTGAGTACAGGCTTTCGGAGAGCAGCATGGGCGCCACAATGGGCAACTGGAGACGCGTGAGAGCGGTGAGTGCTTGTGGCGACGTGAGTAACACATCCACATCCAAAAAGAATATGTAGTCAGCCCAAATATCTCGACCATACTGCATGGCATCCTCTTTCAGTGCGATCAAATGCTTGAAACGTGACACCGGCCAATCGTACTGCGAGGTTTCGTTCTGATAACTCTGCGACGAGTTGTCGAAGTCATAGTTCACGCTGTGATAAAGAAGTCCACTCTTTCGTAGCCAGCTTTGTAACACTTCTATGCTATCATCACTGCTGTGATCACAGCGTATCCTGTGAAGGTCCTAAAAGTCAATCTATTTGCTCAGTAAAACTCTGCAGTTATCACTTACCAAAAAGCTATGCGCTGTTTGGGATAATCAAGCTTTTCGACATAGCTGAGGAAATAGGGTAATATGTGCGCCTTGTTCCGCACCAGCAGCGTTATTAACACCGTTGGTTCCTCGTACTCCTTCGAATCCAAAGCGAAACCGGCGCTTAAAGCGCAAATTACAAGCAGGCCAGGAACTACACGCATTTCCACGTCATTCCTATTCAAACATTATTCGGATCAAATAGGTCGCACGCACTATCGACGCTTACGGAACGGAAACTGGACCGGCTGCTGGACAATTGTCGAGCGTCTTCGTATTCTAATCTATTTATAAACTTGCCGTCTAGCGTTCAATGAACGCTACACATATGTTTTTAATCAGCTCGCCGCTGGCGATAACATATCGCTTTTAAAGTGTAACAGCTGTTTTGTCTGGCTCTGCAACTGCAGTTATCGATTGTGATTTAAGCAGGGCAACACTCAACTGCAACGACAGTTTGGGAAGTATTGTGCTGCTTTGACACTGAACTGTAACTTAAGCTCTGAACTGTTTGAGAGCCATTTGACTTTTAAAAACAAATATTTAATTTCAGTATTTGAAGAATTATAGCTGCTTTTTAATATTTTAAACTATTTGTGACAACTTGACCGTTTAAAAATCAACAAGTTTATTTCATTAATTCTAGTATTTACAAGCCAGTTTTATGCTTTGGCAGCATGTGGTTTAGCGTAGCTGGGAAAGTTAAGCTGTAATCCTTCCTTGGCCTCAAAGAACGTGTAGGACAGTGTGATGGTGTCACAGTACTCCAAGGCCGGATCTTGTGTTATCTCTGGATCAATGTAGAAGAAGACAGGCATATCGACTTCCTCGTGGGGATTGAGCATTTGCTCCTCGAAGCAAAAGCATTGGATTTTATTGAAATACGCCCCAGCCTCAAATGGTATCACATTGTACGTGCTAATGCCGATAACGGGCTTATCCGTGGGGTTTTTAGCCGTATAGAAAGCCAGTGCTGTCTCTCCTGGTGCAACCTTAATTTCATACTGTTGAGGCTTAAAGTTCCAGCGCATTGAAGAGCCAATGTCGGCATTAAAGCGTATCTTTAGCACACGATCCGTCACTTTCTGCATGTGCTCCACCTTCTCGGCGTCGTGACCTTGGGAAGTGGTGCCGCCATAACTGTATGCCTGACAGAATATGCTGTACAGTGGCACTGCGGCATAGCTGAGTCCCACTATGAGCACACCGCCGGCTGTTATATAGTAGAGCGTTGATTTTGTTCTCAGTTTACGTGCTGCCTCCGCATCGACACCTCCTCTGCCACCGCCTAGTGTTGATTTTAAGCGGCATGGTCGAAATTGTACACTTTGTTTGTTCGGAGAACGGATTGGCGTGCTCCTCAGCAATTGCTGGCACGGCACGCGCAGCGAGGCAAGTGTGCGCAGCATGGAAAACTATTTGCCCAGGCTTATAAATTATTTGATAATACTTTTAATTAAACAAGCAACCGTTTGTATAATCTTTACCTCACGCAATCAGCTGTTAACTAAGTGCCAGTGTGTCCACACATTTTAACACTACTTTCACCGGCTGCTCTTGCAGTGTTGACACATTGTTATTGTTTTAACTAGAGATGTGCACTTTTTGTTTATTATATGAAAGTCACAGTGATAGTGACAATTGGGATACCGTTGGTTTAACCGAATATTGCGTTTTTCATGTTTTTTCTTAAAAGTTTGTGCAGCAAAATTCAAAAATGATTCCTGAGAAATTTACTTAAAATATACTAATCATTTGTGCAGTACTTACATGCGTTTTTGTAGCCCTTTTCGAAGTGACTATATATAATTTTAACCAGGCATAGTATTATGTCGTCACGTGGTTTCTGGTTATCCTTGAAGTGCACAAAGCGGAACAGCAATTTAAGATCATCACAAATGGATACAAACAGTATCCATATCACGTTCGTACGTACGCCAGAGCTATCGTTCTGTTCGAGTAGTTGAAAAACCTTCAAACAATGCTCGATGACGTCTTCATCGAAGACGCCAAAACTTTTAGCGCCCGGAATTGTCAGTGTGAGGAAATACGTGCTAACGGCATTCAGCGCTAACTGAAGGTTGATGTGCACATTCAGAGGCTCCTTGGCACCATTTAGAGTATCCTGCGATAAGCTGGCCAGGCTAGCAAGTCCATAAATATAAGCCAAATATTCTTTATGCGAAATGTTTTCGAACTTGGCCCAGTTGTCATAGGAAGTGTCGTAGCTGCTTTGCTGCTCAATATCGACACATCGTATTGAGCGTATGCAATTGGATAATTCTCGCAGTGTCTGCACTTGATGATCTTGTTCTTGAAGGTTTTGTTTACACATCGGTAAAGACCAAAACCTGCGAGCATATTTTTGTGTCTCCTCTTCCGTTTCATACTCTGCCAAACAGTCCTCCACGTAGGTCCAATCAGTGTTGCGCGCGAAGTGCTGCTTGAGCTCACCAAATATACGATTAAGTTCCGACATTTTCGCGCATTTCAATGAAGTATTAATATCTATTTAGTCAGCACAATGCAAAACGTTCAGCAGATGCCACTTTGTTCAAACCGCACTCGGACTGTAAATGGACCATTAATATATATCGCAGTTATCGTTATCGATAATTGCAAACAGCTGTTTGCAGTTTAAGCTGAGTATGCAGCACAATATGGTCATAAGCTTTTTGTTTTGCCTGCATCAAAGTCAACAATAATTGTTTGTTGATAAAGAAAAACCATAAAACTATTAAAGTGAGCGCTTAAAAATATATTTGCTGTACTTGTGGTCAGCGTATAACTCTTGGATAACAAAAACTGTAAACAATTTCGGTGTATAATGGACGCACTCAAGGAAGCCTCCCTGGACAACGAAGAAGTGCGCGAGATTCTGAAGAACACCACGGATCTGCGTCAGTATTCGCGACAAATCGAAAAAGAGTTCAAGGATGTGGAGAACAAGTCCATTGAGGACTACATAGCCGAGTCCCAGAACATAGCGAATCTCCACAATCAGATCAACGACTGCGACGACGTGTTGGAGCGCATGGAGAACATGCTGATGAGTTTTCAGAGTGTGCTTAACAACATAAGCACAGAGATCACACAGCTGCAGCGCAAATCTGTGTCCATGTCACTACAGTTAACCAATCGACAGTCGGTCAAAGCCCAACTGTCGCAGTTCATCGAAGACATGGCCGTATCGGAGGAGATGATCACCATAATTATGGACACGCCAGTGACGGAGCGTGATTTCAGCACACAGTTGAATGTGCTGAATCACAAGTTGTCGCTGGTAAAGGAGCTGAGCTTTAAGGAATCCAAGTCGACGAATGACGTCAGCGATGTTCTGCACAAATTGCGCCTGAAGGCAATGTCTAAGATAAGAAGCTACTTGCTGGAGCAGATCTATAAGTTCAGGAAACCCATGACCAACTATCAGATACCACAGAATGCCATGTTGAAGCACAAGTTTTTCTTTGAGTTCATACTGTCCAATGAGCGGCATGTGGCACAGGAAATCTGCAGTGAATATATCGATACCATGAGCAAGATCTATTACTCCTACTTTAAGGTGAGTTTTGGGCTTAAATCAGAAGTTATATTAACACTTTGTTTGCAGAGCTACTCGACACGCTTAACGGGTTTGAAGTTTGAGGAATCCTGCACCAAGGACGATCTCATGGGCATAGAGGACAATGCATCCAAAGGCTTGTTTGCCAAAACCACGAGCCTTAAGCACAAGAGCACCATCTTCACCATTGGCAAACGTGGAGACATTCTCAATCAGCAGCTGGAGGCACCCATTATAGTGCCACATGCGCAGCTCAAGAATCGCGTAGGTTTTGCCTTTTATTCCAATTAAGACTTTAATCTATTTCTTGACTTTCTTTTGCAGTACACGGTGGAGGCTCTGTTCCGCTCGGAGCAGTATGCGCTGGTGGACAACGCCTGTCGGGAGTATCTGTTCGTCACGGAGTTCTTTATGGTGCGGGGCACACAGGCTCAAGATCTGTTCAATCAAATCATGGGCAAGACACTGACGCTAATGATTGTAAGTTTAATTTAATCTTAATCTTCTCTTAGTACTCTAAAATTACTTTTACTTTAGAAAAATCTGGAAACGTCTATACATGATTGTTTTGATACCATAGCCATGTTCCTGTGCATACACTTAATCTTTCGCTATCAGCTCATGTGCCACAAGCGCTGTGTACCAGCCTTGGATAAGTAAGACCCTTAAGCAGCCAGAAAATAGAATTTTATTGACCATTTCTTTTGCAGATATTGGGACTCACTGCAGGCGGTCATCTGGCCACGTTTGGAGCACGTCTTTCGCTTGAACATACAAAGCATACACGACTGTGATCCTACCAAGTTTAACAAGGAAATGGGACCGCATTATGTGAGCTACTAAGTCGCCAAAGCTAACAAGTTTCTAAACGACTGTTTCCTTTTAGATAACACGTCGCTATGCTGAGTTCAGTGCTGCCATTGTGGGCATCTCGGAGCACTTTCCAAACGAACTGGTCAGTCGTCTGCTGCTGGAGCTGCAGAACGAAGTGGAATGCTTTATACTGCGTATGGCGGCAATCTTTCCCGCTCGCAAGGATCAGCTCATCTATCTGATCAACAACTATGATCTCGTGTTGGGCGTGCTCATGGAGCACACGCGTGACAACTCCAAGGAGGCTGAAGCCTTTCGAGAGCAGCTCACTGCTCGCAGCAATGAGTATGTTGAGGAGATATTGGCTCCACACTTTGGCGGCATCATACAGTTTGTTAAGGAGTGCGAGCAGTATCTGGAGAAGGATCAACCCGAAGAGTTGCGTAAGCAGGAGCGTAGGAGTCTTGCGTTGGTGGCCAGCTTCTCGGCCAACTGGAAGAAATCTCTAGAGGAACTGAATCGTGAAGTGCTGTTGTCATTCCCATCGCTGCTGACGGGCTCGCAGCTGCTGCAATTGGCATTGGCCAGTTTGGTGCAATACTATCATCGTTTCCACAAGCTACTGACGCCCAATGCAAGGGCACAGCTCACCAACATCCATGTGGTTATGGTTGAAATTAAAAAGTATAAGAGCAACTACTGAGCCACATTCGAAACTGTCCCTTTTTAATGTGTGTGTGCAAACATTCCAAAATAAAATATATATATATGTACTACGTAAGATAAGCAGGACATTGATGTGCATGTATGTTTGGTCTAATCCTCATCCTCGAACATCATCTCGACGAGATCCTTGTTGGAGCAGCGTTCGCCATCCAAGCGCTGTGGTGACTTCCAGCGCAGCAGAGTGGGCAGAAAGATCAGATGCGTGTTAGGATCCTTGCGGAATGGGCAGTTCAGATCTTTCCAGCTGTAAGTACACACATAATCAGCGATTACTAACGCATTCTTTGAAGTTCTCATAAAGATAAAACGAAACAATAAATACGATCCGATCAGCTATCGGAGTTAACTTTTATCTGGGCGTGTACAGAACACACGCACACGCATACATATATAAACAAGATTACTGAATTTCATAAAGACTTGACTTACTAAGAACGTTCTCCAACATCGACATGCACGAAATGGGAGTTTTCCGCAGCCTTCTTCAAAGCATCGTGTATCACCGGCTCGGCTGTGTTTCAATATAAATAATTTGCGGTTGCGGTTAATTGTTAAACTATTATCTCTTTTTTGGTTTGACTCCCACTCACCCTTGACACAATAGGGACACCAGCTTTCGCCATTTTCGTCCTTGCCACCGCTGAAGAGCACATGGACCGTGTTGTTGCCGTCTCCCGTTTCGAGTTCCTCCATTTTCTTGGAGAACTCATCGTACCCCTTGACATTGTGTGTAACGACCATAATTTTAGTCTCCTTCAATTTGTTCACACCGCCGGCGAATGTACGCTTGACGATTTGCGCTATAAGTGGTAGTCGCGACGTGATTGCGCACTTTGTAATAACTGGCCAAAAGATTACGAATTCTATACTTTTATATCGCTTTAATTTTTGTTTGTTGTTGTTGTTTTAATTTGATGCCAACTACGAAAACTTATCGATAGTTGTTTCTGTTGTAGTGATTAAACCGGTTGCATTTCGGTTGTCATTAACAAGGGTATTCCAGAATTGAGCTTTGATTATTTTAAGATTGATCGGATAATGTAGATCAACAGACATAGGCTTTTAAATAACATTAACAGTGACTGTAATAATAGCCTAGCTTTTAACAGTGCTCTGTATACCATAAAGGCGCGAGTATTTGCAGCAGCACCAGTGACTACGTGACCATTAACACATGTTATCGATAGCTTCATTATGTAAAATATCGTTGCACAGTCCACCCCAGAGTCAGCAAAACAGCTGTTTACGTTTCGATTTTATTTATTTGTCACTTACGTGAATTAAAAATTATACTTTGATTGGTTTTCAACATGTCCCAATCCATATTACTGCGCAGTTTTCTGCTGCACAGGCGAACAGTTCTGTTGCCCACTGTAGCACGCTTAAAATCCGTAGCTGCTCTGCATTACAGCGCTCGATTAGCACAGCAAGCTTCCAGTGGTTTGTTTTTTACTTTTCGGTAAAAACAAAGTTTGTTTAATAAAAATGTAAATATTTGCAGATGGTGCGCGTGGTGGTGGCGCCTTGCAGGAGTCACGTGGCGGTGGCAGCGGCAATGTGTCCACGGACGTGCGGCCCATTGGTGAGAAGATCAAAGAGAACACAAAGACGGCCAGTTATACGGCCATCATCTTGGCGGGATTAGGTGTGACCGGCATTATGTTTTATGCCATTTTCCGAGAGTTGTTCTCCAAACAAAGCTCATGCAATATATATTCCACTGCCCTGGAGCGTGTGGTTAATGATCCGCGTGTACAGGACTCGCTCGGAGCTCCGATTAAAGGATTTGGCGAGACATCGCGTCGTGGTCGTCGCCAGCATGTGGCACACTCCAAGTTCGATCGCCATGGTGTGCCGCACATGCGCATGCAATTCTATGTGCAGGGACTGCGCAACAAGGCCACCGTGCAGCTTGAATCCCGACAGGTGCGTACAAGTGCTCGACTTCCATCTCCACCTCCACCTGCTAGTAATCTGTTTGTTCCTTTACAGAACTCATCTGGAAAACAAGAGTTCCGCTATCTATTTGTGCAACTTGATCATTATCCACGCACTACCATCGTGCTGGAAGACAATAGAGCTTATGATCCCACGCCGGAGCCAGCTTCATCGGGATTTAGCAACTTGGCGCTAATGTCCAATACTCGCGACAAATAAGTACACACCTTCCCGGCCCAGTTAACGCTTACAGAACTTAAAATTCTTTGTATAATTGTTATTTTTTAATTTAATCATCGACTGAAGACATTAAGAAAACCAAATCTCTTACTCGCCAATGGAGAAGTTATCCATCTCCAGAATGGCGCCCGACTCGTGTCAGTAGAGCTTCTTCCAGGGTATTATCTCCCAGGAGCGGATTATATGTCTTCCAAACAGAAAATCCTTCAGTTTGTTCATTATGTAGAAGGAAATGCCAAAAAAGGAGGCGAAATATAACCAAAACTGTCCCAAACGCTCCCAAATGCTCAGATGATAACGAGCTGGCACCTGGAGCACATCTACCTCCAGTTGGATGCTCAAACCGGGTGTTAGCTGAGGAGCTGCTGGTCTGTAGTAGGTTTCCTGCACGGCCAGCTGGAAGTAGGCGGGGTTGGCTTTCACTTGTGCTAGAAGAGACTCCATGCTGTACTGGGACATGTCGGGATGACTCTGGTTGTGCTTGTTCAGCTGCACTTGGCGGAAATGCGTCTGTATATTGCGTCCCGGAAAGGGGCAGGTGAACTCCACATACTGCTTGAGTTTCAGTTCCCCCTTCAGCTGTATGTGTCCATTTTGGAGCCTTGCCGTGGGAGGCAGCTGCAGCTGATGGGCCAGCACTGCTGGTGGCCGCAGCACACACTTGTGACTCAGTTGTGCGTCGAAGAAGAGCAGCAGATCGAAGTGGTCCAGGTGGGCGGGCAGATGCTGCAGCTCCAGCTGAAAGTGCAGGCGATCTGTGTATGTATCGTGATCCAAATCCTCTGTCCAGTATTTGGTGACATCGCAGCTGTTGGTGAAGCGCTGCAAACGTTCATTGAAGTTGGCAAAGCTGCTGCAGGCCAGGAATGCGGAGTCTCCACTGTCCAGCGTGGCTTCCGTGTGTGCCACGAATATGTACTGATAGTTGAACTCGATGTGGGGCTGCTCGTACAGCACACGCGACTCGGAGATGCCGGAATAGGGACTGAGCAGCGAAACCAGAAGAACTGGCAGCATCACCGAAAGCGCTATGAAAACCAGCACAAACAGCGATGCCAACGAGCACAGCGAGTTCTTGTACACGATGGCAGTGTTCGTTGTGTGTAGTGGTATGAATTTCATTTTAATTTAATTTTCTTTTCTTAGCAGTTGTCACTAAAGTCCTCAACTTGTCAGTTTTAGTGTTTTGATTTCACTTAAATGGGTTGCCGGGCAACGCGAGGAAGGTGGCGCCATCTATGTGTCAAGCAATAGTAGTAGCAGCACCTCTGGCATAGCTGTCAGCTTTTGTGCAGCTGTTCTAACTTTCGTTAAGTGCGTTTCGTTGAGCTACAATTAAAAGTACGTTAAATTTGAACGCTTTAATTGACTATTTTCAGTGTACATTTCTTTTTATTACTGCTAAAATGTCCACATCCCGTTGCGAACAGGTAGCAATTTAAGCGTGATTTTTGGTGCTGTGCTTTCAACACTCTTTTTAGAGTAAAGCGCATTAAATTTAAAGCTGCAACTTCCGATTTTATGAGCTGCACATTAAATCGAGCAAAAGAAGACCGAAAAAAAAACCAGTTGCCAGCTCTTAATTAAGCGCAAATGTTGGTCAACTGCTGTGTGTGTGCGAGTGTGTAAAATTTAAGCACTTTTCACTTTTTGCGAACTGGGACGTTCCGTATCGATATCGATATCCTATAATTATGTGCAATCAATACTTTTTGCTGCAGCAGCGGCTTATGATCGGATCGGAGCGCAGCGGATGCGCTTTACCCTGGATTAATTGGCCAAAAAATGTGTGTGTTGGCCGCAGTTTGGCTAATAAAGAGATATTTATAAAACAGTTTTGCCGATTTTAAGTTTAAGTTATTTATTTAGTTTATGAGCTAAAATTTAATTTAAAATTAAATATCTTTTTCTTTGTTTAAGCACTTTTAGCTCCCTATGTTTATTTTAATAATTTCTTCTTTTTCTTGAGATTTCTTGGAGTTGTCGCCCGCGTGACTTGTCAGTTTTGCAAAATATTTGGCATATTTGTGATATTTGTGATATGTTATTTATTTGGTTGACTCTCGGCTCGAATGATGGACATGTCCATGTCAAAAACTAAGAAAAAGCAGTTAAGAAAAGTAATAAATAAATAAATGAAACCACAATTTGACAGTTACAACATTTGTGAGTGCACAGTTTGACAGTTGGACAGGGTTGCCAAGTGTGTGTGCAGTAAGAGAAATTCTTTGATTGATTCCAGGTGTGACGTTGACTTTTACTCGACGGCACTTTTATACTGTCACTAAGCAGCGCTTTAACTTTAAACATAAATGATTTTCTAGAAAAATAAATAAAATTATTTAAATACACACCTCGCTTAGAGCGAGAACGCAGAAAATCAATAATTTTCTTACCATTTTTTGTAGCTTCCTGGCTTTTTGTGAGTTTTTTTATCTGTGCCGCCATTTGGAAGGAGGTTGGGGAAGCGGTGTGTACACACTGGTACAGACAAGATGGCGAGCACACCAACACAGCCATTCACACACAGACAGTCGGAGAGACATTTGAAATGCAGAGCACGATGTCAGGACAATGCCAGCACTGTGCCCATATATCCTTTTTCAACAAAATTTCCAGCTTTCACTCGCTACGCGAACGTGACTCGCTTGCCGCAAAGGAGCTGTTGAAGTGGCAAATTTGCACAGCCTGACAGCCACAGGGGGGAGCAGAGAGTGGGCAGAGGGAGAGACAGAGAGAGAGAAACATGGGGAGGGAGAGGGTGGCACACGGCAGGTGTACATGAGCAGCCAGCGCAAAAAGTAGCAGTTTATTAGGCGCACCAAATTAACATAGGACTACTAATGACTTCCCAACCCAGACCCAGACCCAAAGCTGCCGGAAAAACTAAGCAGCAGCCCAATTTCCAGTTTCAGTTTATAGAGGTTTTTTATGTTTTTCTCTTTGTTTTATTTGGCTAAAAATTACAACGCCTGCGCGAATTTATTTGGTAAAAGCGTGGTAAGAAATTCAACTCATTCGTTTATGGTTTGTGCACTTTTACTTTGTGCAACATCCTCCCCAAGGAAATCAAAGAAAAACCGCATGAATAAGCGTTAGTTGATGATTGCTTTAATATTTATATAAAACTCATGTCTCTGTCGCTGTCTCCCTCACCTTATCTTTGTCTCACTCGTTCTCTAACTATTCCCCCTACAACACTCAAGCGCTAAAGTGTTATACACTCACACACATACAAATGAAGGAAGCTTGTATTGGCTGTGTATATGTTTAAATATATACATGTGTGTGTGTGTATATACTTTTATGTGCACTGCACTATATTTGACAATCAGGCCGCAAGCATAACATATGTTACCCGATAATTTGCCGAAAGTTTTAATGAAAGACATGGGACGCATTTCTCGCACTGTCTCCACTGTGTGCGCAGCATCTATCTCGCTTGCTCGCTCTCACTCACTTAACCGTTCACTTGCCCACTCACTCACCCGCTTACCCGTTTACCCGCTTGCACTCTGCCCCGCTCACAGAGCACTCACTTTTTGTGCGGGTGTCTGCTGCTGCTGCTGCCTGGCTGTGCACGTGTATTGGTGTGTGCTTGTGAGAGAGTTTGTGTTTGTGTCTTAGCTTTTGTCGCCATTTTGTGTCTGTGTTTGTTTTTGCGTTGAAGCCATTTTTGATGAGCTCGAAAAAAGTTATTGCTTTTGTCTCTGTTTGAGTGTTGCTCTGTCTGCCTGTGTGTGCCACTGTGTGTGCGTGTTGGTGTGTTTGTTTGTATTTGTGGCGAGGGTTGCGTTTATATAATTTTCATTTTTCATTTCTTTTTGGTACATAAATGACAATTGCTAGTACTGAGAGCTGCTGCCGCCGCTGGCAACTGTAATCACACCATATCTGCTGAAAGTTTACTATAATGTTTCTGCCAAATACTATAAATAGTAGTTTACTCTCTTGGCTTTATTTGCATATTGGATTCACGCCAAGTTTTTATGTTGGCTATAACTGTCTTTAGCTTCACAGTCTCTAACTCTTTTCAGACCCCAAACTATTGAGTTGAAAACTGTTTTTTAGAGATATGTAAATATGTTTATGCTTCTTTATGTCTTCTTTTTTTAACGTTTTCCATTTTCCATATTTTATTTATTGATTAAAAAGTCTGTTTTAAAACTAAAACTATGAAAAATGCATTTCAAAGTACTTTAAACATTGTCAATAATTTAAAATATACTATTTTTGGTTGCCTAGCTAGCAGATACCCTGTAGAATACTGCTAAATAACAATCAATAAACAGATTTACACTTTTTCAGTTGTTTATTACAGGGTATTTGTAAAAAATGAAATGTCAACTGACAGTTAGTGGCTGTTATGACAATTTTGCGCGAAAAAAGCTCTGGGAGACTGTAAGGGACAGGGAAGGAGAGAGGCGGAAGAGGGGCAGAACAAAGCCGACTCCTCCCATTGGACGCTTGACAGGCGACAAATCTACAGATCCGTTGGGTATAACACGGTCCAAAAAAGGAACGCTGTTTTAAAAAAATGTAAATATGTTTTTAGTTTTATTTCTTTATTTTACTCGCTTTTGGTTTGTTTGTTTGTGTAATAAGCGCCAAACTTTGACAGTTTGTTATCCGCATTTGTTTCGCTATTTCTCTCTCTCTCTATTTTACTCTTATTTCGCGCCTCCCACAGCGCACACCTGTTAAAGTTCGCGTGTGACAGCTCGTCGCTTCCGGTTCCGGTTTCAGTTTTACTCCAGACTTGCCGCAGCTTCCAGTCGTAAGATAACTGCAATTTCTGCTGTCTGCAGGGTATTCTACAGTCGTTCACATATTTTCCCCTTATTTGTTAGCATGTGCATGTAATTTGTGGTTTCATTTTGTTGTTTTGCTGTCCACCTTTAAATTTTTTTTGGGTGTTTTGTTTTTGTTAATACTTTTCTCACCTTTTGCCGAATTTGGGAACACACGTGAGTTCATTAACGGGGCGTACACTGTAACCAAATGTTCCATTTGTGATGCGTACTTTTTTCTGTGTCTGTTCACTGCAATTAAATGTTTTTTCACGCATTCATTACAGGATATTTTCATATTCATTTGGGCTAAATATCGCATGCGTGTGGTTTCCGAAGCGATTACATTGCGTGGAATGCCCCTTTTTTCAGGAGAGCGGCACAAAAACATTTAATAAGGCGTTGCTGCCACAATTTGTAGCACTTATGTTCAAAATTTGGTAAGGTTTTTTTTTTTTTTTTTTTGGCTAAAAACACGGAAATGCAATTGAAAAGATGCGCAATTGAAAACATTCAATCTATACGGGAATTTCTCACGCATAGGCAGTAATGGTAGAGTATTAGAATGTCGGAGTTTAAGTGAATTTAGTAAACGTAGATTAAACCATTATCGAAATTGTAACAAAATAACTTAACTGCAGACAAAGCGACTAAAATGTGAACACACACAGAATTTATATAATTTTTAAACAATTTAACTTAATTAATTGCTTTGTAATTTAGTAAGAATTAATAGCTTTAAATGGCTTACAATATAAAGCACGGCTTTTACTAATTCCGCTAACAAATCTAGACGCTCTGCTTAAGAAATTGTCTCATTAACAATTTAACAGACTCAATTTCGAGGTAGCATCTTCCAAGTGTATGTGAGTGTGTGTGTGTGTGTGTGTATTGGGTCGTGTTGCCAACATGCCAATTGCACATTAACGACATAACACCGTTATAAACAGCGTACCTTACTCTGTGTGCTACCTGTACCGTGGAGCTGAGCACACGCGTCAGTCCTCCATTTAATCAGGGTATGCCTGATTACGCCGATTACGAGTACGCATTTTGATCAGGGGGCAACTCCAATGTGCCACAGCACGTATTGCCCATCATTCATAGCACCCAAATACCCAAAATACCCAAGTACCCAAGTACCCACCTCAAGCCGTCAGGAATTGCAATTAGTGTGAATCATGGCGGTACATGACGCATATGCTGCTCTCCAGCTAATTGGTTGGAGCGGGAAAGGTAGTTGGAGCTGGAACGGCAGTTGGAGCTCGTGTTGCCGCTAGTACCGCATCCGATATCGTTATGCTCATCTAGCGGTATTCGCTATTACGATTGAATTGAAGACACTTTTGGACAGCGCACTAAAATCATAAATATTTCGGCGCCTATAAATGCTAATGAGACGCGCATTGAACACAATTATTACTTTTTGATACCCTAACGTAGTAGGGAATTTACAATTTGTCATAGAAAATGTAACACTTTGAGTTGAAGTCCACACAAGCTTTAAATTTATTAAACAAATTCATTTTTAAACAAACTAAAAATTATTTTAACATTAGAAAAACAATACTTTACTTAGAGGTAAGAAAAAATAGTTTAATCACGCTAAAGACAATTTATATTTTATTTAAAGGGTAGCTACTAGTCGTTGCTATGCACACTGTAGTGAATTTCAAATTTTGATGTGCCGTGTTTACAGATTTCTCCATGTAAATCGCTGCAGTTGATGGCGCATTATTGCACAGCGGGATGGAGTTGCCAACTGCTTTGCTGATTGGAATGGGGGGTATCCAATGTTCTAGTAGGGGGAATGGGAGCAGTGGAGGGGTGTGCACAACAATGCCGTTTTAATTTCGATGGGGTAAGGACACATGCCGACTTTTTTATTTTAACAGCTCATTTGTTGTATGGCAAGAGCCAAAAAGCCAAAAATACAAAGAATGCCACTTAAAAAATATTAAAGAAATGGGTAAATGGATAAAATACAAAAAAAAATACGACAGAACATATAAAAAATTGTGGTGCAGTTTATGACAGCGGTCGAATGAGTTGAAATTTTTGTTATTTTTCTGTTATTTTATGATTCGAGTTGAAGTATTTGAGTTATTTGATACTTTTCTTCACACTTTTCTCTAAGCCAACCAACGGAGAGCCACTCGAGCGTATTAAACAAATTTCTTAGTTTTATGCTGCTGCACACCAACTGTTTTAAGTGTCTTTCAAACGGGAAGGGAGTCAAGAAAATACCCTGTAAAGTAGGGAGTATAAAAACATTCAGATTTGATTACACTTTAAAAACACACGTGGTATCTGGCCGTCGTGCATTGCCCGTCTCTCTGTATACGCGTCATGTTGAGCAAATTGTTTAGAGATTTTTATCTGCTCTTTGTTCCTCCTTAACGCTCTTAATGTTTTCCACACTTGGCGCTTTTATGACAGTTATTATAAATTCATTGATTAGTTTTTATTTGGCTTTTTTTACTTTAGAAACTCGTTCGGCATTCAAAGCGGCTTGAAAAAATTATAATTAAAATGATTAATAAAATGAACAATAGCTTAAAGTATTCATGAAATAAAACTGCCTAGTTTTGTGTCTTTGTATTGAACTTTTCATTAACATTAACATAATGCAATACAATATTTTACTACGAAATCTTATCGAAAATCAGCGACTAATTGGATCGGTTATTGTGTGACAAGTCTCAGGAAGGCGGAAGAATAAATTAATTCACTTTGCATAAATATTGTTAGCAAATATTCATTGTATTTTGCTTTAATTCAAATTGTTTGGGCAGTCGGAAATTAATTTTTAGTATTTTCTTTTTTTCTGTATTTTCTTCAATCCAACTCCGTCTGTAAAAGATTCCCAGCCAAAGTACATAAATTGCAATTGATATCTGCTCGAACATATCAATTTGCCACACTTGCACACAAGACATTAATTTTATGCCTCTATGTGATTAATATATCTATCGGGGAGATATCGTTACAGACCCCTTTCCTCATATGAATGCAACCCTCGGTACTATGCTCAAATCCCCAGAGACTGAACTCTCTTCAGTGATTGCCGTAACAAGTGCGAATTTCACGCAGATCAGGGCTAATCATCCACCTTTCAGTTTATGGCCATGTCAAATATTTATTGACTTTATTTTCCTAACCATTTTCATGACAAATTTTGTTTATTTTCCCATCGTTAGCGTTAGTGGAAAACAAATTGGTTCACAGTGCAAAAAAGTGTTGCCAAATTCTCAAAAAACAAATTAATTCGCAGTCAAGTGCAGGTACTTTCCCCCAAACTCTCCTTCTTTCCATGTCTGCTGAAAAGTTGAGAAAAGTTCAACCCCGAAAGCTCATCAATTAAAAATTTGTACAGGGTTGGGAGTATATTTTGCAACCCTGTGTTTGTCAGAAAATTAAGCATAATTACATTTTAATCATCTTTATTGCTCTTTTACAACTTTACTGTTATGTACAAGTGGCTTTTGCACTATATAGAAAAATATATGGACTATGTAGAGAGCAGAAGTGTGGGAGAGAGGAGGGAGGAGTGAGAGGTGGAAGTGGAAGTGGAAGGGCTGGCCACAACAATTAGGGGTTGGCCATGTGGTTGCCCTTTTTATGGCCCCTTAACAACAGACCGCAGACATTTTTTGGTCAAAACGGTAGCAACCACAAAATTTCATAAACTTTTTTGTTAACTTCTTATGCTTCTTTCCTCTGCTGTTCTTTTTTTCTTAGCCTTACAATGCGCTTCATCAATTGGTAATGAGTGTGGAGTGAGCAGCATTACGAGCGTCTGAAAACAGCTGTTGTCATTTACTTCAGGGGGAACTCCCCTCTCTCAGAACTTTGGCCCACTTGAGTCACATTTTATTTAATTTGCTGGTAAAATCAATTGGTAAAGTTAAAGCACTGATTTGGGTTAGAAAACTTGACATATTTTTGCTATAAACAGACTGTAATTAATCTTGGCTGCAGAAGTATCTTGGCTAAAATTTAAATAAATTTAAATGTAGTTGGAAGTTTTCTTATCGTTGACTCCATTTGCAAAAACTGAAATCAATTAAAGTGACAACAAAAAGTGGCCATAAATACCGATATGTCCAGTGACGTAGCTTTTTATAGTCCGTGCTGCCTTTGGTTGCTCTGGCAAATCTAATGAAGATTTACTTTAGGCCATAACACATGGTCAGCGCAGCATTTTGGCCCGGTGCTGCTGGCGCTTAAGTGGCAGCAACAACAACAAGATGAAAAGCAATTGCAGCTCGTGGCCATTTATTTGGAATTTTACATTTTACAATACAGCTTCTAGTGTAGTGGACGCTGGTGTGTGGTGGGTGTTAGAGCGATGCGTGCTCACAGCACAACAACAGGCAATTATAAGTGTTGTACACAGTAGTGACTCCCACACCCCCTACTACCACCCCCTCTACCACTACTCCCACTCTTTTTTGCCGTCGTCAGGCATTTCTAACGGTGGCAATAGCTTTGGCGACAGTGCCACGAGAGAGCATGCGTTTTATCTGTAGATAGAGGAGTGGGGAGGGGTTGGCTGCTGGCAGCATATGGCAGCCATTGGCATTGCAACACATAAAGTTCGATTCGGTTGCTGTTGTTGTTGTCGTTGGGATTTATGTGCGCTATATGCGGTTATAAATTTGGTATACATGAATTGCTTTGCCCAGTTCTACTATGCGCCAAATTGCAGTAGCTGTGGCAGCAGTGGTAGCTTTCCTTTTAGCCTTTTGTGGCCTGCCTCGTGCCATTTCGCTTGCACTCCTAATATTTTTCAATTAGAGCAACAACAACAGCAGCAGCAGCAGCAGCAGACAACGCATTTGTGTTTGTGATTCTTCTAAATTGCTTCACTGCGCAATTATTTCAATTTCGAATGAGTTGAGCTCCAGCAACGTCTATAAATACCACAGCCCTCGTACCCCCAACTCCCACACTTTGAAAAAAAAAAACCCCGAATTGTTCAGATTTCTCTCTCGTATTGTCGTTATTTGAGTTTCTTGGCTCATAAATCAGTTTGCTGCCTTTTTAATCCGTTTTAATTGCTGTTTCGTTGGTCAGACTATGAATGTCGCAATTGCAAGGACTAAACTGGACTATGCTACCCATAATGGCCCATACTTTTTAGCCCAGAGTCCTTGTGGACGTTTACTATTACAACGGTTGTTGTTCCTGTTGTTGCTGCTGTTGAGGCGATTAAGAGCATCGCATTCATTTTACGCATTCAACATATGCACATACCAACATACATTCTGGTGGCCTTAACGGCCATTATAAACGTTGTTTGCAATCCAAAATGGCTATAAATGTCTTCTTACAGCACGACAGAAAAAAGCTGGTAAGAAATCTTTAAGTACAGCTGTAAATGCACACCTTTGATCACCTTAAAGAGTTGTGTAATTGTCGCTTCAGTAGCAAATTAAATTAAAGAATATTCATCAAAATTAATATATTTTTAAATTATTTATAGTTTTGGGCTCGTGTTTAGTTGATGCTAGCTTTAAAAATAATTAAATTATAATTATTTTATTATTATTTAATTATTAATTTGTTTTCTTTTATGTTTTTTTCTAGCTTATTTAATAAAACCTCAATTACTTGACATATTTGTATGAAAACATGTGTGTGAGTTACGCCAAATAACTGTTCAGTATTCTTATTGTAAATAGTACTCTCTCACACACACACATGCTAAAACAATTGCTCACTCACTCACACTCACTGGACCAAAGTGAAGTTACTAACAAGGTGACGAACTCTCCACAACAGCGCGCTTTGGAGCAGCGCCACCTTGAGTTTGTTTCACCCTGCCCTTTACACAAACACAGGCTTGCTTATGAATGCATGCATGCATGCGTAAGTATGTGTGCATATGTAGACATGCCATACTCCCACTTGAGAGCGCCGTCCGTGCTTGCTGTTGTTGTTCCAGTGTCTGTGTTGTTGTTGTTGTGCTTTGTTAGCGACCGGCCGACGACATGTTGAAATTCGCGCGCCAATTTAACACTTGTCATTTGGTTCTCGTTCTGTGCGTTTGCTTCTTTTAATCTCTCATTTTACGTGTGTGCAAGAGTGTGTGTGTGTGTTTGTGTTGCAGACGTATCATTTTCATTATAAATATAAGCACAGTCCCCCGAGGCTCTCTTCTGGCTCTCCACTGGGCATAAGCCACGAATTTATGACATTTTGATTTGCGTGAAATTTGCTTTTGGCACGCATGCGTTGCGACGTCTACGTAAGTAAGTATTTCTGTCCATTGTGTCACGTGCTGCCCTTTCTACGTCGATTGCTGCGTTGCTGCCGCTGTCGTCGTTATCCTTTTCGTTCTGTGTCACATTAAATGCGCTTAAAGCGCTAAACAAACGCGCACAAGACAGCGCTGCAGCCAAAGCTGCTCTCAGAGTACGAAAGAGAGTGAGAGAGGAGGGTGGGAGAGTAACGATCTTTGAGAGCCCACCTATGCGTGTGCTGTGCACATTTAGCGTCATCGTTGGCGGTGTCCATGGTGGTGGCTGCGTTGTCTCTTTTTTCCTCTCTCTTCTTTTCTTGCCAATTAAAGCGAAATATGCGCGCATGCGCAAGTTGCAGGCAAAGAGAGTAAGAGAGAGCGGGAGAGAGGCCCAAGGTAGACAAAGCGTCGCATACAGTCGAGGGAGCCAGAAGAGTTCCAACACAATTTTTGACATTTTTATGAGCATGCAGCGCATATATCAAGTTGGGCGACGACGACGACGTCGACTGCGACTTGCGTTTGTTTTGTTTGTTATTATTTTTTGCTGTTTTTTTTCTTTCTTTCGTGAATTTGTTTTTTGTGGTCACAGCGAAATGGAATTCCGCACATAAAGTGCGACGGCGCCCACGTAGGCCAAAACCCGCTGATGCCCAGAGGCGCCTGTTTCACGCCTGCGCATCGCACGGCCAACAAAATCGGCAATGGCAATGGCAATGGATATGGGTATGGGTATGGATATGGCAAGGGCAATGGCAATGGCAATGGCTATACGAGGGTGGGGAGAGAAAGGGGGAAGGGAAAGTAGGAGCAGCACCAGGAGCAGGAACGGGAGATGGAAATGGCGTCGTCTGCCTGCCAAGGGGACATATATCGTGCGAATATTATTTATACTCGTTCCATAGTCGCAGGCACATATATGAAACGCAAATATTTATCACGCGCTTTAAATACCCTGTAAACGTTGAACGACTGCAAGGAGTATGCGAGCGACAAAAGGATTTTTGTGAGAATTATTAACAAGATTTGTTTGGAGAAAAGCTGATAACGTTTCAGCTGATTAACCGAATCCCTTAGCCATATAATATAAATAATTAACTAAGATTAGATATGGCTTACACATAGGTTTAGTACTTAGTCTAGCATAATCCACTAATCACTTCCTCGATTTTGTTAAAAGAATATAAAGTTTTCTGCAACTATTTCAAATTGCTCCAGGGTATTCTCGAGTCAAGTTTTAAGTCCTATTCATTTTACTGCTGCGCCAGAGCAACTGACTTATTGACCAAGTGGCCAAAACATGACCCGGTAGATGGCACCACCACAGCCAAGAAGAAGAGCAGCAAGAACAACAATATAACCAGGCAACACAAATTGAACTGTAGGTGGTGACCGCTGCTGGGCTCTTGTCATCTCCCGTTGTTATTTGGCTCATAAATTTGTGCAGCAATGATTTTAATGTTTCCCCTTGTTGTTCTTGTTGTTGTTGTTATATTTTTCTGTTCTGTATTTGTTGTTGTTGTTTGCGGTTTGATTTGTTTGAACACCCAGCAGAAAAAAGATTTTTCCGCACTGAATTATTGAAGTTTGGAGCCAGCGATTTATGACCGTGAATTGGGATTGGTGGTTACATCGTTGGTTGCAGGATCAGGAAAGGGATGTGTTGTGGAGCAGCTACCAAAATCGATTGGTTGTTGGCCAATTTATTTGTTCTGTTGGTTATGGTTATGTCAAAATATGTGTGATATGTAAAATAATGAGTTTGTTGTGGTTTCACGTGCATTTATTTATTGTATTATTAAATATTTTTGTAGCCATTGGAGAGGGTAGAGGCAGTTAAGGTGTATTCTGGCCAGGAGCAAAACATATTTGAATACTTATTTAAATAAAAATTTATTGTTTTTTTTTGACACAGTTCAAACTTAACTTCCACACGCTAAGCTAAATTTTTTTTAAATTTTAAATTCAATTATACACTTTTTGATAGCCAACGAAATCGAAGAAAGATGCAAACGATACACGAAATCTGCTTTTTTTTAAATTAGCTGAAAGGTGCCTACATGTCTGCCATAAAAACAAAAGCCATCAGCATTGACCCAGTGGACGTAGTCGCCGTCTACGTCTCCGATGCCGTCGTCGTCGTCGTTGTCGTCGTCTGATCTGCAGACATATTGAAAATTAAAGCGAGCGCACGTTTGGCCGGAGGCAGAGGCACTCGATGTAGTCGAAGGCTTCAAAGTCATAACTCCAACGAAAAAACACTTTGCAGATCATTGATCATCATCAGCAGCAGACATGTAGAAACTGAGAGAAAGACAGGGACAGGTAGAGGGAGAGAAAGGGAGAGAGACAGCGAGACTCCACTAAGAGAGTGTGATTATGATTCATAAGTTCTCGTTTCTTTTCAGTTTTCTTTTGGGTACGTAAATTACCAGAATTACTCGAATTTTGTTCACTCTCATTCGTGTTTGGCTTCGTTTATACATATATATTTTTTTGGCTTTAAGCAAGCTGGCCAACACCTTGGAGCTGACTGGCGTGCCTTTTCAGTGTTCTCATTTGCTTTTTTAGATAAATGAATTTGCGCTACTTCAAGCGACGCGTCGGCAGCTACCAAGCACAGATACAGATACGGATACCGCTGCAGGTACCGCTCAAGATACAGATACATTTAGAGATACTCAAGCTTCTTTTTTTTTTCAGTTCTTTTATTGGGGCTGTGTCGAGGGTCGTCAACAGCAGCCACTGAAGCGGCTGCTGCAGCTCGTCAGTTGCTTTGATTGAAGTCAGTCTGGATTCTGGATGCCTTAGCATGCGAGAGCTGAAGACCCAGTCGCAATTATACCGAAAACCATACATAATTATAGAGCGGCAACATATTTCGAAGTTAACACTTTCGTAGCAACTTTGGCTTTGGGAATTTGCTGCAGGCAAATTTTATTGATGCATCACAATTTAATGTGCAGTTGGCACAGGTTTTTGGGGATCGACATCGCATCGCATCGCATCGGAAGATCATCATTTCATAAGGGCGGACAGCCGGCTCATTTTTTCTTGGGCATCTTTGAGGTATTGTAATTTTTTAATAAAATTTTTGTATTATTTTGGTTGATTTTCATGTTGTTGATTGGTATCTCGTGTGTTTGTCAAGGCACGCAACGTTATTGTTTTTCCCCTTTTATATTTATACTTTTTTATTAAAGTTCCACACGAAATTGAGGTTATGTTGCTGCTCCATATTGAGGTTATGTGTGTTAATATCGCCAGCTTTGTTGTTGTATCCCTGCCAGTGGCTATAACAACATTGTATGCTTAATTACAGACGATTTGGGATTCCAGTGAATAATATGATGATTAAGTCTATGTTGGAGTAAGGCAGAGATGCTATTTTATATAGTATCGGAAGGACTACACTGCATGGTAGTGTGAGGCAAAAAATATACAAATTTGTTCATACATAACTCACTTGTATTAGTATTATCTAAAGTTTGTTCTTAATACATAATTTAGCATACGATTACAGAAATCTAAACTAATGAAAGCAATAATTGGATGATTTGAGAAATGTTGGACAATTAAATGTGCAATTGCTTAATTATGGAATGAATTTAGCTTTCATGCACTTTACAATCTAATAACTACTAGCTAATTTGCCAAGTTATTGCCAGCTTGGCGCTTCAGTAAGCCATATAATAGCCCCACTGGTATGCGGTGCTGGAGTCCATGCAGATCTTGAGCCAGAGTGGAGACCAGACTGTAGAAGAAGCAGCAGAAGATGCAGAAGAAGCGAGTTAATGGTCAATAGCAACACGAATTCCATCAACCATTTACGCAATCATTAAGCACGAAACTAATTTGTGTGGCTCAGAGAGAGAGAGAGAGAGAGAGAGAGAGAGAGAGAGAGAGAGAGAGAGAGCGGGAAACCTACAGAAGTTGGCATGTTGCACGTGTATGTTGCATGCACTGACATGTTCAGACATGTTGCAGTCGCAACTCAAGCTCGAATCTGCAGCATAAAGCTGTTGAATTATGGGCAATTATCATTGCCAGAAAGTAGGTGTGATGATCGCTGTCTCCCTTGGCCAAAGAACTGAGACAGCGACAGGGACAGAGACAGGAATGGATCTGAAGTCTCAACTATAAAATACCACAAATAATTGAAATGTAATTTTGTAAATTTGCCTTCAACGATTGAAACATTTATCCAGTCAACATGCCACAAATTGTGGCACTCACTTACACTCTCTGTCTCACTCTTTCTTGGCGCCCAATCAGACACTTCTTAATCAAAATTCCATAAATTTCCCGATTTTACTACTTTTATGCTTTAACAACGTTATTTCGGAAAATTGTTTTTAGAAATTGCTTTATAATTAAACTAATTCGTTATACTTGATACTCACTGTAGTTCTTTCTTTTGATTATTCATACATTAATCTAAGCATCGAATGGCTGCCAGACACTTTTAATTATGTGTTGATGGCTAATGAAAAAATAACTGAAATCAGCAATCGATTGGTTCAACATCATTGACTGTAAAATTTTGATTTTAGTTTGGGTTCAGTGTCTTATTTATAGGTTGTAAGATATGGCAAAAAATATACCAAAAGTTTTTATAAAAGTTACTGAAATAAGTAACAAATTTATTGATAATTTTTATGGCCAAATATTTTATTAAAAATTTGCACTATCAAAAGTTTTATCCTGTGCCTAATTTTGCATTTTAAACATTTTTTAACATTGCCAGTCGTTAATTAATTTATTACCCCAAACAGCCAAATGGTCTGCTACTATTTATGTAATTACAGGGTCATTAAAAAAGTCGTGCTAATTAAATGCGCTTTGAAATCAAACATAAATCGATGAAACTGTCACAATTGATTTCGCAAACGACGCAACAAATTCCAAATTCCATTCACACAAATTAATAAAATGAGTACAAGAAAAAACAAGAAAAAAATACAAATTTAAATAAAAAATATAAAGAAAAAAAAAATGTGAAATAAAATAATGCAGATATCGCATAAAGTCGTATAAAGCAATCATAACTTAGCCACTTTATGAGCAATTAATTTATGCGTTGACAATTCTAATGACTGTTGATATAGTATTATATACACATACTATATATCCATACGAGTTTTCAGATTAATATATGTACGGAACTGGCTGGTTTTTGTTTTTGTTGGGTTTCTGAACAAAGCGTTAATCAAGCTGAATATAATCAAATAATATTAATAATCATAAAATGTATTGAAATGAAACGTTAACTAGCTGATTCGATTAGAGGTCGTTTTGGGAATGTGTTACGGATTTACGGATCGTAATGTGATATTGTGTTAAAAGCGATTTTTTGTGTGTCTCAGATAAGGCGATAACGCGGCAGGGATGCAAAACTGGTTTTCAAAAATAACGCTGTGAATTGAGACACCTTTTTAAGTGCTATGATTTAGATAAGCAAGTTTTGAGGCAGAAAGATAATACCAGAAGGAAATGGGGCGCAAATAATAATTAATGTAATTTAAAAATCTTTTGGAATGAAACTAATATTAATATTAATAATAATAATAATAATAATAATAATAATAATAATAATAATAATAATAATAATAATAATATTAATAATAATAATAATAATAATAATAATAATAATAATAATAATAATAATAATAATAATAATAATAATAATAATAATAATAATATTAATAATAATAATAATAATAATAATAATAATAATAATAATAATAATAATAACCATGATAATAATAATAATAACAATGATAACAATAATAATTATAATAATCTACAGTAATGTAAAGATAAATATTATTTATTAGCAAGGCCTAATGATAATCTGGTTATCAATATTAATTAAAGTAATTTCTGTAGAAATTTTAAACACCTTTTAATCTAAAGTGATGTATAGTAGAACATGATTTATCTATAGGAATTCCTTGAATTGCAATTTGACAACTTTGTTTTCGAAATCCATTTTGTTCTTCATCTGTTTTTTAATAGTTTTTGAAACGATTTTAAAATCAATTTCTGCGAACGCCACTTGGCACAGTTCTAAATCAAGTGAAGCGCCTCCAAGTTTTGACATGTGTGCAACATTGTCGCTTTTTGGCATTGGAAATTCACAACACAACTGAGTGGAATCTGTAGAATCTGAGGGTAAGAATATAACGTATTTATATGGAAAAAAATTATTTCATAGCCTGTCATAAATGTCGGCGGCAAAAGTTTGGCATCAGCGGCTGTTGTTGCTGCTGTTACCGATGCCGCCCGGTTTTAGTTGGCAACAATTTGCAGCATCTTCATCTTGATCTTCATCTGCAGCTGCACAGGCACTTCCACTACCACTTGGTAGTGCGGCAACTCCAGCGTTATTATGATCTTTTAATAGCCCGCAATTTTCTCACCTCGCAAAGTGTGAATATTATGGTGTAATTGCATCAACGCATCAACTCCTACCAATTTCCAAGCAAAGGGGGCCTAAAAAGGCCGTACCAATTGCCAAAACGTCTGAGAGGAGTACCAGCAGCAGCAGCACCTTCCCCTTCATGGCTCCTCTTCCCCTCATCCCCTCTGATTGCTTTTGCTGCATCCCTGTTATATGGCCGCCAGCCTCATCATAACTTCTGTTAAGACCGACATCGCCTTTCTGGCATATATTTTTTGAATCTGGCCGTAGGGCGTTGATTGCGGCGCAACTCCTTCTTTTCTTTCTTCAGCTCTTTGAGGCTCCTCTTGATTTTTGGCATCTTTTGCTCTTTTGGCTTCTTTTCCATTGCCGACAGGTTGATGTTACCCGCCTGCATTTATGTAGCATTTTTTTTTTGTCTTGGTTTTCAGCTTTTATGAAATTATTGCAATAGTGCGTAATTATTTTCTGTGCTCTTAATTTTCTGCCATTTTTCGATAAAGTGAAGGGGCAACTTTTGTTTTATTTATTGAAATTGCTCGTTTCGTGGAGCAGGGAGCTGAGATACTTATGTGGAAGAGCTGAAAATTATGCACTGGGCGAAAGATTATAAGGATTTTCTTCCCAACGTATAAGATTTCATATTTAATTCCAAGTCAAGAATTATTTTTTAATGATAAACATTTTCTATAACTGCAGTTTAAAAATTATTTGAAGTAACTTATTTATGAAATATATGAATTTATTTTGTATCAGTTCAGAATTTATTAATTTTAGGTGTTTATAGCTATACAATATAGCATGTATGTTTTTTTTCACATTGTTTAATTCTATATTAACACTGCATTTAATTTTCTAGTTTTTGCTTGCATAAAAGGCACTTGTAAATTATTGTTATAATAAGCAGAGGCTGTTTATAAATTCAGCACTCAGATTGAATATTAAAATTATAATAATAAATTGTATAACTATTGTATATTTATACGCATAAAAATAGTGGCAAAAATTATATCAATTTAATTATTATAATTAAATTTAAAAGCTAAGTACACATATGCTACTCACGCAACAATTTCATTGGCCTTGCTAAATTACTTGCTCTAGCTAAACATTCTATATTAACTTATTAGTTAATAGCAGTAACTATCTACTGAATATATTTTTATATTTTAACTTTTTTTCTACACAGCTCAAGGTCATCGGCATCTAAACTCTTAACGTCTATATCAGAGCAATTATATTTGCTGCTGCTCAAGTTGCTCTAATTTGCTTACAAGCTCACTTTAGGACATGTTGTTGTTGTTGCTGTTGTTGTGTTGCTGCTGTTGTTTGGGGGCAAGTTTTGCGCATGATGCCGCATGCGGCATTCAACACGCATTAGGTTCACACCCAGGCAACATTTTACTTTACACATCGCACACAAATTGTCGCTAGTCGTTGTTGTTGTTGCTGTTGTTGTCTTGCAGCCCACTAGCATTTTAAAGGAATCGAAAAAAGAAACCAGAACGAGAATGGGAACGGGAACGAGAATGAGAACTCCTAGCAGCAGAGGCAGCTACAGCAACAGCAGCAGGCAGATCTCTCGACTCATCTCGTGTCTCTCCGCTTTCGGTTGTTGATACCAATTTGATGGCATAATTTCAACATGCCCCGCAGCAATATAAATTTGTATGTTGCTGTTGTCGTTGCCATCCACATCCACATCCACAACGCCATCGCCGACATCGTCTGCCGCATGTCGAAGAAGTGGCAAATTTTAATGCCAAAACAACGACGCAACGTGGCATCCTTCTGTTCGGGATTTCAATTTTATGCCCAAAAGGTACGTCATCATGTCTGCCAGTCTCACTATCTCTCTGCTATCTCTTTCGCTCCACCGCTCTAGCTATCTCTGTCTGATAATTGTCGATTGCAGCTTCTGGTTGCAGCTTCTACACACACACACACACACCAACAGGCACACACATCGTTCGCTTTGTTGTTTAATTATGATTGCCTAGGCCACGCTTGATGACCCACCCGAGGTGTTAAAAATTGCAATATGCAAATTAAAAAAAAGTCATAGTAAAAATAAAAGAAATGATGTATAAATTGTTGCCTCGCTCGCATAAAAATAATTTATTTTTTTCAGCTCCTCACTATTTGGTAGTTGCAACTTCTAAGCGGCCGCTGCAACCACCGTGCACACAGTAGCTGACACAATTGTCATTTTGGCGCTGCCTTGGTGAAAATTCGCGCCAAAAGATTTATGTCTGCCTCGCCATCTGGCTCCCAACTTCTTGCAATGTTTGGCTACTGGTTTTTGTACCCGGTATGCTTGGGGTAAAGGGTATATGTTTTAAGTATTGACGACTTGAGGACTGATTTTCGCATCTTCGCTTTGAACACTTTTTTTGTAATATTTTGAGACTCTGTCGTCCGATATTGGTTTGTCATACCTTTTTGAGCTCGTGAGGATCAGCTCTATCGATTGGCATCAAAATATAGAAAAATTAAAATTTTGTTGATTTTCGAAAAAATGCAAAGGGGTAACACTGCAAAAATTGTCAAAATGGGACCAAAATTAAAAATGTCTAATTTGAATTACGATCGATTATACCAATTGTGCTGAGTTCAAAAAGGTATAACTTTTCAAAATAGCTCAAAAATTGGCTGATTTATGACCAATCAAAGTTTCAAGAAATTGAAATAATTGAATTAAAACGCCCAAAGGTATGCAATAGTTTTTGTATATCGCTGGCGTTCAGTCCATTAATGCAAACCATAGTAACAGGTATCTCTCAGCCGACTTTCGATTACATTTTCAAATGCATTTCCCTCTTTTTCGGTGGTATTTGCGTTGGAGCACCGCAAGGGATTTAATTTTTATACCAGTTGCAACTAGTTGCCATAGCTTTTGGCTCCTTCCCTCCTTGACTCACCCAACTCTCCCATGTATCGCCAGCCGACTTGTGAATGCTTTTCTTAGTTATGTTGTCTATTATTGCCTGTCAATATAAATGTCAAAATCGGGCTTTTAATAGCCTTTTAAAAAGCATTTGCAAGTCTTTTATTTCAGCTGCCGGCATTTCCAATAACTAATAATAACAAGTAAGAAAGACTACAGTCGAGAGAGCCGACTGTCAAAGACCCCGTACTTTTTCTACTGAGAAATTTTCATTACATACGATCAATTTTCAACCAACTTGTCCTATGAGAGCTATAAGCTAAAGTCGGCTATAAAAATTCACTTAATACCAGTTTTAGTTTAAATTTTTGGATTCGAAATCTACTGAAAATTCTGTTCGCTTGGTATTACAGCTGGAATATGCAAATTCCCAGTTGAATTCTCAGGCGAAAAGAAATCTACAGTAAGAAACAACAGAACTTACAAGTGCCCAATTAAAGCAAAATAATTATGTGCACAGCGAACAGCTGTTAATTCTGTTTGCAGTACCAGTTCTGTTAAAACATGTGCAGCTCGTGATCTTCCTAGATTAGCGAAAAACATCAGCGATCAGCTAAAAGTAAAGATTTTTCTAGCTCATGCACCAGGCGAACAGAATCAGCAGGAAGCGACATTAATGTTAATGCACTGTTAATGTACTGTTAATGCAATGTTAAAGCACTGTTAATGCACTGTTAATGCACTGTTAATGCACTGTTAATGCACTGTTAATGCACTGTTAATGAACTGTTAATGTACTGTTAATGCACTGTTAATCCACTGTTAATCGACTGTTAATGCACTGTTATTGCACTGTTAATGAACTGTTAAAGTACTGTTAATGCACTGTTAATGCACTGTTAATGAACTGTTAAAGTACTGTTAATGCACTGTTAATGCACTGTTAATCCACTGTTAAAGCACTGTTAATGAACTGTTAAAGCACTGTTAACCCACTGTTAACCCACTGTTAACCCACTGTTAACCCACTGTTAATGTAATGTTAATGCACTGTTATGTTAAGTAACAGTTTACGTTAATGCAATGTTAAGTAACATTTTATGTTAATGCAATGTTAAGTAACATTTTATGTTAATTCAGTGTTATGTTAATTTTACAGTTTATGTTATTTAACAGTTAATGTTAATGTTAAATAATTTTTGCATTGCGACCTGCTGATCTTTCTGTTTGCCTGGTATTTCAGCAAGAATTACTAACGATTTTTGGAATTTTTGATCGCAGCGGTCAAGCAAAAAAAATCCGCGAAAACCCAAAAACGAAGGAATCTTTTTGTGAAACACCAGGCGATTAGAATCAGCAGCAAGCGATAGACTGTAATTTAAATTAAATTACAGAGAGAAGAGTGCGGGAGCATATGTAAACAGTAAACAGAGAGTGCATCTTGTTAGCCCCACAGATGACAGCGAACAAACACACAAACCGTTCGTTCGCTCTGCTGACGTCCGCGAAAAATCACACAAACAGCAGAGATCTCTGAGCGCCATTAGCGCAGAGAGTGGGAGTCTGCTTAAGCTAGTTAATACCTTGTTAATTATTGTTACTAAGAATATTATAATGCTCTCTTAACATAATGCTTGGAAGAAAGAATGCTTTCTTGTTCAGTGTAAAGTCAAAAAGTCAAAACTATGCAACTTTGATATTGAATATTTCGGGACTCAAATGTCAGATTTTCGATTGGTATGACTTTTTGGACTCGGGAGGACTAGGACTATCGATCGAAATCGCAACCTTAAATTTTGACGATTTTTTACAAAAATGCAAAGGGGTAACACTGCAAAATTTGTCAAAATGGGGTCAAATTTAGAAAATTAATTTTTTGCACGGAATCGATGCTACTAGTTGCCTAGAGTCTAAAAAGGCGACGCGTTTCAAAATATCACTTCATTTGGCTGAGAAATGATCGTTCAAAGTTGAAAATTTAAATTTATTGGGATTCCAATTTTTATTACTTTTTAGCTACTTTAAGTTAATTTTTAGCCATTTTTTATCAAACAGCGGCAGAGATCTCTGAGCGCAATTAGCGCAGAGAGTGGGAGTCTGGTTAAGCTGTTAATGACTTGTAAATAGTTTGTAATTCTTTAAATTATTTAGTCAATTTAACTAAAACCGCTGTTGATGCTGATCAAGAATATATTAGCATTATGGGGTCGGCCACGCCTATTTCTGACTGTTACGCACATTTGGCTTTCGACAAACTTGATAGACCCCTCTACTCTTTTTAAGAGTACCGGGTCTTAAAAGAAAACAACACAAAAAAGTGTAAAATAAAATTAATTAAAAAAAATTGCTCTCTACATATCGGCATGAAAAACCTGAATATTTGCCATGAGCGGCCGTTAAATTCAATTATTTGGTGTTTATTCGTTTTCAGTTGCATGCACCGCTAGGCGAATAAGCTGAAGTCTCAAATACTTCGAGCATAAATAAATAGCTACCAGCTTATGTATAAATACATATCTTTACCTATATATAGACAGCTACAAACCCACACAATCATACGTGCACATAAACGCTTATTCTGATCGTAAAAATGGCACTAAAGTTGTTGGTAATTTGTAAAAGAGCGCGTCGAAAACTTTTGTGGCAGCAAAAAAAAAAAAAAATAAGGAAAATGTGCAAAAAGTGTAGCACAAAAAGGAGCAGAGAGATTATGTTGTGCCGCCATTTTGTTTGGCACAACGGTACACATGACTTACGTACAGTGGGGTGGTTCGTAGTTGATGGAAATAAAGTAAATGGAGTGCTGGAAGAGAAATCAAAAGGTTAACTTATTTTACATTATAAAGTTAACAATTTTTACATGAATCAAAATAAATTTAAATATATTACAAACACCCAGTATAATTATTGGTAGTAATAACAATAACTTGTGACTTTGTTATGGATAGCTGCTCAGCCCGATTGTTATTACTTTTTTTAGTTTCTGAGACACCCCAATGTCTCTGCTCCGTGTACACTACTGTACACATAAATATGTTTACATCGTTTACGCTCTTTGGGTGTGGAAAGGGCTTTGATAAACTTTTTTACACATTATGTGGCACCCGTTTCCGTACGCCCCTTACCCCTCTTTACCCCTTCTACCCCATCCTTACACATATTTTTAACCCGTACCGGAAATCCTCTATGAAATCGCCTCGGCCGCGCGTAGTGGGTGCAAAAAAGTTAAAAGCAGACTTAATGGCGCCACTTGCGCTTAAAATTTATTTTATGATGCGCATGCTAAGCCACAGTTGAATTTTAAAATACATTCAGAGACAGACATACCTACTATATAGATAGAGAAGTCGGTGAAGGAGGAAGCGGGGGATTCGCTTTAGCTACGCATCGCAGTCCTTTCGGCTTATCCTTAAGGGAACGCGTAGGAAAAACTCTTTTGGAAAAAGTTTCGCGCTTCCTTTTTTTAGGGATTGCTCTGAGGAATGGGCATGACTTTTTGGTAGGGTGTGTCAGTGTGTGTGTGTGTGTGTGTGTGCGTGTGGAAAATGGCATGTTAGCATGTGCCTTGGCTGTCAAGAACGCTGCGGGGCTTAACGAAAGGATTTATGTATCAACGCTTTAAAATTTGGCGCAGATAACGCGCGTTTAATTGGCTCTGGGAACGCGTGCGAGCCTCAACTTGCCACTGACTTGACTTTGTTTTTTCGGCTTTGACTATATATAGTAGAGTAGGGGGTGTTTTGGGTCTACTCGATTTTAAAACAACGCTGAGTTGTCTCAAATCGTTTTAAAAGTATGCAAAGGACTTATCTGCATTTTTCTACCCCATACTAGCTACAGAAAAAGGGTTCTGTATTTAGCTGGTATGACAAATTAAAGTGTTGACTTGAATTTGGTAACAAATTTGCCGCTGATGAAATCTCAATCCCCCAAAAAGAAACTTAAACGCTTAAATAAGACATTAAACCAAATTTTGTTGGCCTTTATTTTGTTAAGTCTTTAGATCTTACGAACATTTGTTTATTCCGCACAATTATGAAATCCACACAAATCATTTCGATTCGCATTGTTTACCAAAAAACTCCCAGCGAAGCCCGATTTTTGAAGTGAAAGGTCTGTCGACCTTGATGCTCATTTCAGTGCCAACTTAACACTTAATACAGAGCAACGTTTTTGTGTTGCACACACAAAAAAGTTCTTAAACGAATAAAAATTAGTCTTTCCCCATAATCAAGTCATAATATTGTGATAACTATTCAACAAAAAATCATAAAAATCAAACCCATTTAAGCTGCTTACAGCGCAGCTCTCAACTAAAGTTTATTTTTTCTGGGTTTAGTTTATAAGCTGCTTACGAACAATTGACAAATATTCGCTCGATGCGAGAAAAATATATAAAGTGTTAATTTGTTTAAGAAAAGAAACAAAAATATAAAAAAATAAGCCAAGACTCAAAGTATGAAAATAAAATCGAAAATTGATCGCAACTAAAATCGTGGCAACGTTAACATGAAAACACACTTTAAACGCCGATAAATTACAATAAATTAGAATTTAATTAAACTAAAAGCGCGATAGAGGAAGCAGCCAAAGTTTTGAGCCAACTGAAATTCTTAGGCATTTCATAAGCGGCACTAAAAATGTCAAAATATTATGCGCGGCTTGAACAAAAAATACAAAAAAAAATAAGACGACTGTCATGCTGTCAAGCATTCAACTCTCTTCAGCTATTGTCACTCTGATTGTCATTCAGAGACCCCAACGACTCCCAAAGAGATGCCAACGATCACAGCGATCACAGCGATCCCAAAGATACGATACGATCCCAGCCATCCGCTTCATTGTTATACGCGCTTCTAACGCCTCACTAAACAACACGGTCTTATGTCCGTAAACCTAATGAACGGATTAAGTCGACTCTGCGTCTATAACAATCTGCTGTGCTGCTTCTTGAGTCACTACTTCCAACTAGTGCCTGTCGTGTGTGGCAAAGGTGATAAACTTTGATATTTTAATGATATGTTCAACAAAACGTTCGTTGCACATAAAAAATTGTTTGTTTAGTTTTGAGTTCGTGTTGTAACTGTTTTGGGTGTAAATGGTAAATCGGCTTTTGCTTTATGGCCAACAACAAGCAAACAAAACAATCTGCGCCCCCGATCCACCGATTCACCGATCTTATGTCCGACATAGACTGCCAATATAACATCGACGGATATTGTTTGGCATTTGGTATGGCATTAAACTCTTTTTACAGGTGTCTCATAATTTATGACCTGTAAAAATCTCAATTTTTGTCTGCTTTTACCATCACAGGTCTAAAGGGCACTGATCGCAAAGAGTCTGATAAAATTTTACACCTTTTTGCAGAATAATTTTTGGCCCACCAAAATTTAAATTTTAAACTTTAATCTATATTAAAAACTGTGAAATACTTGAATGATTTAATTGATATTTCTGTTTAAAGATGAAGTTTTTACTCGATTTCTTTTTACAACACTTTTTTTTATTACTTAAATTTGATCTTAATCTTTCCCAAATATTTTATTAAATTTATTGATCTCTTCTTGAAGATCAATTAGTTTTTCATATTTATTTCCAATCTTTTCACTCTTTTCTAGTCCCTTTTTTATGAAACACATTTAAACAAATCTGATCTTGATCTTGTTGATCTCCTCTCATGACAGCGCCACACACACCACTTAAGTACAGCTGTTTGTGTGTGTGTGTGTGTGTGTTTGAATGCGTGTAACACGAACCGTTTTTATTAAGTATTGTGTTTTTTCTCTCTCTCATTTTGTCTGTCTTTCAACTTCTTGAGTTTTATTTTATGGCAATATAAACGCGACGATTAAAACGTTAAAATTCAACATTTAAAATCATGTTCGGTTTAATTTCAAAACGAATTAATGCACAAAGTCAAGCAACTTGAAGCAAAACTGGCTGAAAGCAGCTCAAGCGGCTCTAAAACTATAAATGTATTGTATATATGATTATCTATCGGTATTTGTATCTGTGGCTGTATCTGTTAAGTGTCTCGGTTTGTATCTGGTATCTAGTATCTGGTATCTAGCAGCTATCCACAGTCGTGTCAGACAATCAACTTAACCAAGTTAGTCAAGCGGAGTTGGTCATTTCATTCAACGGCTAATAAAATGCTTGAGTTATCCACAAGAAAGTCAGTGGCTGTAGCTGAGCGGGGTTAGTGATGGGCGCGTGACACGTTAGAGCTAGAGTAGCTAGCGATAACTATCACATAGTTTAGTATACGTTATATTATAACATTACATATTTATTTAAGGAAGTTTAATTATGCTCCAGCTAAAGAAAGTATCGCATAGGGATGAGTGCTCGTTCCTCCCATCTCTAGCGAAGTAAGCTTGGCCGCATGGCACATCATTAAAATCAACGTTTACACACAGCAAACATCAATGCAGACAACAAAATTCTTTTAACTGCAGATTAAAATCAGCAAAGCGCGCAACTAAAACAAAAGTGAAAAATATTGAAACGTCTTAAAATTTACATTTGAAACACGCAGAACGCAGACACGAACATGGCCTAAACACCAGGTAGACACTAAGGTAGCCCCAAGGGGAAAGGCGGTCGAGACGAGGAGAGTGGATACAGGGAAACTGTTTGGAAAGCGCTCAACAAGATTGCTGACTTCCTGACGCTGCTGACGCTTTTGTCTTGGCCACAATCGAGTCCCAAGTGTATGTGTATTGCAGTTTTAACTGAGCTCATTTACAATTCCAATTATGCACAACATTTTCTAATTACACGACCATCAACACCACTTCGTCCCCACCTGCATCTCCAACTGAGCACACGGATAGCGGCATCGACATAGATATATCAACGGATACGTCGTCGCGCTGATTTCATTTGACTAGCGAAGATGGTCACGATGTTTGGCGTGGGCTGTTTGCCGCTGGTCAACATCATAATCAACAAAATCATCATCATCATCAACATTAACTTCATTATTACATTTCGAGCTGGCAGAGCCGGCAGCAGTTTTTTGCACGCCATAATTATCATATGTTTTTAATGTGCAGCTAATTGTATTGCAATCATTTCCACACATAAGTGTGTGTGTGTGGTGTGTGTGTGTATGTGTTTGTGGCATGCACAGTGTACACTGCACTACATGCGCGCCAAGCATTTTAATTGCAGCACAGCCGCAAGTTTTAATACAATTTTTTTTCGTACATAAAAAAATTTTAATTTTATTTCAATTTCTTTGTTATTGCACATTACACATACGCCGTGTTGGCATCTCTCTGCATCTCACTCTATTTGGTTTTTTTCAACAGCTGCTAAATTAGTTCAACACTTCAGTTGACGGCATGTTCCATTGGCATGACATTCAACTGACAGTTGGTAATCTCTGGCATGTTGGCAATTTCTGACAGACCAACTGACAGACAGACAGAGAGAGGTAGATAGGGAGAGAGAGGCGTACGAAGCGAATGATCGCAGCGAGAAAAGAGACACGAGAGAGAGAAGGTTGGCAGGGACTGGTAGGGGTGACAGCTTTAAAGCCAGCTACTAGTAGTAAACAGAGTAAGTGCACTGAAAGCAATTATTAAAATAAAGGTCGTAATAGTTGTAGTAGTAGTAGTAGTAGTAGTAGTAGTAGTAGTAGTAGTAGTAGTAGTAGTAGTAGTAATAGTAGTAGTAGTAGTAGTAGTAGTAGTAGTAATAGTAGTAGTAGTAGTAGCAGTAGTAGTAGTAGTAGTATTGGTAGTAGTAGTAGTAGTAGTAGTACTAGTAGTTGTAGTACTAGTAGAAGTAGTAATCGTAGTAGTAGTAGTACTAGTAGTTGTAGTACTAGTAGAAGTAGTAATCGTAGTAGTAGTAGTACTAGTAGTTGTAGTACTAGTAGAAGTAGTAATCGTAGTAGTAGTAGTACTAGTAGTAGTATCAGTAGTAGTAGTATCAGTAGTAGTAGTAGAAGTAGTAGTAGTATCAGTAGTAGTAGTAGCAGTAGTAGTAGTATCACTAGTAGTAGTATCAGTAGTAGTAGTAGCAGTAGTAGTAGTATCAGTAGTAGTAGTAGCAGTAGTAGTAGTATCACTAGTAGTAGTATCAGTAGTAGTAGTAGCAGTAGTAGTAGTATCTCTAGTAGTAGTATCAGTAGTAGTAGTTTATAGCTTCTGAACTACTTTTTTTTGCAGTGTAACTACATTGTCTCATGCTTCCCTATGTTAGTGGTTGCATTTAAGCAGCTACAAAGCCTAGAACAGGAGACCGGCAGTGAGAGAAAGAGGGGTCAGAAAAGAGGAAACAGTCGACGCTTAGAGCAACACTACATTGTTATTGGAGTAGCAGGAATTGCTCGAGGGCAACTTGTAAATTTCGAACGCTGATGTTTTTATTATGATTAAGGTAATGGGCGTGGCTAGCGCTGGATTAGCAAGCCAGTTGGCCACGCACAATTATCGCATTGGTTTGAATCGAGAAATAAGTTGTTGGATTTTAAGATTTTGATTTGAACTTTTTGTTTGCTCGGCCACTGTGCGTGGGTGTTGCCAACAGTTGGCAGTTTTGCGGAATGTCGCGGCTGATGAGTTTTAATTTTTAAATTTCTTAGACTTCCTTTTTATACTTTCTGGCTGGCTAACAAAGTATGGCTTAAACGTGGCCACAGCAGACGGAGCGACGTCGTTGCTGAAGCACATTGAAAACCACCTGCTGGGCCTGGACACAAGGTACTGTAATCAGTTAAATGGCTTAAACGGAGACCGGGGAGTGCCATAAGTATTGATTAGAGATGTGCTACAGTACGTGACACGAAGCTGTATCACTTAATCGAAGGCAATGCCACACATCTCTAGAAGTAGTTGCAACAGGCAACACTGACATTTGACTGTGGTGCCACAATGAACACGCCATAAAGCAAAAGTCAAACAAAAAATTAATAAAAACGCAGACAAACAGACGGACCGAGGGACAGACTGACATTCAAGGGGGATCGACACCAATGGGCAATGGTCACTGGAACTTTGCAGTTGCCTTTTCTTCTCTTCTTATTTTTTGTTATTTTCTGCTTTTTTGCATGTCGAACGATCGATCAATATATAAACGAGGGTATGCCAGGGCCAGGGCTAAGCAAATGCCAGTTCTTAACTGTCTGCTGGGGACTCGACACTGACTCTACCTGCATTTCAGTGTCTCACTTCTTCACTTGGCCACTTTTAGCCTTTGGCCCCGAAAAAGAAGTTTTCTTTTTTTCTTCTTACGTCTTTTTGGGGGCATTAAAAGCGCATATAAAACTGTCAAATTGTTTTGTGTTGGCCAAAAGTTATGAGCCATCATTAGGGCTCAGCTCGTATGCAGTTTGTTAAGTGAAATTGAAAACAGCATACTCAAAACTCAAAATTGAAAACCTAAACTGAACCGAGTTTCGCATAGTTTATTTTATTGTCCTTTATTTGGTTTTTGGCGTTCTAACGCATGTGTTGACAGCTTATTAATGTCTGGCCATAAATTGTGACCAAAAAGAGGTAGGTAAGAGCTGCGTCTTAAGCTGATTAGCGTAGGGAGAGAAGCTTAAAAAGGATTCGAGGCAAAAAGTGAAACATAGGAGTTAAAAATCTGTACTGATATGAGTTCTAATATCTTAGGTTTTATAGGAATTTAAAGGCTAGTGTTTTAAAACTTGTATTTTAGTAGTATTTTAGTTCTTAATAAGAAGTTTTCCACAGTAACTTTGCCTACTTGACCAAAGGAAATTTTGCAGTTTATCTTGAAACACAGAACAGTGGGTGGTCCATGCCAAGCAGCAAGTACAGTATGCACTCGCTATGCTAAACACTTGAATAACTCAGCAGTGGCATGAGTTTCCCAAAGCTCAGCTGTCAAAAGTGACAGCTATAATTGCGACGTCATAATGCAGCGTCATGTCTATGACAGTTTAATTGTGGCTAGGAAAGCGCGCAATTACATGTCGACCGAGAAAAAACTAAAAAAAAAACACGCTGAACTGTAGAGACAAGTAGGCTGAAAATGTGGAAATATAATTGAAAGAAAATTTGCATTGGCAGGCAACTTGTTAGACTCGAGTCGACTCAACTGAACTCAACTCGACTTGTCTTTGGTTGCAGTTGCTGCTGCTGCTTTGCACCCAATTAAAATGTTTCACACGTTTGCATAATTAATACTCAAATAGCGCGCACTTGTCGCGCGAAACGCCCAGACAGGGGGCGTGGACAGGGGAGGGGGGGGGGGCTGGTGGTGCAGCGAGACGGACATTGACCAGCGGGGAAAGTTGTTCGTAGTGCGCCCATTGACATTATTAGTGCCTCAAGTTCAGTTTGCAAATTTGCAACAAAGGCAGCAAATTTTCTGGCGGCTTTTCTCAGAAGACGCGACACGACGCGACGCGTCTGCTGTTGTCGAAATTGTTAATTATGATCTTTCGGGTAGTGCAGCAATATATGACAGCAGTTTGACACAAAATGTGGCATGACAAATAAAAATGTTGCAAAAATGCAACAACAAAAGGATGCGAGCCACAAAAGTTGACAGCGAAAATGTTACTTATATTACTTACATACAGACGCAAACTGTCATCTGTCAATTTGACAGTTTAACTAGGTAATTAGTGTGTGCAACTAACATTCAGTAGTGTGAGTGTGTGTGTGTTGACTAGTAGCCAACTCGCCTGTCAGTGAGCACTAAAATAAAGAGCACTTGAGCCTGCCAGCCACAGATTCTCAGCTTCATTTCCACTGCCACTGAAAATGTCTTTCTTCCGCTTGTAATTCATCATTTGACATGAAGAAAACTGCAGCGTGCACTGAGAGAAATACTTAGTGAAAAGTTAACAGCAGATGAAGCTGTTCAAGAAAGTCAAGATCTCTAAAGAAATATAATTTTTTTATTTAGACAGTATTTAAATTGTGTTATTAAATAAAAGAAAAATGCTAAAAACATTTTTTTCATAATTTTTCATTTCAAATATTATTAAATAAAATTATTAATTAAAAATAAAAATACTGTATCTATTTTAAAACAGTTTTTTATGCCCATCACTGCATAAAATTACTTAAAATACTTTAAACATAATTTTTGTAACACTAAAACAATTTTTACTCCTGCCTTTCTCTCAGTGTAGCAGTTCTGTTAACTCGTTGCTGCTAGCGCTGATCTGTTAGCTGACTGCCTTAAGTGTCTGTTCTTCGCGGTCGCGCACTTCCTGCTATCCCAGTAGTCAAGTCGAGTGGACTCGCTTTTGGGGTGCGCAAGGCATCGGGCATGCGGAATGGGGTATGGAGTATGTGGTATGAGTACGAGGATGGGATCGTTGCAGCAATTACAGCACTTTTAAGTGCTTCACTGCCAACTTCATTGCAGCGCATCGTCATCATCATCATCGGTAGAGGCAGCAGAGGCAGCCGCAGCAGCGGAGGCATCACCAGCGTTGCGTTTGTCACTCGCGTGGAACCAAACAGACGAGTTCGCAAATAAATCATCCCGGGTAACCCCAACTCTCACTTGTTTCCATTCCTTTCCCCCTCATTTGTTTTGCTCTTCTTCCTCCACTTTGTCTGTTCTGCTTTTGGTATTTTATCTTCTTTTACGCATTTTGTTTTCGAAATCTTGCGGAAAATTATGTTGTACTAGTAAAGTGTCACTAGCGAGGCAACTAAGCGTTACACTTTTGCAGGCAGTGTAAGTTTATTGATTTGGGAACCAGAGTTGGTAGAATACTATGAAGCAAACATTTTAAATTTAATTTTAATAGCTCCTGACTTTAAAGATGCTCTTTTTACTAAGCTCAGATTATTGTTAAGCTTAGACGCTCATAATGACGGATTACTAAATTGTTTGATATTTAGCCGTAATTAAAAATTTATTTCTATTAATTTATTTAAAATGATTCTAAGCTCACTTCAAGCCATCATAGAACATCAAGAAATCTAAGACTTTAAGCTTAAGTTTATTTTATGAATGACAAATTTTTTACTCTGATCACTGCTCAATTTCTAGTTGTTTTTTATCAGATTCACAAAAGCTTTTTAACCATCAGCTCTTAATTTGAATGCCTCGCAGTGCCATTGCCAGCAAAAGGCTGCAATTGCGGTCTGTAATCAACACAGGGTATTTTGATTTGATCAAGTGCACAAACCATTCATTTGCCAGTGGCTAATGAGTATGCAACGCATTTAGCAACTACACTGCTAACTAATAATTGAGCAGCTGGCAGATACCACAGGGTACACTACGGGGTATGCTACGGGGTGCACTACGTGGTATACAACAAGTGTATCAAGGATTAAAAGAGGCATCTGCCCTGTTTGGTTCCATTTAATTAACTGTTTGTATCTGTATGAAGCAGATACAAGTAACAAGACACATCATTATTAAAATCACCTGTAATCAAGTTCAAACGTCAAAAAAGTAGAAAACTAGAGCAGCGACACAACGAGAGGTAACTGTGTGTGTGTGTGTGTGTGTGTGTGTGTGTGTATGTGGCATGCATGAGGCAGCGATCAAAACAACATCAAAACCGATTTAAAATCGATTAACCTGTTTCTCTCTGGCACTTCATAAGCCAAGTGGTTGCTGTTGCCGCTGCTGCCGCCGAAAACCGTGTGCGGCAGCAGCAGCAGCAACAACAACAGCAACAGGTTGATTTACGGCAAATTCTCACATGTCAAACCAACAACAACAACAACTTTGAGCCAGGCTAAAAGCGGCTGCAGCAAAGAAAAACAAAAAACATGTGAAGAACACAGAAATGTTGCCGCTGTTGCAACCGCTGCTGCTGACGCCGACAGAACGTTCAGCAACGAACACGCCCACAACAACAAAAAGAAGAAGGCAAAAAAAAAGGGTAACATCCAGCACAACTTGGTCCATACTCCAGCACCGAGTATGGAGGTGAGAAAATGTTTGATTAGAAATTGGCCTAAACTACGTGCTTTGCGTGTGTCGATTAGATCATGGCTTTGTGTGTTGCCGCCGCTAATGCCGACAGAAGCTTTCTGCTCCAAGCATGGGTAGTTTAAAGAGTTCTTGGACGGAGAATACGTTTTTTACAAGAAAAAAAATGTAAGAACAGCATTAAAGTTAATGTCATTTAAAAAACTTTATTTTGAGAGGAATTTAGAGTAAAATAAATTTTAGATACAATAAAATTTACTAATAAAATTTGTTTTTATATTAATCTATAAGTTAATTTCCTGATAAAATAAAATATATTTATATTTATCATAATTTTATAACAACTAAACAATTTTATTTATTTACGTGAATAATAAATAAAAATTTTGTAAATAAAATGATTTATGAAAAATAAATTTAATAAATTATTTAAATTATTATTCAACTGAGTAATATGTTTTATATAGATTTGTAGAGGAGATGTTAAGACTAGTCTTAAAAAAAAATTCTTTATTATAATCGACTGTCTTAGAACAGTACTTACTTAAAATACCCAGAAACCCATATTAAATAATTAAATTATTTTTTGTTTTTTTGTTTATAAATATAAGTTTAACTTTAATAGAATTTTTATTGAATTTCTTATTTAAATATTGGGCCATAATTGCAATATTCACAGCTAGAAATGGCTTAATTTGCAATGCTCGACTTTAAAGCGTACGTAACCAATTTGGAATAATTTGTTTGGGTATAAATACACCCACCCCCTCAGTTTAAGCCCGAAACACGCCCCGAGTTAAGCTCAATTTCATGGCCAATACTTCAAAATGAAATTTTAATTTATTAAGCGTAACAATTTTATAAATTGCGCTCATTGCATTGAACCCCCTGATTGTATTACGGAAAGGGGTTGTTAATCCGCCGTAACAGACAGCAGAGTTGTTGTTGTTGTCCTTGTTTACCTCGTTGTTTTTGTTGTTGTGAGACAGCCGAGTGCCAAGTTGTGATATTTCGCACATTTTACCCCTTTTTTCACTCGAGGGTTAACCGAATTCGACATCCTTTTGTTTTGTTGTTTACCGTCGTGCGCAACTCTATTTGTTAGGGTTGACTTAATCAGTGAACGCCTCGCCTCTTGGCTGCCATTGTTTGGCCAAGTTGACAGTTTATTTTGCTGTTATCTATGGTCTCATTAACGGGGTAAATCGCTATGAACGCTTCAATGATTTTCAACTTGAACTCAAAACTTGAAGTCGTCTTCTTCTTGACTTGGTCTAAAAATCACTCGACTCTGAAATCAGTTTTACAAAAGATTACAAAAAAAAACTCCTACTTGACATTGCTGAAAATTGTATACAATTTGTATCAAAATTCTTGGCTGAAATTATCTCATTTGTTGGCCTAGATATGTAACTAACGTGCTGCTATATATTTTTTCCTAATCGACAAACGAGTAAACGTGACTTTAGAGCATTTGTTATTAGATTTTGCATCCGCTGTACGAGTTTCTATCGCAAAAAACTACATTACAAAATAGTAAAAAATATATGTTAAAAATGGTGTTGATACAAGTCCATGAACATGTGTTAAAACATTTCGCAAAACTGTTTAAGCAACTTGTTTTCAGAGCATGTGCCGAGAATGTGACTTTTGCAATAACATTCTTGGTTAAGTAATTAAACTTATTTAATTGCGATGCATGTTCAATAATTGTGTACAAATGTGGGAACTTAAAGTAGTTAATGGGAAGGATTAAATATTTAGGGGAGGAATTTTATTGTAGAAAAAAGTTTGAGATGGAATTAAAGCATAAAATTGTTCTTAAAATAAAGGGGAGACTAATTTAGAATATTAATATAATTTACATAATGAACATATGCATGAATGCATTCATTTCAAACATCATAGTGCTAAACAGTACTTTAGTGTTTTTAAAAACACTGTTCTCATATTTTGTTGTAAAGAAGATTCATTGCGTCAAAAATATTGAGTGCTACTTAACATAAGTACTTTTTTTAAGTTCAAAAATTTAGTACTAAAAATATTTTTGGTAGTAAATTTAGGATTAAACTAATTTTTTAAAATAATATGAAAAATAGTTCAGAATTTAAAATGTTCGACAGTGTTCAGAAGAACTTTGTTAACTAAAATTAAGCTCAAAACTAAGTATTTAAGTATTTACGAGTATAAAATAATGTATTTGTTAGTAGTACTCTTGGTAGTCCAAAAATATAGACAAAACTTAGTTTTAAGACAAACATTGCTTTTGGTAGTTCAAAATTCTATATATAACAAATTTATTGAATTAATATTTTCAGTCAGTCTTCAGATAGCTCCAAACTATATTAACAAAATTTAACGTAATAGTTTTTGCATAACAAAATGAAGAATATCTGAACTCAAATCGAGGTAAATCAGCAAAATGTGCACAGTGTTGAAAGCCCGACGCTTTCGTGTGTCTTGTGGCAGTGACAAAAAGCCACACAAACGCATAATGACAATGATGAAAGACACCAACACTAAAAGACACAATACATTGTTTAGTTGCAGGTTGCAAGTGGCAGTTGGCAACTGAAGCGTTATCAACATGCATGCAATTTACTCATCATCACCAGATCGAGAGGTGATAGCAGACATGTTACTTTTTAATTGAAGCGAAGATGAGTCAAAATGAAATATTACTGCAACTAATATGAGTCGCCGCTTTGTAATACCCGGCAATTAGCAGACGAAGGAACCCAAAAACCCAAATGGCCACAACTCTGAACGCTCCAAAGTTGGTAAGACGGCGAAAACTGCATTCGAGCCCGGTTCGTAGACAACAGCGACGACGGCGACCAGTTTTGCCTATGTTGAAAGACAATAATGCTTAATAATGAGCTGTAAAGTTTATTAATTGCCAGTGCAAATTGTGAGGCGAAAAGGAGAGGTGGTGGGAGAGGGACACGGAGGGAGGTGGTGCTTGCTGCAGCCAACTTCATTCAAGGTGCGGCTAATGAGGCATTTGCGTGTTGTCAATTTTGTTGCATGGAACTAAGAGTGTGTCTGTGCGAGTGTGTGTGTGTGTAAGCTCTTCTACACACACTCACACACACATTAAAACTAAATTATTGAAACTCTTTGAAACTCTTTTTTTTGCGCCATGTGTCAAAGGTTCGCTCGACACAACACAACACGCAATTAATTTAAAATTTCTTTGTTTTATGTAAATATGTGTATTTGTTACCAAGTGTTGCCGCCATATGTTGCAAGTCCAACATTTTCTAGTTAACACTTTGTAATTGCACAATGCTAAATCACTGAACTGTAAGCGAGCACTGACAAGTGAAAGATTCTCCAATTCTCCCAGTTCTCTCAAAGTGTGCCATAAATCAATCGTGTCCTTTTGTTTGCTGTCCTGCATTGTATAAATTTAAATTGAGTGACAAAAGGAAAAACGAAAAACGAAAAGCGCAAAAAGGAAGTAGAGAAAATGAGATGAGAAAACTTGTTTTGCATTAAATGATGTGTAAAATGAAGCCGTTAAACATGTCCATTGGGAAAGGGCTCGACAATTTCTGGCTGACTGGATTCTACTCCAATCTTGACACATTCGAGGGTATGTATATGCAAATCAACTGCACTGACTGACTTCGTATACCCGCTAACAGTTGTTAATAAAATTATGTGATTTCTACAAATGGGAGTAGCGAAATGAGTGAGTTTTGACTTCTAGTTGAGCTTGAAGTATGGTAATTCTAAAATTTAATATTTTTATTTCACGTAGAGTATTTTAACAAAATTTTCTATACTTAGCTTTTTGGCCGTTCTCTGTTTTCTACAAAAAAGTCATCCCAAAAAAATTTTTAGATGAGCATAACTCGGCCAAATAATGAGATATCTTGAAAAGTCATGCCTTTCTGGAGTCTGGAGAATCTATATAATCAAATGTAGTTCAAAAAAGAAATTTTCAAAATCGGTCCCATTTTATCAAAATTTCATGATGTTACCCCTTTGCATTTTTTCAAAAAATCGACAAAAATTTAAAATTTTTAAAATGTTATATTTTTATGCCAACTGATAGCCCAGTTCCTCCCGAGTCCGAAATGGTATGCCAATCGATATTGGGGCATTAAAATCTCAAGATATTCAATCAAATCAAAGATATATTTTATGACACCCTGCATTTTTCGAACTATATATGAAATTATATATTAAACGGCCAGAAAATTAGCAAATTTGTTAAATGAAAAGTTGTTAAATAAATATTAAATAACATAAAGCTAACAGAAGGAAACACAAGTAAAGTATACGTACTAAAACTTTGTCTAAATTATATACCTCTTTTCTACCTTTTTTTTTAGAAGTCTATAGATTCACATTAAAATATTCTAGCAGTTGCTTTTGTCTGCACTTTATGGTATATATATCTTAAAGTAGACAGTCTAACTGAATTTTGTTTTAGCTTAAATTTCTCGTTTGGTCATTTATGGAGCGTGTCTCATCTGAATATTAAATACGCTGCTGTCATAAGCTGAACAGTTTCAATATGTCCACTGTACCAATCTATCTGCTGTCATATTAAAACTTAACAAAATGCCAAATCACACACACTCCAACACACACTCACACTAGAACGCTTTTGACACTTTTGATAATTGTCATTTATGGAGCATCAGCTGCCTTTGGTCTGTGGTAAGCACAAGTATCTTATAGCTTGTGTATCTTTGTATCTTATGTGTGTGTGCCAGAAGCCGCAGTCGAGTTGATTTGCTAATTGCTGAATATGTCTCCAGATAATCAATGTTTAAAATTTGACATAGACAGTGTCCAGTGGTAAAATTGACACGACAATTACCAAAGGTGAGAGCGAAGAGGTCAACTGAGTGCTTGTAGATTGGTCAGCTGTTTGGTCTCATTTGCTGACCACAGCGTGTCGTGTGCTAACAAGCCAAAATATCCAACATGTACATGTCCATACACGTACAGACATGTCTCGAAACGTGTTACTTTTGGGCTGTCTTGAGTAGTTATTGTTATATTGTCCTGACATGTCGCAATGGGGCACAAACAAGAACCCTTTTTGCTTATTGCTGCCACTCAACTTGCGGTTGTCAGGACCAGAGGACGTCAGGACCTGCACATACCACTTGTTTTCCTACCTGTTCCCTGTTTTTTTGCATATCATTTTCTTGCCTAAGCTTTTGCGGTCTCGTTTGTCGAGTATATAAACTTTTTACAGTTGTCTGCGGTCACATTTATAATTAAAAGCACATTAATTAGTCGCTTTTTCCGGCCTCAGTCGTCGGTCCTCGGTCCTCGGCTTCTTCTTGTCTTTGTAGTTTTTTTCGTACTTATTTTTCTTGCTGTTTTCTGTTGTTGATGGCAACGCGTTGATGTGACAACGACAACAACCGCATAATGCCAACTCTTTGATCTTTTTTATTATATAGCAACAATAATAAATGCACATTTTTCTCTCGCTCAAAATTGCAATAGAAAATGGTAGGCAAAGTGGAATTTCTAATGCGCTACAAGTAAAGACTAAGTTTTTATTGCATTAAAATTAGGTTTAAATTCATTTAAAATTTTTTGACATATTTTATTTTCAACTTAAATTTTATTTTTTACTTTTACAGCGCACTCTTTTATTCGACTCAATCTTTATTTCCCCGCAAACTCAAAACCTGCTGACTAATGTGCCACGATTAAAGTGTGAGGCACATGTTGATGAGCATGTCGTGAGTATATAGTATATATAGCTACCCTGCAACACCCACTAACACAGCAGACTTACTGATAGACCGCACACATGTAAAACAACTGCCGAAAACAACAACAAAAAGAAAGTCTACCCAAAGTATATATACTTTTTTATATATATATAAAACGAAACTCTTTGCAAAATGTCGCCGACGACATTTTATTTCGCCAGATTTTCTTGACTAATTTTTCATTTTCTTTGCGAAAAGTAAAAGTCGCACAGAACTTGGCAGCCGGCACAAGGCACAATTAATCACGGCCATAGTGTGTAGTTGTTGTACATGTATTGGTATGCAGATATATGCATGTGTGTGTACTCGAGTCTGAATCCGAATCCGTGTCGGAATCTGAAACGGTATCGGAATCAGTTTGCTTTTGGGGACTGTGACTCTCTGGCTCGGCAATGTGACAAAAATTTTGCTTGATTTTGTCTTAATTAACGCCAAACGCTTCAATAGCGATAAAATATGCGCCAGTCGTTTGCCGTCTCCCTCACTCTTCCCCCTCTACACCTCCCCGCCTCTCTTACTCCTTTTCTCAAAGTGCATTGAGTTGAATTTCATTTTGCCTCTTGGTTTGCTCATTTCCAATTAATGTGCCTCACGCGCGCTCATCAGTCAACAGGCAGAGGCTTCACTGTGCTGCTGCTGCTGGCGGTGGTGGTGCAAGATTTGCTCGGTTTCCAAATTCACGCATCATTCGCACATTGGTGGCAGACGCGATCACAAAACCCGAAACGCTCTCAGACCCGGTTGCATATTTAATTGGACCACACAGCGTTGCAAGACAGATGCTCATAAAAACACCCTGTAATAAATAGTCGAAAAGAAAGTTATGCACAATATTTGCATACTTAAACTGTGAACAAAGTCAGATCAAATAACATTCTGTATAGACAAACTCTACTTACTTATTAGCTATTTTTAATATAACTCACTCGTAACACAGTTTAGTTTTTTACCTTCCATTATTTTACTACCACTCTACAGGGTATCTTTAGTGCTCACAACAAACCGCCTGTCACATTCTTAATTTGTTTTTCCTCACATTTTTTTTGTCGTTTGGCCACCGCGTCGCCTTTTTGAACATTTGTCTTATTTTGCGCTGACAACTTTGGAAGCTGCTTAAGTCGCTTCGCTGGCTTCAGTTCCAAGCTACCGCCCGGGTGTAGGTGTTGTCTCTCGTAGCCCCTCTACCACTCCCTACCCCTTTCTCCTCAGATCGTCTTAAATGCCATTGAACTCCTTATGAGTCTGAGTGTTGATTTGCGGTTCACATTGCTAAACAATTATGACTTGACTCAATTGAATTGCTGTTGTTGTTTCTGCTGTTGTCATCGTTTGATTTACATAAGACAAACTATAATTTAAATTTATTAACTAGCTGTGTTAGTATTTGAGAGATTGTCTGATTGCATGTTGTGTATACGCCATGTGGCCTGTCAAAAATCATAAGCAAAATCACTTGTCAACGCTGTCAACTGCGCACTCGCCTCGTGATCATTCAGAATGCTAATTTCTATATGCATATATGACTTTGTGGTCCAGCAAACTAGGCTCCAAATACGGTGAGGAGTATTAATGAAGCCGTCAGCAGTTTGAGTCAATGACAAAGTGAAAGGCAGGCAACGAGAAATTCTAGAAATCTTTTGGGGAAAATGTAGGAAAATGTAGAAAAATGTTTGACTGACTCATCGGGCATGTGACGTACCAGCAAGACCCTTTAGAAATCATATAAAATTATATCATTCATCGATCATTCAATGCGCGTCATAATTCGCTAGAAAGAAATATAGTTTTTTGGGTAACGACTGGAGCTATGAGTATGATCTATATGGCGGGCCTTGTTCAACTGTCGCTTAGTTACCATTGTTGGCCAGACAATGGAGGTATTACCTGAAAACCAACTCAAAAGCCAAGCAAAACCGATCGTGACTGCACATTGTTTATAAGGTGTGAAAATATTTAAGACTTTACATGAAAACGTTTGCCTACAAAACTGTTGATCGTTGAAAATTATGATTGATGATTGAACGATTGAATGTGCACAATTGATGGAAATAAATGAAAAAACTGAGAAACTCTAACAACTTGTTGTCCTTACAAGTTTTCTTTTCTTTTAAATTTATACGTTTTATTCGAGTTGTGTGTTTTTTATCTTTTTGTGTTTATCATTAAATAATTGCCACGAGTTTTATAGCATTGAGAGATTTATGCCTTGCAGGCGATCGATCAGCGTTTGTCAGTTCGATTGAAGGCGGCTTTTATATCGTGGCAATAGGAATATATCGAATATATACGGGTACGCATATTTGAGTGTGTGTCAGGGGTGTGCGAGTGTGTGTGGGTGTTTGGTTTGTTATCTCTTGAGTCATTGGAGCCATTGTGTCTGCTTTGGACTGTGTGTGGGTTTGCCTCAGGGCAGCTGCCGGGAAGAATGGGGTTTACGTCTGTGAAAACATTTGGATTAGTTGGCTTTAAAAATAACCAAATAATAAATGAATATAAATGTCATGTGTAGGCACTTTTTATAGCACTTTAAACTGTTGTAGTTATTTAATAAACTTTTATTTATGTGGCTTTAAGTTATGCGAGATTATTATTCAAATCCAAAAGAAATTTAACTAAATGGCTGTTTTTCCTAATACAAGCTTTGAGTTTCAGTTATCTTTATGTTAAATAGATTGAAATAAAATTGGTTACTATTATTAAAATACCATTTTATTCACTAAGTAAAGCTAGAACTTTTATGGCTAACAAAGAAATGATTTTTGGGCTTGTTAACTTTGAGTTTCGCTTTCTATATCCCAAAGCTTTTTTGCCTTTCACTTGTGCGACCTACGCAAAAATATTTAAGTTTTCGGTGATTGCCGAAACCTTTAAAAGTCTTGTCAATCAACAGTTGACAAGGTTTACCTGTTCGCTAATTAAGAGTTATGATCGATCTAAGCGTGCATAAATTGCCTGTGAATAAGCCAAACTATAACAACAACAAGTTGTGGCTACCGCACAACATCTGCTTGCCATATAACACACACACACACACACTCGTACACCGTCATATCATTTAAGCCTGGTTTGGGCTACTCGGTCTTTGGCAACATTGGGCTTGGCCACAATGTTGCTAAACATGTCAAGAGCTAAACTGCGTGGCATTGTTGTTCGCTTTTAGCACCCTAGAGCCGTTTCACATAAACATTACGATACGTCGGAGCTGAGACCAATGAACACGTTACAACAAGGAGCCCTCAACCTCCAGGAACTCACCATTCTTAACTTGTAGTGGTAGTGGTAGCGGCAGTAGTTGAAGTAGTAGAAGTAGTGCTAAACGTACACGGAAAAAAATAAAAGGGTTGTGAAATAAATTCAATCATAAACCTTAAACTAGCTTACCACCAAAACCAAATTTATCCTTAATTAACGTATGAGAATTCAACATCTAACCTATTAAGTTCAACTTCTTTTCTTCCTGTGTAGCATTTCTTTTCGGGGCATGTGGCACTCGACTCTGCCAGAAGTCAGCGTAAATTGAGTTTATTGCGACGCCGTATTGCTGGCAAATTACAGGTCGGCGCATTTAACTTTGTGCCAGGATATGAAAGGGGGCAGACAGCAACCGAACAGCAACTGAACCGATCCTCTGAACTGAACTGAACAACTCGAGCTGTCAGCTAATGAGTGTTACCAGAGCGCGACTGCCAAAAACGTTTCTGTTTTCCTGCATACCCCTTGCCAAGTAGCAAAGCCAGCGTAATACACGTGAAGTGAGCTGCGGCAAATTTATTTTGAGTTGAATTTATTCTTTGTTACACTTTGTACCGCTTTAGTCTTAACTTAGTTATAATATTATGAGAATAATATTATTAAATGACCAATTTTATATTTTCATTATATTTAAAATTCTTTAAATGTCTTTAAGTGCCATAAAACTGTGTATCTCATGGCTTTCCAGCACCTTTCGGACTGCCTGAGAAATATGACTAGTTTTCAGACCGACTTACCACATACGAGTATGCCATAATATTCCATACTTGGCTTTTTTCTGTGCTCTCACAACGTTATTACGATTATTTTATACACAACTTTATTTTTTTGCATTTCCTTTACAATTCATTCAGCAATGCTCTTAATTTTTTCTCACCTCGTTGCATTATTTAACGCAAATTAAAATAATTTGCGGTTCCGTTTCAGAGGTCCCCAATTGCACTACATTCACTGCACTTACACACTCGTATACCGACTTGTAAGACACTTTACTACAGTACACTTGAAACAGGTTCGCTTCAGGTTCAGCTCAAGTGCGACAGTCGACAAGTTTCAACAAATTCAAGTGCAACACGCATATGCCGCTTCAAAAAATGTATAGTGTCTTTGTTGTTGTAGTTTTTCTGCACTTTTTGTTCTTTTTCTACGCTTTTCTCCTTTGGCAACAACTGATGAAGTTGGCAGCAAAAATAAAATTGCAATTTACATTTGCTGCAATTATGAAAATGAATTGAAAACTAAGAGCGCGACGGCTTGAATTATGAATTGAAAGCAAATGCAGTAAAATTCTTTAAATGAACTATAAAGTAGGGTATGTGTACTTTGACAGACTGTTTGTTATAGTTATATATAAAATACTCTTTAAACTTTGTTACAATGACCCTTTCCTTGTCTTGATGTGTATTATCGTTTAATTTCTTTTACTTGTACATCTGAACTATCTGCTTCTTGACCTTTAACTAAATTAAATAAATTTATATAAATTTTAAAATTTTCTTTAGTTTTAAGTGCATGCATTTTTCGCTACTTTTTTTTGCTCGAATTAAAATTTCTCTTATTTTCTTCTTACACTTTATACACCCTTCTATAAGGTTGCTGCTTCCGCACTTATTATGACAGGTGACAACACTTGAGGCGCGCCCAAGAAGGAAACGAATGTGTCGTTATTGTTGTTGTTATTGTTATTGTTATTGTTGTTACTCATGTTGCTGGAATGGCTGACTGGATGGCTTAACACTAGGGGTGTATTATCCACTAAGTTGTTTTTAAAAGCAAGACAAGACGAGGCATCATTTTGGTAGCATTCGCTGCTAAAACTTGTTAACTGCTTTCGGCATGCAAATGAGACATTAGTCAAACGCACTGGGGCATCAACTAACTAACTACTCGTATGGGCCTAACCCTTTACGTGTATTATATTCTTGGACACCATAAACAGTGGGAACGGGCAGAGGGGAAGGGAGTAACTGCGGGGGGTTGTCCCATAAACAAATAAACACATTTTAACCCCTTTTTGGATTCAGCTGTTTTTACGTTTTTCTCAGCTTTTTGCCATGAGAAATGTATATGGAATTTTAGGCACCTGCCAACGCACATGTTTAGACAAAGGCATTAACAAATTTACTGCTATTCGGTTAATAGTTTGGCGCCCTGACAAAACAAAGGAATGCGCGTTCCCAGCAGGTGGGGGGCGGCGGAAGGCGGGGCACTTTTCTTCCTCATACTTTATGGCATATGCGCATGTCGGCAATTACATGAACAGAGAAAAACTTGAAATTGTTTCACCTTTTGATGTTGATTATTATTTGTTTGCTTCTCTTTCCCACCAACCGACAACGACACCGACACTGCTGTGCATGTCAGTCCATCATTCCGTCAGTCAGGCAATAGGCTGGCATTGTTGATAAGAAACTACCATATAACACATATCAACACTTGCAAAAGTGTTTTACATTTTATGCACTTTGTGCGCTGACAGAAAATCAATTGAGGCTTCAACTCAAACTCAAACTCAAACTCAAACCCCCCAAAGAAATACAAAAAAAAAATCAAAAACCCAAAGAACTTACCAACATATTTTCTTGTTGACAGCAATTTAATATTATCGCTGTGTTATTTTCTGCACGTTCCGTACACAACAGAATGCAACAGACCCAAAACATGCAAACTCAGGGGTGTGGTAAGGGGTAATGGGGGAGGTGGCAAGTAGATGCACTTCTAACACGCCTCAAATTGCCAGTTGCAACTTGAGATATGAACTGTGTGAGAGCTGATGCATGGCAGCACTGCAGAAATACATGCAACAATGTTGACTAAATTTATGTTCTTGCAATCGGCATATAATTTAAAATAATTTAAATTTTTAATGTAGCGTAATTTGCCAAATGTCGGACTTAATTAGCTAGATGGATTAGTTAAGTTTGCTTAACTGAAAAGAAAGTAGTAATTAACACACAAAAAGTGTTTTCGAAATTTTAAGTAATGAAACTTATTCTACTTAGTTTAGAGCTCCCTATCTGACTCTTCTACTTTATAGTTTTTACAGAGCTTCCTATCTGCCCTTCCTACTCTACTTACCGGACTCACTGTCTATAAACTTTGACTGATTACAGCGTGACCAAATGAAGTCATATCTACACAAATGCTATAATCAAGTATTAACCGAATTAAAATTTTTTTAAATTTATTCCAATTTGAAAAATTTAAAAAAATTTTCAAAAATTAAAAAAAATTTTAATTCTTTCCGAAATTCAAAGTTTTGATAGTACTGGTATTAAAGAGCTCAAAAATGCATACGAATCGAAGATAGAACGAAAGAGTCCCACAATACTCCAATTCAAATTTGTATTAGAACTGAGGTAAAATAACTTCCATTTGTACTATAACCTTAAATTTTGAAAGCAACAAACTTGTAATGCTTAATACAAAAATACGTAATACAATTAAACAAACTATAGTACTTACTTTATTAAACACACGATAGCAAACCTAACCTACTTGCAAAGAGTCAGCGATAAATAAAAATCAAATGGCATCACGTAAAGAATATTTTACAGAAAATAATCTGATATTGTTCATTAAAAATTATATAATCTTCACTCGCTGGTGCTTATAAAAAAGATTAAACATACTAGTTTAACCTGCTTTATTTACACTTTAAAACCATTAAAGCAAATTTCCTCACCGGCTATCGCAGCACATTATCATTTGATGAATTGCTGCTGCGCCCCTGGATGATATATGGTCTCGAAATTAGCAACAACGTAGACGAAAATTAGAGATTACAAACGGCAAAATGGAACCCACCCAGTTGGCATTTCTCATAATAAAATGCTATGTGCCTGCCAACACGACAATAAAAGCCACACTAATTCAAAGAACCTGGCTAAAAGTCGAGACTTCCTCTACTCCTGCCAACCGTGTCCATATCATGCTAGAAAAAAAAAATGTCTACAACTATTTTTATAACGTACTAATAACTGCAAAACTTTCACTGTTCGTTGCTGTTGTTGTTGTTATTAATTAAATTACACGTCAGGCATTTTACAACATTTACAGCAAATTACTGCAGTCACATGAATAGAGCCGTAAAAAAAAGGAGAAAAAATGTATAAAACTAAAACATTGTATCACCAGTCCAAAAATAATAATAAAGCACAGAGCCCACAAAGTTTCAGTTTCGGTTTCGTTCTTTAGTTGTTGTTATTACTGTAGCTGTTGTTGTTGTTGGCTTAGCAGTCCCAGGTATCCATGAGAGTGTTAACACTCATAACAACTGCTAAAGCCCATTTTCGCATGTTGGCAGCTTATAAAAATGCAGTCATATAGCACCAAACCCTTCAACCTACCACCTCTCTTTACCTTTACCTAGCTGTGTGTGCGTGTGTGTGTGGAGTGTGTGCAACTTTTGAGATTTTGTGTGTGCGATAAACACGCGCTCCAGCACAAAAGTGTAAATTAAGTCCAATGCTCGCTCGCATAGTCACCAGTCGTGTGTGGGCCGATGCGACGAGAATAAATATATATACATATATATACCATATATGAGTGTGAAGGAAACTAGCCAGGAAAACGTGTCCTTGGCACTACGAAGTCTTGAGACCCTGAATAATTACAAATGTTTTAATAAGAAGGGAGAAAAGTTTAATATTTTTTGAAAACAATTAAAAAAGGTACAACAATTTCAATCTTTTTTAATTAATTAATTAAATATTTAATGATTAAATATTTCTTAAGTTAACAGCTTTCAATTAATTTTGGTAAACTTAGTTTTCAGTTAAAACCACAGATTTTGGTATATAATTCCTTAGAAAAAATAAACCTGATCCTGCCTCGGTCTTCCAGGCACCTTAAAGCTTATAGATTAATCAGTTATGCCTGCCCAACTTCAGCACAACATCATACTACCCAACATAAGGGTATAACAATAGAAAGAGAATAAAGAGAGTGAGGGGGAAGGAGACGAAGAGAGGTGAAGAAAATTATGAGTTATGCCGTGCAAGGACAAGAGGCAAAGTCGCCTAAGCTTCATTTGCTAAGCCCTCTATTGGCGACATGTTGCAGTTGCAACCGTTGCGAGCACTACCCAGCACTACCAACGGTTTTGGCCATACCAAATGGACATTTGTACAGTTAGCGTGTTGCTCATTAGCATGAAAATTGTTTCATTGTTATTGTTGTTGTACATGGAATTTATGACTGCGACATGCGAATGTGGGTTATACTCGTGTGGCGGCTCTCTCGTAGCACCTCTTCTCTATGTGGTCGTGTGGTTGTATGTGAAATGTGAAATGGGAGCAATTTTATGCTCATCAGTGAGACGCATTTCTCAATGCCAAAGACGCGTTGCGACGCGTCGTGTCGCGTTGAGTTTCCCCCCCGTTTTTTTCTTTTGCCGTGCCACGCCCCAAACTCGCCTTTGGGTACGAGTCATAAATTAATTAATTTGTGGTGTGGCTTTCAGCGCGTTATCAATGTGGCAGGATCAGGTGATGGGAGCGAGGCGACAGGATCGGGCATTGAGCTCAAGGGCAGCTGCCTTCAATAAAAATTGCTGTTGAGACTCATTATAACAAAAGGCAGTGGAAGTCGACGTCGCAGTACGCAGGATAATCAGCCAGAGTAAACGTGGCTAAGAGAACTGGCTCAGAGGTTTGGCAACATGTTGCAGGCAACATGATGATTGTATATTTATTTTGCCGTTTCTGTTCGCTTTGCACCCGTAACTCCAGGGAGTAAGGGTATATTGTAGTTGAGCTAAGGAGGCGTGGCAGTAACCTTAGCATATTAATCTGGCTGAAAAGTCTTTGCCTAAATCTTACAGACTATAACGAATAGTAGTATAACTGATATTTCCTTTAAGTTTGCTATATCTACGGGTATAGCTTAGTCGATCCCCATTTAGGCCCCTTTCACTCGCTTAACTGTTCGTTTTGAGTTTATGCAAACAAGTCGGAGTTGTACAACATCGTGTTAAAAAACTTGTTCGCAATTAAACGATGTCCTGCCGCGTCGCATCGCGTTGTCCGTTGTCCGCTGACTGACTGTCTGCCCTGGCCGAAAAGTTGCTCCTCTCTCCCCGCTCCCTGTGGAATGCCACATTCAGTGCGAGCTGAGGCACGTTGCGCAGGCGCAGCACCTTCCACCTGGCGTTCAACAAGAGGAACTGCAACAACAGGCAACTTGGGGTGTTCGACAAGACAAAGGTTGCACGTAAATGACCCAAGTTATCATAAATATGTCAAAAGCTGAAAATTAAATGCACAGCATGGCAGCCGTGCCACATGGATGTCCGTGCCACATGCGTCTCCAGTCTGGAGCTTCACACTCGCCAAAAAAAACAAGAAAGAACAGTACAGTCGAGCACGCCCGACCGTATAATACTCTCTGCATTTTAATCTCGATATTATTATTAAAATCGGTATCAATATATTACAATATCTAGTACTTGCATTAAAACACATTGAAAAGAGTAAAACAAAAACAATCTAAACATTATCACACATACATCTGTTTGTATGTATGCGAATACACATACGTTTAAAAATATATGATGCATATATGTATGTATGTGTGTATTCGGCGTGGCCAGCGACTGCGGCCAGAGCTGTCGCCACACAAGCAGCGAAAACGTTTCTGTCTCGCTTGCACTCATTAGTGATATTGCGTTCAATTATCAATATTGTAACGCTTCTAGTTTTCTTGTTTATAGTCCGATTTTAATGCACCTTTCAGGAATAGTTTTATATAGTTAGCCTCCACTCGAATTATACAATTACAATGCTGTTCTACATGAACGAATGCGCAAAAAATTCAGAATTATTTGTATGAATTGTGGGAAAAAGGGGCGTGGCAGTCCAAAATTTCAAATGCCAATGCATTTGCGCTGTCGCTAGGAACCTCCATACCAGAATTGGTGATCCTAGGTGCCATGTTTACTGAGATATTTGCCGAAAACACCGATTTTTTCCGAGGTGTGTCTAGTTTTTTGCTCATTGTGGGCGAATGGGGCGTGGCATCGAAAAAAAAAAAGATTCTTGTATTGACTGACTAAATATGTGATCGATTGACACCAAGCTCGAACTTGTAGCTCTTACCATCTCTGAAATCTGTTTGTTCATACGGACAGACGGACAGACAGACGGACAGACGGACAGACGGACAGACGGACAGACGGACATGGCTATATCGACTCGGCTTGTGATGCTGATCAAGAATATATATACTTTATGGGGTCTGCCACGCCTCCTTCTGCCTGTTACATACTTTTGCACAAACCCAATATACTCTTGCAGAGAGTATAAAAAGAAGATAATACGGAGTAAAGCTCTTTTTGTATTCCTTCGATTTGCTTGGTTTCGTTTTCTGCTGCTTTTTTATTGACATTTTTGCACTTGTTTAAGGTTTTGATTTAATGCTGTTTGTGGCTCATGCTTAACACGGACCACACGTGGCGCCGCCTCTTGTAGCAAATTTAGTGGATCGTTTTTGGGATCCTCGGATGTTTATTGTGTGTTCCTGCAAACAGATATGTGTGTCGAACCCTCTCTCTCTCTCTCTCTCTCCCTCTCTCTCCCTTTCTTTCTTTCCATCTCTCTTTGCTGGATTATGCCTTGTTTGTGTTCTGCTTTTCTTCTTGATGGGCTTTGTCAGGTGGTAAAAGGAAAGTGCGTTTGTGTTAACTTGTGGCTGCAAGTAGTAAAAAATAAATAATAAAAAATTATAAGTGATAAGAAAATATAATAAAATACAAAATTTGTGTGGAAATATTTTTAAGAGCTTATACTAAATAAAAAAATATATTATATAATTTAAAGTTAACTTTTTTAAGTCATAACTATGGTCATAAAGTTTAATCTCAATATTTCAATGATTTCATAAGTTTTTTCAGGAACATTTTTTTTGTATATCAAAATAATTTTCAGCTTAAGCTTTATTTAATCAAATTAAGCCCTTATTAAAATAAATAATAATTACATAAATAAATTTTCCCAACAAACAATAAAAGAAATATCCCAATACATTTCTTTCATTAATAAATGTTTCATATTATAATTATTTTATCAATAGATTAGAGGACGACACCATTTAATTTCTACGATGAATAAAAATATAATTTATTAGAATAATTAAAAATAAATCATAGTGTCTTACATAAGTTAATTTATTTTTTGCATGAATGTTTTCCGACCTACTCTATAAAATACTCCTACCCACTTCTTTTCTAAATTACACACCACAAACTTTTATTTCCTAGGAAACTTTTCTACCACTCTTACAACGAACTACCTCAAGTGTTAAATAATTATTACAAAATATTTGTACGCAATTAATTGCATTTATTTACAAGACACGCTCAAATGGCTAAAAGCAATTGTCAAAACGGTTGAACAACACATTCCAAACGGCAATGGGTAACGTCGAATAAACCAAAAAGCAACCAGAAAAAACCTTTTTCAGTTTATCAAAATGTACACGAAATAATTGAAAACAAATTTTTGCATATGTTTTCTTTTTATTTGTATCTTTTTTCAATACTTTTTTTGGATTTCAGAAAGGCAACCCGCGGAGACAAACGAAACATTTTATGAATGAATAAAAATGTTTTTGATTTGGAGACTGTGGCGACTTCTTGGCTACCTGGCCTCACACGTCATTCACATAATCGTGGCTAACAAATGTTGATAAATTCAAAATTATTAGCCCGAATTGAGTTGGCTGTTTGCTGGCTCAACTGGGCTCAGTTGGTAAGCGGGGGAAAGTGGGAAATGTGGGCTTGTTGATTTTAATAAATTGCGCCATTTATCATATGATTGGAGGGTGGAGGGACAGTGGGAGACGTGGAGTTGATCAGTAACAAAGCCCTACAATATTATGTTGAAATCATTGAGAGACCATTTAAGGCAAACTGTGGTGCTTTTCATATGCAAATGCCCCTCGAAAGCAGCCAACTAGGACCACCCCGACTCAACTCAACTCAACTCCAAAAAATCTGGCTGTATTTGTTTCTAAGCTCAACAAAAATAAAAATGAAAAAAAGAAATGAAAATGAACAAAAAATAATCATAAAGAAAATAAAAACGAACTGTCTGATGTCAGTCGAGTTATTAGCTGGGCTGCTGTATGCTTATCGATTACAACTAATCGTGATTAAGTGCATTCCATTTGTTGCCTGGACCGGCAACATGTTGCAGACTCATGCTGCCACAAAAGACGGCCAAGACAGAGGGACGGAGGGACACTGAAGTTTTCGCTGCAAGACAAATTAATCGACGCGATCAATTCCCGCCTCTCGAACGCTGCTGATTTTGATCTTCGACACTTTGTGTAGCGACTCGCGACTTGGGACACACGGGACTCTGCCCGCGACTCTTGAATCTTGTATCTTGTATCTGTAAATCTCAGTGGATCTGCAGCCACTCTTTTTGCTGTCTCATTGTTCGATTGCTCAGCACTTTGTGTGGTTGTGCGGTGTTAAATAGCTTGTTTGTTATTCACCCTACAACACAACACTACACTGCACAACACACTACATAACACTATCATTGCCTTCCCGCCTGGCTGTCTAACAGGCTTAGGCCAAAGATGCCCAACATCTGCAGCCCAGCCCAGTCCAGATTAGCCGCTTCAATAACTCACGATTGTTGTTGAGACTGTCAGTCACTCAGTGGGTTTTTTATTTACTTTACTGTATTTTCTTCTGCTTCTTTCTGTTTTTTTTTTATAGTATTATTAGCTCTTGACGCGATCGAGGACTTGAAGTGTACTCGACGCGCGCTGATGTTGCAACAATGATGTGCAACAAGCAACAAAATCAAACAACGACAAACAGCTTTTGAGAGTCATGCTGCAGGGGCACGCGTCAAATGCGTTTCAGTTTTTTACTTTACTTAACCAACAAAAAAAAAACACTTTTTTAAAAAACTTTTTTTTATTTCCACTTTTTTGGTAACACAATCGAGTTGGCATATCCGCTGCACTGCACTCCAAAGCGCTGACAAATTGGGTCAATTTCAAATGTAATGATAACACCAACACCGACAACAAAAACTGGAAATGAAACAACAACAACACCAACAACTACTACCACCTAATACATTGTCTTACTGACGACGTTGCCAAAATGCTTCCGTTCTGTTTGCGGCCAATTCCAGGAATTCGATCAACAATTTTCACACAGACAACACAATTCACATCGGGTTTCTTCTCTCTCATTTCTTTTTGCCATATCAACAAATTAATTAGCTTTTTATGAATTAAATATTTGTACGAATGTTTGTTGTTGTTGTTGTTGTTGGTATTGTTATGTGTTTCTTGGGTGTAGCGTGCGCGGTGTGTGTGTGTGCAACAACAACAACTGTGCAACTAAAGTGCATCGAAAGCACTTCAAGTGTTCCACGCTGCCAACAGGAAGCATCAAAGTGTCTTTAAAACAAGTACAACATGTGCGGCAGCAGTTGATAGACTAGCTGATACCATACAAAAATGTATGAATACTATGCCAAGTGGTAAATTTTAAAGAAAACCTTTAGATGATCAATTTCAAATAAATAAATGTATAGTAATAAAACAAAATTTTTTTTATTACTTAAACCAAAACAATTTAATTCCATATTAAATGGAAATAATAATAATTTATTGTTATTGACATGTACAAAAAAGTATTATAAATTTGTTTGCTTAAGATATATTATATATATAGGCTTATTTATATATTTATTATATTTTTTTAATTTTTTATATTCTTTAATATAAGTTTGTTGTATTAAGAAAATTATAAAATTTAATTATTTATTTATTATATAGGTATAAGTATATTTTTAAATTTATTATATTCTTTATTAAATATATAAATATGTAATTTAAACTAGGAAAATGTTTAGTTTCAACAATAATAGTAAATTTCAGTAAGAAAATTATTTTTAAACTCTGTTTTCTTTCTTCTTTTTTCAGTGTTTGATATGCAATTTACAAATAAACTTTTTTAATACTTTGTATTTTATATTAATTAATTTATAAAAATACATTTTTTCTATTAAACTCTTCAAGCTGCATAATCTTAGTATTTATCCACTCCAAAGTCCCCTTCTGTTCATTCAGCACATCATACCCCTTAGCATATTTCGCGTACTCGCTGTAATTATGAAAAATTGCGCGCGCACAAAAGAAAATTGTCAGAAAATAAAACCGAAACTGGAAAAACTGGTTTGACTATGCCAAAAAACGGAGGCGAGAAAGAGACGGTGATGTGCTGCAGACTTTGTATGCATAAAAGTGCTGTGCATTTCTGCATGGAAAATGTTGCTATTTGGAAGGTGGGGGGGGGAGCTGCGAGCCGAGTAACGAGCCAAATGGGTAACTGGCCAACCAAGTTGCCAGGCTTTGAGCTTGCGTGGGCTTTATTGGCAGTTTTGGCGGTGTGGAAAATATTTGGCTGCGAAAATTGCACAAATTAAATTAACGACATGGCGGCGAGCATTTTAATACATAATTTATGTGTGTACGTGTGTGTGTGAGTCGACTGTGTGTGTGTGTTTTTACTATGATTTTTGTTGGTATTGTTACCGGTTTTGTTTGCAGCCTGTGGGGTCGACTTGTTGCCTCCTTTTTTCCCTCTTTTCTGTTGGCTCTCACACACAGCGGGTGACAGGCTGTTCCATAATTTAGACGACTCTTCATCATCGCGCGGAGTTTGTACAACAGATCAGTTGAGACACGAATCCATCAACAGTGGCGCCTAAAACCTGCACAGAAACCGAGGTTTTCTTTTTTTTTTGGGTTCCGAGCATTGCATCACTTGTCAGTTACCTTTCCCCCGCCTTCATCTCCTTCCCCTCGCTCAACTGTCCACGAATTGTGCCACAAAATTAATGCATGTAATTAATAATAGTGTGTGCTTCGTGGAAGTCTAGTGTATTTTTAATGTAGGTGCCAGAAGACCAAGTACGGCTTGGTGTTAATAGGTGTGCCTTCTGGCTCCCTATTGTTATGCTGCTGGCCACAGATTTGTGCCTCTATTTGTTGCAAATCATTAATCACACTCAACTTATGTAGTCGTAGTCGTGGGCTGCACCACCGTCTAATGATCTCAGTCTGATCAGAACTCTGGTAGAGACCAATCAAAGCAGGTAGTCTTGATTTTCCACTCCCAAATGATGGAATGATGTATTCCAGTTTGTATACACGTGTAAAATTATACGCTTGACAGTTGTAGATTATGTGATCAGAGATCACCCTGGGCTATGTTCCCGGAATAGGTGGAGATGGGACCTGTTATTGGGAACTACGAAAATAATTAATGTCTTTTAATAAAAACCTGTGGATAAACTAGCAGTAAGACTTTGTCTAATATTTTTATATATTTTTTTTAAATTTTATTATTTGTTTAAACATTTTTTTTGTCCTTTTTTCATATTTGTTATTCTGTATACCTATAAAAGTATTTCAAAATAAGATATCTGCCTGCTAAACATCAATACTTCCAACTATATTTAACTGACAACAGGGATCCCTTAACAGCCACTCTCAAGGACTCTAGCGAAGCTCCTGTCACAGCTAACAGGGACACCCCTTGGAGCGTTACGAACTGCAGCCTTGAATAGTTTTTCCTTAGCTCGCTAGTGATTGTAAAACTTTTGCCAGTGACTGTGTGACAAAAGTGAAAAACTTGTCACCAGCTCCTGTCGCGTGTCCTCCGACTGAAGCAGCACGAAGGCTACTTAAACAGGATATGAGGACAAAGCGCTTAATGTTATGTGGACAATGGGCCTCAAAACTAAATCAAAAGACAAAACAAGAAATCAATAAAAATTGTTTACAAGCTGCTGCGACACCCGCAGATGCCAATGGCCATTTAGATGCCCAGTAAAAGTTGAAAGTCAAAGTCAATGGGAGAGTTTTAGGCCTCGGGGTCTCTAGCCTCGAGTCCAGTTTCAGTTTCCCGGAATGACCGAAAGCAATACGCGTGCAACTCGAAGCGATTCCATTATTAATTTTGTAAATGCGCGTGTCAAATGTCATATGAGTAGTAAAAATCAAGGTGAGCTCAGAAGAGTTTGTCTGCTTGGGCGTGAAGCGCTCATTACCCGTGCTCGAAGGACCAAGGACAAACATTTGTCGTAAATAGGCCATAAAACCATTGCCGAGCTATCAATGCGATCATTGTTTAACCAAAATGTGCATAATGAGCTGCCACACGCAGTTAATGACTACGACTATGGCTCGGACAGCCTTGAAAGGTACACTAGCAAGGTCATCACACACACACCCACACACTGACACTGTCTGATAATTAAACGTGCCCGGCATATCCTTATAGTCCTCAAGACGGCTCATTGCTAGCGGTACTCAGCTGATTACCATACAATTGAGTTATTTAATCGCTGGCTGCTAATGTTTTCATTTGTTCTAACTACTTCCGTTACAGTTGGCGCTCTCCCACGCTCAGCACTTCCCTCAATCTGTCAATCAGTCAGTCAGTCAGTTAATTTGTGTATCAAGCAGTTGCCTAGTCGAAGAGTTTTGATGTGGTTTCGGCACTAGTTGTGTGCTCTATCTCAAGTAGAGTATGGTAACTACAAAGGGGCTTAGAAAAAAGTTTATATAGAAGTAAGAAAAATAATATTTAGCATTAATAAAGTAAGCTTACCTTGAATTAATCTTAGAAACAAACTAATTTTTCACGTTTTTTAATAATATTCTAAAACTTTTACTAATTTTATATGTAAAAAAGTTTTTTTTTTTTAAATACTTTAGTATATTATCTGACTTCATTTAACACATCTGCTCATGACTTTTTCATATTTTCACATATCTGTCTTTTTAAGCAAAACAATTTATTTTTAGAATTTTTAAACACATTTTTATTCATTTATTTAATTTTATTTTTAAAATTTCAACTTTTTCCTATGTTCCAAATTTCCCTTAAATTCCTAGTGTACTCGTTATTCGTTATGTTTTCATTTTTAAATAATTGTTTATTGTTGTGTTTACTTTGTCGCCTGCGGCCTTAAATTTTATTGTCGCTGGTCTCATAAAAACAAAACGAGTATTTACTCAATTTTGTTTAAAGAAACAAAAAGTTTGAATGGCTCTGCATCGTGTTGAATGCGCTTTGATGTTCTGCCGTCGGCTACGAGTCCCTGTGCCGCTTCCCTCTCCCTCTTCCAGTGCTTCTCTTCCCCAACTCTTTCCACTGCCAGTCCCTATTCCCCTAAAGCACACAAGTCGTCGGTCAATTACGCATATTATTTGCACAAATTACGCATGGCAAATTATTTGTTCATATATTTTATTTTTTTATTTGATTTTTTTTTGCGTAAGCACGCAAACGGAAAGACTTGACTGACCGTGCTGACAGTGGGCTACAAGTCTGTTAAATACCCTGTAGTAGGAGAGTAAAGATTGGAAGAGTTTGAGAGCATAGAAACGCGAGGAGCTAAATTGAGTCTTCAGAATTACTACAATTAACTAAATATTTATTGTTTAAAAAGAACTTAAACTTTTAAAACTTATGTCCTACTTTTAAAATAACATCCTAACTATATATTCTGAAAATTTCATTAAATTTTCTTAACAAACTCCTTTAGACTCCTTTAATATACTCTCTGATATTTTTAAGAAATTTTCTTTCCAGGTCGAACTAAATTTAAATATATTTTCTGACAGTTCCCTAAAAATTTCTTGACAAAAACACGTTGGATACCAGCCACCAATACGTACCTTATTTTCTACGGTAACTAATAGTCGAGTTAATCAATACTAAGCACTTTTGCCTGCTCTAGTTGTTGACGCGTAACAAATTGCTAATAACTTGATTATGCGTCTAATGATCTCAATTGCCCAGAAGCTAAAACTTTCTCCCTATACAATAGATATGTGTATAGAAGACTATATATATAGTTTAGTTTGTTATATAGACCACCCTTGGGGCAGCATATTTTATGGGCTCATATAACTTGGCCAATTCGAAGCCACATCAGAGAGTGAGCGAGTGAGGAATGCCCCTATTCGAACTCCTTCGGTGAGGGCCGCTCTCATCAAAGGCTTCAAATGTGACGACGACCACATGAAAGCGACACAACAACATAAACATGTACTTAATGATTTCCTATGCTACAGTTATATACACATATATATATAGTAGGTAGTTAGGCGATACTTTTTTGCCTGTCTTCATTCATAATTCAGGCTGTTCTGCCTGAGCATTGCCATTGTTGTTTACATAGTAAATTTATACTTTTTACTACTTGTTTCCATTATTTTTAGTAGTTAATAAACAGTGGCAATAGTCGCACACATGTGCACTGCACATTTCTGTGGCAATCTTAACTTCAAAGTCCAAATACCACAACTGAAAGATGCGTCTACCCAGTCCCCTCCACTCCGTCCCTAGACCACCGACTTCCGACTAGGCCAGACAGCTTGGCTGCTTGGCTGGAAACATTGTAGATGTGAATTACCCCTAAAGGATTGGGCGTTCTACAAGTACGTGTATATCCTGCACTTGAAAACTGTTTTTCTTTTACTTTCCCAAACATATCACATAACACACACAGACACACACATGTGAAATTAGCAATTACATATCGACGACACCCACAAGGAACAAAAAAAAAAAACTGGGAAAAACTTTGGCTCTCGACCATAATTTTCCCACACGTTTTTGCACATATCGGAAAAATGTTGAGCCATAAAAATGACAAGTGCCAAACTCGCAGCAACATCAAAGTCCCCGCGAGGGTAGAGCAATTGTGGCACGTACTCGGCACTGGGTACTCGGTACTCAGTGCTCGGTCCTCGCTACTCGGTACACATGTGGCAATAATGAGACAAGTGCAACATACTTGCAAAAATGTCATTTGTTGTCAATAATTTCAATGAGCTGTGCGACCAGCCACAAAAATGGAAATATAAGAAAGCCACACACACACACACACGGACACACACACTCACACACACACTTCCACCCGCGAGAGTTTCCCATCAACAAAATTATATTTGCTATATCTTTATATTGTGCTTGTTTTTGGGTGGTTGATTTTGTGGCCAGAGGTTGAGTAATGCTTGGGAAATATTCCAAATCGCTTTACGATGTGCACACACCTCCAACACACACGCGCACACACACTTACTCTTACACCCCTCATTGCACATGTTCGCATATTTGCGCGAAATTTGTGTGAACTTTAACATTTAAAATACTTGATAGGAAAAAGGTAAAAGTTTTTAATTTTATTATTATATAATAAGATTACATATATTTATTGGATTTTTTCTATATTTTGTGATTGAAGTAGACAAAAAAAGTGGTTGTATGAGATATTGTATTCAAGCTTCCTTCAGATTTACTCTTAAAAACATTTTCCAAATATAGTTTTTAATAAGCTAATATTTTTGATGAATATTCCACATTATTTTATATGAGAACTACAGCGGATATTTAGCTATGTTTACAAAATGATTGAAAAATACCCGATTAAATCAAATACCTTTCCACAAATTATTTCCAAAAATTAAGAGAATTTTATAAGTGACTTATAAGTTACTCTTTACTAAACATTTCTTAAGAAAGTTTTTTTAATAAAAGTATAAAACTTTACATTTATGAGTTAGCCACATATGGGTACAATAATTTCATTAAACTTCAAAAAGAATAATATTAAAATTTATTTTTAACCAATATGCTTTTCAGTTTCATTACGTTTTACTTAATAAATTTACTATCTAGTTAATTGAAATTCTTTCTTTCGGTTAAGCCAAAAAAAAACTTAAATTGTCATTTACTTTACTTCCATTATTGAAGTAATCACTTCTTGTCCAGCTTAAATGTCAGGTGCCAACTGCACAAATTCAATAATCCAATAAAAAATAGCTTGAAAAGCATTCTTCATGCGAGTGGGCGTTGTTCAGTAATAAACACAACAACAACAACTATAGAATTCTATAAGAAAGACAAGTTCAAGTTTTGCCTCGGCTGTCGACGGCCCTGCCCAGTTGTATATATCTATATTTATATATGTGCGTATATAGGTGCAAGACTAAAGTCGAAGACAGTGCAAAATGCTTAATAACTTTGTCAACTTGTTGTAGTCATCGTTATTGTTGTTGTTTTTGGTTGTTCCCTTTGCTCTGTTTTCTGTGGTTTCCCTCGAGCAAATCGATTTTATTTATGGATTTTTTTGCAACAATTTTTATTTTTCTATTAAGACATTATTAACAAAAGATTTCGTCTTGGCGTATCGTGTCGATATTCTTGGCTCAAACACAAACACACACACACACACACACACACACACACTCACATACACACACATAAATCATTTGGCTCTTAAGCTTTTGTTATGACTACGTTTATTTTTTTCTCTTCGCGTTTTTACGATTTTTGCATATATTTAAAATTAAACATTTGGAGATTCGTGTCGAACCCGCAGATTTTTACTACTTACCTTGTTGTATTTTGTATTTTGTTATCTTTTCTCTTCTCTTCTCGTCTCTTTTATTTTATTTTTTATTTTTTATCATTCATTTTCCAAGCAATTTCATTGCTGTGTCGTCTGCTGCTAATGAAGTGTTGTGTATCTGTATCTTTTAGTGCTTTATGCTTGTTGTTGCTATTTTATTATGCATATTTATGCGATATTTTTTTCCGTTTGCAGTTAGCTTCGACATAAGCTTCCCAAACTTGCTCCTCATCGTAATTTGAGCTGATTTTAAAATCCATTCACCAAACTACAACAAACTACACACATAATCTATAGAAATGTGTCCAATAACACGTTTTGTTTTCATTTTTTTTTCTTCTTCTGTTTTTCTTGTTTTACAAATTGTGTTCAACATTTTAACAATTTGTTGCTGCTGTTTTTTTTCTGTAGTTTTTTACTTGGCATATCACATATCTTATGCTTATCTGCATTCAATGGCATCGTTTCATCAAAATGTCAGCATATATCATAGAAATTAATAAATTTCAGCTCAACTCAATGCACGACACAAAAAATGTTTAAGATATATAAATATGCATATTCAAAATGAATAACAATTTATTATGGCTACAGATCAGACTCAACTTAATTTATTTGTGCGATTTTGCAGTCAAAATTCGTGCAGAAAAAATCATTTTAAATTAAAGACAGTTGAAGAAAATATATTAGTGACTTAATATAATAAGTAAAACTATTATTTTATTTATTTTTACAAATTAAAGTGTTTTCTGTTAATTCTAAAATTTATATCATACCTTTAAAGCCCTAGAAACAAACGTTTTCTAATCCTTTTGTGGCTTTTCAAATACCTAAATGTAGATTTTTCTGTTTGCCATAAACTCACACATTATGCACCCCACATTTAACGGTATTTTCTTATGTGCTAGATACTAATTTGCCACTAAACCCATTGTTGGCCAAAGCCAAAGCCAACACCAAAGTCTACTGCCCGAAATAGCCAATTGTCTCAGATGCTCTAAGCCTTTTAATCAATTGCCAAAACAACAATGCAGCGCAGACAATGTGAGAACAGAGTTTGAACGACTAAGCAATGCCGCGTAAAGCAAAAAGAGCTCAAGTCTACCTAGCTTAGAGTTGAATAAAAGTTTTCGTAGCGCATACCCAGTGCACTTTTCTACAGGGTATGTACACATTTTGGGCATTTTACTAGTGATATTTTTGTCAGACGTTGACCACAAGGATTTGAGCCAAAAAGTTTTCATTTAGAGCAGCATTAAGTGCTCAGCAAAGGGACACACAGGGATTTACTTCGAGAGAGTTGTTTCAGTGGGGAAGAAACAGTGAAGAGATGGGCGTGGCAAACCCTTTTGAACCCTGTAAGCAGTGAGCACAGTGAGCTGACCTCAAAGCCCTCACATGCCAGCCAAGTTAAGCCAGAAACTTGTAATATAAAAATCAATTTTTCCCTCTCGACTTTTTCTGTAATTATAGTTATCAGTTGAAGAGGAAGCGCGAGAGGGGGAAACAGAGGGACAGAGAGGGGCGACTGTCTACAATTTCTACTAATTTTCGTAAAAAATTTATTCAATTTGATTTTCCACTGGGCTTTTCCCTGGATTGCATGTGTAAATTGCTGTATTTGAATATTTGATGAATGTGTCGTCTGTCTGGGATTTTTATGTGGGAAGTTTTTTGGTTAGCCTCAAGACGTCACACGTTAAATGCAGTATGACATGGAAATTGTTAATGATATATGAGCCCAAGACTCGACCATCTACAGTGCCTTCTAATTGATTTCCTACCTCTGACAGTTGGACAGCAGTGGACAGTTTTGTGGCCTTTGACATGTTCGACTGTGTGTTTATAAAGTCATTACTGACCAAGCTCAATTAGCCTAAGGTTCTAGAGCTAGACACCCTTCACTTGAGGGGGGTAGGGCTAAGGGGTTTGCCTGATTGCATTGCCTGCCGCTTCTGTCGATTATTTATTGATTTTTATGCAATTTCATTTAATTACAATAAAGCTGCAAAATATATAAAAAACGTTAATTTCTACAAATTTTCACTCGACGGGGCGCCACAAAGGGACGATCAGGGAATTTTAGCGATATGGCAACGTCATGAGGCAGGTTAAAGGGAGCAAGAGGTAGTAGGGGAGCGAGATGCTAACTTTTTGCCCAGTGGACACACACACACACACGTGTCAGTTGCTGCCGCACGTGCCACATAAAGTTGCAAGTTGCCATCTACCGTTAGGGCCAACACTCTTTCGCCTGGTCATGTTTGGGTTAATGATTGGGGCGTGGCAGCAGCGCGTTGATTGCTAGTTCAGTTTGTAATGTCATCCAAGGAGCATAAAGTGCAACACAAAAGGGTAAGAGGGACAAGTGGAAGGGAGAGAGAGAGAGAAGAGGAGAGACAAGTGTTTCTAGAATTGGACTCTGTAGATCAGAGGGACCGCTTAATAAACCAATCTACAGACTCTTAAGATGAAGTTATTGATCTTAAAGCATAATTAACTGTTAGTATATATAAAAATTAGTTATGTTTAAACACTTATTTCTAGAGAGTTAGACTAACTACTTAGTTTAGGAAGTTTTCCATAAAAACTCCCGCTGAGCTTAAAGAAGTTAAAACTCTGGTATCAGCTGCTCTTGGCCCTGAAAAAGTCAATAGAATTCTGTACGTTTTTCAATGAAGTCAGTGTATCAAGTTGCCACATCGGTCTCCCTTTGGGTGACCATAAATTAATGGAGATGCCACCCGGCGGCCAATTAAGTGCCTCAAATATTTACAAACGCCCCAAAAATTAAATATTTTGTCAGTGTTTTGTAGCGCCTTTTAACATTTAACCTCATGGAAGTTTTCCCTTGTCTGCCTTGTCTGACAACGCTGATTTGTGGGCGCGTAGGGGAGTGGTAGTGGGGAGTGGGAGGGGGAGTGGGGACTTTATACAGACACCCGTTTCGGTGGCATATTCACAGCTGCTCCATGTGCTCTGGATGTCGCAGCATCATTTACATTCAAATTAAAACGAAAAGCCAAAAGAGAAGATGGAAAATTTATGCCCAGGGAGACGCAGCTGTCTCGCTCTGCCACACACTCCACTCTCTCGCTCACTCCCCCACTCCACCACTCGTACTCCGCTTGTTTTGACACTGAAACTACATGAATCTTTGGCGGCCTTGCTTATAAATTAGCTCAACATTTGACATATTCCGTGTTTTTGTTGTGGGTAGTCCTGCTCAGATCCGTCTCTACAGATAGCCTAATGTTTAGTTTGTTCTTGTGATTAGTTTGTAATTAACTGAGACACCCAAAAGATCGACGGGCCGAGATAAATAATACGCTCGATTCGAGCTCGAGTGCCAGATAGACAAATGTCGATAACACCTTGCAGTTTATTTTCCTTTATTGAATAACTAACTCATATAATTAGCGGAAGTGTTTAGCTTCTTTCCAAAAATTTCCCTACTTTTTTTGGGGTTGATGTTTATCCTGGTGCACATTAAAAGTTAATTTCTTTATAATTAGCCTCGAGGGTCGCCAGTCTTGTGTTGGTGGTAGGTCTCATATATAATACATATTTATATAGTAGAGTTATCAAGTGTTCTCTGAGGACTTTCTCAAATTGTTCTGCTGAGATTTAAACCAACTTTCAATACCATTTTGTAACGCTTGTCGACGCCAAATCTTTGGCCCACATAACAAGCCAATTGAGCAGCAGTTGAAAAATGTTGTGGAAAAGGGAAATGGAAAATGTAAGTGATGTGAAGTTTGAGTGACCATGAAAATGCATTCGTTAAAGATTTTTCCCCGTCGGCTGCTGTTTAATTTTCTTGTCTGGTTTCAATTTGTTCTGCCTGCAACGCAACGCGTCACTGGCAACAGAGGAATTACGGCTAGTCCTGCGTATATAGACTACATATATACACGTATACAGGAAGGATATGCTCGGAGTGATAAGTGTAACGAAACAAGTGCAGACGTGTGAGAAATTCCCACTGCAGCACAGCAGAAAAAGGAGCACAGGATATTTGCCTAGTTGCCAAGTCAAGTGTTTTTCGAAACGAGTTTTTGGAGAGTCCTGTAGGATTAAAGGACTTAAAAAAAATTTTAAAAATTATAGCATGCTTTAAACTATTTAAAGCCATAAGTTTTTGTATAAAATTTGAAATTTTAGTTACTTTTGTGCTACTTTAACTGCAGCTATTCCTAGCTCAATTTTAACTGCTTCCCCAACTAATTACTGCTGCTAAATCACTACTTAAAATTTAGTAACAGCTAAGCTATTCAATAAAATATTTTATATATATATTTTAAAAATATTTTAAGAATTTTTCTAAACTTAAAACGTATCCCTCGAAATCATTAAAAAGAAAGCCATTAACTTTGGTTCACATATTTATAGTTTTCATTGTTTTTTTTTTATTTGTGTTTTCTTTTTTGCATTTTTGTTTAATAAATTTTCATTAAATATTTTTGTGTTTTTTTTTCCGTTTGTTCACATTGAAGAAACATTTATATATTATTTTATTTGATTTTCTTTGTAATTCTGTTTAGACTTAAATAAGAAATTTCATATAAATAAAACTAACTGAAGCGTCTATGAATTTATGTTAATACTAGGAATATATTATCTTTTACATACATATATTTATATATAATCTGTATAGCATAACTAACGTTTAGTGTTTACAAAGATGAAGCAGTGTTAGGTAAGTTTTTTTTTTGAGTTTTTTTGAATTTTCTTTTAGTTTTTCTTTACACTGAGATGAGTTTTCCGAACAACATTGAAATACATTTTTTACAATTTAATTTTGTACTAATTTACAAAGAAATTTACTAGCGCAACATTTAACTGTACAAGGGGCGGAAATTAAATTTTATACAACAAAGGGGAAAATGGAGAAACGGTGAGAAAGAGAGGGAGAGACAGAGAAAGAAAGAGAGAGGGAGAGATATAGCAAATATAACAAATAATTTATAACATTGAATTTTGTTTTTCTTTTAAATTATTTTCTTTTGGATTAATACTGTTTCTTGTGCTTTTTTTGGGGGGGCGACCTATCGCCTAGTGGGCGGGGCTGCGAGAGGCAGACGCTGGTGGCGATCCCGCTGCTGGCGGCAGCGGCTGCGGCGCCGACTGCGATGGCAACTGATATGGACTGAAGCGTTGGAACTGACGCGGTCGCATATCGGGCGAGGGGGATCCCGAGGACGTCGACGAGGGCGTCGAGGCAGTGGGTGGCGGGGGTGGTGTGCGATTGGCCGCCATCGCAGCGGCAGCAGCTGCTGCTTGCGCCTGCGCTTGAGCCTGTGCAGCAGCTTGGGCGGCAGCGGCCTGCTGATTGGCGCTGGCCAGAAAACCAGCCGTAAGTTGCGGCCATTGTTGCTGGAACATGTGGAACGCACCCAGGCCTGGGGGCGGGGGAGCGGCGGCTGCTGCTTGGTACATTTGAGGCATCATCAGTTGAGCGTACGGCGAATTACCACCAAACATTTGCAGATGCTGACGCGCCTTCTCGAACAGCGCCATGGAGGCAGGATCGGCGCCACCCTGTTGTGCCGCAAATTGTTGCATCAGTGGATCGGGAAAGAGTCGCAGGGGAGAGCGCAGTTGTTGCTCCAACAGCAGTGCCTCCATGGGATCACGATCAAAGTCCGTCAGACGCGATGAGTCACGGAATCCTTTGGCAAACGGATTCGAGTCGATTTTCAATTTGGTTATCAGCTGATTTTGATACGCAGTTACGGCCGTAAAGACCGTCTCCGGAAACACATAGGTCTTGTGGTCCAGTTCCTGCAGCTCCTTGGGATTGCTGGGTATGCTCTGGCCATGGGCCAGACGCACCAGATGAATTCGTGGCTGATAGCGGTGCATGGAGTTCAGCACAATCTGAGAAGGGGAAGAAGAAAGGGCGGAATTTACGATAAGTTAGTTAAATTTGTTAAAAATTTTTAATGGAATTTATTTAAAAACTCTCTGCTAAATTTTATATCTTTTCGTTATGCTACTAAAGTATTTAAATAATATTTTTTAGACTATTATAAATTATCCTCTATATATTTTCTTGGGAACTTAGAAACTTGAAAAATATTTCACTTGAGCTTAGAATTTTCTAAGAGTAAAATATTGCTATATTAATTAAAATTTTCTAAGATTTAAATCTCTACTAATTTAACATTTTTCCACATTATTAATCATTTTTGAACGCGCGTCTAATCTCAAATTTTCAAGACACAGATCTCAATCTGCGCCACTCTCCCTCTATCACTCCTCACTTCCCCCTCTGTTTGCTTAGACTGAACTCAACTCACCTGTCCATTCTTATCCATTTCGTTATTAGTCAGCTTGACCTTCTCGAAGGAGATAACTTGTTTGCGCAACGCCTCGCAGCTGAAGGGGCTGTCGGGATGGGAGTAGAGGCGGGCTGGAGGGGCGGGGTCCGCCTTGCCGGCCACAAGCCAAGCAGATCGATGATATGCATAGCGATAGCGTTTCGAGTCCATGGGGATTATGTCCAGCAGCACAGCATAGCGATCGGCAGGTTGAATCTGACGCAATGGACCCGAGAACGATACGCGCACAGTGGGGAACATGCGTCTGCAAAGTGAACAAAAAAACATTGTTTGGTTAGGAATTGGAATTGAAAATGGAAATGAAATTTCTATAGATTTCTTCACTCCCCCTTTGTTATTAATTAAAGCCACACACACTCACTAGTAATACTCTAATTTATAACTCCAGGTAAATATTATTATTATTAGTTTTGATTTTGTTTCCTTTTGTGACAAGTGCACACAAAAGGGGGACAAACTCTTTAGGCCCGGCATCCTGTGGTTTTAATGCCCTCTAAGCCTGCGTGTGACATAACCTGGCCTTAAAGAAAATAGACCCCGGGACCGCCCTGTTTGACTTTCAGACTGACTGTCTGCGTGTGTGTCTTCTAAGGTGTGATTTTTACAATATCATTAAAAGACTACAAGTGCGTGTGTGTGAGTGTGTGTCCCAGTTGTTGTGTGTGTGGTCAGGTGGGAGCTAGGTGTGGACAACCCGTGGTCATTGTAGCCTTATTCTGTCCTATCCTGTTCTATCCTGCTGACAAGAGCAACGCCCAGAAAACACACAAAATAAAAATCTCATGTTGCAGAAAATGCGGTCGTTACACTAGGCTTCACTGTGGCGCACAGGTAGACACACAAACATCTTCCATCCCGAGGACCGCACACAGTTTAATGGTTTCTTTTATGCGACGACTGCATGAAATTTGTGTTGACATTGCAAAAATTTGGCATGCCTGGACAATCATGCACCCAAACGGAGTGGGGAAAGCAGTTGAAAGGAAGGTGTAGTCGGAAAATATAGTGCAACTGTTCTATGCTAACTATGAGAGACCTTTTTGTGGTCTAAAGAATTTGTTGTTGAATAAATTTGAAGTAGAAAAAAAGAAGTTTTGTAAGAATTTGTTTAAAACTATAAGGAAATGAGTTGAAAATTTAATGTAAAGATAAAGAGAAGGGAAGTATTGGAAGTACCTATCGTATATAGGTATACCAAAAGGGTATACTTCTTTTCCGATTTCAGAAATAAGTTTAAAAGTTATCCATCGATTTCAATTAACCTTTGTTTATACTATGCTAAACCTTTTGCTAAAAACATGTACTAACAAACACTCGCCCCGAACTAAACTTAAGTAGTACTTGAGTAAACTGAATGATTTGCTTACCTGCCAGTTTTGGTAATGATCATTTCGGTGCCCAATTCGTGAAAGCGATCCCATAGCTCTTTGGTCTCCAGATGGCACTGCACCGGTTTGAGATCATCACAATTGCAGGAACCAACAATTTTGGGTGCCTTTTGAACGGGTTCGGGTGTCAAGCGCTCCTCACTGTCCTCAGTGCCCGGTGATTGCGGTGGTGTCGAGCAACGTCCTTGGCTGCTGGTGGAGCTTGTGTTTAGCTGTGATTCAGCGGTGGCGCTACCATTGCTCTGACGGCTCTTTAAATGTGCTACACTATGATTGTTGTTGTTGTTACTAGTGCTGTTGTTGTTGTTGTTGTGGCTGTGATGACTGTGATGATGATGATGGTGGTTAAGACGACGCGCTTTTGTTGGCGGCTCTTCGGCGTCGCTGCAGTCAACGACATCAACGTCAACCTCATCCTCCAACGAAATGGGACCTGAGACAAGGAGTAAATAGAAAATTAAATTAAATTCAATGAAATTCAATTAAATTAAATCTAAGTAAATTGAGTAAGTTAACTAAGTAGCAACATGTTGCTGGGAATTACTAACAGCAACATGTTGCTGACTTCGGTGACTTCTTTTGGCTTTTTTCCTCGACTTTGGCAGACAGTTCGTCGCGTCGCGTCGCGTCGTCTGCAATTTCCGCTACGTTTCAGCTTACAATGAAACAATTGCCGCTTAATTGGCAACTCTTTAATAACAACAATCAAAGTCGCGTCTCAAGGTGTCTCCAAAAAAAAGAGACACAACAAGAACTCATATTTAATTACGTATTTAGCTCTTAGTAAAGTTTAACGACTTTCTCAAGTCGCTGCATCGCATGTTCAAGTCGCTGCTTCAAATTGATAAGCTTCAGTTTTATAGTGTGTGTATACTGTGCCCCCCACCGCTCCCTACCGCTCCCCCACCCGCCCCGCTTAAATGCAAAATCAGCAGCGAATTTCAATTTGATTTTCGTGTCGCTCGCTTTGTTTTTGCTTTGAGAAACGAGTCGCGTCTTAAAATTATTTAAATTATATTTATGCATACATTTTTTTGGCATAAATAATTTTTTGGCCAAGCGTTTTTGGCATTTGCCGTCGCTGAGTTTTGCGCCTCGTAAAATTAATAATAATTTCGTACGCTAATTAACATAATTAGCTGCCTTTGTCGCAGTTTTTTATTAGTTTTAATAAATATTTAAATTTAGTGCGCATACTCAAAAGTAGTACAACAGTTTTTTAATCCCCAACTAATTAAAGTAATTTCCTACGTTACCCCCCTGCGCCCTTAGCCCACATTTAACTGCGGATGCCGTCGGCGTCGTCGCCGTCGTTGTCGCTCTGGAAACAAGTTTTTCCATCCACTGATTGTGGCAACGTAACCGTTAATTGTCCATTATAATTACAGATCTCTTGTGCTGCCAATGCAACTTAGTAGCTGTTCTATACTTATTTTTTTAGTTAGTGCAAATTGCACAAATGTGGCAACAGTTTAATTTGCTCTAAGACTTGTTCAAAGTGTTATTCTAATCGTATTTAAACAGTTAATAATTTTTGTTTAAACTCCCGCTCGCTGTGGCTGCTGTTATAGCCATAAATCTATAAGTTACGTTAACAAGCTGCTGCTATTAATCAGCTTTAATTGAGTTTAATCTATGGATTAATTACACTGCAATAAGAGCTCAATAAACTGGGCAACCTTTGGTTTGCCTAGACGTAACTTAGGGCTCATTAAAGCTGTGGCACAGCTTTTAACAGCTTTTCTAGCCAAGAATATTTAGTGTTATGTTTTTGAATAGTTATTTAAACTATAGTTAAGCAACTTTTAATTGTTTACTGCTTGTAATCAGCTAGCAAATAAAGTTTTATTTATCTAAAAGTGTTTGAAATTCTTAAGTTCAAGCTGCTGAAAGCTTTCAAGCAGCTTTTGAGTGTCTTCTTGAGATAATTTGGTTTGCTTAATATTTGAGATACTTTTTAGTCTGTTTAACTAAACGCTTCTTTCCCCCCAACTTCCTTCTCATCAACTTACTTGCACTGCGCACTGAGGACTCCCGACTGGAGGCATCTTCTCGAGCCATGATTGCGGCTATGGAGAAATCCGTTGCTGAGCCGGCGGCACTTTTGTTGCTCGCCGTTGTTGTTGGCGTTGCCGTGGCTGTGTTGTTGTTGTTGCTGTTGGGGGAGGCAACAGCGGAGACGGGCGGCAGAACGCCATTGCATAGATACGGATGTGAGCCGACGAGCATTTTGCTATGAGTATTTCTAAGCTTCTTTTGAGATAGTTATTCAAATTGTGTGTGTATCTTGTGGATATTGTATCTTGTGGTTTGAGCACTTGTTAGCACTTGAGACACTTATGAATTTTGCTGCATTTTCGTATTAAATTCAACACTTTGATATGTAAATGCAACACGAACATACACACACACACATACACTCACTGTCACACACACGCAGTCAGTGAAATCAGTGTAAATTTGTAAGTCACGCGAGTTGTTGTTGTTGCTTGTGTATTGAAACTGCAGCGCAACGCGGATTGAATGTGTGCGCAACGTAAGACAGGCGACGACGAACTGAATTGTGTGTTGGAAATTGTGAGGGAACCAAGCAGCAGCAACGGCAAGCAACGGCAACGGCAGCAGCGACAACAGCAGCAACGAATGGCAGCGGGAAACCAGTTTTCCAACTTGAGAGCCCTTAGTGCGAGCAAGCCAGACGAAACTGAGCACTACAATACAATTGCATGCGTATGAGCAGTGCGGCAGCAGCGAACACGAGCTGGAAGCAAAAATTCAACTCACATTTTCAATTGGGAAAAACGGTAAACGGGGGAAGTGGTGTGTGTGTGTGAGAGCGCGCGCGAGAGAGCGTGACAGCAATTAAGCATATATGCTGTGTAGGCTTCTGTCATTGCACTCGCACGCATGCGCTTCTGCCAGCACGAGTGGTTGAGTGGGAGTGAGCGTAGTTCGTTTGCTGCGTGTTGACGGCCACTCAGCAGCCTCAGTCGCCGCCGTCGCTACGGCAGCAGAGAAGAGAGTCGACGTCGTCATAACTCATTTACAATTAAAAATGTCGGCGCTTTGGCTCTGCTCGCTCTTGCTCTTGCTCTCGCTGTCTGCCTCTCGCTCTAGCACATGTTCGGGCATTTATGAAGTGCAAACGTTTTGCTTGCGGTTTTTCATGTTCCCTTTTGTTGTTCTTGCTGCTTCTGCTGCTGCTGGCTGCATTGGTAGTTGTTGTTTTTGTTGTTATTCTTTTTAGACAACTTTTCGCCGTTGTCGTCTCTTGTTATCTCTAGCAGGAACTGTTGTTGTTGTTGTCGTTTTAGTTGTTGTTGCTTTTGCTCTTGTTGAGTGCCTTTCGTTTCACACAATTCCAACACGTTCCGCTGCGTTCTGCTTTTGAGTGAGTTTCGTTTTCTTTTTTTTGGTTTTTGTTTTTTTGGTTGCTTTCGGTTTGCTTTCCTCACTTACGGCTTTTTAACACTTTTGCTCGCCTGTCTGCTAATTAGCAACAGTTGCATTCGCACGCGCCACTTCCGTATCCTGTTTTGTCATTTTTTTAATTTTTGGTCTTATTTCTAATTTTATTTTTAACTTAATACATTTGATTAATTATATTTCTACGATAATTGAATGGCTTGATTATACGTTAAATAAAAAAATATTATAAAATTTTTCCAATTTAATGGAAATTGTCGCTTGACTTAAAGTTTTAAGTGAATGTTTGCATTTCCTCTTACAACTCGTCGATTAAATGCTGATTATAGCACATTATTTGTGGTTTGTTTGTATTTTTTATCAAGTATTGCGAAATAAATAATGCCAAGTTATGAATAAATATGGAGTGTGCTCGGAATATGGCTGAAAACAACCACCAAAAAGGTCGAAAGCCGAGCAAATTAAACCGGACGTAAAGTAAACTATGCAAATTGGGTTACGCCCCTTCGATTGCAAAATCGAGGGACTATAATTTAGTATAATTATGCAACTTTGTCTGAGTTAAATATGCAGAAATTGAATTGATTGAACCGTGTCAACAAATTGCAATTCTCAGTCTTTCACTTGGTAGCGGGAGCGTGAGAGGGAAAACAAGTCAAGACTTCTGTCATTGCCAATTAACCCAAGTAGGCCTATACAAAAAAAGGCCAAGAAATAGAAATTCTTACAACTTGACAGTTTGTCAGCTTTGATTTGATGTCAAGGAACCGCCAATTAGCTTACGAGTCTGAGGTGAGAGTGTTACAGTGAGTACTACTAACAAGCGCACTAATCCCCGCTTATCCTCCAGCCCTGACACTGTTCTCCTGCTCTGTCTACCTTCCTTTCTCTCTGACTACTTTCCCATATGATTTCGGTAATTTGACACTTTTATGCGCTAACAAAACACTCATCAGAAAGAGTGAGAGGGAGAGAGAGAGAGAGAGAGAGTGAGAGAGAGAGAGAGCTAAGGATTGTCAACAAGCTTGGGCTAGACGAGGGTTGCCTTGTTAACATTTTAAAGACCGAAAAGTTTAACAATTGTAAGTTCAAATATTTTAATAATTTGAAAACACATTTTATTTAATTTTAAATATAAGAAGTAACTTAGTTTTCCCTAGCTCTAGCCACACCAACTGTGCTAGCAACCCTCGCTCAACGTAGGCACTACGCGGCCCGTCAAGTAGGGCAGTGAAGTGGGCATGTCACACTGTCACTCCGGCACTTTCACCAAAGGAGACTCATCAACTGCCAAAAGTGGCGTCGTGTGTGTTCCCAGTTCGCGCTTTAGCAGCTTCCTTTCGCAGGATGCGACTCTGTGTGTGTGTGTGCGAGTGTATGTGTGTGTGTGTCAAAGTAGTGGCAATCACGTGTGTCACCAGATTGTAGCAAGAGGGTCAGAAAGAAATGTAGGAAATGAAAACACAAGTTGTGAAAACAAAGTCAGACCTAATTTATGGATTTGGCTCTTAACCAGATGCACATTTGTGGCATGCAGCATACAGTATGTTGCAAGTTCAAGCCAAGTGCCTGCCACTTGTAAAAATAAACAAAAACGAAGGGAATTTCGCTTGTTAATTAGTGCTGTAAACTGTCACAGACACTTTGGTAGTCACTGTGACTTTCTCCACTTCAAGTGGAGTTTTCCTCTCTTTACAGTCTCCGCTCCTTTGTCGGCTCAATACGCTCAATTGCTCATTAATAATTTTAACGAGATCGCCTCTTCTTCTTCTGCCCATTTTTTGTCGGCGAAATCGAATACTTTCACTTTGAGCGAATGCCGCAAGGACATTTTCAAATTGTCCTGCTCCAGCAACAATTTGTGTCAACAAAGCGACAGTTTTGGTTATTTAATAAGCACTTTGGACCACCAAAGTGGCGGCGACTTTGATTGATCATCAGTTTGGGTAGTGATCTCTAATGGAGTTCAGCTAATGGTTTGCTCTGGCTGTGGTAACCCTAAACAACTGCAAACGATTAGAGTTGCTTACAGAGAGCTTCCTCCACATGGCTACTCTGTCTGTCTGCATTTCCGCTTTTCCTAGGCTTATCGAGTGGATTTTCATTACAATTAGATCGAAAGTACTTGAAACCATTTCCAAATTAAGTAAAACACTTGGAGGGGGCACTCGAAGGGGGCACCTCAATGGGGCACGTGTGCTTCCGGCTGCCACTTGCCGCGGGTTTAGTGCTCTAAGCGATAAGCTTCATAGTGCTGCGCTTTTAGCGGTTTTATTCAAAGCAAATTCTAATAAATTTTTTAAAATAATGTAAGCTAAAGATCAAGATCATTTGAGACTAGTTTTCACCTACAGAAAAGGAATTATTCAATAAAAAAAAAAATATTAAAATATTTTCCAGAAACATTAAAAATCTGAGCTCTATTAAAAAACTCTATAATTTAATTTTCTTAACACTCTGCATAAAATTAAAATAAATTAAACTAAAACACAGACACCAAGTCTATATCAAAAGATTTCTTTTACAGGTTTTCCGGGAAAATCTTGAAGAAAACTCGTTTTGGTGCCGCTTTGTCTGCCAGAGTTTTCCACAATCATTTTTCATCTTTTATTATGAGTTTCGTGGCCTTTTCACACACACATCAACGGCATGTCCTTTGACCTTTTCAGCCTTTTCACAGCCCGCAAATATTTACCAAATATTTTCCATTCAATTTGCCTAGCACAGTGAACGCCCACTAAAGCGAACGTCGTGTTTGTTGGAATTTATTAATGAAACTCATTGCGTTTTGTGGCCAAAACAAAACTCTGACCGCTAATGCCCCAGGGATACAGCGTCGTGTCGGATGCAAAACCTGTGGGACCCTCGGGGGCAGAGATTTCGGGTGCATCTTCAAACCAAACCGCTTTTGATAAATGTATGCCGACTGCTCCAGGGAATTTTCGGCTACCGAGTCCGCATTTTTCGAAAGGTTTTTTAGCCTTTTTCCGAGTGCCGCCAAGAGCCGGTAGCAATTCCATTAAAAGTGCTGCTTGGCTCGTAGTAATTTGCTTATGCAAAAAGGTGAAGAGGAAGAGTAGGGTGCTACTGTGTTCTAGGCGGGATCGGCACAAGGAATTGTTTGCATTTTCTGGGAAATTTCTGGGAATTTTCCTCTTTGGCAGTCGCATAAATCTTTGCCAACTTGCTGGAGTCATTTGTGTGTTTGAGTGTGTGTGTGTGTGTGTGTGTTGTGTGTGTGTGTAACAATTGTCACACCTTTCGGCGACCACTCAGCAACAAAAGTTCAGCCTCTCTCCCCTTCACTCCGCCTCTCTCTCACTCCTTTCTCTATCTCTGTTTCTGTCTCTCTGTTTGTAATTCGACTCATTAACAATACGAGATTCATTCTCTGTGTGTGTTGTGTGTGCGTGTGTGTGGCTGGCAGAAGGGTTTGTATCTGAGTCTGTCTCGGCTTTGGTTTTGGTTTCAGTTTCTATGTGCCTCTCATGCCACATAAATCACAACTTAAACGATGCGTAATTTCGTTAAATTACTTTTGGGCCTCTTGTATTTATTTATTTATGTTTTCTTGCCTCATTTTAGTTTTTTTTTCTCTCTCCTTAATTTATGTCATTGCAACAGGCGTTGTGTGCCACGCCTCAAAACAACACGAAATTAAAAACGATCATAAAAAACTAAGGCAGTTCGTGTTAGTTTTTATGACAACTCTGGAGGCTTTGTTTGATTTCAATTTTGATTTGCTTTGAATAGTTTTATAAGTGTTAGTGCCACGCCTATTTAACACGCCTTTTTATTTACTTATCATAGTTGAAGTTCATAATTGTTATAAGATAGAAATGTGTATGATAAATCTTAAAAAACTTTAATAAAAATAATAAAATTCATTAAATTTTAAGTACTCCATGGAAACCACGAAACTATAGATAAATTTTCCTAAATTTAGTATCAGAGTTTTGTTAACTTTTGTTGTATGAAGTTCATATCAAAGTGAAGATACACTTCAGATAGTTTTATATGCATAGTAGAGTCCCCTTTTGGGACCTACTGCCACAGTAAAGTTAACCTTTTTGACTAACTAATATAGAGTGAAAAGTTGTATTATTATACAAATTTATGAAACTAAATTTATGAAATTTTTTGAAACTCTATAACCACAATAACCATAGTTTAAAGTAAACTATTTAAATTTATTACAATTCTTCTTATACTTAATTTAAATTTTACATATATTCCTCCTTTTTTACCTACAAATGTAATCCCTATTAAAAGATAATCCGCATTTTGGCAGTCGGTTTGTTTTGTAGACGCAAATTCGACGAATTTTGACTACTTCCTGGGGAGAATTTCAAAGACTTGCACCGACTTGAAGCGACTTGAGCCGACATGAATTGACAGGCAGAGAAACCTCATGAATGCGGTTGTCTTAGGTGTCTATTAAAGGAGTTTTCTCCGACTTTTCTACTGTTTTTTAGGGTGTCCAGCGGCAATGTTTAATGTTGAGCCGCTAAAGGCGCAACTCCCACCACAGCGAGGGGCAGGACACGCCCCTAATAATTGCAAAAGTAACTGCAATTACCCACAGAGGTGTAAGAGTGTGTGGTTGTGTGTGTGTACAGGACACAGGTGCAGTGCGGAGTGTGAAAATGGGAAGCGTTTTGCTTGGCGCAATTAAAATAGCAAACAATGGAAAAGTATCTGAAGGATCGCAAGTATCTGAGGGCTCGGCTTGGCGTACTTGCTGTAATCTTTCACTTTCATTCATTGCACAACATAATAGAGGCCGCAGCTAATTGCAGGCTGCACTTATGGATTAGTCCTGCCTACTATGATCCTGGATATAAATTGACTTCTTAGCGCCCTTGAAACTACTCGAGGTCCTGGCACACGTGCAGCATCTTTGATTAATGGCGAGTGCAGCGGGCAAACAAAATGGCTGCCAAGAAGGGCATATAGGGATCAACGGCTGAGGCGTTAAAAAACACACGGGACGCTCGAGAGTCGAGGCTGTTGCACATGTCCTTTTGTCATGCATTTCCAAAAGGAGAAAAAAATAAATTTCCTTTCATTTGATTCCATTCTTTTCTTGTCTCTTGTCACAGGGCACAAGTCAAGTCAACCCGAACCAAAACCGAGCCCAGACTCTGCTCTAAATTGAATTCAAATTGCAGGGAGTAAAGGACGAGAAGGACAAGGACGAGGACGCAGTTGCTGCAGCATCTGCTCAAGCAAAGATCAAACCCAAAAAATTCTTATGTCCTTCGTCTCGGCTTTTGACTCGTCTCGGCAATAGATCATTTTCCACGCTCTGTGTGGTTGTGTTGTGTTGTGCTCTGTGTGTTTCCCCCTTTTCCCTTCTTTTCATTATATTGAAATTTGTTGTGTTGTGCCAACAAAATATTAAAAATTTCATATTTGATTTGCATTCAAGTTACCTTTTCAAATGATACCAGTTCCTGTACTGTCCTTTGGCATTGTTCGCATTTGATGCGGTTTTAATGAGCACATTTGAAGTTATGGCCAAGATTTGGTTGGGCTATGTGCCACATCAATCATAATTAGAACGCCTTGTGTGTGGCTTTTGAGTGGGGTTTAATTGGCAACTCTAGAGGGAAGGATCTTTGAATCGGCTCAAGGGGTAACGAGAGTACTTGACTTTTAAGGAGTCTGGGACTAATCTACTAACTTCTTCTTAACAAAAACTCATGTAAATAATTTAAATATTTCATATTCTATTAGCTGACAATCCTATCCCCGATCTGCCCTATAATAACCACAATAATCCCGACTTAAAGTGTTAAATATCACAGTCACTTTGACACACATTTTCACACATGAGTGGCACAAAAAGAGATTTATCCTTATAGACAACGTGTACACCGTACAGACCCATGTGAGGTCTGAGGTTCAGTAACGCCCCATTTTAGAAGCATCACGTTTAGGGTTTCGGGCCTCTTGTCTTACGATTCCTTCACCCTTTTAATGATGCAATGCGCTACATGTTAAGGATACAATTGTGGATCTGTTTTCTTGTGGGTTCCTGGGTTCCTTGGGTGTCTTGCTAATGAGCAGCGTTGTGTGCGGTCGTGGCCAAGCGGCTTTTGGGAAACTCGAGAGGCGTCAACAGGCGCTAAATCCGCTTAAAAGTGTGTGACGGAAGTGCTGTCTTCTTCTTGATCGGATCCGGTAGGGAAAAGAGTGCTCAAAGTGGACAGAGTGGACTGAACTTACTTGCTTATTGCTTCATTTGTGCCAGGAGACAACTGAAAGTTGATGCCGCTTTGCGTGTGGCTCAGAAGCTGTTTAAATGGCTTCTCCGGCAAGTTCAATATTAAATGAGTGTTGTTTTTTTGTTGATGTTTTTTTATTGAATACTCGTGCAATTCATTTGCCAGCTGACTCTGACTTTGACCTTATGTCGTTGTTGCACGCAGCGCAATTCAAACGTTTAATTGCAACACGACTCGATAAAGGGCTCTGCTCTGCTCTACTCGGCTCTACTCTCCATATAGTATGGCTGTCATTAGTGTAATTAGATCTCTCAGTTCTCAGTCGCTTGGCGTGTCCTTTTGGCCAGGCCACCAATTTTTTTTTTACTAATTTTTATGCCAACGGAACGTGCGCAATTTGTTTACCATCAACATAATTGGTTGCTACTTCTGTTTCTGTTTTAGTTTCAGTTGCGTCTCTTGGGTCCACTTTAGTCTTTTAAGCGCTTTTTTATTTTCCCCGTACAACACTCGCTCTCTTTCTGGCAATTAGTTAAAATGATTAAACTGATGCGCTCTCGACTTTTGCCCTTGGCTAGTGGCCCCCTTTTAAGTACTGCTTCTATTTGGTAATTACATTAGCCGCAGTTCGATAATTCCAACTCGCCACGCACTCAGTCAAATTAACTCGTCCATCTATCATATTGGTAATGCTCTCTGATCTGTGTTCGGGGATTCCACTACCAATCAGTCGATATGGTCTTTAATAACAGCTGTCCATTATGGCCATAACTGTGACACTTTTGACATAACCACAATGAGTACATCGTGTATTCAGATCAAGCAATATTTAATTCTGTTTGCCATTCAATTTCATCTCTGTTTAATGTTTTTCCTTCTTTCTCTTCTTCTGCTTTTGCTTTGTTTTGATTTTTGTTGCCTTTGCTCGTCATTTCGTCATTGATTGATCTGGTTCGGTGTAGGGTCGTGGGAGGGGTGGGGTGAGTAGAGGGCAGGGGGATCTCCACATATGCCAAAAATCAGTCTGACGATGATCGATCGGCAGTTTGACACTCACCACTCGCTGGCCACACACATGAGTCTTTACTCTATCTCTTTCTGCCCCGCTTTGTCTCTTTCTCTTCCTCTCTTCTCTTTCTTTCCACCTCTGTCTATCTCCGCCTTTTACATTCAGACTTTACATACATAAACTTATCTTAAAATTAATATTTTTTTTATAACAAATTTATTTTAATACAGCGATCATACAAGATCCTCCATAACTCCTTCCAAAACTCCCCCCAAATCTCCCCACTTCAAGCACTACCTACAAACCTATTCAGTTTATCGCTTGTTATACTTTTTATGGCTATTTAACCCAAAGTTTATTTGTATGTAGACTAAACGTTAACGGCTCCCAAAGCGCCTTCAAAATAATTTGACACTTGACTGCTCGAAACTGAAAAAAGTCTGGAAAAAACAACAAAATAAACGAAATAAAAACAGAGAAAAAATGGAAATGTATAACACTAAATGAATACACGAGTATTTTGTATTTGGTTGTGTCAACTTTATGGCTTACAACTCTTAAAAAACGACAACTTCCCCCGTACCGCTCCAACTCTGACTTTCTCCGCTTCTTCGGTCGTCATAAAGAACTTATTGCACACATAAAATAAATCCCACACAAAGGGAAAACTAATTAAAAAGACCTTTTTTTCCAGGTTAGGGGGGGGACTTGGGGGGAGTGAAGCTTTGGGGCGGCAATAAAATTTATGAAAATTAACATAAAATTTTGTGCGATTAACTCGAAAACTCACGCACACACAATTTTTGGCCATATGGAGGAAAATCACATAATAAACAAAAAGGAAGAGCAATAAAAACAAATATGGCGACACACGTGGATGATAATGATGATGATTGCCACGATGATAATGATGATGATGAGCAACTTGCTGCTGATTATCATGCACAACTCGTGCACTCGTGCTACACATGCTTCTATTTAGCTCGAAAGTCGCTCAATATAAAAACTTTTAGCCGCAATTTCCACAATTTTCACAACAACGAGAGGGGGAGGAGGAAGAGGAGAAGGAGGAGCAGGAAGAAAAGTTAAGCCATGCGGCGCAACGAAAGCGATTAGGCTGATTGGCATTTGAGGGTGTGAGTTAAGTAGGGAAAAGCGAAAGGAAAAGGTAAGGGGGTAAGCCCGACACCGCAGATACTCTTCTCTAATGGGGGCTGATTTCACATCTCCTTAGTTCATATCACACGCTCGCATTATGAGTAATGCGCACCTTATGCTGCCGCCAAGTCGGATGTGATTAGCCTCAAACTGAGCGGGGAGTGTAGTAAGTGAGGAGAGAGGGAGTGCGGTAGGGAGAGCGGTTTTGTGGTCGGGAAAATCCGTTTTCAAGCATTTTATGCGCTTTATTAACCCCTTAACCGATGATGTGTCTGCCTTCTGTGTTCTCTCTGCCGCGTTCACAAATCAAAATATTATGATGGCATCATTTACACGCCACATTTCAGATTAAATCTGATCTGCGCACAGCAGCCAGCTCTGGCTATAGTTTCAACTATTTAAGGGTTGTATTTTGATTGTTTTCCAGTGAAGTTTTATGCTTTAATTTGATTAACAAACATCTGAGGGCTCAATTTAATAGTGTTTCTTGGGATTCTAGGGATTTTTTTAAGAGGTTTTTATGAGTATAGATCATTTTTATAGAGAACTTTTCGGAGCAGGATATTTTCATATAGTTTTAGTACTAAAATTTATTTAATTTCATTTTTGTGAGATAATATTATTTATTATTAAATTTCCGCATAACTTATCATAAAATTTATACTTCAAATATAAACTTCAGGTCTCTTCAAAAGATTTTTTTTAAACAAAATTATCAATTAGTTTACTCGCTTTAAAAACGTTTCCATAAACGTTTCAGTTTTCCCCTAGTTGCCTACTTCCATTTAAACTGCTCTTTAATGACTACGAATCCGATTCATAAGATTGAAGATATCTTTATGGTACCGTTAGTTAGATTATGAAGTCAACAGCTATTAACTGAATGCTCTTAATGCCTTTCCTTGACTCACTTTCCACAAGTTTTGGGCAAAAGTTTGCGGTTTGCTCATTAAGCGTTTTAAGTTGATTTTTCGACTTGGTTTCTCAATTATTTTCCAGCTATAAAAAGCCAAAACAACTGGGAAAAGGAGCTGTAGTAACTGCTGTTGTCATCAAAATTAATTTTATTGCCAGACAAAAAGTTTGCGGACAACAATTTGGCAAGTTCATTAGCTTTTCCTCTAAGCCAACTTTAACTTTTGGTTAATTAAACGCAAATTGTTTGTGGCGGCAAATTGCGAAAAAATTACCAAACTTTTTGTCGCCAAAGTCATTCCGAGAAACGGCCTTATTTTTAGCTACTTTTTTGGGCTTTCCCCCAGTTTATTGTCGCACCAAAAGGGAAAATGCATGAAAAGGGGTTAATTATAGTAGAAGAAAAGACAACAGAGACAGAGATGAGAATGGAAATGGAAATGGAATGTGAATACTCTCGTATAAATGTCATTGCATTTGGTTTTTATGTTTGAGCCATAAAAATGTGTGGCAAGTGGGAAGAAGGTCCAAACAAATATGGCGGCGTTGTCAGTACAACTGTCTGGCTGTGTGTGTGCTGGTGTGTGTGTGTGTGTGTGCTCTCCTTTTGGGGCGTTTTTGCCATTGCCCACTTAAATTGGCCAAGTATGTGTTGACACTGGCATGTAGTTGTTGTAAGTAACGATGGCAGCAGCAGCAGAGTCAGACTCCGAGTCGTTGTCCTGCTGCCACGCCCTGCCTGCCTACCACCGCCCACCCCCCTCTTGGCTGCCTCGGGTGTCGCTTGCGCAAATTTGCCACTTCAACAGCTCCTTGCGGACGCCGTAAGCACTCTTGTGAACGAGCTTTGAGCATTTTCATTTATTTTCCGCACATTTTGCTCGAGTTCACTCGTCGCTATCTCTCAGTCTCTCTCTCTCTCTCTTTCTGGCACACCCACCGCACAGCAACCACTGAGCACTGCAAGCGCGTGGAATTTATGCGCTTTGCTTTCGTTTTTCCTTTTCCTTCTGCTCCCCTTTTTACTCGTCGCTGCTTTTCCATTTTTCTTCTCCACTTTTTTTATTTCTCTGCTTTTTTCGATTTTTTGGCAAGTTGGAAAGTTGTGAAACGATGCTCACGGAATTTTAAGCAGCAGAAGCGACTCCTTTTCGTCCTTACAACTTTTTTAGCTACAGCTGTGTGTGTCCCTCTCTCTGTGTGTGTGTGTTTATGTGTGGCTGAGTGTGTTTTTGTCAATATTGTTACTTGCAGCGCAGCGCTGAGAAAATGTGCTGTGAATTTTAAATTTGAGTTGCTGAGTTGCTTACATAAGAGTGCAACTTTTTTGGGCATACCCTGTCAAAAGTAGCAGCTAAAAGGGAGTATAAGTTATGCGTAAAATGTATTTAAGAAATCTAAGCTTAGTTAAATTTAAGATTATAAATTGTGTTTTAAATAAATATATATAACTGATTATATACTAAAAGTTTGAAAAATAATTTTTAATTCACTTGATAATATTTTAAGTTTTTATAATTAACTAATCGAAGTATAGACGGATAAAATTTTTTATACCATTTCTTGGTTGAAAATAATATTTTTTGACCCAATTTTAGTTTTTAAAAAATTATTTTTCTTTATTTTTTAATACTACTACTCTTAATAAGACAATAATAAAAAAGCGTTTCATTCAGGGAACTTAAAAACACTTATAAGAAAAACACTACTACTCTACAGTAATTTTAGTTAAGTAACAATAATATGTAATACCCTAATACCCTACGCAGTTTAACTGCCAACTACACATACTCCTCTCCACCCCCTAGCCAACCCTTCCCACACCCAACTGCCTTCGCTTTACACACAAAACTGTTCATTTGCCTTACAAAATGGTTGCCCTTTTGACAACAACAGCAAACTAAAGAAACAATTAAACACAATAACAAAAATATAAAAACTGAAATTTACCCAACCCACTACCCACTGCCCCTCCCACTCCCTTACCCCTGCCACGCCCCCTGCCACTTATGCTTATCTGCATAATTTATGGTAAAAATCAGACGTAATATTTTCCAAGTCTCAGTGCTCCGTACTTCATATTCATTATTGTTATTGTAAGTTTTCCCCGCCGTTGTTGTAGTCAGCCAAGCGCAGGTTAATTTTTGTTTTTTTTTTGGGAATTGCACCACGTGTGGTACTGTGGTACAGTGGTAAATGCTAATAAGCGCCACCGAAAATTGTAAAACAATTAAATTGTAATAAGTAGCGGACCATTCATAGACCGCTTTTTACTTGGGTATAATTTTTCTGGGTTTTCTGGTGTTTGGGAAAATAGAGTAATTAATAACCTTGTGGTGCTGTCCAGCTGGAGTTGTGTAGCTGTCCGTTTTGGTAACGCCTCTATTAGCCAACTCAACCTCAACTTTTGACTGCAAATGATAAACAGTTTTTTATGCCAACTTCGCGCTGACTCACAAAGAACCAAACTGAACTGAACTGAATGATTTGGTCAAACTGGCGCCAAGGATTTTCAATGCATCAAGTATTTGGCAATATTTATTATGCCCACAGACGGAGCTGGAACTGGAGTCGGAGCCAGTTGGAGTCTTTGAGCTCCAGCAGCGCTTTTGATTGACACTTGACATTTTCTTGGTTTTCTTTTTTGCAGTTAACGAAGCATTTCAGCCCTGTAATCGCCAGCTGACATCGCGATCCGTTAGCTTAATTTCAAGCTAACAAAACAAACATTTATAAATAAATTTATTTAGTTGGTTTTCCTGATGAAAAGCGAGTGATAAAATTCTTTCAGCTTTGCTGCACAACTGGGCTAGAAACTTAAGATTATGGTAGAGATACTCACAGAGTTTGGCTAATATTCTAAGTACTACAGACAATTAAAAACGTAGTTAAGATTTACTAAGCACTTTAAGGTGTTGCTTGCAAGGGAAACATATAGAAAATTGTATATAAAATAGGCAAAAGATACAGTCAGTCAAAAGATACAAGTCTGTAAGTTATTGTTTTTAAGGAAAACAGAAGAAAATTTTATATAAAATAGGCAAATTGATACAGTTGTTTAAATAGCTAAAATTAATAACTAAAACTTGACTTAAACTAGTCAAAAGCTTGGTAAATTTATGAAGAATTAGAAGGGTAGACTAATCTATTAGTCTAAACTAGTTCAAAGTAAGTGTTATTAAAGTCTAGCTGATATTTGCTAAATTTAAACTTAGACTTAACAGCTTCAAGGATTTTACTTAACACAAATATATTTTATCAAAATATATTCCAAAATTAAAAAAAAAAAGTACTGTAAACGTTATATAAACTTTATAGGCCAAGTTGTGTGTGTGTTAATCAGATGCGGCTGACCAACACACACGTGTAGACATAACCAAAAGCGTTGACTGCAGCTGCCAGGCCATATAATTTTATATCTACCTGTATGGCTGTACGTATATAAACATAAGCCACCCACTGTAGAGGAGCAGCCGGTGAGTGGAGCACGGAGAGGGATGAGGAGAGAGGAGAGGAGTGAGGGGTGAGAGCAGAGCCAACAACGCGTCAAGTTGTGAAGCTGTGTGCAAAAAAATCATTAACACGCACACCCACAACGAAAAGGACGCACAAAAAGAAAGGGATAGGGAGAGCGAGTGAGTGAGTGAGGGAGAGTGCAGTGAAATGGAGCATGCCCCTTTCACTAGCCCCTCTCTTTTGCCGGCTATCCTGCTCTATCCTCTGTCAGAGCTCTGCTCTCAAATTACTTGGGTTTTTACATGCGGCAGTGAGGCACATTAACACTGTAATGTGCAAAATGTGTGTGTGTGTGTGTGTTGGTGTGTGTGTGTGCGAAAACAACATGGCGGCAAAACAGTGGCGTCCAAGTCATTGCCATGCATAAAGAGGAGCAGAAGAAAACCCACAGGGGCAGAAAACAGGGGGAAGCAGGAGTGGATGGCTGTGGCAAGGATCTCGTGCTGCTGTGGCGCCTGTGGGCGGCTCAGAAGATACTTTTAGTCAAGATTAATTGTTATATATTAACATGGCGTCGAGTTACTGAGTCTGCGAAAACGAGCTATTTACAAGCTAAACGAAAGTTGACTTTGCTCAACGAGCAAGCGAGTGGGTAGAGAGAGGGGAGGGAAGAGTAAGCGAGAGGGAGAAAGAGTGTGTCTGTGTGCCACCGAAAATATGTGGCAAGACTTTAGGGCAACCCCTCGCCCAAAAAAGCTGCAACTTTAATAAAGAGTAGACGAGTTTTGTGTAATATTTAAGTAGTTTCCTTGTTCAGCTCTGCTCCTCTTCTCCTGCTCTTTGTGGTCCATCTTTCGTGCGAGATTTATGTTTACCCATTTTCGTGTTTTATCATCAGTTGCGGCCTCGAATTATTCATGAAATTCGGCCATGTTACTCATACGCCGCGTATGCAAAAGGGTTTTTTCGCTCTGAGCTTTGAATTATGAGACTGGGAATATTTGTGAAGCTTCTTCTATTTTTTTGGTGTTGTTTGTGGCTTTTATCATATTGTGCGTGGTGTTGGAAGAGCAAATTTGATTTACAAGCTAAAAGCGACTGCTAACTAAATAAGGGTTGAATTTGAGTGAAGGAAAGGAAAGAAATTTAAACCTATCTCCTTCTTTAAATCTGTAATCCTTTTAAATTTTTCTACAGACTTCACCGCATATGCTCCCAACTCCTACTCCTACCCCTAGCCCCTTTAACCACATTATTTCCGACCCTCACTCAAACCCTGTCGCATATTGAACCGCAGACAAATTTGTCTACGACTTCAGAGCTGAACGCACAGAATTCGAACATATTGAAGCATATTGACATCCAACTGAAAGTCAATAAGGAAATGTTAAACGGAAGTGGAAATGGCATGGGAAGTGCTTGATTCCCCACACTTCCCCCTCCTTTAACTCCTTCCACTCCCACTTTAACGTCTGTTTTCTGCCGCTGCTGCAGACAGATCGTTTTCTCCTTCTCGCTTTGTCTTCAGCTTTCTAGCCATCTCCCTCCCACTTTGTCGTCTTCTTTTTTGCCACCCACATTCAACGCGCTGTCACTTTTGGGCGCAAATTTCGCCATTTCCACCCTCGCTAATGTGCAAATAAAAATGTTAAAAGGGTCCTGTAGCACTCAATTACACGCCCTGGTGACCATTTGTGCTCTGTCGCTGCCACCGCCACTCCCCCTTCCGCTGCCCTCTGTTCGCCCCAAAAGCGGATCAGGATGCGGCTCAGTGTGCGTGACTTGTTTCTCAGTGTGTGCGTGTGTGTGTGTGTGTGTTGGTTTCTATGTAGAGAAAACATTATGGCGCGCGAACGGAAGTTGCCATCTTGTTGATGGCAGTTAAAGATAAGCAAAAGCGAACAAAAAAACCGAGGAAAATGTTGTTTTTTTAATACCCTGTAAGCCAAAGAGTGGCCCCAAAGGGCATGCTATACAAAGAATGAAAATATTTAAAGGAAAAGTGTGAACAGACAGCTTAAAGTAATACAAAATTGGGTTAGACAATTTTAATTTTTCTATTACTCATTTTAGGGAGTAACTGTAGTCGCGCATACCTGCTGCCAACTGTTCTTGCTACATTTTCATGGCTTTTCGCAGAGTTTTTTGCTTTTATTGCCAGCGTTTTATGTTATTTGTTTATATATCTATATATACACACAAATTGTGCCCTTTCCCGCTCTGCTCTCTGCCATTTTTTGGCTATCTTGTCTGTCTTTGTTTAAGTTTTATGTGCTTTTGTTCTGTTATTTTGTCGCGCTTTTGCTTTGTGCTCTGTTTCTAATTTGCAATTTTGTTCTATGTGGGTGGAGAGCCGGGCTGAGGGCGTGGCAAGTAGAGGAAGAGCAGCCTTAAAGCGGTTTTGTCATGTCATTTGGTAATTGGGTGGCAGCGGTTGGCACTTTATATATTCTGCAGCCAGTTGGCAACTCTGGTCGACAGCACACACACACACACAGACAGCTCCTCTACATGTACATGATCTCACTGTTGTGGGCGTGCCCAGTGCCGATTAATATGTTTATATTCACTAAAGATCCCACTCGTTCATAACTCAGTTTTCGGATTCTTCTTTTTTTTGTAAGTTTGGCAAATTAAATGCGCCATAAAATTCACATTTTTACAGATCGTAAACAAAAGCGACTTCAACGCTGCCGATGCCACAAAAAAGGAAATAAATAAACGTTGTATAAAAGAGACATTTAAAATCAATAAATTATAATTAAATTATGCTAATTTCCTCCTCAACACAGAAATAATCTCCCCCCGCGGTGTTTTCTCTCATTCTCATTACAATTTGTGTCGTTTTCGGTTCGATTTGAGCTCGATTTCTTAGCGGCTTTTATGGTGCCCTGTATTTAGCCGTTTAGCCGTTTTCTGTTCAGCTGCTTTCGTCGGCCGCTGTCAGTTTCCTTTGTGCGTAAGTTAAGGTAAGTATAAATTTCATCAAAATTACACTCAAAACTCATAAATGTCGCACTTAAAACTCGGCATTAAAATTGGCAACTTCAGTGGTCAGCAGGGATGGCAGTTTGGCTATTTGAAAGCAGTTGTAGCTGTTTTTACACCAATTCCTCCATAAGAGTACAGAGGTCTATTAGATTACTTTTTTCAGCCTTTAATTTAGCTAGGTTCTTAACTGTCTTATGTAAGCTAAACAGTTTACTTCAGTTCTCAAACATAAATTAAGTACACTTTTTGTTGACTAAATTGAAAAAATCGCAACAGCTTTGGCAGCATAAACAAACAGCTCAATTATGTTAATAAGTTTCACGCCCAACCACCGCTGACTTGGCTAATACAAACCCCCCCACCCCCCGCACACTGCACAACACAATAGAGCAATAAAAAATTACACTTGTCAGGCGACGCACAGCTTCCTCAAGTGCTCAATCCCTCAACCACCGACTGCAGGTTGCCACCTTTCACCCCCGTCGAAGGGTGGAAAAAAAAGTCCATTCAACACCAATTAGGGATGATCATCAGCAGCAGCAGCAGGCGGGTTAAGGGGGAGTGCACTGCTACTTCTATTTTTTGCTCGCTACTCTGTTGTCGTCGAGCAACCCTCGTGTTGTCATTTGTTATTGAGACGACAACAACAACGGGGAAAAAGTTTGACTTGAACTCGACGTCATAAATACAAGCGAACATAGACAAACAATCAACAATTTATGCAAGGTAGAGCTGGGTGGAGTAGGAGGAGGAGAAGGAGGAGGAGGGCGCTACTGCAGGCTAAAAGGGGTGGCAGTGGAGTGGGTGGAGGGAGTACAGGGCTGTGTCTGGCTGAGTTGCTCAGTGGGTAAGCCATTGGGGAGAGCATGTTAAACATGAATTATGAATTGTTATTGAGATTGATGTTGTTGTTGCTGTGCCAGTTGTTTAACTTGTTGTTGTAGATGTATCTGTATCTATACGCCGCAGTCTGTATCCTTGTTGTGGTAGCTACTGGCCCTGTTTCTGTTTCTACCAGTTTGGCTTTGTTTTCTGTGTGGTAATTTCATTGAAATCATGTTGAGTAATTGGTCGTTGCACAGTTTGTGTGCTCCCTGTGTGTGTCTAAGGGGGTGTGAGTGGGGGGTGGGCTGTGTGTGTGTGTGTGTAGAGGGTGTATAAATAACATTTTGGGGTGACTTAGCTGTGTGCCTTTTGCTGGGATTAAGCGACCGCCGCGTCACTTTATATGCGGCTTGTATTTATTGCTCTTCCCCCTGCACACCCTCCTCCCCTACCACCTTCCTCCACCCCCCCCCCACACTTGCCCTGTAATTGTGCTTGTGCTGGCATTATGCAACACATGTAACACGTATCTCATAGATACGCATACGCAGTGTATGTCACGACACTTGTGCCTCTGCCTGCCCCCTCCCCCTTTACAGCCCTTACCCCCCACCCCTGCTGTGGGTATTTTGTCATGGCCAAGTGGTTGCTGTTGTTTGCTAATTTGGCCATAATTTGTGACTGTTTATTTATTTTGGGCTTTCGAAATTAATTTCAGTCAACTGTCTGTCTGTTTGTCCGTCTGTTTGTCTATTTGTCCCACTGTCTGCTTGCCTTTGGCTGTTGGAGTTCTTTGCATTCCCAATTTTTACATATGTTAACATTGCCAGAGGCGTTGCGTTTTAAGGGGGTTCAATTTGCCATCGATATGAATATGTAAATTGCACTTTGAATTGATGATGGCTAAATTACAAAACTGGTTTTTGGGTAAATCAGTCAAATTTATTTTGGTTTTGCCAAATTAGTGCCCTTAAGTTGTAGCTAAAAATAAACACATTTTTTACAAATGTGTTAAAAGTTAATTTATATGTTAAAGTTTACAGCAGTGACACAGTTTGGTTTGTTGATTATAGTTTAAACTTTAAATTAATTAATTTTGTATGCAAATTTAACATTATTAAGTTTGTAAAGTGCCTATTAAAATCTTCCTATCAAAAAATGCTCTTAAATAACTCCTAATCCCTTGAATCATAACTCAGTTAACGTGGTAATTTATGAAAGCCCAAGAAAGCTGATCAGACAATCCTTTGCCACCATCGACGATGTCTCATTGAGCATTTGAGTGTTTTGAACTGTGGGCCAAAAGCACAAAAGACTTGAAAAACTCGGCACAGAGCGAACACTTTTCTCATGCAAATGATCGCTGGCTGTGGGGGACTAGACTCGAAACCAAACAGACAAACCCAAAGAGAACTTGGGAGACAAGAGACCAAGAGTCGACTGCGACTGCGACTGAGGAGACATCTCATAGCTAAAAGAAGCAGAAAGAGAAAAAAATCCAAGACTCGTAAATTTGCAGCTTATTGGCAATAACTGCAAGTGGCTTGTTAACAATTTAACACGTCTTAATCGTTAAATTTGTGGTTGTTGCAAAGCCAAAAGACGAAGGAGATGAAGCAGAGGCAGAGCCAACGATATAAATAAATAAAGAAGCACACTCACAAGAAGAAGTTAAATGCCAAACGGATGACACTTTTGTAGGTGTGAATTCAGGAAAGCAACACAAAAAAAACGGCCAGAAACGGCTGGAAAATCTGCATATAAAGTTAAAGCTCTGTGGAGACTCAGACGCAGATTCAGACTCACAGACTAAACGGACGCTGGAACCGGTTCGGGTACGGTTCGATCAGTTATAATAATGATATTTTCGTACGATCGCTGTCTCTGCCTCAGTCGCAGTCGCCGTCAGAACTGCAGTCAGCGTCAAACAAAAGACTTAAGTCATAAACTTTATGACATTTTGCAAAAATCTCGGCAAGAATGTCATCAATGAAACAAATCGATTTGTTTACATGCCATTCTGCTTGTCTTCTCTCCTCTCACTCGCTCTCCTGTGCCCACTGTAGCTCCAGCTCCGTTTCCCTGCTTTACCTCCGCCAATATATTGATTTGACTCTGGTTCGTAACCTCCTTCACGATGCTGCCCCTTTGCTCATTTATGTTACTTACCTTTTACCTGTTTGCTTTGTACACAATTCTCAGAAGATTTTAATCTTGCTCACTGCACTTTTTGCTCGTCTCTAGATTTGCAGACG